>JARHVA010006780.1:0-700000 GCA_037957365.1 Torreya grandis | reverse complement strand
AAACTTGGTATAAAAATCAAGGTGACTGTGTAATTATAGAGTGTCCATAAGAGATAAATTGAGAGTGATCATGAGTGGACTAACATAGGAATTTAATATTACATAAGGATCATAATCTAATATACCCATTCACAGTGACCATATAATTCAAAAAGAAATAGAGTGACTCAAGTGTCACATGTTGATCATATGGGACAAGAAACAAGTTAGAACATGGTAAAGTTGTAAAAACTCAAAAAAACAATTTCCAATAATAGAATACTTTTTTTACATCATGACTATCAACATATATAATTAATCTTGGCTTATTGGAGTTCTAAGGTTATCAAAATTTCCTTAAAGTCATTTATTATTCAAAGTGGAAATTTATCAAATAACAGAGGATGGTGACACACGCCTTTGACAAATGTATATTCATACATTTATATCATATGTAGTGAACACTTACAGGTTTCATTTTACAAGGATTTCATTATTTTTTAAACATTAAAAACAAGTGTAAATTCTCATGCTTTTATTATTAATAAAAATAAACTGCTAAAATAATATACATTTCATTCACACTTGAATGCTAAAATATCTTTGCAATTGAAGTCAAGATTCTTTATTTATTGAAAACACTTTTCTAAATTTAAAAATCCATAGATACTTTGCAACTCCAAGATGACATAGTGACAATGGAAACAAAAAAAATTGAATATGGAAAAGAATCAATAACGATTATTATTAATTCGTAAATCTTTCAAAAACATTCCAAATTGGCTCAGTTAATTGAATGCACATTGAGGGTTAGTGTGGCTATTCAATGTGATTGACCAACTATTGAGGCTTCAAAAAAATCTAAATCATAATGATCATCTACCGTATAATTCACAGTGACCAAAATATTAAAATTGTGATGCATAAGTAGGACAAGACTATAAACTTTGTAGTGGCCAATATTTTTGTCTTTTTATTTCTTATGGGAGTCACCAATACAAGTCAATACATGTGGCCCAAAATATATGTATTTTAACAAATTTCAGAAAAAGTGATGTAAAAAAGTTGACCAATTTGATGGAAACATTTTTTTCAGAAAAAATGATCTAAAAAATACTTGAATTTCTCTAGAAAATTTGTTTTGTATTGTCCTCTAACCAATATAAAATTATAAAAATAAGTTTTTCCAATTTTTTCTTTTTCAAAAATATAATGTATTTTAGAAACCTAATGTCAAAACTTTAGAACTATGGAAAATATTTTCATTACACATATCCTAATGCAAATTAATAGGAAATAGTGATTCAATAGATACATGTGTAGTAGTTACTAATAATAGTATTTATTTAGAGAAATTAATCATAAGCAAGCACACTCAAGCACTTATGATATTTTAGCTAACATAATATTGTGGAGCACTTTTTGTACACATATTAGATTTATTTATATTCTATGTTTATTGACATCTTGTTTTAATGTAAGATGTCTGAGAATAGTCCAATACAAAACACCTATTTTTACATGTGAATCATTGACTTTAGTCTGACCAAAGAGAAATATATTAGGACATACTGCAAATATACTTGCACTCAGGAAGTAGGGGTCACAAAAACAACATTATAATTGAAAATAATCTCTTAACTTATTGATTAAACACATGTAAAAATGGTACACAATATAAAAATGATAGATGCTTGGCTCACCTCACAATTTGTGTAATATTGTCTTATTATTTTAGTCTATTACTGGTATATGGCTTTGATGTACTTTTATATTGTATATCTTCAAACTTTGCAAACCTAAAAATTATAACCCACACTTAATTTTTCAACATTTACTTTGCTAATTTATAATTACAACACATAGCACATATAACATTTAAAAAATAAATTTCATGCCCCAACACTAGTAAAAAACACAGAAAATGCAAAAAGTGCAAAAAACATAGATTAAATACAACCAAACAATAAGAGTATCAAAACATCATATCAAAACACTAAACCATATATGTAATTTAATTTAATTTTTTGATTAATTGATATATCTATGTGCTCTAATTAAATAATAATAACTATTCACACAACCTTACATATTCTCAACACATACCACACAACACTAATTGACTTTACGCTTTAACAAATTTTTGAGATTTTTAAAAAGGCACCATTGAGACCATTGCTTGTTTAAGGGTAAAGAACCAAAAAAATATACATTAACCATATAGATATAGTTCCAAATAATAAGAGTATCAAAACACTAAACCATCTATGTAATTTAATTTAATTTTTTGATTAATTGATATATCTATGTGTTCTAATTAAAAAATAATAACTATTCACACAACCTTACATATTCTCAACACATGACACACAACACTAATCGACTTTACACTTCAACAAATTTTTGAGATTTTTAAAAAGACACCATTGAGACCATTGCTTGTTTAAAAACAAATAACCAAAAAAATTGTACATTAACCATATATATAGATATAATGCCAAATAAATAAAGGTGAACAAAGTTTTTATATTGGGTCCTAAGATGAGGGTTCCATAGAGTGGGTATATGGGCATTTAATCCATTGCATGGTTCTTGTTTTGTGTTTCTTAATGCATTTATTTTTAAATATATAGGATCCCCAATCTAACTATTCCAAATAGTTACACCATTATAATCATGTGTGAGGGAATTATGTTTGATCTATAATATAAAGGGTTCCTATTTTAACCATTCCAAGTGGCTTCACCATTAGAATCATATGGGAGGGCATTTGGTCTAGTGTTATGATTCTCAATTTATGGGTGAGAGGTCTCAAGTACAATTATAGGAATGCCTCTACTTCACAATCCTTATCCTCTCTAAAAAGGTTATGGGGTCCTAAGTGTTCCTTGATATAGTGGTTAAATTTTCTATTTATGTAATTGTAACTATAATTTAGGGACAAGGGGTCTCATGCAACTACAAATTCAAGTTAATATCAAAAAAAAAAAAAAAATCTGCACAAAATCAAGGCCAACAAGTGTATAGGAGGACCATTTCCAATGAAAGGTAGTAAAAGGGGGCTAGGATTTTGTTTTTGTTGTAATGCACTATTTGATCCCATGTGTTGTTCTTTTAGGATTTTCAACACCATTCACCAATAATCCATTAAACCATTTATCCACATAATTTATTAAATATTCTTAGAAATTCTTTTTAAATTTATTTATAAAAACATGAGACCACATAGATGCAAAAATGCCCTACAATGCTCAAAAATATTAATTTTCACCTCCATGTACCCCTCTTTAATATTTCAACATAATTTAGGACTAAAGATAGTAACTTTTTTGACTTTAGCTCTACTATCTAAATTATTTGTACTTTAGCTAAGATGATAATAAATGTGTATCCATCAAGGCTAAATTTTTGTGGGCTTGATAAATATGTGGTGATATATTCGTTGTATGTACATATTCATTAGAGTAAATGTTTTTATCTACAAAGTCCATAGTAAATTTATATATTCCATGGATTATTTGATGGAAGACTTGCACATGTTGCTTTTGTAGGCCCATTAACTCCATTCCAAAAAAACAACACAATGCAACAAGGCTCCTTGATATAAAATTGAAACACCATAAATAATTAAATTAAAAAAAATATTTATTTTGTTGTTAATAAAATCTCATGAAGTGGGACAAATATTAATTTTAGTTTTAATTAAATTATAAATGTTTCAACATTGATGAAAAGTCTATGGGTGGTAACAAATGGCATGTTTTTTTGCCTATATACATTTAACAAAGGTACACATTTAATAAGGCATTTAATAGAGGTAGGTACATAACTGTCTTAGTGTGTTTTTTTCCATTTGTTAAAGTATTTTGTCAAACATGTCATATTTTTCTGTATGTTGCACATGTCTTACATATTCAACATTTTGTTTTGATATTAGGCTTTGCACTTATAATTTTTTTGGTGCATTATAAAACAACTTTTTACATGGATATTTTGTAATGCAATTCATGTTTATCCTATGTTGAAACTGTAGAGTAGGATTATGAAGGAAATTGTTGAGTTTTCTCTTATTAGTGGAATTGCAAAACACCAATATCGAAAAAATAAATGAAAGAAAAAACCAGTTTTCTATACACTTGGGTGAGAAATAACAAAGCTAAGAACAAATACAACTAATAAATAAAGACAAAAAAACCACCTTTACATCCCTTTTCAAATGAACCCAGTCATTGGCATGTGAGTGTGTTGGTGCTCGGCCTATGTGTGAAATGGAATCTTTTGGTCAATGTATTTTCCTTGTGGGTAGAACCTCTCTCTATCCACCTTGGCCTGGATTGGCTTGGTTTGGTAAAATTAAGCTATGATTTCTTAACAGTTTAACATTACATCTCTACACAAGAAAGCTTATTAAACAATGGCCTTGGCACTTATATTTATTGGTTCTCCAACTAACTCTAACTCATGTGTAGTTAGGTTAGACTTAACTATGGTTAGGTTTAAGAGGGGACAAGAAATTGATATTTGGGATAGAGATCCCATTTATTAAGCATAGCTATCCATTTTTGAATTTAATGCTTTAATGGAGATATTTTTAATTCTTTGACTTTGAGGATGATGATATCATCATGACATCATTTTTATTGAAATTTCATTTTTACAAAATTGGTATTCACTAATTGTATGTGTAAATTTAACCTAAGAATTTAATTGGATCTACTTAGTTAATTCATTCTACTTAGGTTTTTAGAAATTGTTTAAGTTCCCTACTTAATGGGTCTAAAGGCCAGTTTGTCAATTTGCTAGGTTGAAATTTGACTAGAGATGAATCCATTGGAGGTTATCCTTGTGTACAAGATAATACCCCAAATATGGATGCCTTGTTAGAATTTTAGGCACTGACATCTAATGTATAGATGAAATTGGGATATTCAATGATTCCTAAGCTTAATTTGCATCATTTACTAAAAACCATTTTGAAGTCTGATTAGGCTGAAATGTAGCCAAAATGGGAGTGCCTACAATTTTCCCCTATTTGATAAGGAGTTATGAGAATTATTCACAATAACATCTTTTCAAAAAATGAAAAGGTCATTAAGAATAAAAAGAAGATAATGATTAAGGAATGATGTTCCAAACAATGTTTGGGAATCCTATGATGCCCCATCAAGGGAATGGTCGAAACATGTGATTGATGCATGGTATCTCAAAAAGAAGTAAAAATAAGAATGAAATTAACCCATGGATAAGATTAATCCAATTGAGATAATGTTTTCATGCATTGATCAAAATACTAATTTTCCCAAAGGTGGTTATAATCAGTGTCATAGTGATGTGCCCCAATAAGGTAGATGGGTTGAATTAATGATTTTCCCAAAGGTTGTTATAATTAGTGACACAATGATGTGCCCTAGAAAGGTGGATGGATTGAACTACTTATTTTACCAAAGGTAGTTATAACTAATTAAATAATGATATACCCCCGTAGGGTGGATTGCTCATGAAATAAAATTGATTTTTCAAGTAGAGAAGATTGGTAAGCATAAATCAAGGATATAATCTGTCACACAAATTAAAGATGAGAGGGTATAAAAGCAGGTGTAATGGTCTAATGAATTTTAAAATATTGAAGAAGCTATAAAAAATTAGGCACACAAGGATGTGCAAAGTGATGAAAGATATTATTAGAAGATAATAATGGGGATGGAAGAATAATGGTGGTTGAGCTAACCCAAGATATGTCATATATCAAAGCATTGCATACATAGTCCAAATGAACCTCAATCTACTATAGTTCTACCATAAGTGGGAGAAAATGCAATGAGTAATAGAATAGAAGAATAAGAATTGATAAATGTTGATGATTTGGTTGTACTTTCCAATGCAGAGAAGCTCATCCTTATTAGCATTTATATAAATAGAATGATCAATGAGCTGATTTAATCAAGGAGTAGGGAATAATTACTGATTTTACATAATCGGTTAAATGAATTTCATGTAATTAACCTATAATCATAGATTGATAGTGATTTGATATAGAGGATAGGTATGAATTTGGTCTACCCACTAGTATGAAGATGCATAACAAGGATTACCATTCATTTCTGGTTTAATTAATCTACATTTGGGTGATGTTTGGGATATGATAGTTATGAACAAGGAGAAGTATTTTCCACTACATTATTTTATAAATACATTGGCCTTTTTTTTTTCTATAGCATGTGATGGTATGCACCATGATATGAAATACCATGATGACCTGGCCATATTGTGCATAAGAACCAACTCCTGATCCAATAGACAATTGAAAATAATGCACCAATGATTAAAACCATTGTGATAATGTTGGCCTATGAATATGTATGGATTCAAGTATAATGCATAAGGAATCACCTAATCAATGCATATACACTGAGTCAAGGCACAATAATGAAATTAAATAAATAGGCAAACAAACAAACAAATAATGAAGCAAATAAACACACACAAAGATTGAAAATAAAAGCAACATAAAGCGTCATATTTTTAACCAAGTTTATATATACATGTGAAGGTTAAAAGGAATGATAAACAGACGGTGCCCCCAAGCAAGGCTATATGTAATTAAATGAGGTGGAAGGATAATATATCTTGGTACAAGATGTATGCTTTGATTTTTACCCCAACAAGGTGAAAGCTGTGTGTTTGGCCTAAAAGTGTGAATGGGAACCAACCATGAATTTTCCCCTATAGAGTGGGTTTGGGAAGGACACATCCCAATGGTTTATAAAATAATTGGCTCAAGGACTAAGGTACCCCAAAGTGGGTGGATTGAGGATTTTTGACTAGTTTTAGGATAAGATAAATGTTTTTGGATTTCAAAGCTTTATATCTCTCTAGGAAATTGTAAGCTATTTTCAAATGTTTAAGTTTTGTGGCTTTATATCTCATATGTAGATTGTGAGCCCTTTCCAAATTTTAGGCATTTTTTAGAACATTTCGAATGTTTTTGGAATTTTTTGAGTATCTTAACTCATTAGATATTGACAAGATACCATTATCAAAATAGTGAGAGTGTGGGCTTAAGTTGCTCAAAAAATGATGAGAGGGTTGGAAAAAAGGTTCATTAGTTCATCTATTTCAAATGCATAATGCACATAATGGTGACTGATAAAATAGTGATATCATTGGAAAAAGGGTGACTGAGCTAACCTCAAAGTAAATTAAGTGATGCCTATATAGTCCTAAAGGACCTTAAGCCACTGTAGTTCACCTTATAGTGGAAAATCTTAACTAAGTAATAGTAAGTTGGGAATAGGAAAATGGTGATGTCTAAAATAATGATAAGGCAAGGCAAAGGGCAAGACAAGGTGAATGGAAAGGTAAGGTAAATATATTGATGGAAATGTAAGGAATGATTTTATTGTTCCTACTAATGTGGAGATGCACGTCCTAATTAGTATATGATACTATGAGAATGGGTAATGGGCTATAATGGTAATAGGGTTTTCCCAAAGTAATAAGGTACTTGTAGAAAATGAATTGTTGTTTTTTTATTTTTATTTATTTATTTATCATATCAACTCAATAGAGGATTATGAGATGCATAATGTTGTTCTTATTGATGCCTAACCCACACCCCTTTTAAATAGTTTATCTATTAAGAACTTATTTTTTATTTGGACTACAATAACACTATTGTGATTTTTGTTGGTCATTGATTTTGTTTCCTCCAAACTTATAGACAAGATGTATTCATAGCCTATTTAAAGGCAAGTGTGGCCAGGGATGGTAAATAAGGATATGTATTAAATAAAAGGCCTAATTTGTCAATGTAATATAGGTCTTAAAGGGAGAAATGGATCATAATGAAATGTATAATGGTTGGGTAATAAATGAAAATTAGGATTTTTAGGCACACACAATGTTGATGACTCTAGATTTGACATAATTTTGGTTATGGTGGGTTCAAAGACTTCTAAATATACTCTTGATAGGACCACTATATTTTTATGTTGTTTGGTCTTGAGAGATGTTACCATCTAATTATGCCATAGATTAGAGTTTGTTTTAATGTTATCTTCAATATTGTCTTCATCAAGCAATGAAGAACTATTATGCTTAGGTATTGGAACATTGAAGAGGTTTTCACCAATAAAGTTATCTTGATTGTCCCATAGGGTTTCTGAGAAGGTTTTGATAAGGAACGTTGAATTTTGACTTTGATTATCTTTTACCACCTCAATTAATGTTTCACTAAAAGATTGAGTTTGGACTTTGATTACCCCCTATCACCTTAGAGAAGGTTTTATTAGGAGATTTTTCTTCTTCATCTTGAATGTGGTCTTGGTCCCCTTGGTACTCTACAACTAATATGTTTCCATGGATGCAGTTCAATAATGTGTGATTTTGTCTATCCTAATCGACACTTATGGGAGGAAGAATGACAATATAATGTCTAGGTTGTTGGTGTTAATGGAAAATAGAATGATAATGGAATGGTAAGAGGTGGCACAATCTTTGTAGAAGATACTAGGATAAGTTATGTTGATGTTGAAGTAAACATCCTCAAAAACCATGAAAAGATCACAAATATATTCAAACTTATCTACAAGGTGTATGTAACCAATGTCATCACATCCACTAAGGTAATCTAATTCTAAAGTTTAGTATGACTCAAAGGAATCTAAATCTAATGTTAAGATTTACGTTGATTCTATTTTTGATATTGAATTTAATATTGGTTCAAAAATAGAACTTAGATTTAACATTGATTATTTTTCTAGTGTGGAGAAAAGATGTTATTTTTAATGTTTGGTATTGGATGAGTAATGTACTATGGTTGAATAATGGACTCTTTAAAAATAGGCTCCTCTAATAAGGACCTAACAAATAATGGCTTGTCAAAGTGAGGTTTCTAAACAAAAGGGAAATGGTCAATAGTCAACTCCATAGGCATTGGCTTGTCAAAGTGAGGTTCCTCAAATATAGGGTAATGGTTGAAGGGTAACTCAATAAATACTATCTTTTCAAATTGAGACTCCTCAACAAAAGGGAAATGGTCAAGAGGTAACTCCATAGAGACTAGCTTCTCAAAGTAAGGCTCCTCAAAGATAGGGAAATGATTGAAGGTTGAATCAACATGGCTTAACTTGTCACAAATAGGTGTTTCAACAAAAATATTATAGATTGGTTGGTTTTTTGGGCCTTGGATTATACTTGGTTATAAAATCTTAGATTTAGACATGTTTTGGTCTTTAAATGATGGCTCTTCGAGAGGTAATGATTGGGTTTGTTATATATCACTCACCTTTGTCTTGAATTTTATAAAGTGGGGAATGTTTGGCATTAGATTAATAATGACCTATGGTTAAATAGTGACTCTTCAAAAATAGGCTCATCCAAGAAGGGTTCAATAAAGACTAGTTGTGGGTCTATGATGGTAACCGTAATATGCCTAGTTATGATTGCATAACCTTTTTGAGATAATGGGAAACTATAATTGGAAAAAAAAAGTGGGAAGGGATTAAAATGGTAATCCTTGGGCATTACAAATCTTGATTTCTAATGTAGGCCAAATTAGGAGGGCCTCAAATGGTAATCTTTGGGTGTTGTGGAGCTTGGTTACTAAGGTAGGCTAAAGGAGGAGGGCCTAGAATGGTAATCCTTAGGTTTTGTGGAGCTTTGTTACTAATGCAGGACAAAGGAGGAGGGTTTGAAATGGTAATCCTTGGGAGCTTTGGAGCTTGGTTGCTGATTCAAACCAAAGGAAGAGGGCCTCGAATAGTAATCCTTGGGCACTACAGAGCTTGGTCACTAATGCAGAGCAAAGGAGGAGGGCTGAAAATGGTAATCTTTGAGAGTTATGAATCTTGGTTACTAATGTAGGCCAAAGGAATATGGCCTAAAATGGTAATACTTGGGAATTATTGAGCTTGATTTCTAACACAAGACAGAGGAGGGCCTATAATGGTAATTCTTAGGTGCTTCAAATCTTGGTTGCTAATGTAGACCAAAGGAGGAGGGTCAATAATGTTAATCCTTATGCACTATTGATATTGATTGCTAACATAAGAAAAAGGAAGATTATTTGCATAAGTAGGGGATTGGGTATTATCATCAAATAAATTAGCACCAAAAGAGTGAACTTGGTACTTTAATTATCCCAAAGAAGGGCAATCTTGGTATATGATAATTGACATGGTTGGTTTTGTAAATTAACCCAAAGAGGGTGGTATTGGTCTATAAAAATGGTTTTAAACTTTGCCTTGGTTATAAAATTAACTTGGTCTAGGTATAGTTTGTATTTTACTTGATTGACATGGTCTAAAAGGGGTAAAAAATGACCTAGATTGGGTTGGAATGTGGGTTAAAAAACAAACCCTGATTTAGCATGATTTGTCAAGTTGGTTGAAATAATTGATATTTGGAAAAGGTATTAATTTGAACATGGTTAATTTTCACATGGAATTTGGAATTGGTCTAGGTCTAAGTGTGAAATTGGAATTGATCTAGGTCTAGGTTTAGGAACATGATATTGGTATCGAAAAACAACTTGGTCTAGGTATATGAAAACAAACTTGGTATAAGTATGGTATTGAAGCTAAGCTTATGTCTAAGGTCTTGATTTGAAACAAATGACATACTCGATCTAGAATAGTATATTAGAATCAATGCAAGATGTTGTAAAAGGAAACTTGGTCTCTAGGCAAAGGTCTTTAAAAACCAAACTAAAAATCAGCCCAAGTTACACAATCTAAAAATAGAAAGGTGAACCACTCAAGCCCAAGTTGTGAACAAGACTCAACCATAAACCAATCATTTTTTATTTGAACTTAGAAAGATATAGTTTGAATGATATTTTCAAAGACTTATATTTTTAAATGAACAATGGATTATACTCAAACTAGTAGCATAATGACACTATTAGATCAAAGGTACACAACTGGTTTAGGACTCAAGTTTGAACAAAGGTAAATGTGTTGGAATAAATTGGGTAGAATAACAATGTCTCTTTGAATAAAGGGTACAAAAGGGTGGGTTTTTTTAAAATCTTTAAGGAAAATGTTTGGAATAAATTCAACAATGTAACACTTCTTGACTCAAAGTAGTGTTTTCAACATTTGATTTGTTTTGAATTTTTTTAGAAGCAGTTTTAACACAATAATCAATTTTAGAACCTAAAACAAATTCAAGAAAAATAATAAGAAGAGCACCTACATGCACGTCCTACCCTAAAAATTGACAAGGTTGCATAGTCTTTGTCAAAGTTTCAATTGATATATCAATTCTCAAAAGGAATTAATTATTAATCCAAAAAAATAATAGTATATATAGGTAAAGTTTTTTAGGCCCCCTTTTGTCTCTCAAGCATTGATATGTTGCATGAATTTAGAGTGCCAAAGAAACTTGGTATTTGGTTGGATATTACATGACAAGTGGAGTTTATCTAAATCTAAATTTTTTGAATCATTCTACATGTTCCATATATGTGGCTAACACCAGGGATTAATCACATAAAATGATTCCAAACTACCTAGCTTGTTATGCAATGGTTTATTTATTTGAAAAATGAATTCATCTTTGTAATTTTTAGTGAATCTTGATGTGTGGTTATTACATGGCTTGAGTACCCATTGGGATGGGCAGGGTAATCACTCACCACTATTCCATCCAATGGTTTGCCTAATTTGTATACCCCATCATAGAATGAGATTGGAAAAATGTTGGGAGATGAAACCCTAGGTCAAAGTCCTTATAGAGAATTTTTGAGGAGGCTATGAACTCCTACTCATAAGCCAATACTAAAAAATAAATTAAAAAAAATGGAAGAGCTTTAGGGTCATTTATAAGTCACCCAAGTCACTCAGATCTTGGGGAGATCATGTGTGAATTTTATTCAATTCTACGACTCAACTAAACGAGAAATAATGATGCACTTTTTATCACCCAAGCTCCCTAAAGGGGATGGGGGGAGAACATACATGCAAATTTTTGATAAAAAATAAACTAATCTAGGAAAATAATCTAAAAAAATACAAAATATCTTAGGAGCACTAATCCAATGTTTTTTTCTTTTTAGTCACTTAAAAAAATGTGAAATGAAGTTTTTCCCTTTGTGATGACAAGTATTTTTCATTGAATGAGCTATGGGAGTGTCAACATGGATTTTGAGTGTTATGCACAAGTTTTTGGATGTAATGTGAGATTAGATTTATACATAAAGAATATAAGTATATGACTTTGTGCATTATTTAGTTTATTGATATCACACAATGTGGAATGTGGTGAACATAATGACATGTTTTTTGGAACAATGATGAAAGCATTATGCATTAAGTGCCAAAATAATTTGAGATTAGCTATCCACTATTTTACATGGGGAAATAAAAGAGCACTTCTTCTTAACCTTCTAAGGGCTAAGCCTTTGACACTTATACGTTTTATGCTATTAGGTGGATTGCATGTTGTTATAGTTAGAGCTATACAACATGGATCTAATAATTATATGTAATGTGCATGATGCTTGAAAATACTCAGTGGTTTTTGAAAATTGAATTTTTATGATGTTATCTTTAAATTTGAGTGCCATGTGTCCTTATGTTACATGGAAGGTGCATGATGCAATGTTTTATATGGAGGTGCTTGAGGTGTGTAACTATGTTAATTTGTATAAGTAATGAAAGCAATCAAGGTAAGAGTGTGAGATGAAACTATTGCATGAAAATCATTCATCCTTTATTGTGAAACAATTACCTTGATCATGTTATGAAGAAAATGTGGTATCTTTGATTCTTGTTGACGTCAAGTGAAATATTTACCTTAAAGATTATTTTATTCCACCATGAGAAATCTATATATAATCACAAATTGTTAGGTGTAAATTATTTTTAGAATTTGATATTATTATACTAGTTGTGGTTGTACTATTGTTGGTATTGAATGTGATGCAATCTTCTTAGGAGTTCACACAACATGGTTATAGTGTGGAATTAGTTTATGAATCTAGTATATTATATTACCCACTAATATGGTGATATTTTAAGTATTAATTATGTACACACCATGGTGGTTGTGCATGTATGGATGCCCAAGGTTTATATCACAATCATTAATTAGTGTTACATCAAAAATGTAGATCTTGTTTACAAGGATGGATATAATTGAAAAGTGGCATTGGTGAGTGATATGTATACCTTTGGTTTTCTAGGACTTGATCCATCCCAATTTGTAAGGTCAGGAATGAGGCATGGTTGGAAGATTCAGTCACTTGACAATTGATTCAAATATTATCTTCCTCATGCTACCACCATTAATCAAAAAATCTAATGAATACCCTTGCACCCATATAAGTAAATGGAATAGGTGATCTACTTCAGCATTTGTCACTATTGGTTTAGTTGTCACATTGAGAAAAGTAGTTTTAAGGTTTATTTTATTTGCTTTAAGGAAATTTAAAACCATTGCTTCTATGCATACAAGAAATATATTCTATTCATGGTACTATGCATTGGAGTGGATGTTATTCTTGTGTTTATCTCACCATTTACCTATCTTAGACTAGTATTTTAAATTGTTTGCAAAAGGTGTCATCTTTAGCATGACACATTTATCTTGTTTTCCCTTCATCTTGGAATATTCATTAGCGGTTTTCACATAGAGATAGGCTTATTCCATTTTCTTCACCTTAGCCAGCTTCAGTTCGGATTGAATGAATGATCTCAGGATATTACAATATGTGAAGTCTTTAGGTTGCTTTGACTCAAATGAGCATAGTTTACAAGTCATGAAAGACATTAGTGTAGGATTGGATTGATTAGTCTTATCCTTGAAACAATTTTTACCAATGAATGCAACAATATTCATATACATATTTATAATAGCATTCATCCTTTATGGATTCCAATAATTTATCCCAAGTTCACTAAGACTTTTCTTCTATATCGTCTTTCTCCATAGAGTGTACGCTAGCCACTACTTATTTATGGATGAATAGACTTTATGAAGTTTAATATTGTTCTTCTCTTCATCAATAAAAGTCATTCATAGAATTATATAACTATAATTGATCAAACAAGTTATCGATTGTATCTCATTTATTTTCCCCTCAAACACAAATGTCTAGATTTACTTGAAACATAGGAGGAACTCGACCACAAAAAGATGTACTTGAAACCTAAGGAGAAATGGGAGGATGAACAACATTAGAATCAATTTGAGAAATAAAAACATTATTAATCATGGTGTAGGACCTAATCTAGAAGTTTTATCTAGAAGTTTTATGTACCTTAGAAGCATTCAAAGATCCATGATTCACCCTACAAGGTATATCTTCAATCAAGGACTCTTGATTTGGTAATTTTATTTGAACAACTCTTAACACACATAAATTTGCATCAATTTCTTTAGGTGTTAAAGGATGTGTTTTCTAGATACAAAAAGTATTTAAACCCTATATTTCTCTTCATTGTAAATGTTTCTAGCCTCAAATAAAATTTAGTAGATGTGTTCCTATGATGTTGTGCACCAAAAAATTCACTCAATCTATGAGAATATTCTATAGATCACCCAAAATTCCTTCTCCTTCTATTAAAACCCTAATAAACTCTAACACCTTATAAAACCTTGAGAGAAAGGTAAGTTATGAGGGGTCTACCTGAGTTAGATGCACCTTATTGGAAACCTTGGAAACTATTACTGTGTGCAGTTCAAAAATAAATCATCATGATGCAAGCCCTAATACTCTTATCACTACTTGTTTATCCTTCAATTGTTTCCCCTTTTATTTTCTTATATACACTAATACACATGTGTATATATAAATTGTTAAAATTCAAATCAGGGACCCCATTATTGTGTAAGCTAACACACAATAATAATGGGATAAAAATACCAAAGAACTAATGGAAAGGAACCATAAAAAGAAGGGATCGAGAGCATACCAACTCACTCACAATCATATAAAGAGTGTACTAGTATGCTTATATAAAAATCTTATGAAGCATAGGGGAACACAGGGGAACAAGGGAAATATAGAGGAGAGATAAAAAAATAGAGAAGGAAAATGGGGCCTAAAACAAACATAAACAAGCTTCAATATGAACTTAATATGGATTGATAATCAACACATGTACAAGTACCCTAAATCAATACAAATTGACATATAAAATTATTTGCATAATAAAAATAGATGTCTACAGAGGCTTTAATTAGCAATGTGCCATGGAAGTTGATAATGTGGGACCACCATAAATAATATAGGTGTTAGGAAAGATTCCCATGTGAAATATCTTGCCAATGGAGACGAGGCTAAATTTAATTAGTTCCAAATATTTCTAAATACTTTTAAACAGCCCCATAGTTATAAATAAAGATAAGGATGGAAGATTCTATCTTAGATCGTAATAAAAATAAAATCCAAAGTACACGAGCAACATTTTTTGACTTTTTTTACTTTAGAAGTACTAGATAAATTATTGATAATTTGGTCATAATAAAAATAAAATCCAAAGTACATGAGCAACATTTTTAGACTTTTTTTTACTTTAGAAGTACTAAATAAATTATTGAGAAATTATAGGGTGCTTCTGCAATGCTATATATCATCTCAATCATTTTGGACAATGATGACCATTTGATGCATGGAAATTTTCCCATTGAATATGCAACAACACTATGTTAAATACCCTTATTGTTAAACTTCAGAATTAAAGTACAGCACTTTACTAAAGTGGAGTGGGGTTTCATTGAGTATCCATTGAGGCCCACATTTTTGATAGCCTAACTAAATAAATGGTCATATACTCAATGTGTATACACCTATATCACTTTTTGCATGATCTTATCAATAATAGTGTAATTTTATGTTATTGTAGAGTAAGGTTTTTGTAAAGTAAAATAGTGTAAATTATAAGTTGTATCTAACTCGAAACCTCTAATTTATAACCTCATCTAACCTTCTCTGCATGACATGTTAAACAATAATCTTATATTTTTAGTGGATGTGATGATAAAACTTGAGGTGGTGTGTTCCTTCATATAATATGGTAACATGTTGTGTGAGGAGGAGACATTCTATTTCACAGTGAACTTGAGTAATGATTAAGTGGAAAGGAAGGATAAATCTATAAAAAAAACATAAAAGTGATGAAAGATTTCAAGGTGGGATGGGTAGTGATGGTGAGGGATAATGCCAAGGTATTGTAGGGGATTGACTCAAAAAAACCCTGACCAAATACACATGCAAAGTTTAGTGACATATCACTTTTCTCAATGCAATTAGTAACTTCCCCCAAATGTTTTTAGTTACCCAATACATGATTGAAACATGTGTCATCTCAAACTTTAATATAATTTCCTAAAGTTTGAATACATGCATGCATGCATACACCATGATTGGCCTATTTATGATATTCCTAGTTGATATATGTAATTCTCAATAATTATAAATAAAATAATAGAAACAACCAATCATAAATTTAAAATAAAAAACTTACTAAGGTTATAACTTGAAACACTGGGGAACAAACATGCAATGTATTTTTTTGACTACATATTATAGACATCCAATTCCTATCACTATTGTGATGTAATTTTCAATCTAAGCAATATTTTATGACAATGCATAATCTAGGCCAAAATCACTAAAAACATGCTAAATCATTTGAATTTGTCATGCACAGGTGTCAATTTAGGCCAATGTATCCCTGAATGGGGTAGTGCATTTTATGTGATTATTATATTTTCTTAAATCACTTCAAGTCAAATTTTTACCATGCAAAATGACACTTTGGACCACTGAATTCTTCTAATTCGGTAGCACACATAGTGTGTATGTGTTCTTTCACATCCATAATACCCTAACTAGGGTATTGTTCTGTATGCAATTGACACCTTCTTCTGATTATACTCTATTCAAATTAAGAATAAGTAAAATGACATTTCCAACTAGGTTGATTAAGTGTGCAACAAATTTCCAAAGAATTATAAAAAATTAATCAAAGTCACTTAAGTAAATTAAATCAAATCAAGAGCCTAAGTGAAAATTCCATGAAATTTGTTGAATATTTATTTATTAGAAATTCATTCCTCAAATCTACAATCCCATGACATAATCAATGGGGTGGTATTCATGGGACATTAATTTCATAAATATCATGATTAAGGCCTCCCATTCCTCATCAATATCCCATTATTCTAGATATTAATGGGCATATTTATGTTGTCCTTCCAAATTTGAATTGATCCATGGCCACACATCTTGATCTTGAGATAGATGGTCATGGTTGATTTTGAACAATATTGAAAAGATATAAATACGTGATCCAAGACCACCATTTTAAATCTTGAATTGTATAATATAACTATGCATAATTATACTCATAAAGCTTCACCTATTTTCAAAAATTGATCAAAATTGTGAGCTTAATCCATTGTTGCACTAAGAAATGATGGAGAAGCATGCCACTCTTCATTGACGTAGACTTGGAGCACCAAATCCAAGGGTAAACACACTTTTTGGCCACTCTTAGAAGAATATATGTTGTTTAGAAGGTTTGGTAGTATTTCTTTCTTAAATATCTCTTAGAATTCACTAACAACACACCATGAGGGAGTAAGCTTGATGTTTTAGTGTCTATATGATTTTTTATAGATTTTTTCTTGTCAACGCATGGACTAATGCATCTTGTAATCTTAATCTACATTTTGACATGCCTGGTGGGACTCTTACCTCACACAAGTATTTATACCTTCTAATTTTGCATTTAGACCCTCTTTGGAAGCTTTTTTGCACTTATTTTTCTTGCATTTTATATTTTTATGGCTTCTAAGACAAATGATAGGATCAACCTGTAAAGTGGCAAGATCACTTTGAAAGTCAATAGGATCAATCTGAACATTCATAAAAATGCCATGTAAAATGGTAGAAATGCATCTATGAATGGCAAGATCACTTTATTCACTCTCTATCTACCTGTGTGTTTTGCAAGATCAGTGAGATCACACTAAGAATCAGTGGGATCACTTTGTATAATGGTAGGAATACACTATGAATTGATGAGATCTCTCTATGGATTGGCAAGATCATACTATGAATGACATGATCATCTTGGACCAAAAATTGATAGGTGAATGTTTTTTCTTTTTATATTTTTTATCATTTTAGTATAAATGCACTATACTTTGGTAGGAATGCCCTGCTAATCAGTGATATCACCTTGTCAATCGATGAGATCCCAAACTAGTGTCTTTTTTGCTTATATTTTTAGTGAGATTGATATGTAAAATAGTGGGAATGAACCTTGGAATGGTGATATTTATATTTGAAGTTGTAAGATTGATCTGCATAAAATAATAGAGACTTAAAATAACAAGCTAGAAGTTTTTCTAACAATTTCACACCTTAGTTTTAAACTTTTAACACCTTGTTTGTAGGATTTAAGTAACTTAGTCTCCATTTCATAGTAATTCAAAGGCAAATTTCGTTACATACTTCATTTTAATGTCATAAAATGAACTCTCACATTATTTAAATACTCTTAAGAGTTCATTTTTTACACTTTTTTGTTGAAGTGTGTGTTTTGATCAAGATGAGTTTGTGTATGCTCGCCTTGTCCCCTTTAGGAAACTTAGGTGACTAAAAATTATCATTCTTTGCATTTATTGCCTTTTCTAAAGGCATGAAAATAAAGTCCCCAAGGTCCCCCAAATCTATATGATTTGGGTGACCCTAAAATGGCCATAAGGTCTTTTCACTTGTCTTTATTTTTATGCACTTTGGATTATGAGTGGGAATTTATTGCCTCCTCATGAGTTGTTTAGGGAAGCATTGACTCAGAAATTCATCTCTTGGAATTATTTAAACCCAAATCCATGGTGGGATATATAAATTTAGGGTGACCCATTGCGACACTTTTTTTTAGAAGTTAAAAGAAGCTCCATTAGTAGTAATTAGCCTCAGACCATAGGGGTATCTCAAACATTGCACTACACTAAGTAATTATCAGACGTACTGGTTATGAAAGTACAAGACCTTTTAAAAAAAATCTAGTTGATGTAGATCTAATTGATGTGAGAATATATAGTGTTATCCACACTTAGGATCATCTAGATGTGTGAAAATTTAGTTTTAGACAAAACCCAATTGCTGCAAACATATTGTTGATGCAGGGTGAGTAACTCAAAGTTTCATGCAACTGTACAAACTCTTGAGAGAAGAGGGGCATAAAAACACTACTTTTCATGCACTTTTACTTCTATATTAACAATTAAAATCCTTTCAAGAGCATGTATATAGACAAAATATGGCAGTATCATGCAACCTTGTCAATTTTAGGATTTAGGAAGTTACACTTAGGTATGTTTGTCATTTTATCCATTACTTGCTTGGTATTTTTGAGTCCAAAATTATTTTCATGAAAATCAAAAACATGTTGAGAAATCAAATACTCTTGTTACACCATTTTGTTTGAAAAAAGAGGCATTAAACTGATCAAATTGAAATCACTTCTTGCCTTGTTCAAATCTTCATTCAAAACATTGTGTTTTTATTTTTTGAGCAATGTTTTTATACTTTCCATTTGAGTTTAGACAACTTGTCCACTATCCAAAATCTCAGAGTCCTTCATTTTTATCTAAAATTTTAAATCTTTCCTTTCTATGTTTTGATCTAAGGTGCTATCAATTTACCTTTCGCACTTGGTTTGAGTAACTTGCGTATAATTTCCCATTTGGATTAAGGCCATTACCTAAACACATCATCATTGTATTATCATTGTGGACTTATATTATCTTATGTTCACTTGCACTTTATGTTCATATACCATTCTACATTTATTTCCATGTGGTGTCGTTGTGTTGCCCATTTAGTTTTGGCTTTATACTTAGGATTTCTTGTGTTAATTCACATTTTGAGCTTCTTAGTTCATATTTTTATCTTCTTGATTAGAAAGACCTTCTATTTTTTTAGTCATAAATCAGCACATTTTTATATATCTTTGACCTAACTTTGTTGTGTTAGCATGTACTTTAGGTTCCAAAGTTATCTTAACCTCTTCTAATTTGATGATTTCAACCCACCAAGGTTGAGTAAATTCGTAACCACTTTATTCTAAATTGTGTGGTACTACACCACTTATTTTTATAGGCTCATCTTACTTTGTCATTTTATTAAATAAATATAAAAACACATTTTAACATTTTTAAAACACATTTCACATCTTATCAAACATAGAAGAATCCTCTTCCAAACATGACACAAATGTATACTCTTAGTGGGGTCTCTTATGACCCTAGTTATGAGGAAGAGTATTTTATGATAGATAGGAGAAATCCATTGTGTTTAAAGATATCCCAAAAACCATAGGTCCTAAATAATATTATTATGAACATCAACCCTTAAAATACAAAGATAAATCCATTTTATGGTTGATAGAATCAAGCACTAGGTTGCCACCATATTTTTTGATGGAATAATTGCACACATGTGTTAGGATAGAAGAGCAACATCAAGAGAAATATCTCACTCATATCACAAAGTCCAACATTTATTATTCTATAGAGGAAAAATAAACACTTATATATTCTACTCCCAATTATCATGATCTTATTACCAAGATCAAAAAAATTAGTAAATGGTATGCAAAATAGCTTATCACAGACCTAACAGATTCTTTGGTTGTAACTTTGATCAACAATAACTCTTCTAAAGATAAATAAAATGTGATATATCAAGCCTAATATACCATAGTTGAGACTACATCTATAATATAACCTAGGATTAATTATGACCAAAATAAACCTATAGATACTTTGCAACATGTTTCACTAGATACAAAACACACATTCTTCAATCATAAGGAGGCTCTTGTTCCTTCATAGAAATAAGGAATGAAAAACTCAATGCATATTGGGGGTATTGTGAAAAACACTTTGTCTAGTTCCTCTCAACCATCACATCCTTTAGTAATCCAACCATAGACTCCTCAAAACCAGTAGTATGCTTATAGATCATAATGGTAAATTCTAGGAAATGTTCATCAACTACCTAGGAATCAATGACTAACCTACTCAACTCAAGGAATGAACCAAAACAAAGTTTTTGATGATAGAGTTTATATCACTAATAAAAATATGTAACAGGGGGCAACATACCACCCAAAAAAATTATATTCCACCCAAAAATGCACCAAACATGTAGGAGTAGAATTTGATGAAAAAAATAGTGTCAAGACTGGAGATGCAAATTTGAGTATAATAGTATAATTTTGATGAGATATGTCCATATCCATTTGAATTAAGTATTATTTAGGTCCCCTTCCCACCTCATTTTGAGGCACCCAAATTTGATAAATACAAATGGAAGGGTGACCCTCGAGAACATATCCAAGGTTTTTTTGGAATATGCCAAGAGGTAGCTTACAGTAGTGTTTATTTGCTTCACTTATTTACACGTAGCTTGGTTGAATAATATTTGAATTGGATCCTCAAATTACCTTATGGATCAGTAGTATATTGGAATTATTTGTCTAAGAAATGTATCAACCATTTTTCATATAACATTGATCATGAATTAATAGTGGTGGACTTATGCAAATCAAAACAACGAGATGGAGAAAGCTTTGAAGCATACCTACAATGATGGATAAAATTAGTTGGATGATTTTAACACAACTTGTTAGATAAATATTTGGCTATTATTTTTTCATAAAACCTACACCCTGAGGTAGCCCATAATCTATGACTCACTTGTGCCAACATATTTAAGGAGATAATAGATAAGGGTGTACATATTAAGAAGGTGTTTATTACAAAGTGCCTTGTAAATACTTATTCATAGGATCAAATGTCTAATAAAACCCAATCACATGTTCAAGTAGTTGATATGTAAAAACCTAAAGGGTTTAAAAAAAATAAGAACACAATGGGAAACAAAGTGATATAATCTATACATGTGTAAATGGTATAGGATATATTGGATTTAAATGTGCAACTAGCCCCACCTAATCCATCAAGCACTTTTCAAAGTGTCCCTCCATGAAGCGCATTAAATAAATATAAGGTATTTAGCAAACTAGGAGATCATGTTGAGGTTGTGTTCCAAAAGTTAGTGGCAACCAATTTGATCATGTGGCCTATACCAAGGCCATTTCCTGAAGATCAACCTAGACCAAATTGGCATTAGTAAGATGTTTTTGTAATTTCCATCATGTTATCAGCCATGTTATTTATTGACATGTTTAATTGATACATATTATATATGACTTGATCAAAAGTGTTAAAATTGAAGTAAAACACACAGCGTGTAACACTAATAAGGACATGGGAGTTTACAAACACCCATTTTCTAAACATAATCAACAACCACCAAGCGACAATCAGAATCAAAGATAAGGCCAACATCAACAAGCATAAGGCCATAATCATAATCAACATGATCATAATCAATATCATAATACTCATGCCAATAACTTGGGTTACAACAACATGCCATATGATTATAATAGCACTATGGGATGAGTTTTTGTATATCACATTACCACTATCACAATCAAAGCTCGTAAACCATCTAATGCTTCTTGAAGTATTGGACCACCCATTATAGGGTCAACAAACTCTTCTTTAAGTAATGTTGGATCAAGTTTAAGAAATTCCACTGCATCTCAATTTTTGTAGGTTACTATATCTAGACTACCACCCCTTTTTCTAATTATAATGACTCCTTGTCGACCCAAAATTATGAAAATGTAACTAGACTCTTATGAGTCACCATCTAAAGACCTTTGCCTTTTTATTCTAATTATAATGGATCCTTAATGACTCTATATTACGCAATCATAACTAGGAACTCACAGGTCACCCTTCAGGTCCTTTTTCCCTCATCTAACCCTACACTTAACCTAAACACTATGCCTTTAGATCTAAAATTGAACATTGTACCATCTATTGCTAAACCCTCTCATGATTTTGTTGAAAATTTTTATATCATCTAAAACCAAGTAATACCCCTACACAAATTTCTATTTTAAACCTTTTGTGTATGTTAAAAGTCTATCACACTATTTTAAATGACTTCCTTCAATAATCTACTCTTCCCCAAGACATTAACCCTAAACAATTTCAGACACTTCTAGGGAACTTGTCTCCTTTTTAACAAATTAAATTTGATCAAAGAGATGTGTCTACTCTTGGTCCTATCCATAACAACCCCTTGTATATTGAGGTCATTATAGAAAATCATAAAATCAAGTAGGTTCTTATAGACAATGGTTTAGGGATGAACATAGTGTCGCTCAAGTTGGTACAATGATTGGTTATACTACTAAGGACATATAACTTGAGATAATCACAATCAAGGCACATGACAACACTGAAAGGGAATCTATCATAAGTATCTATTTTTTAATCATTGTTGGGTATGTATCCCATCATACTCTATGCCATGTCATGGGCATTGAATTTTTGTATAATATAATTCATGGTCATCCTTGGATCCATGAAGTACAAGCTATCCCATCCACTTTACACCAGTGTTTCAAGTTCTCTCATGCTAGAAGTGAGGTCACCATTTATGCTTATTTATAGCCCTACTAGTATTGTAAACAACTAGAGGCTAAGCTTCACAATTATAAATATTGCCCTAGTTATGAATTCATAGCAAAGAAGAACAAATAAATAGTTTCACAACCACCCAATTCTAATTATATTAACCAAAGTGACCTTGCTTCTACTTTAGTTGATCTATTTCCTACCACGCTTGCACAATAGATCATTATTGAGGATGCAAACATTTCCACATACCACTTGAAAGATGCCTTTAAAATTGCTAAGTTTCTAAAGTCTCTTATGTCTTTCATTGAACCTAAGCCTTCCTACAAACCTTGCAAAACCAACATGATTTGGATAAATAATAAAGACACACAAAAACCACTAATGTATTCATACTGATAACTTCACCAAATTATAATTGAGAAGCCTTTATTAAAGGAAATTGGTTATATTATTAGGTCTTTGATGATTATTTTCAAAATCTTAAGTATCTTATCCCTAATCAAATTATGGAAAATTTTGATTATACAGGTAAAGGACTTGGGCTATGAGAGCAAGGAACCCTAGAACCATTATCAGCTGGTAAGCCTAATATGATTTAAGGTCTCAAATTTATACCATCTGGGGGTGACCTCATGTATTTTGATAGTGATTTTTATAAATCAACTAGAAATAAGACTTTTAATAGTGATGAAACATCTCATTCTAGTGTTTATGATGAGCTTGTTGATACTGACCTATTTGACTTTAACTCCATTATGACTATCACATTCCAATAGATACACCATTTTCCCCTTTGCCTTTTCCATCTTGACCTCATTGATTAAGAATAACAAAATTTTGTTACACCCCTTGATGAATTTTAGAATGAGGAATCTAGTGTCGAGTATATGGGCCTTTGAGATAGATTTCCAATAGGTGTTCATAATCAAGGTTTTTTTTTTCTCTTCGGACTCTTCTGCCTAGTTTGGAGAATAGGAAAAAAAAATTGGTCATGAAAAAGATAAAGCATCAAGATTTTTGGGTGAAACCCTCTTTAAGGCATTTGTTGATCAGGAAAAAATTAAATAAAAATACAAGCCCTTGAGTGAAGACCTATTTTATGCACTCTTGGATGGGGAAGTTTGCTCATCTCCAAAGGAAGTGCAGTGTCCACCAAGTCATAGCTCTATAGCCAGTGCTAATACCACATCTGAACAACATAAATTCTTTGAGCATCTTACTCTAGAATTTCCAAAGATATTTTCTATTTGGTCACTCCCTAAACTGATAGACTTAGATTCATCTCATTATTCAGATCTTTTGGAAGAACAAATAGAAGCTAAAGTGAAAGAAGAGGATGAGGATCAAACACTGCACACTATTTTAGAGAATAGATCTACACTCCTCATAGAAAGTACCACTAAAGTGAACCTAAGAACTTATAATGATCCCAAAATTGTTTATCTCAAATCCTCTCTCATTGATATCTTTGCATGGGCTTATTCGGACATGTCAGGCCTAGACCCTAACTTGGTTGTGCATTGACTTGTTATTTATCTAGATGCCAAGCAAGTCAAGTAGAAATTGATAAATATGCATCCATGCATTGCACTTTTAGTAAAGGCATAATTATAGAAACAATAATGAGTTAGATTTATTAGATCAATAGACTATTCTAAATGTTTATATGATGTAGGGCCATCTTAGAATGCTCACAAATGGTCTAGAATGTGTCTTAGGTGTGTGTAAATTTGAATTCAAGTTAGTTTTCTCACCAAAAGGGAATTTAAAATTTTCATAATGTTTTAGTTAGTCTAAAAGAGTGTTATGAGAAAAAAGGAGTCTTAATATAAATGAAATCAACATTGTGTTTTGATTTCCTATGCAGGCCATTTTGGCATTGATGCATTGTGAGGGTGTCTTAAAGGTAAAGAGATATCATAAATAGAGTATGATGCAGATTATTAAATTTTATTGGGTGGTTTGATGATAGTTTAAAGTTCATTTGAAACTAGTAGAGCATGATATCATGAATCATTATAGCTATTATTACATGATTGCCCCAAAAGACTATGGGGAAGTGAGTGAATGAATGATAAAGGCAGAGTTTGAAATAAATAAGTGCATTAGCTCTATATAATTTGGTGTCAAGACTTTTCTCCCCTTGGGATTATGATGTGAGGACATCTTGGAATGCTCACAAATGGTCTAGAATGTGTCTTAGGTGTGTGCAAATTTGAATTTGAATTCAAGTTAGTTTTCCCACCAAAAGGAAATTTCAAATTTGCATAATGTTTTAGTTGGTCCAAGAGAGTGTTATTAGAAAAAAGGAGTCTTAATATGAATGAAATCAACATTGTGTTTTGATTTCCTATGCAGGCCATTTTGTCATTGATGCATTGTGAGGGTGTCTTGAAGGTAAATAGATCTCATGAATAGAGTATGATATAGATTATTTAATGTTATTAGGTGGTTTGATGATAATGTAAAGTTCATTTGAAACTAGTATAACATGATCTGATGAATCATTATAGCCAATATTACATGATTGCCCCAAGGGACTATGGGAAAGTGAGTGAATAAAGGACAAAGGTAGAGTTTGAAATAAATAAGTGTATTAACTCTACATCAATATCAAACATAGTCCTAGTAAGTAAAATCTATAGGGTATATGCATTTGTACTTATTTTAGAGATATCAATAAGGTGTGTCCCAAATACTATTTTCCTCTTCCCAAGATTAACATGATTATCAACTCTACTGCTAGGCATGATATTTTATCCCTTATGAATGGATTCTTAAAGATAAAATAATATCAAGATAGCTCAAGAAGACTAACATAATATTATGTTCACCACACCATGGAGAACATTCTATTACCAAGTCATGCCCTTTAGATTGAAGAATACTAGAGCCACCTATCATCATGCTATGATTTTCATCTTCCATGACATGATGCATGATATTATTGAATACTATGTTGATAATATCCTAGAAAAACCAAGAACACGTGCGATACATCCTGATGTTCTATGAAGAATCTTTGAGAGACTTTATGAATACAAGGTTCATTTGAATCCTAAGAAGTGTGTCTTTGTCATCACTTCAATAAATTTCATTGGGTTTATTTTGTCACAAAGAGGGATTGAAGTATATCCTACTAAGGTCAAGGCCATTGTGGAAATTCCTCCACCTTCTAATCTCAAATAGCTTTGTAGCCTACAGGTAAAAATTTAGTCTATTCGTAAGTTTATTTCACAACTAGCAGATAAGGGTCATCCTTTTATACACCTTTTAAAGAAATGGGTCACTTTTCAATGGGATGTATAATTTTAGATAGAATTTTTGAATCTCACAACATTCATGGCTAGCCCACTATTTTTCAGACCATTGACACCTAGATAGTCATTAATTATTTATATTGCAGCTATAGAACATGCACTAGGGGCACTCTTGGCCCAACATGATGAACAAAGAAAGGAACATATGGTCTAATATTTGAGCCACACAATTATGGCATATGAACATAATTATATGCCTATGGAGAAGGCTTGTTTAGCAATGGTGTTCACATCCCAAAATTTGTGACACTACATGCCAAATAATAAAACTATAGTTATTGTTAAAGTGGACCCTCTCAAATATTTATTATCCAAAGCAACTCTCAAAGGTTGCATGTCCAAATGGGTCATGCTCTTAAGAAAATTTTATGTTGAGTACCATAAGCAAAAGGATATTGAGAGCCAGGTCACTACAAATCAAATTGAAAAAAATCCTATTATAGATACTCGACCACTCACATTTTATTTTCCAAATAATTCTATTATAATAATATAAGAAGTGTTACAAGAACTTGAATAGTGGAATTTATACTTTGTTGTCTCATTTACATCTAATGGATCTAGGGCTCTCATTTTATTGATTACACTGCAAGGGGATCTGATTCCCAAAGTGTTACATATTAGTTTTCATTATACCAACAATATGGCCAAGTATGAATCCCTTATTGTAGGACTTCATCTTGTAGTACAGTGGGATATCCAATGGTTAATGGCCTATGGGGATTCTCAATTAATTATTAACCAAAACAAATATCAATATTAGAATTGAGATGATAATATTTTACCTTACAATCAAATTGTGGATAATCTCAAGTCTCACTTCAAGTCTCTACAATTTGAATAGGTACCATGGGCCAATAATAGATCAATGAATGTAATGGTAATAATTAGGTCCATGATACAAATTACTAGAAGTGTTAAAGAGTATTAATTCCTCTTTAAAAATCTTCTACAACTTGCTCATGTATTTCCAAATTCAGAGAGGGTATGTACCATTATTGGTCCCAATCCCCCACTTGAACTACCTTGGTTCCAAGACATTTATAACTATTTTCACGACCAAGTCCTTTTGCCTGACCTTTCACATAATTGCTAAAAAAATCTTCCTTTGTTTCATAGCCCATTATACCCTCCTAGGTAAAATGCTTTATCATAAAGGCTATGATGAAATGCTTCTTTGTTGTTTATCTTTGAGAGAATCCAAACAAGTGATTAAGGAGGTTTGTGAAAGAATGTGTGGGGCCCACACACATGGTGTAGTATTATCCAAGAAACTCCTCAATATAGGATACTATTGGCCCAAGATGGAAATAGATGTTTTTAATCATGTTAGGAAGTGTGTTATTTGCCAATAGCATGGTAAGTTGATGCACACACCTTCATTGCCACTCCATCCAATTACTACACCATGGACACTCTCTACATGGGGATTTGATCTCATTGGGAAAATCAACCCAACATCTTTTGATGGCCATAATCACATTCTCATTACTGTCAAGTATTTTACTAAGTAGAGTAAGCCCATTCCTCTCACTTACATCATCAGGAAGTAGATTGCCAAATTTATACATTACCATATCATTTATCGATATGGTATCCCAACCTCTATTATATATAATAATAGAAAATCATTTTTAAATCAATATGTTAAATCTCTTTACACCAAGTTCAAAATCAAGCACAAGAGATTTACACATTTGGCAAGCATTTGGTTGCCCTAGACAACTTGAAAACATATCAAAATAGATTGCATAGAAGCTATAACAAGCACATTCTCCCTTGGGAATTTTAAATTGATGACTTAGTCTTAAAGGAGAACAAAAAGAACATTAATATTGAACACAAAAAGAAGGTTAAGTTCAACCTAATTGGTTGGGTCTGTATATAATCATAGCAAATTATAGATTGAGGGAATATCGAATGGCTACTCTAAATGGTGAAGATCTCCTAGAAAACATGAATATTGTATATCTCAAGTAGTTTTATGCTTGATAGCCTTTTGAACCATTGTCTAAATGAGTCCTTTCTTGGGGGAAACATGTGCTGAAGTATTTATCCCACTATTATATTATGAATTGTCCTATCCTAGACCATTTTTATTCTATATTGTTCTATCCTAAACCATTTTACCTTGAACCATATTATTTTACTACCCTGGACTGTTGTAAATCTAGATCATTATACCCTTGGACCGTTGGCACTTTGGATCATTTATATTCCATTGGATTCATTTTCCTTTAATTCTGGACCGTTATAACCTAGACAACTGTATTTCATAACCAATTAAGATCATGATTATGATTCATAGGCATTATGGACACACTTAGTGCTCACTCTACAAGATAGTTCATCCTAAACAATATCTCACAGCTTCTTTTTGTAGACAAGTATACGAGGATATGTTAGCACATGGATTTTGCCTATTGAAAGTTTCTTCAAATTTACCCAACACTTCATATTGTTATATTATTATTTTTCTACTACTTGATAGGCATGGTTTCCATATCATTGCAACCAATTTAACTACTTCACTTGCATGTGGACATGCAATTCCTCAACTAAGTGGTTTTTTGTTCCATTATTTATATTCATGAGCACCATTGCAGCTAGTTTAATTATTGTTTGAAATTTTAACTATGGAAGTGCATCTCCTTAGTTAGGTAGTTTCATGTACCTTTTATTAACTATTTATTTCTGTTACTTATTCCAAAAATAAAAACATTAGAAACTAATAGACAAAAAAGAACAAAAACATTTCTTTGAGCGTTTATTTATTCTGATCCTACACTCTCACCATTTTGTGATTTGCACATGTAGTATCTCATAATTCTCAATCAAGTTGAGATGCTTATAAAATTCTAAAAACACTTGCCAAGCTCTTATGCTATCATCATTTTGTGATCAATTATCTCTTATACACTCACCATTTTTTGAACCCATTTCCTTAATCATCTACAATACAATCATGTTTTCTTATCATCACTCTTATTCTATCCCATTTCTTAGGAAAACTATATTTGGCCTAAAGTTCATGTTGGATCTCACATCCATAGAACTATGTAGGCAACGCCCACTTGCCTCATGCATTTAGAGTCAGCTCGGTCACCCCTTCCCATTCTTATATCTTCTCCCATTTTATTTTTTATCATTGTTTCCTTATCACTTAGGGGAAACTCTATCTTAATTATTTTTGTCTCATTGTATTGGTGTCCTTATTTATTAGCTTAGGGGTCACCCTATTACAGAGTGTAATGCCTCTATTACATGTACATGAATAATTTATTTTTATTTATTTTCACTATCATTCTGATTAACCAATGTTTGTATGTGTTTATTTGATTTTTAGTGTGCTTTGTTATCTTTCCATTTATTTTTATTGATGTTTTATTGTTCATTTATTAGTTTATATTTGCATTGTGTTATGTCTTTATTTTGTTTGTAAGTGTTTTATTGTGTTTTCATTATTGACTTACTATTTATTCATTTTTATTAGTGTTTTTATTTGTTTCTTAGTGTTTAGTTATGCTTCCATGTTAGTCTTTTGTTTTACTGTTTTGTCTTGTTTACTATATTATTTTGTTCTTTTATGTTTAAATACATTCTTCTATAAACATTTTGAGTTTAGTTTTTACTTAGGATTGATTTATTTACATTTGTATTTAACTTGTTTTATTATTTGTTTATTTTACAGGAACATATTGTTAATGCAAGTGGATCTTGATTATTCATATTTTATTTCACGTTGTTTAACTCATTTTTTCTTACTTTGATTTCATACATTATTTTTCCTACTTAAATCATGATTGTTCATATCTTGATTTTAAGTTAGGTTAAATTTTTGTATTTTTGTTTCTATATTTCTATATTTGTTTTTGTTTGTTTTTGGTTTAAATGTCAATAGTTGTAACTTTGGTTTTGGTAATTTTTATCATTATCCTTAGTTATAAATATTCACATTTGAACTAGTTAAGTGCATACAAAAATACAATGTTATTTTAAGTTACTCATATTTATGATGAATAATTTCAATTTGCTATCATAAACAGCAAGTGCTCCAAGTTCAAAAGTCAATGTGACACTGAAGATCATTTTTGAACACACCATCCTGAATACCTAACATAAGATCTATCCTAGGACAACTTTGGAAACAAACAAGACTCTATGCAAGACGTGAAATTCTTAGAATATATTGTGAGTCTAATTGACTATTTTTATGATTATTTTAAAATGTGCATATCCTAAATTATCCTCTAGCATCTAGTCATACATTAATCATAAAAAATACATCAAACATTCAAATGCTAACTAAGGATGTGCATCTCCTGAAACTAGCATATCCAAACATATCATAACAAGAGCAACATAAATGAAAACATCATGTGACCATGAAATAATATTAAGAGTCCATATACTTAAACATTAAGTTAAAAATGAGTGTCATATGTGTGTGTGTGTGTAGTATATAGGTAAAATGTGATGTATATATCTATGTATGTGGGTGTGGGTGTGTGTGTGTGTGTGTATTATAATATATATGTATGTATGTGTGTGTGTGTATATACATGTGTGTGTGTGTGTGTGTGTGTGTGTGTACATGCATACATACATATGTATGTATGTATATATATAGATACACACACACACACACACACACACACACACACACACACACACATGTGTGTGTGTGTGTGTGTGTGTATCTATATATATACATACATATAGTATGTATGTATATATATATATATATATATATATATATATATATATATATATATGTATGTATGTATGTATGTATAGATACACACACACACACACACACACACACACACACACACACACACACATACATACATACATACATATTATATGTATGTATGTATGTATGTATGTATATGGGTGTGTGTTATATATATACACAAAAATAAGAGCTCAACATACACACACACATATCCAAATCATGTTTTTATACATCATGAGAATATTTTTACATCTCATAACTACACCAAAATAAGAGCTCAATAAAATTAGCTTTAATCATGCTCTTCCTTGAGAGGACTCTACTTCAAGCTTTGATTCATCCTTGATGTAGACACTATTGGTGGTCATGGTGGTGGAGGCCCCATGACAACCCACTATGCAACTAGTTATGTCACTAACCACTCTAACTCTATCCCATGTCTGGACCTAGAGATCCAACTAGTCCATTATGGCCTCGTATAGTCCCTATAGTAAGCCACTCTCTACTCTATAGGAACTGTAACCTTATATGCTCACCTCCAATAGGGTATTTTGTCCTTGGCATGTAGGACATTATCCTTCATGTGTAATTCATCATCCTTGGTTACAATCATGTCATCTAAGGCTCTAGCTGATCTTGACCCTATATCTATCCTGGCTTGATGAGCCTCATCTGTCTCCTACATCAGCCTCTCCACTTGAGATATCAATCTCTCCCTATCCATGTGAGATATATCTCACTCACCAACTATTGTTTGAAGATCCATATCTTATGTGGCTAACTAGGCCTGAACCCTTACCAACTATGCCACCTACTCTCTGAGACCAATAATCTCTACATCTTTGGCTATAATGAGACCTTATATCCTAATGGTTTCCCCTTGAGCCATTGCTAACTGCACCTATAACCTAGCAACAATAATTTTTAACACAAGGAATTAGGTCAATTATCTTTCCTATCATTCACTACATTCTTCTAATTTGGAGGCCTAGACTAATCCTATGTGGGCTTTGATCTCTCTTCCTCTAATTTGGGGCATGGATTAATTTCCTATGGGCCCCATTATATTTTCTTTTGGTGTTATTTCCATTATTTTGGTGATATTTCCTTTTAGCATGTTATTCCTAATATTTCATAGGGTGATCTTGCTAAACATAATGACCCCACCATTCAGCAGGTCATTCGCACCAATTGGCAGGGTGATCCCACTAATATTGTCAAAATTTTCATTTGATAGGGTGGTTTTCACCCAAAAACACAACCCCACCGATGTCTTGGATACCTCACCATTTTGACCCATGATCCTACCAAAAGGTTGGAAAAATCATTGATCTCACGGAAATCCCACTATTTTGTGGGTAAACTTGCCATTTTCCAAATTGGGAAAATGATGGGATCACCCAACTACCACTTTCTTACATGTAATAAATGCATTAAATGACCAAATTAAATACATAAAAAAGTACCTATTAATGGTCTACTTATTGATGGTCACTTGTACTCTCTGACATTCTCTCCAAGGTGATGGTGGTGTGGGATGTTGGCCATTCTTCTCAATTCTCTCACATGCAAATATCAGAGCTCAAAAATTACTATACCTAGGGGTGTAAATGGGTTTTTTAACCCCTAGGGGTTAAAATATAGTAAATTTTTTGGAATTTTCACCCCCTAGGCCTATAGTTGAACCATTTTATCTATCTTGGGCTACTATTTTAGCCCCTCCCATCTATTTTTCCTCCTACTTTCTTCTAATTGCTCCATTTTTTAGCCTTTTTTGTTGAAATTTAAATTATTATTATTTCTTCTGATTGAGGGCCCACTCATCAAATATTTTTAAATTTTCCATCTTCCCCTCAAGGGGGCATCATGGGCCACCCAAATTATGGTTAGGGTATTTCATAACCCCGTTTCTCCATAACTCATGTAAACATTTAAAACAAAAAATGGGAATGAAATTTATTTCTTCTAATTATACTGACCTTTTAATTCTTTGAAAATATGTTACTTTAACCGAATGTCTCACCACACCTTCACAAATAGGGGGGAAATGTAGACATCCAATTCCTATCACTATTGTGTTGAAATTGTCAATCTAAGCAATATTCTATGATAACACATAATCTAGGTCAAAATCACTAAAAACATGCTAAATCATTTGAAATTGTCACATACAGGTGCCAATTTAGGCTAATGCATCCCTAAATGGGGTAGTTCATTTTATGTGATTATTATATTTTCTTAACTCAATTTGAGTCAAACTACGAACACATAAAATGACACTTTGGACCATTGAATTTTTCTAATTTGATAGCACACGTCATGTGCATGTGTTATTTCAGCTCCATAATACACTAAATGGGGTATTATTCCATACACAACTGACACCTTCTTCTGATTATAATTTAGTCAAATTACGACTCAGTAAAATGACATTTTCAAAAAAGTTGATTAAGTGTGAAATATATTCCCAAATAATTGTAGAAAATTAATCAAAGTCACTTAAGAAAAATAAATCAAATCAAGATCTTAAGTGAAAATTCCATGAAAGTTATTAAATATATATTTATTGGAAATTCATTCCTCAAATTTGTATCATCCCTTGACATAAAAAATGGGGTGGCATCCATAGGCCATTAATAGCATAAATATTAGGATTAAGCCCTACCATGCCTCATCAATGCCCCATTAATCCAAATATTAATGGGCATATTTATGGCTTATCCCTGCAAAATTGTATTGATCTATGGCCACACATCTAGATATGAATATGGATGGTCATGGTTGATTATGAATACTATTGAAAATATATAAATAAGTGAGCTAAGACCACCATTTTTAATCTTGAATTATTTAATGTTATTATACAAAATTATCTTCACAAAGCTTCACCTATTTGAACAAATTCATTAAACTTGTGAGCCTAAGCCATTGGTGTACTAGGAAATGATGGAAGAACATGCTACTCTTCATTGATATGTACTTGGAGAATTAAATCCAAGGAAAAACATGTATTTTGGCCGATCTCAAAAGGAAGGATATTGTTTGAAAGGTTTGGTAGTATTTCTTTCTTAAATAGCTCTTAGAATTCACTTGCAACACCCCATGAGGGAGTAATCTTGATGTTTTAGTTTCTATATGCTTTCTTATAGATGTTTTCTTGACTAGTGCATGGACTAATGTGTCTCATAATCTTACTCTGCACATATGATGCTTAATCATGATATTACTTATTTAGTATTTGTAAAAATAGATCAGACCTATTTTGGTTTTACTAGCGGGCATAGATTCCACTAACAAATGTCACTAGCAAACAAAGGAAAATTCTTGATTTTTTTTAAATCACTGACACTTTTAGCGTTTAGTAGGTTCCTCCTTTAGGCTCCCCCACATCATTTTGTATTTTAGAAAAAATAATAAAATAAAATTAGGATAAACCACCTAACATTACAAATGAACATGTCTATGGTCAGACCCCTACATGGATTTTACCAAGATCATATGAATATATTAGAGGTGAGGCTTATAAAAACTGGTCTACATTTTTTTTAAATCTTATTTATTCTCTAAGGGATCACAAAAATTATAGTGGCATGCCTTTGAATGTGAAGATGGATTTTTTGCAAGAATAAAGATGTGCATCATGAAATCAATGAAACTTACTTTCAAGGTTCATTACGAATGCTAATGTAATAAACATATAAACTACAATTACTATTATATATAAAATGCAATGGATATTTGCCACCAAAATACTCAAAATATCAATAAAAACATTCTACACTACTATCAAATTCTAAAAATTAGGGGAAAAAAACTATTGCAAAAAAAAATGTTTTGATGAAGGGTTGAAAAGAATGCATAGTGTGAGTGTTAAAAATGCTACATTAAGTGCAAACTTTGAACCTTGAAAATGACAGTGGAAGACCAAAAAAATAGACTTGATGACATTTTCCATTTGACATAGCATTCAAATAGAACACAACATAAAGATGTCACAAATTATTGGGACCTTTGAAGCACAAAATAATTCATTCAACCTTAAGAACGTAAAATAATGGACAAGCAATGTCATTTTTCCATAATTACAATCAAATTATCACCAAGAAATGAAATATTAAGCATTTAAGCAACTGGTCCTAATTACAAGCTAGAGGTCTAAGAAGGCCAATGGTTACAAAAATTACCACTACTATTACACTTATAAGCATTGACAAACTAGGAATATTTGTGTTTATTGCAAGGCACACTACAACACTATCATTTACTATATAAAGTCAATGAAAAAAAATCCAATAGGATACATTGAAAATACCATCATTTACTATATAAAATTAATGAAAAAACCATAAGACCATTGTGCTCACTCCCCTCTCAAAACCCTCTGCAATTTAAAATGGTTCAAAAAATGAATTCCAAGCTAAAAATATCATTAGATAGTTATTAATAATATACTTGAGTTAGCCAAATGGTGAATAACTTGTGCTCTTGAAAGTGAGGTCACATGCTCAAATCATGTAGGGAGTAAGGTATGTATTTATCATGTTTTAAATAGAGTTAGGTGCCTCCTACATAGTGGGAGTATGATGTGGTCTCATATGTTGTAAGCTACCTTTAAAACCATAACCAAGGCCCTAACATTATGGACCTTAAAATTATTCCATTTATAGTATAAAATTATGTAAATCTCCCATTTTCATGTTAGTTTGATAAAGTAAGTGAACACATTATAGAGCTTAAAGGTGGTGGAAAACACAGTCGACTGATAGAATACTTTGAAGGGAAAATAAAATAATATAGTGTCATTAATACTTTTTAAATGTTGATAATTATTTGAATACACAAGATGATGGAAGAGAACTACTATATATTATTTTAGTATCAAAACATGTACAATAGTAAAACTCCATTAAATATTTTATAATGTCTCGTCATGTTTTAATAAGCTTTACATGAAGTTACACAAAACCCAATGGTCTAAACCTCCAACCCATTACATACCCGTAACTAACATAAGTAATTAATATCTAATATTAATTAACACAACATACGATTAACACTATATTAATTATTTCCTAATGTGGATTTTCTCACAATATGCATGCCCCTATACAACATGAACAAACTAAACAAATGAGTACACCAACAAACTAAACAAACACTCATTTGGATAAAATGAGCCAACAAACCCCTCCTTAATTCAAATGGGTATAAAATATGATCCAAAGCATATGATCATGAAGTCATCTAATAGTTTATGTTGTATCTAAAAATTGACACACTCTACATCATGGTATTAATAAATTGATGTTACTTCACATAGAATCCTGCTACCCTACAAGTTGTGACATAAATGATGAACATAATGATGGGCATACTCATCCCCTTTAACCATTATGTACTCGTACTATAGTATAATCAAAATCAAGGTTTGCTCAACTACATCAATCCACATAAAGATTCACACAAAAGCCCATTAAATGACTATTCAGTATTATATATGGCACTACTACCTTGATGCATAAAAATTGTAACCTCACGTTTATCAATACTATTGGTAATAATAAAACCCTATATTTGACTTAGTAGCTCACTCAATATGGGTGAATCTCTATTCACTCAAAATATGTAGTCAGGTCCATTTGGACCATATGTGTCAGCCATGAAGGATGCATCTTAGTTAGATGGTGTTAGAATAACTAGAATAACTAGATCAAACAAAATAAGCTCCAATAGAGTGAGCAATATAATGTGCTTATGCATTATTTTTATACGTAGAGGGATTTTTTATAGAAAGGCACACATCAACATAATGTCATATATCACCACAATTATAGCATTTTGGATCTCTTCTGTTAGAAATGGAAGATGAGGAATAGTTACTTGACTAACCATGAGACTTAAATAATTCTTATGTTTATGTTTGGAGGAATTTGGAGAATGCCTCCAAAAATGTTTCATTTTTTCATGTCTCTTATCTATTCTATGTTTCCATGCCTTAGTTGAGTAAACCTCTTATTTCGATTAACTAATTTTCTTATTTATGATTTGTTTTGCATGTTGGGTAAGAAATTCATATATGGAATCAAATGTTGTGTTATTGATTTTAGCATCGAGTTGCAACATTTCTAAAATTTTATATTGGTTGAACTGAGTCCATTCAAAATGATGGAGATGAGTGTATCATCATTAATTTTCCTTCTTGTAGTATTGTATTCTTGTTTCAAGTTTTTCATCTTGGAAATATATTCAAATACATATTCATCGACATTTAGTTAGCATTCAAAAAATACATTAGGAGATCATTTTTCTTATATGTTGGTTGTTTGTCATACAAATCTCTAAGTGTTTTCAAGATTTCCAAGTCTCAATTTTAATAAATTTGATGTGAATGATGACTTGTGCATAATAATAATATTTTGATAATGTAAGTGCTTTATTTTCACATTTTAGAAACTTAATCAATTTAGCAACCTCAGTAGGAGGTGTGGGTTGATTTTAACCTAATTCAAAGGTCATTAAAACTAGTGTATTCTCCATGTTCATTATCCATTCCTTCTAATTTTTAGGTGTTAATCTCCTTGCTTATGATATGAGGCTTATTATTCTATCCTTATTGATAAAAATAAAACCTAGAAAATAGGTACACTAGTAGGGTTTTGCTTTTGCCCTCTAGTAGATTCTTGATACAATGCTTGATACTTAAAAAATATAAAATGAAGACATAACGCCCATCTTGGGGTTTGATCTTGAGACTTGTAAACATTTACCCACTCATTTAATTAATTTACATATACTTAGCAACACCAATACATGACTTATACTAAGCATTATTTTTTAAATTCCATGCAAAATGAATATCATGAGATTTGAACTCTTAACTTCTTTACAAGTGACCCCACTTTGTAAGATAACCACCTTTACTATGTACTCAATGAAAACATGATATGTCAAAATTTATAAAGTAATAATATTTGGTAATTTTTAAATATGCATCAATAGGAAGAAACATATCATGCAATAGTTAAATATTTAACACGACAACATGGAAAATTATGCACACTAATAAATGAGACCCACCTTTTATTTTTTAACATTGAAAAAATGGTTTTTCACATATATAATGGTATTCTAGAAAAATGGATAGTGTTATTTACTAGAAAATGATGGTTCTTTAGTAGTGATTTGATGCATCCAACAATTAGATGGTGATTCTCTAGGCTCCTCCAAGCTACTCCAACATAATTGTTTGATTGTTCTATAAACCAAACAAAAAAAAATAGCCTTCTATATAAAATGGTATATCTTATTATGATCCATTAATACACTCCCAGTACAAAATAACACTCTAGGATATTCAAAAATACACAAACATTTTTTTGTATTGCTCTAATACATTTTCAAAAGTTTTCAACATTATAGGAAAGAGAAATTTGTAGCAAGATGATTTCAGGAAGGGAATGGCACTTTATTATGTAAATAAATCATAGAATGTGTTGGTTCCTAGTTATACACCTCTCTAATATGGCCTTACACACTTGAATAAAATGGCAAACAATGATGAGAAACCTACAAGAATGTCATTGTAGCCAAGAGAGGGTTTGGCATCAAGAATGGACCAAACTGAGAAAATGATTGAGAGGCACCTACAAAGGGTATGGTTATCTCCCTACTACTTTTGGCTCAGCATGAACCAAGGTGAGAGTATCTATAGGGTATCTTTCTCACATGGAGAGATTCTTAAATTCAACCTCCATGGGGATTATTGACACAAAAAGACACAAATATGACTAAAACACAACCAAACTCGCTCTCTTCACTCAGAAAGGGTTGTCACATGGAATGAGTAAATTTTCTAAGCCAGACACAATCTACTAAAGATAGATATGAATGTGATTACAAACTTCATCCAAAAATAATCTTCAATAACACATGAGATGAATGAGAGATTACAATGCTAGGGTTTGAATTACAAGATGTAGACAAATGTTAAGTATGCAATATTGTATGCATCTATAGGGCAAGTAACACTTATCATATACAAAGGGTGTGTTAAATGTAGGGTAGGATAGGGTAAGACAAGTTGATAGTTATAAAAAATGGGAGGGAGGTGTGATGGAGGCCTTAAAACAACAAGGACTCTTTCAATAATTCATGACATCATCAATTGCAAGGATGTAGAAAAACTCAAATGTAATTTGATGGGAACTACTAGGAGTAATCTACATTTATTGGTGCTAATGAACTATAAATACCCAAATGATCCTTCAAATCCTAGAACATACACTAAAATTGGAATATCACATGCTTTTTCCATTGAATCTATAAACCTAGGGTACCCTAACAAGTTATTCAGCAACATATTCTAAAAGAATGTATAAAGGGTTTTATAATTCATAACTATGCAAAAAATGATAACTAGTAGTGAACATAAACCCTAATATCCAATAACAATACTTGCAAAACACATTACTGTACTTCATCAAAAGGAAATAGCAAGAACCATAGGCATTTTCATTAACTTGAAATAAAATTTTATGTACATCAATGTTTCAAAATGTTTCCATGGGGACAAACATGGTGTATTTACTCCATTTTGGGTAGTGGAGTCATATAGAGATGCTCTTAGAGCTTGATAATGGTTATACAACTGTTGCCACCTTAGCCTAGAGAGACAAAACACACACATTAGTGATCCCAAAATGTGAAGAGCCTGTACTAAGGAAAACATAGACCAACACTATGACCAACACAATGGCCAACCAACCTCTATAATAGAGGAAGAGACCTCTATTTATACATTTTTTACCATCAAATCCAAGAGTGAGGGTTACAACTTGCAAAAGTGCAAAATACCCCTCCAAGATCTGCCAAGATGCTCCTAGCTGGAATATCCTTTGTCACACCTATAATCTTCATGTATTTGCATGAAAAATGATTACTACAATTACCTCTACAAGCCATGATGAAGATTCAGATCAAATCCTTTGATTTCTTGGTTAGGGATGCTTTCTACATGAGCTAGGAAGAGAATATTCATTTGAGGAGCCCAACAAACCATCTATATTTTGTGTAACTACCTAGATATTCCATTTGACCACTCATTAGCATAGTTAGAACTCCTTGAACAACTACCCTTTCTCTTGAGCACACCATGGAACAACCTGCTCTTGAAATGATGACACAAGAAAAATCTAGATCCATGTTTGTTTGAGCAAAATTCCTTGGAGTGGCCCACCTTAGACTTACAAACATGTAATATCCTTTCATGGAGGAGCTTGGGTAAACAAATCAAATGAAAATACAACTTAGGTTTATTTCACCCTTTTTACTTTTTGGCTCCAAACTTGTATTTTTACATTTTGTAATTTGCACTTTTTATTTTTGTCCTTTTGCACTTTTTAATCTTCATATTTTATTTTTGACAAATTTGTTTTTTTTAATTCTCCTCCATATTCAATTTTTAATGCATAAATGCATTATTTTCACTTTTCATGATTGGGGGAATCCTGGTCCTTTTATGAAAATTTACACCAAGTGTAATTTGTACCAAGTGCAAATTTACACCAAGTGATATTTGTACCAAGTGAGATTTGCACCAAATGTAAATTTACACCAAGTGTAATTTGCATGGTGATTTTTCCACTCACATGTCCCTTTGTATCCCACAAGATCTAGAGATGGGGATGCACTTTGCAAGTTGTGTTGGTGCAAAGTGCAAGTCAACCTCCCATCTCCACCAAAATTCATTCCTTTTCCCTTCCACAGAATGTAGAACTACAGAAGCACTTTGCACGTTGCACATTGAGTTAGTGCAAAGTGCATGTCAACCTCCCATTTGTACCACATTGCTCTTTATGCCTTTTCCACATAATCTGGAGCTTCTAAAGTATTTTACACGGTGAATTTTGGATACCTTTCCTTTTGCATGGTGTAATTCCCACTGAATGTTTCCTAGGACTTTGGGGTCTCTTCTACACCTTTGAGAAACTTGCAAATTTTTGGATTTTTTAATTTTAACACTCAAATCCATGTCTAGCCACTTATTTTTAGAACACAATGTTGTAGGAGACTTCTACCAGAAGCCCAACTCAAATCTTTTCCATGTATCTATTTTATCAATGACAGTGATTTTCTTTGACTTGCATCCCAAAGCACAAAATAGTATCTTGATCCAACCTTAAACTTTTAATATACTTTACAACTTCAAATTATGGCATGTGTTGAATAAGGCACAAATATTTTAATCCATTTTGGTTTGGAAATAATACCCATTAAAATACCAATACCATGATTATTTCTTACCACATAGGCATCCTCAAAAATTCCCATGTTAATATCCAAGGGAGGAGCCTTGTCTTGAATGAGGTGGGGATTCAAAAATCAAATCAATAGTCTTTGTCTTGGGATCCACATATAAAATCCTCACATTCAACCTTGAAATCTCAAAGAATCTCATCTACCATTTTGAGTTGGGAAATGTATCATGGAGTTGGTCAAAGTCTTCTTTAATACCCACCAAATGTGTACCTTTCTTTCATTGATTTTATTGCTTGCTTGTCTTTGCCTCATGGGATGGAGAAGTGGGGGAACATGTTGCATTTCATACCAAATATTGGTGCAAAGTGCATCCCATATTCTGCCTTCCATCATTTTTTTATTATCCTCTATAGACATTACACCACCACATGCACATTTCATCTTATGTAGTGAATGTTTTAAACTCTGCCACCTACCACATGTCTTTCTAAACTTTATGAAAACATTCACTCTTCTACCCCTTTTCCATGTAATCATGTTTGGTTATGTCAAAGGCTATGATATATTTTATAAAGCCAAATGGGCAATTTGACATGGCATGGCTATGCATTTCAAATTCCTACTATTTTGAAACATTGTTATCACATTCATACATGGTGATAAACTAAGCACCAACATTGGCTCTCTCTTGAAGATGGACACCCCCTATGGGTGTATAAATAACCCTATAACACAAGACTAGGTGCCAATCTATTGGGCCATATAGTCAACACTTGAGCAAATTATCAACAAGTACCCATGGAAACTCATCCAAATATGATAGACTTAACAAAAATAGATCAAGAGGATCTAAAAATGAATGCACGATAAAAACATGAAAGGAAACTATACAAACAAGGCCCAAAGTAGAGGGGAAATAAAGCAATAAAAGGATAAAGAAACAAAAAATTATATAATATGGTACATTACTTGGACTCAATCGAGGAAATGCTTTGAATGCTTGCCATTAATTGGTGGCTCTGGGATTATGCCATCCATTAGTCTCTTGAAATGTTCCAATAGCTTGGTGGCCAAGATGAAGTAAACCCATCTTTGCACTTGCTTGAAGTTACTACTACTAGACTGTAATAGGATGACACATTGAAGCAAATCCTCTTTGTATGGTCTCAAGTCAAGATAAGACTAAGCTAAAAGATTTTGGTACTCCTTCAGCAGTTGTAAATAAATGTGCTTCTCAGTTACAATCATGTGAGTACCAAGTAAGATTGCATTAGGATCAGCAATGTCAATTATGCACTTAAATTACTGCTTGAAATGGAAATGAAAGAATTTATCCGTATGGGGATGGAAAATAACCCCATCTTCATCAAATGACATTCTCCAAATGACACCTTCATTGTTAAGCCCAACATCAAGAACAACTAGTTGCTCAATAATGTCCACATTTTTAATGAAGTCACCCAATTCTACATCCATGTCTAACAACTTTATTAGAATATACTCTTGATCTTAAATTGCATCATGATTGGGAAACTCACATTTTTGTGTTATACTATCACAAACAAATTCACATTTTGGGATACATACCTTATTGACTACACTCTAAAACTGATCTACAGTAGTAGCATTCAACATTTATGTGGATGTAGAAAACTTACATTGGGAGTCTTGATAATTGAAGATCATAATACCATCATCACCATCAGACATAGACTCAAGATCATGCACATCTTTTTTACTTATTTTAGAAGTATCACATGGGGGATGTGAAAGGAAGAATTTGTCACACCAATCAATTTCAACATCAAAATTTATAGCATTTACCTTGGCATGTAATAGTTCAAGAACTTCCTTTACAACCCCTCTATTCTAACTTGTAACATCACATGTAGGGCTATGAGGTAGCCTCTTATCAGCTCTAGCTAGCTTACAGGACATATCTTTGATAGTGAAGGCCAAAGTCTTAACACTTTCATCAAGCTTGGTTATCTTCGACTATGTCTCTTCTTTATCAACCATTTTTGCATCAACATACTTGTTAAAGGGAATAACCATAGCCTTTATGTTAAACTCAATTTGGATGGCCATATTGAATTCCAATCATAGGTTTGTGGTAGCCTTGTCCCTCAAGTAATATGTAACCCTCTTGTCAAATGCATCATAGTATTTGATCAAACACGCTATCTCACTAGGCTTGATATTCTTGAGCAACTGCATCATGGTCTTTTTGAAACTTATGTTGAAGTTCTGTAGAAAATTATTAGGGTTCTTTTTGATGTTTTCAAATTTAGACAAAATTAACCTAGGATCAATTCTATCACCATACTAAATCCTTAAAACATTTAGCATCTTTTCTCATGAATCAATGCATCCATGGGGAAAGGAATTGAACCATTCATGAACATTTTCCTCTATCATGTGTAAAAAAAATTTAATGCACACATCCTCATGCTAAACCTCATAGTCTTCAATGATATTTTGAAAATCCCTCAAGTGTTGATCACCACTAACTGCATTATTCCTTTGGAATCTTGGGAGGCATTTCCTAACTTCATTTACGACTTCATTAGGATAACCTTCCATGTCATCAAAAATGATGGGTCTAAACCTAGGAATTCTAAATATAGGGTGCTCATTTTCACCTTGATCCCTATGTCTCATGATTGATTCAATAGTAGGTTTAGGAACAAATGGCAAAGGGATGTGAGTGGATGAATGAGGTGGATTTGTAGGATCAAACTTAGGAAGGGATTCAACTAATTGAGAAGGAGATGGATAATAAATGGGGTTGTAAGGTTCTGAATCACTAGAAAATCTATGATTATAAGAATTATGATAACCTTTAGTAATATAAATTTCATCAAATAGAAACTTAGGATTACCAGAATCTTGATAGCCCAAGTAGTCTCTAGCAGCTGCACTTAGTTCTTCAACAAGCCTCCAAACTTGTTGCCTTCTTCTTTGATGAATGCTTAGGGGCAAGATAAGTTTCTTATATGAGTCATATTTGAATTATAACCTCAGTCCTTTCATATTCGTAAGCAAGATAACTCTAAAAGATGAAGATATTGAAGATGGGCACTGATCTTTCTTTGAAACTAGATGATGTCTTGAAGTCACCACTAGAAATAGAGTTCTAAAATATAACCATTTACAAACTTGTAGTGATACATACTGAAACCATATCTTGTTGAATTGGTGATGGTCTATGAAAGCAAAGATAATGAACTTTTAAGATTCATGTTCAATAAGGGAAAACCACCTCAAAACATCACAAATTTCTAGCTCTTTGTAGTAAATTCAACATATGTTAATTATCAAATCTTAAATCCTGGCATGTCCCCAATGGAGTGCTGTAGAATTCATGGCCAAGATAGTCCCACCATAATATAATAATAGTAGAGAACTTGATAATACAAATTACTTAAAACTTTAGCTCTAACTCTCTGCAAGAGTCCCCAAAAACATAAGCTCCAAGGCTCTTTTCTTTCCCCAGTAATGGTGCCAAAGAGTGTTGGTTCCCAATTGTACACCTCTCTAACTAGTCTTGCACACTTGAATAAAATGGAAAACAATGATGAGAAACTCGCTAGAATGCCATTGTATCTGGGGGAGAGTTTGGCATTAAGAATGGACCAGATTGAGAAAATGATTGAGAGGCACCTATAAAGGGTTTGGTCAGCTCCCTACTACTTTTGACTCTGCCTAAACCAATGTGAGAGGACCTACGAGTAGCTTGCTCACATGGATATATTTTGCAATTCAACCTCCATGGAGATTATTAGCATAAAGAGACATAAATCTAACTAGAACATAACCAAACTTGCTCACTCCACCTGGGAAGGGTTATCACATAGAATAAGTAAATGTTGTAGGCCACACACAAGCGACTAAAGATAGATATGAATGTGATTGCAACCTTCATCCAAAAAGAATCTTCAACAACACAGGGGTTGAATGAGAGATTGTAATGTTGGGATTTGAAGTACAAGATGCAGACACATGTTAAGTATGCAAGATTTTATGCATCTATAGGGAAAGTAACACTTATCGTATGTAAAGGGTATGTTAAATACAAGGTAGGATAGGGTAGGACAAGTTAATAGTTATAAAAAATGGGATGGAAGTGTGATGAAGGCCTTCAAATAATAGGGACTCTTTAAATAATTCATGACATCATTAATTACAAGGATGTAGAAAAAACTCAAATGCAAGTTGATGGGAACTACTAGGAGTAATCTACATTTATTGGTGCCAATGAACTACAAATACCCAAATGATCCTTGAAATCTTATAACATACACTGAAACTAGAATCTCACATGCTTTTTTCCATTGAATCCATAAACATAGGGTACCCTAACAAGTTATTCAGCAACATATTCTAAAAGTATGCAGAAAGTGTTTTATAATTCAGATCTATGCCCAAAATGATAACCAATAGTAAACATAAACCCCAATATCCAATTAGCAATACTTATAAAACACATTATTGCAATTCATCAAAAGGAAATAGCAAGAACCATAGGCATTTTCATTAAGTTTAAAGAAAATCTTACATACATAAATGTTTCAAAATTTTGCCATGGGGACAAGCATGGTGGATTTGCTTCATGTTGGGTAGGGGAGTCATATAGAGATGCTCTCAGGGCTTTCTAATGATTGTACAACTACCACCACCTTAGCAAGAGAGACAAACACACACATTAGTGATCCCAAAATCTGAAGTGCCTATACTAAGGAAAACACATACCAACACTATGACCAACACAATGGCCAACCAACCTCTAGAATAGAGGAAAAGACCTCTATTTATAAATTTTTTACTATCAAATCCTTGAGTGAGGGTTTCAACTTGTAAAAGTGCAAAACACCCCTCCAAGTTCTACCAAGATGCTCTCCCTCATGTAGTTACAATTCCCTCTATAAAAATGATTGTTGCAATTCCCTCTATAAGCCATGATGAATATTTAGAGCAAATCCTTTGATTTCTTGGTTGGAGATGCTTTCTACACAATTTGGGAAGAGAATATTCCTTTAAAGAGCAAAAAAAACCATTTGTATTTTGTGTAACTACCTGGAAATGCCCTTTGACCACTCATTAGCATAGTTAAAACTCCCTGGATAGCTACCCTTTCTCTTGAGCACACCATGGAACAACCTATTCTTGCAATGATAACATAGGAAAAATTGAAATCCATGGTTGTTTGAGCAAACTTCCTTGGAGTGGCCCACCTTGGACTTACAAACCTATAATATCATTTTATGGAGGAGCTTGGGAAAACAAAGCAAATGAAAATACAACTTAGGTTTATTTCACCTTTTTTACTTTTAGGCTCCAAACTTGCATTTTTACATTTTACAATTTGCACATTTACTTTTTTGAAAATTTGTCCTTTTGCACTTTTTAATCTTCATATTTGTTTTTTGACAAATTTGCTTTTTTGTAGTCTCTTCCATATTTTTTGTAATGCATAAATGCATTATTTTCACTTTTCATGATTTGGGGGAATCATGGTCCTTTTATGAAAAATATTGCACCAAGTGTATTTTTCACCAAATGCAATTTACACCAAGTACATTTTGCACCAAGTGTAATTTTCACCAAGTGCAATTTGCACTAAGTTCAATTTGCACCAAATGCAAATTTTTACCATGTGCAATTTGCGTGGTGCTTTTCCCACTCACATCTCCCTTTGTAGCCCATGAGATCCAGAGATGGGGATGCACTTTGTACTTTTCACATTATGTTGGTGCAAAGTGCAAGTCAACCTCCCATCTCTGCCAAACTTCATTCCTTTTCCCTTTCACAAAATGCGAAACTACAGAAGCACTTTACACGTTGCACCTTGAGTTGGTGCAAAGTGCTCATCAACCTCCCATTTTTGCCACATTGTTCTTTATTCCTTTTCCACAAAATCTAGATCTTCTCAAGCATTTTACATGATGCATTTTGATTTAGTCCATGCCAAGGGGCATTTATGCTAGACAATTGACATTTACCTATTTCTGAAGCAATTGGGGTATAGATTGAAGTATAATTTCTTGAAGTCAATGATGACTTCATCCATCTCTCAATCATATATTTTCAAATATTTTACATATCTACTACTAACAACAGGTACTCATGCCACAACATGACCCTTATGTTTATTTGACTAAATAATAAATGTTTAACCTTGTCAAAAATTATTAATGGAGACTCGTTCCAAGATCCATGATCATCATGTAAAAACTTAGAAAAATCTTAAAGGTATATTTAGGTAGTTAATTTATATGTTTTTAGTTTAGTTGTCTATTTATCGATTAATGGTCCAAACAAGGTACATTTATTGACTTTTGATTAAAAAAATTATTCTTTTCATCATTTTATTTACCCCTCTCACACACACACACACATTTTAGGGTTTTTTAGAATGCCTTTGATGCCCTTGGGTCTTCTTTGGAACATCCTTGGGCCTTCTCTTTTTGGTCTTGAATAAGTTAGTGTACACTCTTGCTCTTTATCATGTTTTTTTCACTTTTAGCTATTGGATGTTGATTTTCACACTAATATGTTACTATTTTAAATTCATTTGTCTATAAATACACAAACATTGTTGGTCATTGATAATAATATATTGCATCATATATCATTATCATTTTATTGAGCACTCACATGCATTATAGATATCAAACAATCATTAGAGCATTTGATATTTTTTGAAGTTAGTATTTTTTCCAGAGCACTTTTGATACAAAACATAGGTTTATCTATGTAAACTGTAAATTATTATGTAATTTACTATTTTTTGACAAGTACCAACATAGTTTATTTTAATCACCCAATTTAATGCATACACCTAAAGATCACATTGTATCCTTAAACTTTAAATATTACAGGTGCATTGGAGTTTACATAAATAATGTTTTGAGAATTTCCACATCAAGTTTTAATCATTTTTAGTTTTAAATTACTCACAATAAAAAATTCTCTTAACTAAAATATTAATTAAATTCTATAATTAAAAGAGCTTCATTCATTTTCTCATCTATAAAAATAGAGCTGATGTTTTACAAAGGAGCTAACTTAAAAAGTAAAAGCTACTGTATCCTAAAAGAATTAAAATATTTCATTTTATTTTTATGACAACACACAAGAAGTTATCCTTTTTAAAAGCTAAAAAAATAATAACACCTACATGTCACTTAGAAGGAAGCCTTTAAATTTGTATTGAAATAGAGGAACATTGAAGCAAAGTAACAAGTGCACAATACAAAATGGGCATAGGCATTTGGATATTTCTTGGGCCACCTAATAAACAAAGCAAGAACCAAAGTGAAATCCTTTCCATTTAATTCTCCTCTACTTTTTACACGGGCAATTTAACTTTCACTTCTTCTTCTTCTTCTTCTTTATTTCTATACATATAATTTTTTTGATCAATGGTGTGGCTTTCTTGGATATTTAAGTCCATGTATTTTTGTAAAATTAGATCTCAAACTTCTTTTATTTTGTGTATGAATCTCTTCAAACCTTTATTTTTAATATAATGCAACTTATGTATATTATTATAATTGATGAATGTAATTGTGATTATGAATGATCATCCCTATACTTATATATTATTGCCTCTAATTCCATTCTTGCATTAAAATTAGTTCTCACCTCTTTGATTTTGTTGCTTTTCTTTGTGTTCACCTTGCTTCCTATCTATTAAACCTTTTTTGTGTTTGTTCAAATAAAAAGTCCAAACTTTTCTTATTGGCACATCACCACCTTTATGTGTATTTATCTCTTCCTTTTTCTTTGACATATTTCACTTCAAATATTTATTTTAAGTAGATTAGCACTACAATGGGAAATATAACCAACCCTTTATATCTATATACTTGAAAAGCCTTGTAATACTCCTCATAAATTATTTTATCTACAGGTTTATAATAAAATACACCCCTTCATTAAATGACTTATGTATATCCTTTGAGTCACCTACTACTCTATCAAAACTATCCAATTTTCCCCATGTTTCCATGTTATTATACTACCTACTCTTTCTCTTAGTTCATATAATTCCTAGTTCTAATACTTAATTATCTTAAGGACCTCGTATAAATACATAACAAAGTGTTTACTATCCCTACCCATCTCCACTTCACCCCTAACCTTAATCTCATGAATGTTCAAACTTTCCCTTATACATGAAACTTCTAAATCACTATTTGTCAACTCATTGTCATTGACACCAACCTTATTAATCCCAATTGAATCCTAATAGTTTGCCATATTTCCCTTCAAATCAAACTTTTTCTTAAAAACCCTAGCTGACCTCCTAAAAAATTTTATTCCATTTCAACTAATGAGTCTATAAATGGCCATCATCTTGATACTTGGTCATTCCTAAAACACCTCCCTGTATTTCTATGTCCATTATTTTGGACCATATTATGTTGATATATACACATCTTATATGAGTGATGTTTATGCATTTAGTTTTAGTTAAAACTATTTATCTTTATATAAATTAGTATAATTTCATGGCTTGATTGTTTTTGGTAGTACTAGTTATGGATGGATAATGCATAATGTTCATGACTCATGTTGTGAGATGTTTAATACCCATATACATAAATCAAAAGAAATTAATTGATTGTTTTGTCGGCTTAAAGCAATTGAATGTGGGAATCAATATGCACTATTGTATCACAGCGTCCATGTAGTAATTGATTACAGTCCACCCACTATTGTATCCATATACACTTTTGATCCATAAATATATTTGAGCTCTCATTTATTCCAAAATTATCATCTAAATTTTTATAATTCAACCATAGCTAGTCCTTTCCATTTAGGGATGTTTTCAAAACTTTAGTATTTTTGTCAAGATTTTTTCATTTTTATAATTAGCACATTTTAGTATACTATACATGAACTTTAGTTTAAATTCATCTATTAGGCTAATGTTAGTGTTTTGAAGATATGTGGATAATTTTAGGTTCATTCGATCTTGCATGTAAAACTTCAAAAAATAGCAGTCGAAAAATTACTAGAAGATGAAAGTTACTAAAAAATTTATCTAAATAGAGAGATAGAGAGATATCTAATAAAAAATTTCTAAAAATTGCATGGGTAAATTAACTTTATATAGATTTTGGTTTATTTATATTTTTTAATTATGTATGTCAACTCTAAATTTGAGTTGAGATCTATTTAAAGACTCTATTTTAATATTATAGTCATTCAATGAGAATCAACATATAAGTTTTCTTTCATGCAATGTCTGAGTTTATGCCTATTAATATTTTTGATTAGTTAATCTATGTTTTCATCACTTGGGGAGGGAAATTGATACAAAATTGTATTGGGCTAACTAAAAGAGTTGGCTAGAGATAAATTTGAAGACATAAGAGTATCATGATGTCTAATAAAATTGATTGGGAAAGATGTAGAGACAAAAATATATCAATTTATTCGATACAGTTGGGTGAGGAATAAAATCATGATAGATCTATATCAACCTATTTGATGCAGATTATCAAAATAAGAATACTACATAACTGTATCAAATTATTGGATATAGTTGGATGAAGAGGTGAAGGTAATGGTAAGCTTCATGTGATGTTCACCATAATGTATGTAATGGAATAATATTAGCTGCAACTATCCTATCTCTAAATATCTAGACTTGGAGAAGGTTAATCAAAGAGAGCCCAATGATACTTAATGATTTGAGATGTGACCAAATGGATATGCAAACCTGTTAAGGTGATCACCTACAACATAATTTCAAAGGAAAGGGTTCCAAATACACTATGCCAATACCACAATGAAGTAGCTACAACTATATATATTTAAGTACTCTAATATATTAAAATAAGTAATGTAAGTAATGGGGAAAGGTTAAAAACATCAAACTGGGTAAGGAGCCATGGTATGAAAATGGGGACCTAGGATACCTAAAGTGGATAGATGGTAAGTTAAATCAATCATGTATCCATACTAAGTATACATTTAGATAAAGATTAAACAAGGATACACATTCATTTAAAAAGAAACTATGCAACTTATATCTACTAAATGAAAGAGATAGGGTTAGAATATACTTACTTGAAGAGAAATTGATGATCCTAAATATCCCCCTTGGCCAATGGTGACTTGAAAGATAATTTATAGTTGTGAATATCTCAAAGGATGAATCAAGCTCTAGGATAAAAGGACTCCTCCTAATGAATCTCCAAGACTCCACAATACAAGCTTCCTTCAAGCTAAGATCCTAAGCAATAACTCCTTGAAGTATAGATTTAGGGCATAAGTGTAAGCAATAACAATATGAAATGAATGTCTCTATATATTGGAATGAAATAGTAATTTGTGTTTATAGTGATCAATATCCCTAACCCATCCCAAAATTTAATTCGATACCATCATCCAACCATAATGTAGTTCAAAATGGGTTGAACAACATCAAACTATGTTGGTCTAACTGATCTAGTTGAAAAGATCACGCTGACACATTTGGAACTACATTTACTTGGTCAATGTGATAGGGAAGAAATATGTGTCAAAAAGAACTACATTAGACCAAGATGACATAGTATAAAATATAGGTAAGGGATGTAAGATGTAAATAGATAAGTAGGGGTCAAGTCTAAGGAAGCTAGAATGGATATAAGAATGATATATAAATAATAATATCTATCAAAGCACCAAAGTCCTGCCCACCCCTTTCTCAGTATACCCTTTAAAACACACACTTAGGGAGATTCAAGATCAATAGGTTATTGTAAGAGAATGCATTAAATTCAAATGATAAAAGTGAAAAATATTATGTATATACAAATACATCTTGTGTTTTCACAATGTGTTAAGCACTTTCTCTAAATGGATCAGATGTTCATCCCATGTTTTTATGAATATTGGGATATCATTAAGGTAGACTGAATTAGTTATTGGTTTGAGAATGTAATTCATCATCTGCATGAATGTAGGTGGTGCATTGGTCAATCTAAATGGCATGATTCACCATTAAAACAAATCTTCTTTTTCCATGAAGGTTATCTTCCATACATCTTTAGGATAAATAAGAATATGATGATACCTAGACCTAAGATTTTGGTGAATTATTTTGCATCATGAAGTAGGTCCCACAAGTCCCCAGTCCTTATAAAAGGATATCATTTATTAATTTTGATATTTTTGAGAGCTCTATAATCAATGCAAAACCACCATGTATCATCCTTATTTGGTGTAAGCATAATTGTGTTACTACAAGGTAATGAGTTAGCCCTGATATGTCATTTTTCCTCAAGTTAATATATCTATCACTTGATTTATTCATTATATATAAATTATCCTTGGTGTAAATAAGAATTAGGAAAATGTAGTCAAGAAATCTAATCAATTGTGTGCTTCATCACATAGTGTGTAGGCAATTCCTTTAGTGACTGGAATATTTCCTTGTATTCTTCTAACTTGTAATTCAACTCTAATATTTATACTACTAATATTGGAGTAAATTCAGTATTGATTGGCACCAAAAGGATGTTCTTATGTTCATATCTTACCATAAAAATTAAAAAAAAAAGTTATTACTAGACGTGACTAGCTTCTTACACTGCTTAACACTATGAGTGATAACTTAGGAACTAATTTTGGTATGTGGTATATCTTATCACAAACATATATGACAACATTTCAAGGATTTTAATAATAGATTGCATGTCAATGGTAAATAGATGGCTTACCAATTAAAACATCACATACCTATAATGGAGAGATGTCTCAAATGAGTGCATCTTTAAAATGGTTGATGATGTACACTAATATACATAATCAAGTGATGTGTTCCTTGGATCCCATACTAAACTATCCAATAGAGTATGGTTTTGGATCAGGTATCAATGGAAAATTCAATTTTTAAACTACTTCGGGAGAGATTAAATTGATTTGGATTCCATTGTCAATAATGAAGTGTATCAATTGAGCATTGATACACATTTGAGAATGGAACAATCTTCCTCTGTTTCCAAAAAAAATATAGATATGTTTGTGGTATCCACCATGTCACTAGGTTCATATTTCATATCTACTTACCATTTTCCAATGATGTAGAATTTGTACATTATATTTTAAGTTGTACACAGATTATTCCTATCATGGAAATATTCATTGGAATGATTGTTAGACTTATGAATTGAAAAACACTTGCCAATATTGGATTTATTATTCTAATCATTTGAGTATTATTGATTCTTATATGGAGGGTGTTTATATTTATTCCTTGGTTTGGAATTTATTTTGGAAGATTTAGACTGCTACTTGGTCTAAGACATAGAATCTTATGTCTTAGTCTTGGCCTTGGGCCTTTCTTCAAAATTAAAAGTTTAGATTAAAAAAGTGGTGGTATTATTCTTTATGATATAATCATCACTATTTGTTTATTTACATATGAAATTATTATCATGTTATATATTATTTTAGGCTTAGAAAGAGATCTTGGCATTTTGAGCTCATTTTGTGATACTCATGGTTTATAAATGAACTTGAGTAAAATAAAGATCATGGTTTTCAACACACCTAATAAAAAAGTGTATGAAACTAATCTCATCTACAAAAAAATTATCACTAAATTAGTTTTCATATTTAATTACCTTGGTGTGTCTTTCAAAGGACCTCCCTTTGATATGTTTTCTACTACAAAAGTTAGACTATGTAATGGGTATCTTAGTACACTTTAAATATAATGTTTACAACTTTTTTTTTAGGATGTCAAAGAAAAACTGCATAACTCCTAGCATTAGTGTCATCAACAATATTATATGGTTGTGAGATTTATGGAACAAAGATGATTTTAAGAATGGACCACATACAAATCCTTCATTGAGTCAAACGTGATGACTTATATTCTCATTGCATTCAGCACAATACATACTCTATTTATTGCATTCAAAACTCTATTTGACTTCCCACTTCTATGATTCAAACCAAATGAATATATTTTAATAAATTCAACCCACTTCATATGCTTTTGGTTCAACTTACGTTGCCTTTTTACAAATTATAATGCTTGATAGTCCGCTTAAAAATGAATTGCTTCAAAATAAAATAATGTCTCCATTTATTGAGATGTTTCACCATGGAAAAAAAATCTTTATCATAATTATAATAATTCCTCTTAACTTCATTCAACTTCCCACTAAAGTAATCAAAGGGATCACCTCCCTTACTTAAGACTACAACTATTGTTGTCCCACTAGTATCACAAACAACCTATAATACCTTGTTGAAATATAAAAATGGTATCAATAGTTGTTTTATTATATTCCTCTTCAAAACCTAAAATTTATGCTTTATTGTAATGATCCATGTGAACCCTTCTTCCATAATGGGGCAATTTCTCTTGAAGGAGGAGTGATTAATCTAGGAGGATATAAGACTTTGAGTGACCCATAGCATAATGGTCGTACCATACATCATGTCTCATCTTTATTATCAACTTCAAGACCATTCAAAGAACATGTCGTCATATCATAGAGTCCTAACTCCTCTCCCTTTGTGTGCACAACTTTGACATGTTTAATATTATTATGTATAATTATCTATCCTTGTTTCAAAAAATGATAAAATGGAGGATCCAAATAATCATGAAGTGAGTAGTTACCATTCTATTAATAGTTTAATTGTCCCTTTTATCTTTCATGCTTACATATATTAGTTTAATATTCTATTTTGACTTATCAAAGATATGATAGGAATTATTTTATTTTTTATACATCTTGAAACACATCCAACCTCTCAGAACATTATATGGAACTACTTCATAAAATAATCTTTTTACTTATCATTATATCACAATTTCTATTGTTATCTTGTTTATCCTTGTTAAGTAACACTTTGATTATATAATTTAGACTCATCATTTAATAGACACTTCCTCCATAGAATATTTAATCCATTAAGTGTGGCTATCCCTTGAGTACTTCCTAGTCCTTGGAACATAGTTAGTTAACACTAGCCATCCAAATCCTGGGTACTTTTCTAGGGAAAATTATTTACAAAAGTTAAAGTTACAAACAATTTTCTAGATCTTCTTTCTCAACTACATGCAATGGGGACCATTTCTATTCAAGGAGGGAAAATTATCTAGGAGGATATGTGACTTTGGGTGACTTGTGGAATAATAATAGTACTTTATGCTATGTATTGTTTTCATTATCAGCTTTAAGACCATCCCAAGCACACGTGGCCTTATCATAGATTCCTAACTCAACTTATTTGATGTTGCACAACTCCAATAGTTTTAATTTTTTTGTGTATAGTTGTGTAGCTATGTTTTAATAAAATGAAAAAATGGAGGATCTTAATAGTCATGAAGTGATTAGTTCTCATTCTACTAATTTCTAGGTTATCCCTTCATCTTCCACACTTATATATTAGTGTATTATTCCAATTTCCATTCATTGAACAAGCAAAGATAGAAGAGGAATTATTGCAGTAGTTATACATTTTGTAACACATTTGACCTCTCAAAATATTGTAGAAAAATATTTCATAAAATATTCTTGTAACGTATATTTCTACCATGATGTTTATTTTTCTCTTGTTTATCTTTGTCTCTTGATTGTTTGATTATAAAATTTGGAATTTAACATTCAATATGCACTTTCTCCATAGAAAAATTAAGTTTTTGAATGTGTTTATCCCTTGAGTACCTCTAGAGCCTCAAATCATAGTTAGTTGACACAAGCCATCGAAACTGATGGTTCCTTCCCACTGAAAATGGTTTATGGAAGTCCAAGTTTCCAACTCTTTATTTCATGGTTAAAATTTAAATTCATTTCTTCAACCTTAATTTTAGAGGCACAAATGGACTCACTTAAAACACATGAGTTAATTTCTTAATATATTTATCTTGACAATTCATGAGTACTGAGTAGAACAATGAATCTATTTGCACCTCTAAAATTGAGTTTGAAGAAATGACTCTAAATTTGAACTATGAAATAAAGATATGTGTTGACAACTCTTAAGAAGGCCAAATTTGTGTTCAATTATCTATTTGATGAATATAACTACACCTATTTTATCCTATTAATGAATAAGATTTTGAAGATCCTTTATTTTTTTTTATAAAGAGTCAGTAAAATTTTCCATGGATCTTATAATACACTAGACACCTAAATACAAAATGATCCTTTGATTTTGGTTCCTTATTGTAAAGTTTACATTTGTTGATGTCAATAAAGTGTTGTCACTCTATGCAAAGATGATAATAGAATACCTGAAATTATCCCAAAGGAAATATCAAACCAAATAGAGATTGGTGTACTTAGGAGTAATAATTCATCTATATTCTAACAATGTCAATAGGATTGAAAGAAAAGTATATTTCACATAAGATCTTGTAATAAAAAAGGGGATAAATTTTAAAACACATGAGTTAAGTTGTTGAGATATTTCTCTTGATAATTTGTGATTTCCAATAGAATAATGAGTCCATTTTCACCTCTAAAATTGAGGTTGAAGAAATGAATATAGGGTTGATAATGTTTTTGGCTTTAGTTGTACATTTCCGTATTCAAAAATATTCATAATAGATCTTCAACAACATTGTACAAAAATAACCTTCCATTTTTTGATAAGATGGAATTTGTACATCTTCATTCTCTAATAGACTAATATACCCTTCACAAGAAAGATTTAACAATGCAAACAAGCATGGTTGCCTTCCATTGGCTGTGACAGGAATATGCAGCCGCAAATAACAAGCATGCACTATGCATCCAAAACCTGTAACAAGTGCATTGGTTATGGTGCAATGAAGTAGTTCAGTTTAATATTTTTATTTGTAGATGATTTTATTGGATGCAGGGCATGTGATTTGATTAGCGGTTAACACTAATAGGAGGAAATAATTAAAAAACCTAAACATTGCAAAATTAAGACCTTTTCATGCCTACAGTAACTAACAAACACCTTTATTATATTAACCAAGCTGCTACAAGGAAAATAAATAAAATAGTGTCATTTTATTAGCTTCATGTCATAGGGACTATTCCCTATTTAGTCGCACCTAGAAGGATAATAAAATAGTAATATTTTCTGATAAACCTTCAAGCATAGTTTCAAATTTTGATATATAGCAATATGTGATTGGTTAAATATAAGTAGCAGATTAAATTAATTCGGGAGGCCTTTACAATAGTACCGATAGGTACTAATAAACAACCAAACTAAATTATTTTTATAACCAAACTACGATGGATATTTTCAACTAAAATACTCAAATTATTAATAAAAACACTCTACACTACTATCATATTCTAAAAATTAGGGGGAAAAAATTATTACATGAAAAAACATTTTGATGAAGGGTTGAAAGGAATGCATACTATGAGTGTTAAAAATGCTATATTAAACACAAATTTTGAATGTTGAAAATGATAGTGGAAGACCCAAAATAAAATAGACTTGATAATATTTTCCATCTGATGTAGCATTCAAACAGTCACAACATAAAGATGTCACAAATCATTAAGATCTTTGAAGCACATAATAATTCATCCAACCTTAAGAACATAAAAATATAGACAAACAATGTGATTTTTCCATAATTACAATCAAATTATCACTAAGAAATGAAACAGTAAGGATTTAAGCAACCCATCCTAATTACAAGCTAGAGATCCGATAAGACGATCGGCTACAAATATTACCACTACCGTGACACTTGTAAGCATTGACATACTAGGAACCTTTAAATCTATTATAAGTTACACTACAAACACTATCATTTACTATATTTATTTATGCAGGATACCTTGCAAACACCATCATCTACTATATAAAATGAACAAGGTTTTCTTGATAGAAAATTGAAATATCATAAATAATAAAATAAAAATAAAAATAATATTTATTTTATTATCATTAAAATATCATGAAGTGGGATGAATATTGCTTTCAATTTTAATTAAATTATAAATGTTTTAATATTGATGAAAAGTCTATGCATCAAAGGGATACAATCATGAAAGAGTTTGATGAAGCTATTGCTCAAAAAGTTGTAAACATGGAGTCTCATGAGTTCAAGGTAGACTTGATTGTGTTCAAGGAACAATCAAGATCCCCATCTAAGGTAAGTTATATTCAAGAGTATTGGATCATAAAGAAGAGAGACTTGATGATCATCTAAGTCAAGTGCATCATGCCCAAGGGGAGATCAACGATGATTCACCTGTCATCACTCATATTCTAAAGTTTGAGGAAGGCATATCAGATGTGGCAAATATCACTTACCTTGCAGCTCTAATCAAAGTCTTTGAAGAGTAGAAAAGAACATTCATAAAAGCCCTAAATAGTCCACTTGCAAGTATGAGAAGATCTAAAGGCGTTAGTTTTCTTGAACATTCACATATTCAAGTGGTTAATGGTGAGCATGCCTCTCATGCTAGCCTTCCTTCATGGAGTGACAAAGATGCAAGGGGAACTATATTTGACCCTAGTTGAGGTATGATCAGATGTTCCACCTCAGGAGTGAGGTTTTGTAAATAGTAGTTTAGGTGTGGGTTTTGTTTCAGTCGTGTGTGTTGTGTTTCATAAGTGTTCTAGTTTATGGTTCCTTCCCATTGAAAATGGTTTATGGAAGTCCAATTTTCCAACTCTTTATTTCATGGTTCAACTTTAAATTCATTTCTTCAACCTTAATTTTAGAGGCACAAATGGACTCACTTAAAACACATGAGTTAAGTTGTCGATATATTTATCTTGACAATTCATGACTACTAAGTAGAACAATGAATCTATTTTCACCTCTAAAATTGAGTTTGAAGAAATGACTCTAAATTTGAACTATGAAATAAAGATTTGTGATGACAACTCTTAAGAAGGCTAACTCTATGTTCGATTATCTATCTGATGAATATAGCTATACATCTTTTATCCTATAAATGAATAACATTTTGAAGAGCCTTTACTTTTTATAAAGAGTCAGTAAAATTTGCCATGGATCTTATAATACACAAGATAACTAAATACAAAATGACCCTTTGACTTTGGTTCATTCTTGTAAAGTTTACATCTGTTGATGCCAATAAAGTGTTCTCACTCTATGTAAAGATGATAAGAGAATACCTGAAATTATCCCAAAGGAAATATCAAACCAAAAGAGAGCTCGGTGTATTTAGGAGTAATAATTCATCTATATTCTAACAAGGTCAATAGGATTGCAAGAAAAGTATATTTCACATAAGCTCTTGTAAGAAAAAAGGGGATAAATTTTAAAACACATGAGTTATGTTGTTGAGATCTTTCTCCATTTTCACCTCTGAAATTGAGGTTGAAGAAATGAATATAAAGTTGATCATTTTTTTGGCTTTAGTTGTACATTTCCAGATTCAATTTTTTTCAAAATAGGTCTTCTACAACATTATACAAAAATAAATGCTATTTGTATCCCTCTCAAACCTGCATGTACTATATTTTTGTTTCATTTATTAATTAGACATTATTACTCTATTGTACATGCATTGTAATGCTTAATTATAAATAATTCATTTATTCTTGTTATAAAATTATACATTTGATAACAAAGAAACATACTCTAGAAAAAAAAACATCTAAATTGTTGTCCAATAAGTGTTCTAAAATATATATAGTGTACATATGAAATATTAAGACTTAATAAAATCATTATTATATTTGGATTTAGTAATAAATGAAGAGGCTTCAATTTTTAATATTATTTAAAAATTTGATTGTATTAAAATTAATGTAAAATTTTGAATATTGATTAGAGATTTAATAATTATAATAAAATTAATGTTTTTGAACAAGTTAATTATCAATGGTTTCGTATTAAAAAAGATAAATATTAAGATTTTTTGGATAAAATATTCACTTTTAAGTTTTATTTAAAACAATAGAAAAAATCAAAATTGATACTTAAATTTAGTATTCAATATCTATTACATTTTATATGAAGAAGCATTAAAATAAGATATTTAGATTAATGGATCCAGGGAATAAGAACATAATGAAAATAATGAGAAAATTCAAATGGAATTACAATACAACAATCAATGGAGAATGGGAGATTCAAGAAGGGGAGGGAATATCTTTAAAGGGGCAGAGGCAGGGGCAGGGGAAAATATTGTTATTAAATAATCTTTCCTTTAATTGTTTCATCAATAACACAAATAATATCATCCATGACCTTGAAGCATTTAGACCTACATTTTCTATTAAAACATAACACTCTGATAACAAATGCAAACCTAATTCCAAAGCTCAATCCAATTCCCACCTCCCACCATATATTTTCCTCCCTCTCTTCTTCACTTTCTTCTTCATCATCAGTGCCACTGCCCTTTGGGGAAGTAGAAGGGAAACAACTTATGTTTACTTGAATCCCACAAAGATCTCCATTGTTTGAGAATGAACTTGCACCAAATGTTAACATCTGAGCTCCTTGTGGTATTCTTCCTGAAAGATTATTATAAGATACATCTAGGATAGCCAAAAATGTTAGGAGTTGTAGTTCAGTCGGAATAGCTCCAAAGAGATTATTCCTTGAAATATCAAGTGATTCCAATTGCATAATATTTGTAAAAGATATTGGTATTTTTCTAGTAAGATGATTTCTTGATAAATTGAGAACCCTCAAACCCATAAGGAATCCAATCTCACTAGGAATATCACCTGATAAATTATTGCTTAAGATATCGAGGCATCTAACTAACGCCAAAGATCTTTCATACTCTAGATTTTGCCCTTTGTTGATGATTACTATTTTATCTAAATAAGACACTGATGAGCTTGAACTTGAATATTGAAGGACTTCAACACTCTGGGATTGATTTGCCATTGCTATCAGATTTCCAAAACTACTTGGAATAACACCTGTGAAATTACTGTTTGACAAAATCAAGAATTGAAGTTTTGTAATTTCGCTCGATGTAATGGTATCTCACCTTCAAATTTATTAGATCTTAATACTAAAACTTGAAGGTTGTGAAAATTCCCTGTCCAATTTGGGATATTTCCTTGCATGTTATTATATCCCAAATCTAGAATCTCTAAAGAGCTACAATTTTGAAGAGATGATGGAATTGGGCCTTGTAACCTATTACCTCCCAATTTCAATGTTTGAAGACAAGCCATGCTCCTTATCTCACCTTCTAGAAGATTGTTTTCTAGATTTAACACCTTCAATGTTGATGAGCAGTTCTCAAAACTTGTAAGAATCTTACCAGAAAGCTTGTTATTTGACAGGTCTAAAACCTCCAACATATGCCCTTGACAAATAGAATGTGGAATGTCACCACAAAGATTATTTTTTGCCATTGAAAGAAATCTAAGACTCTGCCCATATTTGCCAAATTCCGCTGGAATGAATCCTTAAAATAGATTGTCACTCAAATCCAACAACTCCACATTAGAATGAGGTACATAAATACTCCCTTGTAACTTATTTCCATGTAGGTCAACACTTTTAGCAGAAAATTTAGTGAACTTAAAGGACAAAGGGCTTCCTCCAAATTGATTACATGAGAGATTGAGATAGTTAAGTACATATTGTCCCATAGCCAATCTGGAATATTGTTGCCAAATGAATTATTGGACAAGTCTAGTTTCTCAATAAAGTATTGAGTTGAAATGAAAGCCGGGAAATCACCTTCCATATTACAAGAGCTCAACCACAAGACATTAAGCTGAAATTTAGGGATCCAATAGCCATCCACTTTCACGGTCAAGAAATTGTTGGAAAGGTTCAACTCAACAATCTTTGAGAGATTTTGTAGTAGAGAGAGTAAGAAAGTGCCATGGAATTTGTTGTCATTTAAGTAAAGCTTTTGGAGTGAGGTGAGGTTTTGAAAGGAAGGTGGGATTATGCCACTCAAAGAGTTATTGGCGAGATCAAAGAAAACCAAGGATGAAAGGCTACCAAAAGTAGATGGCAAGCTTTCGTTTAGTTGGTTTGACAGGAGGGAAAGGCTTGACAACTTTGATAGTGCACCTAAAGTCCATGGAATGTTGCCTATTAACGAGTTGAATGAAAGATCCATCACTTGAAGTCGTGAGAGATTTCCAATGGAAGGTGGAAGAACACCTTGAATATTCTTATAAAAGAGATCTAAAATGGTGAATGAGGTCATGTTTCCAATAGAATTTGGAATCACTCCTCCCACATTTGTGTCACTAATACGAAGGCTGCTGAGGTTGGAAGCATGCTGCAGAATGCAAGAGATATTTTCCTTAAACTCTGGGTTGTAGGACAAGTCAAGGTTGGTCAAGTGTGGAAGGCTTAACACAGTAGAAGGAATGGAACCTTCTAGATCACATGCTTGGAGAGATAGGGAAACCAAATATGTAAGATTTGAAATCCAGTTGGGAAATGGCTGCTGAGTGAAGTCAATTCCCTGAAGGTAAAGATGGGAGAGGGAGGTGAGGTTTGAAAGAGGAGAGAGAATTGTACCTGAAAACGCAGACATGTCAAGTGTTGTAAGTTTGGTGAGGGACGCAACATTCTGTACCACACGATCATCTCCCATTATAAGATTCAGAGAACCACTCATTGCAAGATACTCCAACCCTCTCAAATTTGTTATCCATGCACCCAACTGCCCCATCTCCAAATAAGAATTACTAAAGATGTCCAAAAATTTCAAGCTAGACATGTTGACAATGTCGCTTGGAATTCGGCCTGTAAACCCACATTGTGCCAAGCTCAAATGCGTCAATCTCTTGAACATCGCAAGCTCTGAAGGGATGCCAAAAAGGTGAAAGTCAATCCAACTGAGGTCAAGATACTCCAAAGGCTGCAGTTGTAATAAACCGTGGAAAATTTGGCTGCTTGAATTCTTCACACTTAGTCCGTAAGGGTAGAAATTAAGATCCATACGAAGCACGTGGACAGTGTGCAGGTGGCAGGCGATTCCCTTCCATTTGCAGCAGTCTAAGCCAGTCCATGATTCCAAATGGCCGTATGGATCATCCAGGGCTTGTTTGAAAAGGGCAAGGGCACTTCTTTCGTGGTCATGGCATGTGGAGCAGTAACAGGTGGCAACCATGGCAAACAGCACCAACACAGAAAATATTCCGTTGGCCATCTGCAGATGTTGAGACTTCCCAATGAGACTTCCTGTGCATGGAATTGGCTGTAAATTTGGACCATTTAAAACAAAACAGGAGAGTTACATTGGCGAAAGTGCAAAGAAAAAAACAGGAGAGAACGAGAAAAACGGAGTGAGAAAAGTACAGTTGCCGACTCAGAAATTTCAAAGCTGAAGCGCATAATTCGCAAGTGAGAAAAAGGGAGAAAAAAATACAAACCGCGTGAGCTGCATTCATGGAAGTCTTGAAATTTCAGAAAATACAGAAAAGTTGTTGTAAACTAACTAATTGAAGTTGTTGACTAAGAATTTTCAAAGAGGAAGCAAAATGTGTGGTGCAAAGTAATCTCCATCAGAAAGGTACTTATTCACTTGAATTTTCAAAGATGAAAGCACATAATTTAATATAACATTTGAGAAAATTTATAAAAAGGTTATTTTTTTAAGTTAAAAGTTTTTTTTTTTTAAGGTTATTATTATTATTTTATTTTTTAATAACATTTATTTTGTTATCAATAAAATTTTATGAAGTGGGACGGATATTACTTTCAGTTTTAATTAAATTATAAGTGTTTTAACATTGATGAAAATGTTATGGGTGGTGGAGACTTTTCCCAACCCGGAAAAAAATAAAAATAAAATTTATAAAGTTAGTTTGGCTAAGATGTATAACATATATGTAACATACATACATAAATATGCACCATGATAGGCCTATTTATGATATTCAAATGCAATTCTCAATAATTATAAATAAAATAATAGAAAAAACCAATCACAAATTTAAAACAAAAAACTTATTAAGGTTGCAACTTCCAACATAGGGGAATGAATGTGCAATGTATTTTTTTGACTACATATGATGCTTAATCATGATATTGCTTATTTAGTTTTTCTAAAAAAATAGATAATACCTATTTTGGTTTTACTAGCGAGCATAGATTCCACTGACAAGTGTCACCAATGGACAAGGGAAATTTCTTGGGCAAATTTTAAATCACCGACACTTTTAGCATCTAGCAAGGTCCTCCTTTAGACTCTTTCACATCCTTCACATACTTTTATATTTTGGTCAAAACAACAAAATATAATTAGGAAAAACCACCTAACATCACAAAATCACAATGGAAGACCCAAAAAAAAAATAGACTTGATAACATTTTCCATCTAATGTAGTATTCAAACAGGAACAACATAAAGATGTCACAAATTATTGGGATCTTTGAAATGCAAAATAATTGATTCAACCTTAAGAACATAAAAATATAGACAAACAATGTAATTTTTTTAAATTACAATCAAAATTATCACCCATAAACGAAATATTAAGCATTTAAGCAACCCATTCTAATTACAAGCTAGAAATCTGACAAGACCAATGGCTACAAATATTACCACTGCCATTACACTTGTAAGCATTGATATACTAGGAACCTTTGTGTCTATTGTAAGATACACTATAAACATTGTCATTTACTATATTCATTTATGCAAGATACATTGCAAACACCATCATTTACTATATAAAATGAACAAGATTTTCTTGATAAAAATTTGAAATATCATAAATAATATAAAATAAAAATAACATTTATTTTATTGTCATTAAAATCTCATGAAGTGGGACGAATATTGCTTTCAATTTTAATTAAATTATAAATGTTTTAATATTGATGAAAAGTCTACGAGTGGTGGACACTCTTCCCAATACAATTTTTCAATTTTTACCATTATCAATACAAATTCCATTATTCTTTAATAATATAATGCATGTTTCTCCCCCCCCCCCCTGCAAAAAAAAATTGTCAATGCTAGTTTGGTTGAGACACATAACAAAGGTACATAATAGTTAACAAAGGCATTTAACATAGGTATGTACATAGGTAATTGAGGTGTGCAACACAAGTGCAAGTATTAGAGGCATGTAACAAATGTACATGTGTAGGTACATGAATACCTTTAGATTTTCATGGGTAGTTGTAATGTCTTATCGTCTTTTTTTCCCATTTGTTAAGGCATTTTTTCAAACATGTCATATCTTTTTTATGTTGCACATGTCTTGTATATTCAACATTTTGCTTCAATACTAAGCTTTGCACTTATAATTATTTGAGGCATTTTAAATCAACTTTTTATGTGCACATTTTGTTAAGCAATTTATGTGAATCCTATATGGAAATATGTATGATGAATACAACTCTACTAGGGTGGCTACCCTATGAGGGGACTCAGATACCATGGCCTCACTTGCGGTGATATAAACCCCATGAGGTTTGAGGCACAACACTCTAAATAATAGTTTAGATGGGTTGTATGTGTATGCAAAATCAATATTGAATATGATGGAGAATAAAGAAAATAATAAAACTCAAACAAAAACTTATATTGATTTATGTGTTATGTACATGATATACTCTTTAAAAATATGTATGACTATCTAATTTACTATGTGTTATCTAATGCTTCAGATATGTATACATAGATTACAGAGCCATGAAGGCTAAAAAATTGTTATGGATGTCAAACCGTTTGAAATTCCAAATGTGACTCTTTAACTTTTGATGATTACATAACTTAACCTCCAAATGTGTGATATGATGATAGGTATTTTGTCATGGAATGAGCTCTGGGAGCACCAACATGCATTTTGAGTGTTATACACAAGTTTTTGGATGCAGTGCCAAGGGTTATGTACAAAGGCTATGAGTCTATGACTTTTTTCATTGTGTAGTTCACCGATGTCACATAATATGGCATGCGGTGCACATAATGACACGTTATGTAGAACAATGATTTAAGCATTATGTGTTATGTGCCAAAATAATTTTAGATTGGCTATCCACTATTTGGCATGGAGCAACAAAGGAGCGCTTCCTCTCAACCTTGCAAGAGATAAGCCCTTAACACTTATGCACTCTATGATATTAGGTGGAGTACATGTTTTTATCTTTAGAGCGGTTCAACATGGATCCAAGAATTACGTGGAATGTGCATGATGCTTAGAGTTACTTAGTGGTGTTCAAAACTTGAAGTTGCATGATTTTATCTTTAGAGTTGAGTGGTATGTGTGTTTACATTGCATGGAAGGTGCATGATACAAGGTTTTGTGTGGAGGTGCTCAAAGTGTGCAACTCTATAAATTTATACAAGTAATCAAGGCAATCAAAGTAAGAGTTTGAGGTGGCACTATTTCATTAGATCATTCACCATTTCTTGTGAATCAATTTCCCTGATCATGTTATGAATCAAGTATGGTATCTTTGATTTTTGTTGATGTTGAGTGAACTATTTACCTTAAGGATTATTTTTTTCCACCATGAGAACTCTATATATAAGCACACATTGTTGGGTGTACATTAGTTAGAATATGATATTCTTCTACTGGTTGTGGTTGACTATTGTACGTAGTAAATGTGATGTAATCTTCTTAAAATTTCACATGACATGCCTATGGTGTGGAATCACTTTAGTAATATGGTATCTCGTACTACCCACTAATATGGTGATACTTCAAGGATTGGTTATGTACACACCATGGAGATTGTGCATGTACAGATGCCTAAGGATTATATCACAAGCATCAATTGGTGATACATCATAAACTAGATCCTATTTAAAAATATGGATAGCATATGAGAAGTTACATTGGTGAGTGATATGTGTACCTTTGGTTTTCTAGGACTTGACCCATCCTAAACTATAAGGACACGAATGAAGTATGGTTAGAATATTCAGTCACTTGATAATTTATTCAAAGATGAGATTCTTCATGATACCACCATCAATCATAAAATATGATGACTACCCTTGCACCTATATGAGAAAATGGAATAGGTTCTCTACTTCAACATTTGACACTACTGGTGTAGTTGTCACATTGAGACAAACAATTTTGGGGTTTGTTTCCTTTGATTTGAGGAAATTTGAACCCTTTTCTTATATGCATACAAGAAAGATATTCTAAGAATGATACTATTAATTGGAGTGGATGTTCGTCTCACCATTTACCTATCTTAGAATATTTTTAATTATTTGAATAAGGTTTCATCTTTACATGACACATGTATTCTGCTTGCCCTTCAGCTTAGAATATTCCTTAGTGGTTTTCACATAGAGATAGGCTTCTCCCATTTTCTTCACCTTAGCTAGCTTCAGTTTAGATTGAATGAATGATCTCAGGCTGTTACAATACTTGAATCCTTTATACTACTCTTACTCAAATGAGCATAGTTTACAAGTCATGGAAGGCATTAGTGTAGGTTTGGATTGATTAGTCTTGTCCTTGCCAAAATTATTACCAATGAATGAAATAGTATTAATAGACATATTTAGAATAGTATTCATCCTTGAAGGATTCCAAGAATTTATCCCAGGTTTTCTACGACTTGTCTTCTATATGGTCTTTATCCTATAAAGTATATGCTTGCCCCTACTTCTTTACGGGTGAATAGACTTTCTGAAGTTCAATCTTGATCATCTCTTCATCAATAAAAGTCATCCACAGAAAAATATAACTATAATTGATCTAACAAGTTATCTACTATATCTAATTTATTTTCCCCTCAAACATAAAAATGTCTAGATCTACTTGAAACATAGGAGAAACTCTACCACAAAAATATTTACTTGAAGCCTAAGGGGAAATGAGAGGAGGAATAACATTAGAAATAATTTGGGAAACAAAAACATTATTAGGCATGGGGGAGGACCTAATCTATAAATTTGATGTACCTTAGAAGCATTCAAAGATCCATGATTCACCCTATTAGGTATATCTTCAATCAGGGACTCTTGAGTTGCTAATTTTATTTAAACAACTCTAAACACATATAACATTACATCAATTTATTTAGGGTGTTAAAGGATGTGTTTTCTAAATATAGGAAGTATTTCAACCCTATCTTTCTATTCATCATAAATATCAATAGTTTAAGATTCAAACAACACATTAATATTCACATCACTATCATTCATATTATTGGCATTCATATATTTTACAACATATTCATTCACATTTTCATTATAATATATAAAATTAATATGATTAAGATAAATTGTTTTCTTTTTCAAATAAACACAAGTAATAAAAAAATAAATATCAACAAAATCAGCAAGTTTGTAACTCAATTTACCACTTTGCCTAGTATGGGTCTTAGATATAATCTTCTTAGGTGGAATAAGATGGACACATATATAGATGCAAAGATAACCAAAAATTTAAATGATTAAACATGGGTAAAAATTAGGGTTTACAAAAATATACAAAGATCAATGGCTAATGACATGGAAAAAAAAACTCAACCCTATAAAAAATCAAATCTAGCACAATAAAAATAATAGCTAACCTAAAAAGGGAAAGACACATGCAAGGAAATGTAGGTAATACTAGGTAAAAACAAGGGGTAACCATAAAAGGAGGGCCCCACAAGGCCAATGTTTAGGAAACTCTAGGTACAAATCAAATAAGATATGTAATATGCATATATTCTTATCCTAAGGGGTGTCATAAGGCACAAGTTCACCAAAATGTATCATAGGTAAAGTGGTCTACATGAAAAAATCACTAAACTAAACCTAATTCATGTGTGCAATTAAGATCTAAACAAATTACAATAATATAATAGTAGAACATACCTATTTATGATAAAAGGAAATTATTGAAATAATTAAAATGGAAAAAGTTAGGGTTCTAAGATAAATACCAAAGTGTATTAAACTTGTATATTGTTTAAGGCTAAAGTTAGGTATAAAAATATCTAGAAACCAATGTAGAGATAACTTGAATTTTTCGGTAGTGAATTTGAAATTTTGACTAAGAGCAGACTATTAAATCATGTTGGTATGCTCCTAGCAAATATTTTCAACCTCAAATAAAATTTAACAGATGTGTTCCTATACTTTTGTGATCCAAAAAACTCACTCTCTTTGTGAGAATTGTCTACATATCACCCAAAATTCCTTCTCCTTCTATTAAAAGCCTAATTAAATCTTAACACCTTGTAAAACCTTGAGAAAAAGGTTAGTTATGGGGGGTCAGCCTTAGTTAGATGCATGTCCTTGGAAATATTGTAAACCATTACTCTATGTAGTTCAACAAAAAATCATGATGATGCAAGCCCTAATCTTTATATGCTTTTTCACTACATGGTTAAATGCAATAATGCAATATGAAGACATGGAATATAAATTTGAGCTAATCCTTGAAATCTACTTTTCCTTATCACTCTAGACTTTATTTTAACTCTTATCACTCTTTTTCATCCTTCAATTGTTTCCCATTTTCTTTTCCTACATGCACTAATGCACCTATGTGTATATAAACTGTTAAAATTCAAATCAAGACCCTAATGGTGCTTAAGCTAACACACAACAAGAGGGAAAACTAAAAAAATGGGATAAAAAGATCAAATAAATAATAGAAAGGAGGGAAAGGACCCATAAATGGAAGGGATCAAGAGCATACCAACACACTCATGGTCATATAAAAAGTGTACCAGTATACTTCTGACATAAAACAAACTATGACCTAACTAATCATTAATTTCTTCAATAAATCAATAATATAGTCAACATAATACTCCTCAATTCTTCAATGATAATTATGCTAATATGAAGGATGGAAATGTATAAGTATTTATTGTGGGCTTGAAAAAAACTTATTGTGCTCATTTTTTCTTGATAACCCAATCAAGTCAATAATAGGAGGCTCATGTAAAACCATTGACTGCTTGAACCCCCTAATGGTTTGCCTATTTGGGAATGATTTTAGGATTTTACCCTATTCTATGTTTAAATGTGCATCTATTTTTTGTGACTCAGATAATTCCCTTAGATGGTGATATGATGGATGTTTATAATATTTAATTTCATGTTGCTGATGGAAATACTTTAGTCATAAGTGTCATTTTATTAGCTTCATGTCATATAAGTAGACTAAAGCAAAAGGGTATAAAAAGACTGAAGCAATGAACTGTGAGTCATATAAGTAGACTATATTGTAATTTCAACTAGTACACTGTGCATCCTAGACTAATAAACACCTTAATTATCCCCGTACTGAAGTAGAACATGATCACGCTCTATCCAAATACATTGATCTTCACATAAAATCTATCCAATAAGTGATTTCCCTATTACTATGTATGGTTCATCTCAAACTGATGCCTAATAATCACTAACATTTCTTGCAAGCCTTTACTCATCACTAATAATGCTAGAAACTCAATCTTGACTTATACTATAATCACCAATGACTGATCAAAAACTAATATGTAATATATTTTTTCCTATCAAACAAGAAGTGAAAATCCATGCAACAAATAAACCAAGTACAAACCACTAAAATACTCTACATCAAAGATCATATCAACACTAGATCTATGAAAGAAAAGTACACAAGTCAAAAAATGCTACTACATCAAATCTCAATCTTGAGCCTAACAACTCACACAAGATGTGTGTGTTACCATCTCAAAATATATAGTCATCAACTATGAAGAAACCAACTTCATATTCATCCCATCCATTAGAAGAATATGAAGAAGAATAGCCAGAAGATGAACTAGAAGAGTGATCAGAGTGATTGGAGTGACCAAAAATATTTGTTTCTACCTTCTATCGATGTTGAAAGGACCTCCTTTTGGAGAGGCACTCTATAGATAAATATCATATGCCACCACAATTATAGCATATTCTCTCACATCTACTAGAACTAAAGGAAGAATAGCCACATGAATAAGAATGTTTGTACTTATGATTATGTTCATGTAAATATTTGTGGCGATGCTTATGCTTCTGAGAGTGATATCTATGCTTCAAAGAACCATAATGATGTTTATTATTTGGAGAACTAGAATGATCCCTATGTCCATAATGATGCTTATGTCTGGAAGTGTGTCATGAAGAGTATTTATGTTTCTGATAGTGTTTCAAAGAATGTTTTCTATTATGCTCATATAATGGATTACATGTTTTGGTATAGTGGGCCTCTTCAGTAGGTTTTTCTTTCTTTACAAATTGCGTCTTATGTTGAGTGAGCAACTCACAAATAGAATCAAAAGTATATTTGTTAAGCTTATCAATAATTTGTAACATTTTTAAAAATTTCCTGTAGTTAGAGCCAAGACCATTCAAAACAATAGAAATGAGAATTTTCTCATCAATTTTTTCACTAGTAGTGTCATATTCTTATTTTAGATTATTTTTTAACACATATTCTAAAACATCTTCATCATTTATTAGTTTAGTGTTGAGAAACTACATAAGAAGATCAATTTTCTTGTAAGCAAGTTGTTTATCATATAAGTCTTTTAGATTTTTCCATAATTTTTAAGCTTCAGACTTGATGGCCTCTATGTAAATTATAATTTATGCACTATAAGTTGATTTTAATAAAGCAAGGGCATGCTTGTCACATTTATGAAATTTTATAAGTTTTGTGGCATCAATGGGCAATGTTGGTTACTTTTCAACTAATTCTCATAAGTCATTAAAAATAAGTGTATTTTTCATGTTCATTGACCATTCCTTATAATTTTTATAAGTGTCTATTTTCAAAAATCAAGCTCACAATTTTAACCATGGTATAAAATTAAAAAATAAGGAATGCTATCAAGGTTTTGCCTTGAACTTTGAAATAGCTTCTGATTACAAAAAATTCTTGGGACTTGTAAAAAAATATTATACCTTATAACTCCTATTACACCCTTATTTCTCTAATGTCATTTTACAAAGCCTTTTGAAAAAAGGAACATTCTCTTCAAAAAAATGTTTTTGATTTTAGATGAACTTTGACCAAAATTTTCTTTAGAGGGTTTTGAACTTGTAATATTTTCATTTACAAGTGACTCACAAAATCTTGGAAACCAACTCTACTACATGTATTATTAAAATTTCAAATATAAATTTTCTATTTAAACCTTGAGTTTTCTGATTTTTGAAATCATATATTTGTAAAAAAAAATTACCCGTGCATGTAAAAAAAATAACTGTGAAAAAAATATTACCCTTTGCTTCCCTTTTTTTAATGAGATTCATCAAATTATTTTAAAAAAAAAATTTACAAAGCTACACCATACAGCTCAGTCTTCAAGCGTTATATAGGTCAGTGTTAAAATGTTGTACAAAATTTGGTTATGCTACTCAGACTACTGCATCGAATCTTATCACTCTATTCTTCTATGAATTTTTTATTTATTTTTTTAATGTCCTCAACAATGTTGGAATGCCATATTACCGATAGCTTTTAAAAAATGATTAAAAATATATATATAAACCTTAACATGTGATAGATTGCATTCAAATATATCAGCTATTTGTGAAAGCATCATACTACTTTAGGAAGATTGGATCATAGACAAACTCCAAATTGGTCTTTCAATTCTCCTTCTCAAGTGATAATTTATTCAAATTTCTTCAATCTTTACTCTTCTTCAAATTATTGGCTCTGATACCACTGATAGCCAGGATAATGAAAGAAAAATTCAAAAATATATTATGAAAAAATAATATAAATTTTCATATTTTATTTTTGTACAATGATAAGCTTAAAATCTTATGAAAAGAGTTGGTTACAAAACAAATTATCGGGTGGTAAAAACTACTTGAAAACTAAAAATAAAATAATAAAATAAACTAATACTTTGGAACAAAAAAGATCTTAACAGCTATACTCAATTTTTGTAGAAGAGAGAGGCATTTGATTACTTCTTGTTGCTCCAAGTGATAACACCTACACCAAACTTAAACATATATCCAGAAATAAATTTACGATATAAAATATTATTATCATGGTCAACATCACAATAACTATATAATTTAGCATTATCAATGGAAGAATAGAATAAACCATAATTAATAGTTCTTTTCATATAACAAAGAATATGTTTAGCTAAGTTTCAATGATCCAAATAAAGATATTGCATAAATCTAGAAGTAACACTAGTAGCATATAAAATATATGGCTTAGTAATGGTTCGATAAATCAAACTTTTAATAATTTATTTATACAAAGTAGGGTTAGTTTTTTCACATGCAGATTTAGGATCAAATTTAATACCAACTTCAATAATAGTAGTGATATATTTATAATCAAGAATGTTAAACTTAACAAGAAGATTATGTGCATATTGAAATTGTGATACCATAATTGAATTTTTATTCTAAAATATAGCTATTTTTAAAAAATAATGTATAATACCTAAATAAATCATTTCAAATATTTGATTTAATTTATTCTTATATTTATGAATTAAATAAGTTAGATCATCAGTAATCAATAAATCATTAACATATAATATAATTAGAATCAAATGATCATTTCCAATTTTAACAGAGAGATCATTATCTGAATAGCAATTTAAAAAAATTAATTCTTTGAAAAAAAAAGTAATCTTAGAATATGAAGTTTGAAGAGCATGTTTTAAACCAAACAAAGATGTTTTTACTTGCATACATAATGTTATCTATTAGGGTCAGCGAAACATTTAAGTTGAGTCATGAATATTATTCTTCTAAATCACCATTTAGAAATGCATTCTTGACATTCATGTGGTGGATAATCTAGCCATTTTAAATTGTAAGAATAATAACAGGTCTAACAGTACACATTTTTGCTATAGGAAGAAAGGTTTCGACATAATCAATCCCATTTTTTTAGTAAACCCACAAGCGACTAATATATCTTCAAACTTGTCAATTTTATCAATTGAATTATATTTGATCTTATAAATCTACTTACAACTGAAAATATGTCTTTTAGGTGGAGGAGGGACAAGATCCCAAGTTTAATTTTTTATTAAGGCATTATATTCAGCGTGCATAGAAATATTTCATCTATCATCTTGAGTGGATTCATCAAAATATTGAGGTTTACATACATACATAGTCATTAATTCATGATATGAATGTTGACTTCTAATTAAATTATTAAGATTATCAATATTAGAAGATTGAATTAGAGATTATACCCATTTAGGTATTTTAGATTGAACATGAAACTCAAAGGCTTTCTCAGACTCTAAGCTATCCATAACTAGATCAACTTCCTCAAAGGTATCTATTTCATCATAAAGAGAAACAAAAGAATTAGGTTCATTAATAGAAGAACTTTGAGAAGGATCCACAAAGGACTCATAAAAAAAATTAATACCAAGAACATTTTTTTTCAATAATCTAAAGTTTAGAGGGATCATACACTCTCAAACCTTTTGTTTTACCTCCATATCCTACAAAAATACATGAATAATAAGTGGAGTTGAGCTTCTTCTTCTTAACTTTAGAGATAAAGATAAAAGCAAGACTATCAAAAATCTTGAGATGAGCCACACTAGGTTTTTTTTAATCTATATTTCTAAAGGGATATAAAGATGCAAGGCTTTGGTAGGGACTCTATTTAGAATATGACTAGCAGTGTTCATGGCTTCACCCTATAAGAACTTAGAAACATTTACAGATTACAACATTGTTTTAGCTATTTCTATGATGGTGTAATTTTTCCTTTCAGCAATACCATTTTACTAAGGGGAATAGGGAGTTGTTAATTCCCTTTTAATACAATTAATGCAAAAATAATCAAATTATTTACTAACATATTCACCATTATTATCGGTTATTAATTTTTAATAGACAAATCAGATGTATTTTCAACATAAATTTTAAATTCTTTAAATTTAAAAAAATATATCAAATTTTTTTTTAATAAAATAAGATCAGATCATTCTACTATAATCATCAATAAATGTAACAATATATAATGAACCATTAAGAGAAATAATTTTCAAAATACCTACAACATCATTATGAATTAATTATAAATGATATGAAGAATTCGTATCATGATTCTTGTGAAAGGGGTTAGTATGTTGTTTACCACGTAAGTAATCCTCACAAGTTTCATGATGAGAAGGGATAGAAGGAAGTCTAAAAACAAGATTATTTACAAACATATCATGTAAAATTTTAAAATTAATATGTCTTAATCTTTCATGTCATAATTAAAATTTATTTTTATTATGTAATAAAAATAAACATGCAGAAGAAGGAGAAAAGATATATAAACCATTATTTTGAACACCAATGATCCAAACTGATTTTTAATAGACCAACTATCTTTAAGTAAATATAAAATAAAATTATCATTTGTAAGTTGAGAACAAGATAGTAAATTCTTTGTAAGCTTAGATATATATAAAACATCTTTAATAACAATATTTTAAAAAAATTCTTTTCCCTATTTAGTTGCTTCTAAAAAAGAATTATCTCTTACATAATTTTTTTAAAATATATCTCTAGAATCATATAAAATATCAGATAAGCATGTCATATGGTTTGATGTATCACTACCTAAAATTTATTTATTTTTATTTGAAGCACATAAAACAACATATAAAGCAATAACATTTGAATCTTGATTGATTAGGGTTTTGATTCTTCTGCTTATTTTGATTTAATTTCTTCTCTTTGTTATTTTTAGAAGTTTGATTGCTATTTTTATCTTTATTTTTATAAGAGGTTTCCCTTCTATGACCAAATTTATCACAGAGATTGTAATTTCTATTAAACTTAGGTGTATGATTCTTATTACCAAAAATTTTAATCTTATATTTGCCTTTATCAGAATTAAAGTTAGATTTTTGGTTTTTAGTTTTATTAGAAACATTATTAAGAGTGATAAGTGCTTGAGTAGCATTTTCCTTAGAATCAAAATTTGTCATACCTGGCTTTTCCTAAATCAGGAGAGCAGACAAGGTGGTAAGGTTAGGGATATATTGCTCAATTTGATACTTAGAATTTAAAATTGAAATGAATTTTTTAAATTTTTCATGAATATTTAATTCAATGATAAAATAAAAAAATTGATCTTGAAAAAAATTATAATTACATCCATCTAACTGAACTTTAATGTTTTTAATTTAAGCAAAAAAAATAACTTTTTCATCACCCTTCATAGGTATAGTTAGCAGTTCAAGGATTAATTTAATGATCTTTGAAAGGCGAGTGCCTTCATGCATAGATTCAAAGAGTTTCCAAGCATCACTAGGAGACTCTTGATTACCAATGTGGAGAAATAATTCATCCTTAACACTTCGCAAGATAATGGACATAGATTCATGTGATTTTCATTCGATAAAATAATTTAATTAAAATTTAGAAATAATTAAATATTTATAACTGTATTATTTATCATCATGAGGTTTCCACCTCATGTTAATATATAATACATTATTAATTATTTAATTAATATCAAAGCTAAGGATCAATTAAGTCCACTTAGAATTAAATGTTTTAATAATCTATGCGACATTGTTTTTATTCAATAATGATGGATTTCGATATATCAATGTCAAAGATGTGAGTCCTGATGGAGTTATTCAAGTAAGCATAGTATTAAATGGTTCCAAAAAAATTAGATAACTATTAATAGCAACCACTTCTATTTACAAGAATGGGTCTTTTAAACTCTTATATAGCTGATGAAATTGATTGTTGAACATATTTATGGGTTCATTAGGTTCCCTACGTGTTGTAGCAAAGTGATAATATAAAGTTGTAGGATCAGTGGGCACACTAAAATTACTAATGAATGCATTTTCAAAGGAATCCCAAAATGTGATATATACATCCAGTAAGTTGAGGTACCGGTCGTAAGAAACCTTATCCAAAGAATAAGTAAATATGCCACAAGTCACATCCTCATTTTGGATATAAGTCTAGATAATGGCATCTTTAAATTCCTGGGTATAATATTTAGTGGTTATAATCTATCCATGTACATATTTTAAACAAAAATTTTAGGGATTTTTGGGTAAACTATGGGTATCCCTTGGAATGTTCATAAGGCAGCACCTACCACCAAGCTACAAAGTAGCCATTGGTGGTTTTAAAGTGTGTTGATGTTTTTTTTAGGCACACAACAGAGCATGAAAATTTTAAAGTTTGGGAAACAATATTACTAAAAATCATGCATAATAATCTAAAACTATTCCCATTTGGCCCTCCTTCTAGTGTCAATTTGTTGATGTGTAATTTGGCATGACACACCAATTATAGGCAAGGCACAGGCACACCCAGCCTCTACTAAAAGGAAACATGAATTTTTTTCCTATGATTTATTTTATTGAGTCATGGCATACTAGATACCTCAGCAGCCATTGTGTTTACTATTTAGTTTAAAGGACCTTTGTTGGTTCTGGAACTTAAGCTCAGATCATATGAAGGGAATGGTCTTGATAACTTTGCCCAAAAAATAAATCAACACATTCAAATTAACTAAAATAATTTTAACTTATTTAAACATCAGCTAGTAGTGTATGTGAAATGCATTAAAGACAAGAAAGGAAAAGGAAGGGACTTCGATCTCAATGAGAAATATAATCTCTAAATAAGTAGACAAAAAGCCATAGCCAATGGTCAGAAGAATAAATAGGAGTTATAAGATCTAAGAATATGAGTGGGTGAAGTATAAATAATGCCTATTCTTATTATTATTATTATCCTTGGACCAACATAAGTATATTGAGAGCTCTGACATAAATGATAGAAATAGAAAATAAGAAAAGAAAATTACGCATGTATTTTTAACCTTTAACTCACCTAACACTCACAAACTCTGTAGGGTTTAAGTTCTCTACAAATTACAAAATTTATACCAAAAAGTGCTAGATATTAAAAAATTGTGATTGATTCTCAAATAAAATTAGAGTTTGTGAGTGTTGGATAAACTTACTCCTTTTTTAAGGGCACAAACATATATTTGGTGAGAAAAGATAAGAAGAAATGAATGATCCTTTTTGGGAATGATATAGAAATAAAATATGACCATTCAAGGGGATTTCAATAAGAAAAAGGGACTGAAAAAAGAAATGAGTTTTGAGAGAGAACAATAACAACGTACTGGTGTGTAAAAAGGTAATGCCCCAAGAAGTGTTTCGATCAATCTTAATCTTGTTTATCCTTTGATTGCAAACAAAAACTTACATTTTTTGTTAAGATCCTTATGATTATGTGCTATTGAATTCTCTGCTCGAAGGATGAAATTTAGTTCATGATCTTTGATCTAATTTTTATTACTAGCAACCTCCCTTGTGGATTTATGATTTTATAAAACAGTGGTTGAATTATTTTTAATTTATATGATTCTTCTTATTATTATTTTGTTGTAGTGGTAGCCTATGAATCAATTAAACTAAATCCTTATGAGTTGAATTCATTTAATTATGAATCATGGGTTAATTTTATACTGATAATGAAATATAATTTCAATCAAAGATTTATCTATGCATAAGTAGATTACAATTAAATCATATTATAAAGTTATTCTAATAGTAATTATAAAAAAAGTGGATAAGGGAAAGGAGAAATAAAAATGAACCTACTTTACAAAGGAAATAAATCTGAACTGGTTGAGTAGACCAATCTCTTAAATAAAATTAATCTTTGTGAGGTCAACATATCACAAGCTAAAATAAAGATGATGTTAAAGTCTGAGGACTAGGTTAACTATGCAAAAAGAGAGAAACATTACCACGATATACACCTGCATGTAATGAATATAAATTCACAAAGCTATCAAATTTAAGATAATTCAGGAAGCACTCAATTGAAATTTATCAAATACTCATGTGAATTACAAAAATGTGCCTAAGCAACCTTAGCTCATACAAAGAAAAGCTAACTAATAAATTAGGAAAATACATGAAAAAAAGGTGTCTTATCCTCTATTCTATCTTCTAAATAAAAATGGACCAGCCCTTTACAAATCTAATCAACTGGCTATATATAACATTTTAGAGATGTTGAGTGAACTAGTTTCCATCCAAAAGTGGTTATGGATATAGAATTTGATTCATAACAAATGGAGGATTTCAAGGAGAGAGTCACTTCCCAACACCAGAGGCCAAAAAATTTAAATGGTTATAATTGATTGTTGGCAAATGCATCATGACCAGTGCACTTCCCTCTCATTTGAGCTAATATCAATAAAACCACACCATGAAAGCATGAATAGTTTCATGTCATGAACTTCTCTCAGTTAAGCCTTATATAATTATAAAGAGGGTGGAACTAGATTTCCAAATCCTCAAATGGCATGTGAAATGGAGCAACAATTTGAAAGTTATGTCCAAAAACTTGGCCAACACTTTGATTGTGCATGAACCACATTGCATGTATTCTTGTCCATGCACTTTGGTTCCCATTCCTCCCTACATTAAGTGAGGATGGGGATTTTTTTATCTATCAAATTACATACCTCTAATTGGATGTCTCTTCTCCTTACTTTGCATTAAAAATTTGAAACAATAAATGTCACATTTCTCAAAAATTAAGTAGAATCAAAATGAATATGACATTTAAGAGCACCATAAGTAAAATGTGATATGACAAGTTTTATAGTTTTCACTTCCTCCATTTGATACCCACACCACCACTAAGTCACAAATTTTTGATTCCAAATTACACTAAAGGCATGGAAAACAGAGCTCTAAGGCCAAAGTTATGAGGAAATATGTGTTGGTACATTTTAATTTCCTTCCTCAAGAGTTTAATGTTTAATTAGGATCTCAATATTTGAGGCATAATTTGTATATTCTCTTGGACTCTTTACACTTTACACACTCTTATCGGGTGCTCAATACAATTTCCTAATATGCTTATTTAATGTGTTATACGCACTATGCACTTCATGACTTTTGCAGCCTTTTGGGAGGAACTTAACAATTACACACCTAGTCATAAGACCCATCAACTGCTAGTTTCATGCTCAGACTTATGTACCAAGACTTATGTGCCAATATTTTTATGCAACTACTTATGTGTCAATACTTTCATGTCAAGACTCATGTGCCAAAAATTATGCATCAATACTTTTATCCAAGGTTTATGCATAAGGGCTTTCATGTCAAGATAAACTTGACTTTTATTCATGTTTAACTCACACTTGTAAAAGGGAGGTTAAGAACCTATTTTTATATAAAGTGTTATGTATGTAAACTTAACACATTGTCTTACTTGATGCAATGAAAACGGTTTCAAGATATATAAATATGCACAAACCAAGATATGCACATTTTTAACTTTTCACATTTCTTCAGCTTACCTGACACAAGGCTTATACAAGTTTTTCACTTATCATGCACTTTGGGCATGGTTAGCACATGGAAAAATACACCTTCACCTTTTTTGAATTATTTTGAGCCTTGAGGCATGGTTTGAATATTCTCACAAACTCTTTACGCTTTACACACTCTTGTCATGTGCTCAATAAAATCTCATGTTGTGCCTCTTTCATACATTGTATGCATTATGCACTTCATGACTTCTGCACCCTTTTGTGAGGGACTTAAAAATTATGCACATTATCCTAAGACCTATCAGATTCTAGTTTCATGCCAAGACTTATGTACTAATAGTTTTGTTTTAAGACTCATTCACTAGTACTTTCATGCAAGACTCATGTGTTAAGACTTATATGTCAATACTCATGTGTCAAGACAATCTCACCTTGTTTTTGTGTTTAACTCACACTTGAAAAATGGAGATCAAGAACCTATTTTTATACAATTTGTTATATATAAAAAATTACCACAAAAACGTACATGATGCAACAATGGGAAGGGTTTAAAGATCTAAAATAAGTGCAAAACAAGATATGACAAAAGGATGACCATGTGTAGGACAAAACAATCTACCACCTAAAAACAAAATAGAATTCAACTATTCACAAAAATTAAGAACAAAGACAAAGAAAATCACACCAAATCTTGGCAAGGTGTGAGCATGTCTAACCTCTCCTGAAAGGAAACTCAAATTCTTTCTCGAAAGTCTCTTTCACCAGGTCATGGCTTACTAGACACCTCAGTGGCTGTTGTGCTTACTATTTCATTCCAAGGGGATTTTTTGATTATGGAAATTAAGTAAAATCATATAAAGGTAATGTTCTTATAAATTTTCCCAAAAAATAAATGAACACATTCATATTAAGCATAATATTTCCAATTGATTTAAACAAATCATTTCATTGTGAATCATGCATTCATTTTATACCAAGAATGAAAGATACTTGCAATCAAAGATTTATTTATGTATAAGTGATGTAGACTCAAATACTAAAAATTTCTTTAGGATTACCTTGCTCAATTATTTTCTTGAAATTCTCCTTGATTTTATATCTTACTCCTTTTTTTAGGGAAACATTTCCTTTTCTCTTTATGATTCTCTTTGTTTACAAACTCTCTTGCTTGACAACACTAGATTATAAACCTATTTTATAGCATATTACTCATGTTTATTAAATATATTTAATTAATTTTACTCTAATATATTATTTTTATCCCTATTTGACCTCTTGTCACTGACCTCTACTCATTCTTGGTTTGTAGTTTTCTTCTTTGTTCTCTATATCTAGTTTCACTATGCCTTCTAGTCTCTTCTTTGCTCCATCTCTTGAAATATTTATTAAATATTCATGAGTGTAATATTATACCATGATTGACCTCTATTTTTCCTAACAAACTTTAATCAATACACTTAGATACTTAATTCATATTCTAACACCCCATCTCACACCTAAAGCCCATACTTGTCTTCACTTCCATGTAGCCCTCGAAACATGTAAATTTCCTTGTTTATAACATTACACACATGATCCTATAAAACCAAAAACATATATTATTACCCATTATCCTCCCTCTACTTCTCATAAATTTATATGATTCAAATCCCAAAGTAGATGTCAGAACTTTCCATCTTTCTTTATAATTAGGTCTCCTCTAGTACGTATTTCTACATATAAATACAGATGGTTTGACCAAGAGACAAAGGTTATAAAAAAAATAAAAACACATTTGGATATCCATTAATCTTTTATTGCTTCTTAAAAATTATTAATACCCAATTCATTATATAGTCTACCATACCAACATCCTTATTGTCTTTTAGGTCTCTTTAAGGTCTAGTTTAAAGCCACAACAGATTTTTCATACTAGTCCTTACTTAATCACCCCAAAACCCCTTAAATCAGTTAATACACATTAATTTACACTATAATAAAAAAAATTATCAAATTATAAGGGTTTCATCCAAAATTATTGTGTTTACAATCTCAAAACCCTCGTTCTAGGTTTGCTTAGGCTTGTATAGGACAAGAGGCTATAAAAGAGGTTATTTTGATTTCAACTCCACTTTAAAATAATATGAGACTTGTATGATATATTTTTAAACCATTTTAAACTTATCCAACAAAATTTTGACTCTGACTAATCACAAAACAAAACCATTATGACATTATACATAAATTTATAATCAAAGAGGACTATATGATTGTAGTTTTGTCTATCTTTTTCTTGAAATGTTATGAGATTTTAACATATTTTATTCACCAATATCAATATTCATAATATTAAATTTATTTAAAATCATATAAATAACCACTCACAACCTAGCAAACATACCTTAAATATTTGTATCTCTTCATGACATAACACATAATGGACTGTGAGTTTATAAAAAGTCTGAGTTTAAAATTGAATTGGTAATGAGTATCTTAAATAAATTATTGAATAATTTGAGTAATATAAAATGAATTTTAATAATAAAATATAAATCCTCAAATAAAATTTGATTTAAAAAAACCCAACATAATAAGGTTAATCCAAGTAACAACTTTGTTCTCTATCACCAAAACTGTAACAAATAGAGTTTCCACAAATTGTATATTGCATTTGCTCTAAGAGTTTATAGGTAATAATAAATTGTCATTAAATAAGGTTACCATTCACATAAATCAAATATTGATATTAATTCACAATTATCACTTCAAATAGTCTTCTATTAAATTGATTAGAACACATACAAAAATACTCATGTATATAATTTTCTCAAATCAATGGGTAGAGTTCTTCCATTTTTGAATATTTATTATCATCTCATCATTCCAACTCTGAAAACTATAATATTATCTAATCTATTCTCCTCACATAAATACTCTACATTAATTTCAAAACTCTTATATTCCCCTAATCATGAAAACTCTTCCTTCTTTCTTGTTAACCCCATGATTGGAGGCTAGTTATTCATATGATATTCTTGGTTTACATTTTTTTCTTGATGACTTATGCATTTAATACACTCTTAACACACTTATTAGGACCTTATATTAATTTTCATAACCTTTCAATACATTTTTATTATGCTCCATTCCCAAACTTGTTGAGCATTGGTTTTGTTGTTGAAGTTTGGCATTAAATATGTCATTGATGTCAAAGGTTGTTCTTGAGGTCATTGAATAATGTATTTGTTTGATTGCATTATTGAGAGGTATGACATTATTTAATAATAATATTAGGCATGTGATCAATGTGTATAATCATAAAATTATGTTTTCAAGATCAATTTTTGAATTTTTCAAGTCTTTCAACCTAATAAGAGACCTGAGAAGGCTTGTGCACAAGATGCCTAGTCTTATGCATGAAGGAGCATGGTGGCCTAGTGATATAGATTCACAAAGGCATAAGAGGTTGTAAATAATTTTTTGAGCATGAATATTAGGCATTGGATCACTCATGATATTCTCATAGTGAGCCAACAGGGGTAGGACTTATAGACCTAACATGCAACTAGACTAATTCTAGACCCTACTTGACTTAATGAGGTGTCATAAGGATTTTTCATGGTATATGAAGGATTTAAAGTATTAATTGATCATGAGATATGTCTATTTAGGTTTTAATTAAGGTGTATAATATTTTTTCAGTGGTTATAAGGTTTGTTTCAAGGCCTAATATGAGTTTCAAGTTAAAGGCCTAAAGAGCAAAGAGAGAGAGCATGGTCTAATAGGGTATTAGGATCAGTTTCTAAGGTAAAAATTATCATGTGAGAATTTTAAGTGGTTTAATAATTTTACCCAGTGTTTTGACCGAGTATAAGGTCAAATTTTGTAGGTTAAGGCAAGAAAAAGAGTTTTGAGGTCTCTTGTATGCATAGAATGAAGGGTTCTCAACTCGAGAAGAACTTTCAAGTGTTTGTTGGCACATGTAACCTCTACATGGGAACCTGAGTTATTAAGGAGATATGGGGAAAGGTCTTATATAATATCTCCATGCATTAGTTTTGTAAATAAGGGGCAGTCCTTTATGAACAATTATTAACACCAAAAATAGTGTTAACCCTCTCTAAAACCATAACTCATATCTGATATGGAATATCTTGATGGAAATGGATTAAAATGGATTGGATGACCTAGATTTATGATTTTAGGTTGTATTAAACTCTCCCAGGCACCTCTAAGTGTGATAAGTTTCTCAAGAGAGTGAGTGGACCCTATAGGAAAGAGTAATTTCTCAAAAATTTGATATAGCAGACAGAGTTGATCAAGTCAAAGTTGATAAATAGATGGAGGAAAAATATTGAGACTTTTATTTTATAACTATTGTGGTTTTTTATCAGTTTATCGACCTCACATATGCTAAACTGGTCATACAAGTTGACCTATCACTAAAATTCCTAATAGTGCAGACAGTGAAAAAATAGGTAAGTGAGAAGTTGATTAGGGATAGGTTATCATGGATTAATGTTGAATCCAAGTGAATGGAGAGGTTTTTTAAGACATGTAATTCATGTTTATTTTGGATATAATATTGGATATGATCGTATATATCAAAAAATTCTCTCAAGTTGACTTGTCTAACTCAATGAGGTCTGTGTGTAAGTGAAGTCATGAGATTGGTCTTTAAGACCAATATTACTATTTGAGATTATGATATATTTATTGGAGGATGTTCTAATAATTTTATAATATCATATTCAATCATTTTAATTTATTTATTATTCCTCTTCATGTGTTATAAGTTCATGTTTACATAATTGTGTCTTGAGGCAAGTTGACAGTTCTGAGTGAGCTCTTTGCAGAGAAGGGTTTGAGTCCTTTTGCCCTAAGTTGAGAAGTATAAATCACATGGTGATGAAACTAAGGTCATGTAGATTTTTTATGTTAATTTTTTTCCATGTTTATTTTTAAAAGTTATTTTTATGCTTCAGTTGTTCAAGATAGACTTTTTGGGCATGCACGGGCCTAATATGAACAGTGTTTTGAGAAGCAGTTCAGTTAGTGGTTGGACCTAAAAGGTGTTGTGGATATAAAGTGAAGTTGGGTAAGGTATATTTTAATTATATTATATATATTCCATCCATATAATAATCTATATAATGTTCCAAAAGGTTCAAAGGGTAAGATGTTATAATGAAGGCTTAATGTTATTAGGTCTCCGTAAGGCCTAAAAGATGTTTTGGTCCTATATGATATGACTGACCTATTTTATTGGTTGATTCATGTCTTTAATGTGTTATAATACATATTTTTAATGTAATCCAAGTATTCAAGTATGCATATCCAAGCAAGGTGGGTGAGAGCAAGAGATTAGTATAAGAACAAGGCCTAATAGGCCTAATTGACTAGTTAGGATATATGAGAGTTGATGCAAAAGATATAGCTTCTTGAAGATAAAAATTATGTCTTATAGACCATAATAAAGGTGAAAAAAAATATCATGAATATATAATAGTGGTACTGTAGATGACTATCAAGGTCAAATAACCTATCAAGTCAAGAAGAGGACTAGCTGAGCGAAGAAGCCTAGAAGGCAGTTTGAGAGAGAAGAGATAAATAATAAGATCACCATTTGGTGTATGAGAAGTAAAGGGTTATGAAGGTGATTAAATTTTTTATGTGGATGAGTTGGTTCTAAGTCACCTAGAGGGTTGGTGCCTCCTTCCAAGTGGGTGTTTATTAAAGGCTTAGTCAAGTTGGTGCTTGGCTAGTTGGGGTTGGTGCTCCAAGTAAATTTGGTGCTTCACTAAATATTTATGTTTGACTTATATAATAGTATTTCATTTGTATCATCAGTGTCTTTTCTTCCCCTTGAGGGTTTCCTACTCAAATAAGTGTTATGTGTGCTATGATCTTCTTTCATGCTCATAGTTCTTAATGTGTTGCTAATTTACTATATTATTTTGATAAGTTTATGGATGACAAGGTAAAGATGTAAAAAAATTTAAGACTGATTCACCCCCTATCAATCATTATGTTTCTAATAATTATTATCATAGCATATTCCTTTGAAGCAATTATAACTACTTGAATCTGATCCTAAGAAACACAAGGATGTCTTGTGATCAATAAGAAGAAGATAACATGTATGATGAATAAGTCTACTATGATAGTAAAGAAAAATAAGCTAAGTAGACCTTGAATCTAAGCTCATAAATACTCTTAATGATTTGAAACATCAAAATAAGACTATCAAGGATCTTGGGAATCAATTAAAAGAGATTAACACAAGGTGTAAGATAAAGGAAGTTGAGTATGACCAACCAAAGATAGAGTTAGATTTATTGAAGATTGAGAATGAATAGTTCATAGACAAATTAATAAATTTTTCAAGAGATCATGAGAAGTTATAATGAATCAGGATCATTAACCTAAAAATATCAATTAGGCAACCCAATGCTATAAAAGATAAGTCATCATGGAACCATGGTAAGTACAGAAACATTATTTGTTGCATTTATCACAATGTAGGACACATTACAAGATTCTATTCTAATAGAGTTAGAAGGTTCAACAAGAAATATAAAGCTCATAGAATGCATAAGAAGAATTAGACATTGGTATGGAAGCCATAGTAATCGATGATGGATCAAATTAAGATCAAGAAGCAAGATGGACTATTTTTCAAGAATAGAAGACCAAAGATGACTCTATGATAGCTTAGATTGCCTTTCACATCCAAAATGAAAGCATGAAATGTTATATTGATAGTGGTTTCTCAAGTCACATGATAAGAGATATAAATAAGTTCATCTCATTAAAGGATAAAGTTGTAGAAATAATGAGGTTTGAAGATAATATAATTGCTAATATAGTTGGCAAGGATGCCTTGAGTTTAGACAATGGAAAGACCAAGACACAAAATGTGTTGTATGTACAAGTTTTTAAACATAAATTTCTTAGTGTGAGTCAAATGTGTAATCAAAGACACACACTAAACTTTCATGATAGAGGGTGTGAGATAAGGAGAGCCAAATCAGGAAGGCTAATTGGCAATGCCAAGAGGATTGAGAATAACCTATATATAGTGAATGAGATCAAGAAAGAGGTTTTTTATGAGAAAAATAGATGAGAGTTGGTTATGGCATATAAGGATAGGTCACCTAAACTTTGACAACCTGGTTAGGATTAGCACTAAGAAATTTATGAAGAACATTTATAAGATCATCAAACTTGCAAACATATTTTGCAATGCATGTCAACATGGTAAGCAAACTAGAATAAGGTTCGATTCCAAGAATTATTCTACTACAAAACCCTTGTATTTAATCCACACTAATCTTTATGGTACCACAAGAATTCAAATCATTCAAGGAGATAGCTAATTCATATTACTCATTGATCATTACACAAGAATGACTTGGGTTACATTCCTGAAAGAGAAATCAAAAGATTTTGACAAGTTTAAGGATTTCAAGGTTCTTGTTGAGAATAAAAAGAATGGAAAGATCATATGCCTAAGATATGATAAAGGAGGAGATTTTTTTCCAATTAATTTTATGACTTCTATGAGGATCATGTAATAAGGAGATAATTTTCAGCAACTAGGATACCTCAGCAAAATGGGGTAGTGCAAAGGAAGAATATGATAGTCCAAGAGATGCATAGGACTATGTTGAATGAGTATATATTATCTAATGGATATTGGAGAGAGGAAGTAAGTACTACTATTTATATTTTGAATAGAGGATAGATAAGAACTAATACAAATAAGACTCCTTATGAACTATGGAAGGGTAGATCTGTAAATGTAGAACACTTTAGAGTGTTTGAGAGAAAATTTTTCATAAAAAATGATGATGAATACTTGGGTAAGTTTGCATCTATATCTGATGAAGGAATATTATTAAGATACTCATTAATAAGTTTATCCTATAGATGTTATAACAAGAGACTACAAAAGATAGTGGAAAGTACCAATGTGAATATTGATGAGACAAGGAAATCTCACTCACAGTCAAAGAACACTTTAGATAATTTGGATTTCAAGAATTAAGAAGAGACTATAGAAATTGATGAGTAATAATAGAGGTTAAAAATAAATAAGACTCAAAAGGACCCTAAAGATAGATTCAAAGAGATCACCCTAAATCTCAAATCATTATCAATCACAGTGTAGGTATGCAAATAAGGACAAGACTAGTAAGTAATCTAAATCAAGAGAATTTTTATCTATTATCCAAGATTGAACCTAAGAGTCTTATATAATCAAGAAAAGACAAATTTTGGTTAGCTTATATGAATGAAGAGTTAGATCAAATAGATAAGAATGAGACTTGAGAACTAGTTCCTAGGCCTAAAGACAAGAATGTCATTGTCACAAAATGGGTGTTTAGAAACAAGTTGAATGAAGATGAAGTCACTGGGTACAATTCTAGATAGGTATGCAAAGGATATGCACAAGTTGAAGGGGTAGAATTTGAGGAAACCTTTGCACTAGTATCAAGATTGGAGGCCATCAGACTATTTCTAACTTATGCATAATTCAAAGGATTAAAGGTATAATACTAGATGGATGTCAAATCTACGTTTTTGAATAGGAATCTAGAAAAAAATGTACATTGAGCAACCTAAAGGGTTATTACTATCAAATTACAAATATTATGTTTGTATATTGAAAAATTCTCTCTATGTACTAAAACAAGCTCTTAGAGCTTGGTATGCTAGGTTAGACAAGTATTTGTTGGATCAAGGATTCAAAAGAGGAGTTGCAGATAGTAATCTATACATCAAGACATAAAATGACCATCAGTTGATAGTAGTTTTATATGTAGATGACATCATCTTTGGTGTAAATAATGAGAACATTACAAATAACTTTTTAGAGGTGATAAAGAAAGAATTTGAGATTTCCATGATATGAAAACTATTATTCTTTTGTGGGTTGCAAATCACTCAATTTGAAAAAGGTATATTCATCTCACAATCCAACTACATAAGAGAGATGTTTAAGAAGTTTGAAATGGATGATTGCAAGTCATTTAGTACACCCATGATCACATGATGTAAATTGAGCAAGGAAGATGAGTCTTCAAAGTTCAATTAGATGTTATATAGGTCAATGATTATAGGTTTATTGTACACCACTATCTCTAGACATGACATCATGCAAGCAATAGGTCTTATGGGATGGTTTAAAGTAGATCTAAAGGAGAATCATCTGTAAGCAGTCAAAAGGATAATCGAGTATCTCAAGAGGACTATGAATTATGAATTGTGGTATCCAACAAGCAAGGAGTTTAATTTGATAGCCTACACAGATGAATATTGGGTAGGAAGTATAGATTATAGTAAGAGAGTAAGAGTACCAATAGAGGAGCCTTCTTCCTAGGTGGGTGTCTAGTTTCATGGATAAGAAAGAAATAACCTTCAATAGAATAGTCCAAGGGTGAGGCTGATTACATTATAGTAGCTTCATGTTGTACTCAGGTACTATGGATGAGATAGACCCCAATTGACTACAAGGTGACTATGATGGTCTTAGCCCTATCTATTATGACAATACAAATTCTATGTCTCAAAGAACCCTGTCATGCACTCAAGGAAAAAATACATTCATTAGGTATCATTTTCTAAGAGAGAAGATAAGTGATCAAAGTATCAAACTTGAATATGTTTCTACACAAGATCAGATTGTAGATATCTTGACCAAACCACTCCCAAAGGTAACTTTTGAACACCTAAGATAAGAACTGGTTGTAATTCCTACATCTAAAAATCATTGAAGAAGATAATTAATTAGGGGGGAGTTAATCATGATAATTAACTCTAATAATAGGTGAATTTTTCCAATAAAGTATGCATGGAGATAGGGGAACATATGTGTTCTATTTCTCTTAAACACATAATTCTGTGTGTTGAGTATTTTGGTTGCAAGGAGTGTGATCCAAAGAATTACAGACATTACTTTGTCATTTATGTCAAAGGGAGAGAGAAAAAAATGGATAGATAAGGATGATCAAATTTTTTTTAGTATGGTTTGCAATCAATAACAAAGGGGGAGATTATTGATCATTGGTTATGTTGTTGAAGTTTGACATTAAAGTTGTCATTAATGTCAATGACTGTTCTTGAAGTCATTGAACAATGTCTTTATTTGATTCAATTTGTGATAGGTATGAAATTGGATAAGAAAAATATAAGGCATGTGAGAAAGGTGTATAATCATAAAATATTGTTTTCAAAATTAGTTGTTAAAGTTATCAAGTGTTTGAACCTAGAAAGAGACTTGATAAGGCTTGTGCACAAGATGCCTAGTCTTATGCATGAAGGAACATGATGGGCTAGTTATATGGATGCACAAAGACATAATATGTTGTATATATTTTTTTAATCATGTATATAATTCATTGGATCACTCATGAGAGTCTCAGAGTGAGCCTATAGGGGTAAGACCTACAAACCTAGCATGCAACTAGACTAGTTCTTGACTTTGCCTGACCTAATGAGGTGTCATAAGGAGTTGTCATGATATATGAAGGATGTAAAGTATTAATTGAGCATGATAGAGTTTTATTAAGTTTTTAATTAATGTGTATAATTCTTGGTCAGTAGTTAGAAGGTTTGTTTCAAGGCCTAATATGACTTATAGGTCAAAGTCCTAAAGAGCAAAAAGAGAGAGCATGGCCTAATGAGGTATCAGGATCAGTTTCCAAGGTAATAATGAGCATGTGAGAATTTTAATTGGTGTGATAAGTTATCTTAGATTTTTTGATTAAGTCTGATGCCAAAATTTGTAGGTTAAGGCAAGAAAAAGTGTTTTGACATCTCATATATGCACATAATGAAGGGTTCTCAACCTGAGAAGAACTTTCAAGTATTTGTTGGCACATGTAACCTTTGCATGGAAAACTTAGATATTTAGGAGAGATGGTTAAGGTTAATAGATAAGATATCCAAGCATTATTTTTATAAATAATGGGTAGTCCTTTATGAACAATCGTTAATACCAAAAATAGTGTTAACCCTCTCAAAACCCTCACTCAAACTCGATATGGAAGATGTTGATGGAAATGGCTCAAAATGGATTGGATTACCTAGTTTGATAATTTTAGGTTTTAATAAACTCTCTCAGTCATCTCCAAGTGTGATTAGTTTTTCAAGAGAGTGAGTGGACCCTACAAGAAAGAGCATGTTTCTCAAAAAATTGATATAGCAATCATAGTTGACCAAGTCAAATTTGCTAAATGGATGGAGGAAAAATATTGAGACTTTTATTTTATGACCATAGTGGTTTATAATAAATTTATACACCACACATATGCTAAACCAGTCATACAATTTGACCTATCGCTAAAAGGCCTAATAGTCTAGACAGTGAGAAAACTAGGTAGAAGTGAGAATTTGTTTAGGGATAGGTTATCATGGATTAGAGATGAATCCAAATGCATGGATAGGTTTTTAAATACCTATAATACATATTAATTTTGGATATAATATTTTTATATGATTGTATATAGTAAAAAAATTCTCTCAAGTTGACTTGTCTAACTCAGTGAGATCTGTGTGTAAGTGAAGTCATAAGATTGGTCTACAAGACCAATATTGCTATTTGAACTTATGATATATCTATTAGAGGATGTTTTTATAATGTTTTAATATCATATTAATTCATTTTAATTTATTTAGTATGCCTCTTCATGTGTCATAAGTTCATGTTTCCATAATTGTGTCTTTCAGCTAGTTGATAGTTCTAAGTGAGCTCTTTGCAGAGAAGGGTTTGAGTTCTTTTGCCCTAAGTTGAGAAGTATAAATCACATATTAATGAAATTAAGGTAATTTATATTATATATGTGTAATTTTTTTTCATAGTTGTTTGAAAATTTTAATGTTGATGCTTTAGTTTTTAAAGATAGACTTTATGGCCATACACAGGCCTAGTATGAACAATGTTTTGAGAAGAGGTTCAAGTAGTGGTTGGACCTAAAAGGTGTTATGGAATTAAAATAAATTTATATAAGATATATTTTAATTAGATTTTATATGTTACATCTATATAATAAGTTTTATAATGTTCCATAAGGTTCAAAGGGTAATATGCTCTAATGAAGACCTAATGGGATTAGGTCTCCTTAAGGCCTAAAAGAGGTTTTGGTCCTATATTATATGACCGACATATTGAATTGGTTGATTAATTTATTTAATATGTTATAATACATATTTTAAATTTAATCCAAATATTCAAGTATGTATGTCTGACCAAGGTGGGTGAAAGCAAGAGACTAGTATAAGAACAAGGCCTAATAGGCTTAGTTGACTAGTTAGGATGTATGAGAGTTGAAGCGAAAGATATAGATTATCAGAGAGAAAAATGAATTATTATATACCAACATCAGGGTGAAAATAAACTATAATGAATATATAACATGGGTACTGTAGATGACTATCAAGGCCAAATGACCTAATTAAGTCAATAAGAGGACTAGTTGAATGAAGAAGCCTAGAAGGTAGTTTGAGATGGTTTGGAGAGAGAAGAGCTAAAGAAGAAGATCATTATCTATTGTATGAGAAGAAAATGGTTCCAAATTTGATCAAAGGTTTGAGGTGGCTGAGTTAGTGCTGAGTCACCTAGGGGGTTGGTTCCTCCTTGCAAGTGGGTGCTTGTTAAAGGCTTAGTCAAGTTGGTGCTTGGCTAGTTGGAGTGTGTTCCAAGTGAAGTTGATACTTCACTAAATATTTATGTTTGAATTATAGGGTAGTATTCCATTTGCATCATAAGTGGGTTTTATTCCCCTTGAATTTTTCTCATTCAAATAAGTGTTATGTATGTTATGATCTTTTCTCATGCTCATAGTTCTTAATGTGTTGCTAGTTTACTATATTGTTTTGATAAGTTCACAAATGACAAGGTAAAGTTATAAAAGTTTTTAAGACTGATTCACCCCCCCTCTCAGTCATTGTGTTTCTAAAAAAACCATCACTCAAATTTTATCTATGAAATTCAAAATTTTAAATATTGCATTTAGGCAGGAAAACTCAAAGACTTAAAATCACATGGCTTTGTTGACTCCTAATGATTATATCATGACTAGAAGGACCCTATAATTATTATTACACCTTTCACAAACCAAAATCACCATAAATTAAACCTATAATACACACTAAAATTTATAGTTGTTTGTGATGCTCTGCATCATACTCTCCTTGAGAGAAAATTTGAGCTCCGGCTCAAATATAGCTTTCCTTCTTTTTCCTAGCTTTCTAGTTCTTCATCTCTGAACTCCTCATATGGATGCTTCTCTTATCTTGATTTATTCTCAAATAGATCTTTAATTTTTATCTCATAACTTTGTCTTAATTTATTTTTAATTCCTCCTCCATCTCAAAGAGATGTAAAAGTTATTTCCACTCTTTATCTTCTTCATCTGATTTCCTTCTCCATCTTGATCATGTTCTTTAAAACTTTGATTTCTAGTTATCATTCTTGGTGGTGCTTGATGACTCCTTCCTTTTACACTTATTTTTACTTTTTAATTCTCTCCTTTTTGATCTATCTTATCATCAATGTTTCCTTATTGGTCTTCATATTCTAAAATATCTTGCTTCTCCTTCATCCTTAACATATCTTGAATTGCATCTTCCTTTACTTTCATCTCACTAAATTCTGATTTTTGAGAGTGAGTCTCCTCATGGACTCTTTGTTTCACTTGGAATATCATTCTCTTCTCCAAATCAGGTTCACACATTTACAATGCTTCTTTGCAAATTATCCCTTTATTTTTTTCATGCCTATGTCAATTATTTTAGTTGTAACACTATCATGCAAAGAACATATCTTCTTACCTTGTTCTTTACTCATTTTTTTGTCTTCTTGTTCACCTCTCACTTGTTTGTCTTCTCTAAGATTTATCATGAGTTATTTTGGCTTTGTAAGCCAAAATTGGCTTACATATAAAACTTTTGCCTAGATGGATCAGACCACTCTCGTAGACCATTTAGTGACCTTTTTCCTTCATGACTAGTCTCTTTCTAGTCTTGACTTGATGGTGTAGTGCAGTATCTTAGAAGGCCTTGGTGTGGTGTTGAGATTTGTGTAGATTAATAGTGCATTGGATAATCCAATGGTGGAAAGATAATATGAGCTTCATGACCCTACCTCATGTCCTTGCACTCTTGAGAATAGTTTAGCAAAGTTTAAGGTAAATTTGGGGATTTTAAAATAAAGGCTTAGAAATGAGTCTTCAGTTGCAAGTGAAGGATCTAGCTGGTTTCTAAGGTATTTCAGAATTCATAGGTATAAAATAGGTTTACACAAAGTTTCATATATTCTAACTAGTCAAAATGATGTCTAACAAAGCCAATTTGCCCAAAAGACCCTCAAAAGTGCATTAGATGACTTGAGGAAATTCTAAATAGAAATTTTAAGTAAAAAAGTGACTTTTTAAAGAATTAAAATTTATTTTTACTTCCTTCCAACTCTTTATAACATATTTTACTTATTTATACATGTTCAAGACAATTTCAAGTTATATCAAGTGCAGAAGAGGAATTTTGGTATAAGAAGATGTAATTTTCGGTCTTTTAGAGCCATGGTTAATTAGGTTTTTGAGGTTTTTACTTAGTACAAAATTTTAAATACCATATGAAGGCATCCATTATGCCCCTAATATCCTTATTAATTCTTTTTAATTACATTCAAGCATAAGAACCATCAGAGATAAGAAAAACCTATTGGTTGTAGACTATTCATGAAATAGGTTTTCTACCATTAATAGAGATTCAAGCACTTCATAAGGTTTCCATAAGGAAGGAAAGGTCACTTGCATCATGATAAATCTTATCCATGTGCTGGATTCAAAAGGAAAGCCTCTGTTTATTCATGCTAAGAGAAAACCATTTTAATGTAGTCTTGGACAGTTCATCAAGGGGGGTAGTTTTTGTCTTGTACTTCTCTATCTTGACAAATTAGCTCTCTCAGATCTTGGAGAAAGTAAATGGGTCTTCCAATAACCTTATTTAAGTGGTTTTAATTAATTAAATATCTATGGCCTCACACATTAATATAAACCCATTGACTAACTCTTGAGTGCCTTCAAAACCCAAGAGGCAAGTTTTCCTTGGTTTTGGCCCTTCAGAGTAGAAGTAGCAATATAATAAAATTTGAGAGGGTTTAATAGGTCCTCATAACTCTTACACATAATTTTTATCCTTTGGTTCACAAGTTTGATCCCTAAGATGCAAAAAACCTTCATGGTGAAGTAGTCTACAAATTACCAACAAACAACTTCTTGAGGTTTTTTGGGAGTTTTTTGGTTCATGAGAGAGAAATAACATCAAAATTTAATGGATTTTTATTTACAAGGATCTCCTTCATGTTCATGTGTTATCCATTAAATATTCTCAAAGTTTCTTCAAGATACCATAGCAAAGAAGCCATTAGTTTTCTCTCAATATCTTCATAGTCTCAATTTAGCAAAGGTTAAGGAAAGTTATCATTCTTTAAGATATTTAATGATTCCTAGATATCCATTTCCAGCCGTGTATACTTATTTAAGACTTTCAAAATGGTATATTTGGTTAGGTAATGTGCCTATGTATCACTCAAGGTATCAATGACTATCAATCAATTGGATTCATGAGTCTTTCCACTCTCCATCTTGTGTCATCATATATCACAGTTTTCTCACTGTCTTTAACCTTTGTAAGAGCTCCATCTCCATCTCCATTCAATGTTTCCCATGTAAATAACCATATTATTACCTTCCATCCACTTCCATATCATGTATCCATTTTGAATGGAGATTAAATTACTTTTAGAGGCATCATGGTCATGCAAATATTGTACAAAACCTTAAAACCCTGTTAAGACAGAGATAGATGATCACCTATAGTAAGGCAAACTCAGTCAAGTTATGCTTCATAAGGGTATTGTCTTAAGAAGACTATAAATCATGGTTATCAAATGAATAATTTGGACTATCTCCTCAAGTTTCAATGAATGAAGGACAAGATCATCAACATTATTTGGTGACCTTATTAAGATCTAATTCCACCTTTGTCTGTATAAAGGAATCTCCACCTATAGTCATGCTAGAAAGATGTGAGATCAAAGATGCAAACAAGGATAAACTTGGTTGTTTGAAGGGAGAGTTGAGATTTTAAAAAAAATTCAAGGGTAAGAGAATTAGAGTGATATTATAGGTCTATTTCTATCAAGTTCAAGATCTAAATCTATGTTCAGTCCATGCAGTGAGCAATTTTCATACACAGTCAAATCCATGATAAAGAAAATACATCTTTTCAATAGGTAGAATGGTGTGTATGAATAACATAATAATGAAATTTGGAGGACATGAAGCTTGGATCAAAATCAGACCCTTTAATTGATCAAACTCATATTAGGTCACATTTTCATGAGAATCTTCACCTATAGTAGTGTTGGATAGCTCTTGAAGTATGCCAATACTATAGTCAAATGTATTGACTATGAATAAGGTGTTGTCATGTTTTTAGGTTCAATAATGTTGTTTCCTAGGTTTGAAGAGTCACATGGGATGATGTTGATTTATATCAATCCATGAGGTTCAAATTACAAGGTAACATAGTCATTCACTTCATGAATTATCATCTACGGTATTATCAAGACAAGTTTATCTCCAAGTTGTAAAGGGATGGGAGAAGAATAGTCTATGGAAGAGTTACATGATCAAATTTAAAAAAAATTAGAATAATGGAAATTTGGAATAGGTTAGGGTATGGACAGGATTACACCAAGCAATTTTATGTCCAAATTCAACCTTGAAATGTTCACCAATAGCCAATGCTAGGGTCAGTTGTATTGACCTATCCACATACCCTAAAGTGTAGTCAAAGGTAAATTAAGTCAATAAGGAACTTGTGAGGTCACTTATATATTAAAATCACAATTTATGTCTTCATACCTTTATGAATATCATGCCCTCTACTACCAACTTAGGAAATTATAGTACACAGGCCTATGTATGAAATTAAGACTGTAATAAACCTGAGAACATCCTTGAAGAGTGAATATGCTAAAAGAAGGGATGAGATGGGGTTTCTAAATTATTTTTGACATATAAAGGTGAAAAATTATGTTTTAATGAATTTAAATCACTTCTAATTCTCAAATCATCATATACAATAGGTTTAGCAAGGCGGTCACATTAGAACCTATGAAGGGAAATGGTGTTTTGATGGGGCATAAAAGACTAAGAAGTGACTTTAAAAGATAAGAATAATTTAAATAGGTATTTTAATGGAATATTAAATTATTTTTTACATTCTAAAACATAGTGACAAGACTCAAATAATAAAACTCGGTCATAAACTTATATAACATGAAGATACAGGCAGCCCACTAGCTAGTTTTGAGAAAAATGCATCTTGAGGCCTCTACAGGCATGATCCAGATATAAAAATTTGTAAAATTGATTTTCATTAATGTTTATAACTAAATATTATACTTTTTAAGTCACATTAATAATAAAATTATCCATTTTTTTATCACAGTCCTATGCTTCTCTGTTGATAGTCAACATAGAGCTAGGTTGACTTCATGGAGAGCTATAAGGTATGACAGATGGTTTGAACCTCATGTGAGAGTTTATAAAGTATATAAGAGTTATTTTAAGTCTTATAACACATGTTAATATTTATTACATTAATAATTTCAAGGCAACACATGGAAAAGGGCAAATTTACAAATTCAGGATTTTGGCATGCAAGGGGAGATAGTCGAAAAAAAGATTTTTAAGAGGTTTAAAGGGTTGAATTATGAAATATAATTATTGTATAATTTTTGGGATATATTAAAGGTTATAATTAAAAATTAATAAGGTATTTAAACCTCATATAGCTCAAGATATACCTATTTCTCTCTTCCTAGGTTTCTTGGTTCTCATTTTCTGAGTGTGTAGTAGGTCTAAATATGTGATTCTATTTGATTTTCATGGTTGATAATAGAAAAAAAAATATTGTAATAGTTTTATTATCCCTCATAATAATTAAAAAATAATTAAGTATTATGACCTCATAAAACTCGATAAAATATCAAAACTCATAGCTACACACACTATAAAATTTGACAAGGCAAGTTGAGGCAACCCCAAAAGATGCATTTTTTGAGTTCTACTCAATGAAATGACTTAAAATTTGACATAGAGGTATGTTTTGGTTTCCTTAAAGTTTTTAAAAAAAATTAATTTTACCAATGTACTTTAATACATAAAAAATAGTAGATTACAAATGTGTTAAAGAAACATGTCAAGAACTCTCACTTGACTACTCACACCTTGGAGAGAGAAACAAACTAAGTGACTAATTGAAGTTATTTTAGAGGGTAAAATACATAAATATAGGTAAATTTTTATTTCCAAATGGAAAATTCAAAATTAAACAACTAGTTAAATGGATAAAAGCCTAGTAGGCTTATTTAGGCCTAATTAGGTATACTTAGGCCTAGAAGTGAAAACTAAGTATTTGACCCTTTCAAGATGTTTTTGGAGGTTGTAAATCCTCAATAGGGTTAAATTTATATTTACATGAAAATCATAAAAAAAATTAAAACATCTTGAGAGGATACCATACAATCCAGTGATAGTCCTCAGAGCTCATATGCACACCTACAACCATCCTTCACTGGCTCACTTAAAGGGAAGTGATTAGAATAAAATCTCAAGGAAATTGGTAGATGGAGTAGAGTTTAAGATACTATATAAATATAATAATTAATTTTAAATGTTTAATACACCTATATAGATTAAATCAACCTCTCACTCAGCCAAGAATGAAGACTAACACCTACAGCCACCTCTTGAGAAGGTTGGCTTTCATAGTGGTGTTAATGAAGTAAAGGGTTTCAGTCAATAAAAGAGGATTAAAACTATAAAAAGATGAAAATAAGATTGTATAGGAAGTTTTCATAAGAAATTAAGTATATATTGAAGCTAAATAACTGAATATTGACTTCATATATTGAGTCCTAAGAAAAAAAGTCTAGTTTACTCTAAGGCAGACCTAGTCAGTCTTAGAATGGGGGAAAAAGGTCAGATTTTTCAATGCAAAAGTGTTTCCACATGGTGTATGATGTTTATAATTTATATATGGATTTCAAATGGGTAATAATTTAAAATATCACACTAATAACCCTCTGAATGTCTACATGGTCATCTAAGCTCATGACCATCTATAGTTGTATATAGAGGTTGTAGGAGCTTGACTATACAAGGTTATAAGATAGAACCAAATGGTTAATAAAAGTAAAAATGATGAATTAAAATAATATTAATCTTATATAAACACTCTTAAGGTTTTAAAAATGCTCAAGGGGTTCATAACAATGCTCAACTAGATATCTTCACCTATAACTACGTCCTTGAAAGTTTAAGCTAAAAGTGTGATGAGCTAGAAGAAAGAGGACTTATTTCGTGTTTATATTTGATCTATATATAAGTGACATTTTATAATGCATAATATACTCTAAAACATGCTTATATCATATAATAAATCCCTCCTTATGGAAATCTTCACCTACAGCCAATGCTTACAAGTTATAATACTTTGAGAAGAGATGGAAAGGTATAACACTTTGATAGCTTGTAGAGGATGTGAATAAACTTGTAAGGATATGAATGGTGTTTGGATGCTTCCAAAGGACTTATAAAATATTCATTTTCACTCTTATACCAAAACAAAAGGTGATACAAAACAAATTAGTCATAGACCTTTTGGAAACACAGGCAGGCTAGGCTAATCTTGGAAAAAGTTGTGACTTTTGAGCATCTACAAGTAGAGTTAGACTCTAAAATTTGGTAAAAATTATCTTCATGACCATATAAATATTTTTATCCCATATTTTATGCCTCATGATCATTATTATTCATTGTTTTGTCACAGACCTATTGCAGTCATAAACAATCATTCACACAGGTAGCCCACTTCTAGTTTTGAGAAAAATGCATCTACAGGTCTCTAGAGGCAAGATCCAAATTTAAAACTTGGTAAAAATTATGTTAATGAGTGGTTATAAATAAACATGGTATTTTTTATGTCACATTGATATTGGTATCATATGTTTTTTTGTCAAAGTCATGTGATTGTCTATTGACAGTCACCATTGGAGCTTAGAGGGTTTTTTAAGAGTTACAAGTATGAAAAAATATTTTGACTTCATGAGAGAGTTTATAATGAATTTTAAGGTTTTTATAAGTATTCATAGACATTATTGGAGTGATCATACTCATATTTTCATACAAATATGCCCTTGAAGGCTAGTTAAGCGAGAAAGATCTAAAACAGGCATGTGTGCATAGTCTTAAACTTTTGCTTGTTTCAAGGTTTATTTGAAGTGTAATATGATTTATTAAGATTTTTAAATGTATATTAATGTGTCATGATAGTGATAATATCATGTTAAACAAATAAATTCACCAAACCTAGCCATAAGGGTTATATAGGCTTCATTGCCAAGAAACCCTAGGGTGTTGAAATCAATGCATACAAATCAAGGTAACTTCATGAGGATATTTAAAGGGATGGTATATGTCCCATGAAGGTAATTTAAAGTATAAAATAACATTATAAAATCCATTTTTGGTCTTAAATATTTCATTCAAACTATTCAGTACACACACCCAATTCGAGCTGCCTATTCAAGAGCTCATATCTTTCACCATAGGAGTTTGACCAAATTATATTATAATTATTTGAAGACCTATATGTACTTAAAATATTTTAAGGACTTAATTTTATTAAGGATCTGAGGTTTATGAACCATTGCTAAGAATATAATTAGGTCTAGAATGCATGCAAAACCCTACAAGCAAACTTCTTTACGTACGTATTTTTGCACACCTTTTGCATGGGAAAGCAAAATTTTCAAAAAAATGTATGAGCTCTATGGACTAAATATCCATGGAAATAAGTTATTTTTTTAAGGTTCGTACCTTATGAACAATCATTAATAAGGTAAGCATGTTTAAACTGTCAAAAGAGCCTATTTTGATCAATTTTGAGTTCTTGAGCTCATAAGCCCATGAAATGACTTGGAAACACTTGAAAATCACCTAGATAATATAGGAGACTCTCTCAATATCATGTTTGACCTATTTTTAATAATAAATTAGCACATGTGGGTGTTTAGGAGGCCCAAAATGGCCTAAAAATGCCCCTTTTTATACATCTTCAAAGGATGAAATTGTATAAATGCATGGAAGAAGCCTAATAGGACCTGAATCACCATTTTATGGAACTATTATCCCTTCCTAGGGGTTTCTAGGGTGATTTTTTAAGCTAAAAGACCAAAAATTCAAGTTTTCTAATAATTTTTGAATGGTTTAAGGTTTAATGGAGATTTATACCATTGTTGAAGGTCTTGAAGGTGGCATAAAACTTTATTTTATTCCTGATAAGAATGATATATGTGCTTGAAAGCCTTTTACAGGTCCAAAAGTAACTCTCATGATGATAAAATGGCCTCAAAAGTAAGTTCTAGAACAGCTAGTTGAAGATGGCTTGAGCTTGAAGACCTCCATTAATGGAGTCCAAGGGATTTCAAGCTTCCATGGTGAATTTTAAAAGTTGGAGGGGAAAATATCAGTTGGGAACAACATATAAAGCATAAAAAAGTTAACCCTCAAAGTTAGTGCAAACATCAAATGTCACGGTGACTAACCATATTGCCAAGTTGCTTCTACAAGCCAAGTGGAGATGGGGCATATAAGTCAAGTAGAGGAGTTTTGGATATTTAAGGAGCAAGTTGGAACATTAAATGAAACTTATATATGTTTTGAGACCTTTCTAAAGTTAGTGGAGTATGATGTCATCTTACTCAAAGCAAATTTTGTCCTCTAGTGCCTTTTTAGGCCAATGGGAGAACTTGAAGACCCTTTTGACCTTGGAAGGTTAATTTGCTAAGTGAGATCAGTGCCAAGATGATTTGGAGGTTGTTGAAACTCATATACCTCTTCATATTATTTTTTGGAGCTCCATGGAGAGTGGTTGAATTGCATTTATTGATTTTTAAAAGCTTTCTTCTCCTCTCCCTTCCCTTTTCTCCTATTTATCCTTTTTTCTCTCCATTATAAAATGTATACTCTAATTTTACACGGTAAAACCTTGTCAAAATTTTTAAGAACAGTGTCTTGAATTAATAATCCAACTTATTTTACATATCTCTTTGCCTACATCTAGTGTTCTAGTTAGCTTGTGCATGATTACCTTGTGGAGGAGTATTCTTCATTAGTGATTGTCCTTCTTTATTACCTTTTTTATATGTATTTTAAGGTGTTTATAGGTTTGATTTTTTTCTCATTTAACCAATTATGAAGTTATAGTGTGATTTATGATACTCCTCCATACTTCACCTCTTCTCTAGGGAGACTAGTTTAGAAATATTGATGCAAAATGACCAGTTTGAGAGATTATGTGAGGGTTATCTTTGAGTTGCCTTAGTGTTAGTTTAAAGAAATTTGGAGTGTATTTAAGTTTGGTATATCACCCTTTGTATGATTTTAGTTATCCCTTACATCCCTTTTACCCTTTTCTAAGTCAAAACTAGTAGTTTAGGTGATCTACTAAGAGGAACTAGCCTTCTCTGGAGGTTCAACCCCATCACATGATACCTACAACCTTGATTTGATCCCATTTTGTAGCTAAGATAGAGAAAGCCTAAATAACCCCTTCATAGCTTGTAATTATATGGTATAATAGTTTATGGCATGCCTAGTGGGACAACTTTCAAATAAGATTGATTAATATTGATGTTGGTCTTGATTCATTTGCAATAGTTGTTGCATCCACACCCTTAGCATCTGGTGATTCCTAGGAACACTCAACATTATGATGGTAAAGCAGTGTTTATCTTTCATGCCAAAAGTTACAATAAGGTCAAATTCTATAGGTGTTCCTTTTGAGTTTGTTGAATTACCCTTTAACTTAGCAAGAAGATTGAGGTTTGCTAACACTCATCCAAACTTCAGAAGCTTCCCTCCTAAGAAAATTTTTAAGTCTACCTCTGTTGGAAGATCCTTGTTAGCTCCTTTCATTACCATGGCTTCCCCTAGAGATTTTCCTTTTTTAGATTTTAATGGTCCAATTCCATTGAACTTCAATCAGTATGATCATATCCTAGTGGTATCCCTTAAGAATATACCTTACTACATAGGAGACAACTCTACAACTCCTTTTGAACACATCAAAGATACAGCTAATTTTTGAAATATCTATGATATCAATGAAGAAAACGTATCTATCAGGTTGTTGGCCATATATTTCAAAGGAAAGGCCCTGGATTGGTATATAAACCTAACTCCTAACTCCATCACATCATGGGACTAGTTAGGGGATGTTTTTTGCAAGAGGTTTGAAAACAAGAGTGACCACTTATCACTAGCAGAATAGTTGACTACAATGAAGAGATATTCTCAAGAGGTTATGCAGGATTTTAAAAAGTTTAAAAAGACATGGGATAGGATTCCAATCCTTGTTAATCCCACTCCTAACTATTCTTCCCTTTAATATCTAATATCTCTCATTAGTGACATTACAGTGATGATACAATCGATGGGGAGAACACATTACCAGATGTTTATGAAGTGGCAATCAGAGTAGAAAATAACTTAATATAGGTTGGGAATCTCACACCTAGGCCAAATATGCCCTTTTTTATTGATATTAAAACACGTCCTATCATCATTCATCCCCTTGCTTCCATTCCTCCTTTGCCAACACTTGTTGCCATACCAACACCAAACCAAGAAAAAACTTCAATTAGTCAGTCTAGTGAGTTTCAAGAACTCATGAATATGTATCAAAATTTGGAAATGAATTGGTAAATATACATAGGAATAAATATCAGTATAATATACCTTACCATCCCCCATATCAACCTAAATAGTGTCATCAATCCAATAGGCCACCCTTCAAGTCAAATTTTCAAGGACAAGGATAGCCTAACTATGTTAGGCAAAACAATTACAATCATAGTGCTACAAGTGCTTCCAATACCTTGGTCCCTATTTAGAAAAACATTGCACAAAAAGGTGGGATTTATATACCTTGGAATCAGTCATTAAATCAACCATTATCCCAAACACAGAGTTTAATCAGAGTTTCAATGATCAGTGGCAGCAGGGTGCTAGTTATGGTTTCAACCAAGTTCTCATAGCTCAGAATGCAGAAGTTCCTATGATGACCAAATTAGAAGAGACTCAACAAGGCCAAGGGGATAATGAAGGACAAAATAATTTAGGTGATACATTGTTCAACTATCAACAAGAAGAGTGTTATACTTCTAATCAGCAGGCTAGTTATATCCAAGCAAACATTCATGTGGCAACCAACACAAGGTTCAAGAGAAGGAACATGGAAGGTAGCCAAGAAGCATTTGGAGAGTATTATACTCCTCTTCCATTTCTATCAAAACCAAATGAGCCTATTTTTCCTCCAAAAGTTCCATTAACTTAGAAAAATTAAAACTAAGGAAACACCTTTGCACCCCAAAACTCATAATTTTAAAGCATAGTTGTGGCTCCCAACGCACAATAAAAGGTTGGTGGTTTACACATCCAAAAAATTTGATAAAATGAAGAAGTTCAATTTGATTTTCCAATGTGGGAAATGATTTATATACCTGGTCAAGTGGATATCCTTCAAGAGGGCTTGTTAAAGATCAATGTTTTAGAGAAGCCACCAAGCAAGGAGAGTGTAGTTATCACCAATACAACCAAATAAAATGAAAGGAAATAAAAAAAAGTGGTCAAAAATCATCTTTTATACATATATTTAATCATTGGTAGCTCCTTGATACATAATTTCATGGTAGATAGTAGAGCAAGTACTTTAGTAATGCCAAAATCAATAGTAGATCAGCTTGGTTTGAAGTATGAACCACAAGCTAAAGGGGTGTTTTAGATTGATGGATCTTATAACATACCAGTTGATATTATCATAGGTAAAAACTTAACCCTCCATGATTGTCTTAGTGTTTTAGTTGCTTAGGATGTATTGGTTCTAGAGGTGCCTCCCCACTTTTCTTTATGCTTATCTAAAGAATTCACAACCAAAATTGGGATTTACCTAGCAGTAGAGTGGTCCTATATGGATTTTAGCACAAGGTATGGGAACAAGGTGTCTATCAAGGTTAAACCTATTGCCAAATTTCACATTGATCCTTATGGTCCAAGTAGCCCAAACATCAACTGTACCATTTATATGAAGAAGACCACCCTGTTGGTCAAGAACTAAACACTCATTCTGAGGGGATACCTGATATATTTTTAGATGAGTTGTGGAGTGAGAATCAGATAATTGACCCTTTGGGAGGTGTTAAAGAAAAAAAAATGGGATTTTATTGCCTACATGAAGAGAATGAGTTCATGTCATCCCTCACTAGGCCACAGGAGGATATTAGTGGATTATGGAAGATGTTCTTTGATGGCTCAAGGAGCAAGCTTGGAGTAGGGTCAGGTGTAATGTTAATATCTCCCTCTAATGACAAATACTTTTCATCATACAAATTCTAATTTAGTTGTTTTTTAAATTTAACTAAGTATAAAGGCCTCATCCATGGTTTTTAGTGGGCCAGTAAGAGGGGGATAAAGCATTTACATGTGTACAGGGATAGTGAGATGATACTAAATTAGGTGAGAGGTCAAAACATAGCCAAGAACCCCTTAATGAAGTCCTATAAACATAGAGTGTGGGACCTTCATGAAGACTTTGAAGCTTTCAATATCCAAGTAGTACCAAGAGAACAAAATCAACATGTTGATAGGTTGGTAGCATTAGGGGCTCATTTTGACATTCTAAATGATATTAAGAGGCCTAAAATATATCCACATGTCAAATTGATAGAGAGACCATTAATTTTAAACAATGAAGCTCATTGGTAAATCTTTGATAGTGACAATCAGATTACTTGTTTTCTTCAACAAGAGGTGGAATTCTCATCAACAAATCAAAGTAGACTTTAATAGTATTATGAGGACCATATTGTTTAACTAAAGTCAAATAAAATTCCTAAAGGGTTAGTCACCCTTGAAGGTCTTTTCCATGAAGGAGATCACATGAGGAAGGATAATGCAGTTATGTCTACTGATGAAGAAAACTATGAGAGAGTCCTCATCTTTAAGGACAAACTTCTCAAGCTTGGAAAGGTGAGTAATGAGACAAAAAAAACATGCATTTATTGAGTTTTTTTAGGGAATACTCTGATATCTTTGCTTGGGAGTATAACGATCTAAGAGGTTTTGACCCCAAGCTATCCCAACACACCATAGAGTTGGAGTCCAATGCCAAACCTGTTAATCAGAAACAAAGGCCAATCAACCCAAATATTGAAGTGCTGATGAGAAAAGAATTAACCAAGTTGATTGAGTCTAATATTATTTTTCCTATCAAGCACTCCTCATGGGTGGCTAATCTAATGCCTGTGAAAAATAAGAATGGTGAAATCCAATTATGTGTGGACTAGGGTCTCTTTTAAATACCATTACCCCTTGTCATCCATGGAAAAACTCCTTCAAATAGTTGTTGGTTTAGAAATTTTCTCTCTATTGGATGGATACTCAAGATATAACCAGGTGTTAGTCAAGGAGGAAGACCAATACAAGACTGCATTCACCACAGAGTGGGGTACCTATGATTATAATAAGATGTCTTTTGGCCTCTCAAATGTTGGATCTATTTTTCAAAGAGTCATGGACATAGATTTCCAAGGTTTGATCAATCAAATGGTGCTTGTGTACCTAGATGACATAACGGTCTTCTTTAAGAAGGCTAGTGAACACTTGGACCACTTGAGGTTGATCTTTAAAAGGTGTAGAGAGTATGGTATCTCATTGAATCCAAAAAAGTGTGTGTTTATTCTTCATGAGGGCAAACTCTTTGTACATATTGTCTTAAAGCAAGGACTATCCATTGATCTTGATAGAATAAGTGCAATATTGGCCTTGTCATTGCCCAAGCATAAGAAGGGACTTCAAAGTTTCCTTGGAAAGATAAACTTTGTAAGAAGGTTCATACCTAGTTTTATAAGCTTGGTTAAACCTATCACTGCTATATTGAAAAAGAATCAAGTTTTCACTTCAACAAGAGAAGACAAAGCAAAATTTGCAACTATCAAATAAGCCATTTCTTAAGCACCTGCACTAATGAATCCTAACTTCTAAATATATTTCACCTTGTATGAATTTTCCAACATTAATAACATATCATCTATGTTAATGCAAAATAATGGAGAAGGGATTGAACAACCAATTGCATTTTTCAGCCAAGGGCTTGAAAGGTATGAAGAAAGATACACTTTTGTAGAGAAACAAGTCCTTGAAGCTATGAGAAGTCTAAAAAAATTTAGGCCTATGATATCCAATATCAAAATATACCTTATGGTGTCTCATCTAGGAGTGAGAGACTTCCTTCTCAATAAGGACTTGAATGGGAAGAGGGCTAGTTGGATTACAATTATCATGGAATATGATGTAAAAATTAAAGTCACTAATATAGTAAGAGGTAAATTCTTATGTGAACACATGGTTTTTGACCTTCATGAAGAGAAATAGGTTGTTTTTGTGACACAAGATAGCCTACATATAGTTGCACCTCCACCTCACACTAGCTGGGTCTAGGACATGGCAAAGTTATTACTAACAAGTGAGTGTCCTCAAGGTATGGATAGGATAAAGAGAAGATGCTTCAAACTTCAATCCATACCTTATGATTTGATTGATGGGGTTATCTTCAAAAAATACCTTAATGGGATACTACTCAAATGCATAGATGATGATCAAGTGACTGAACTCTTGGATCGATTTCATGATGGATCTGCAAGAGGTCATTTTGCCCCAAGAACTATAGTTGAAAAAGTAATGAGGGTTGGTTATTATTGGCCTAGTATTTTCAAAGATGTGTATGCATGGGTAAGGAAGTGCCAAAAGTGTGCTCTCTTTACAAGCAAGCAAAGGTTGGTAACCCTTCCTCTTAATCTCGTTCATGTAGAGCAGTCTTTCATACAGTAGGGCCTAGACTTTATAGGAATTATCAATCCACCTTCTAGTAGAGGACACAAGTGGGTAATCACTGCAACTAATTACTTCACCAAGTGGGTAGGCGAAATTTCTCTAAAATATGCCAATAAAACAATAGTATTGGACTTCTATGATAATATAGTGACAAAGTTTGGTGTACCAGCAACCATCATTTCAAATAATGCCTTCACATTTTTTGGCATAAAAATGAGTAAATGGGCACTTCAATTTGGCATCTATCTTAGCACATCCTCAAATTACTACCCATAAGTCAATGGACTTACAGAGTCAATGAATAAGAACTCGATTAAAATAATCAAGAGGACTATGGAGGAGAACCAGAGAGTGTGGAATTCAAAGTTAAGGACAACCTTATGGGCTGATAGAGTGACCCCCAAGGTTGCCATTGGAAATTCACCATTTTTCCTAGTATATGGGAGAGAAGCCAAGTTGGACATCTCTCTTGAGTTACCTTCCTTAGAGCTAGCCCATTAGCTTGAGTTGATGGACAATGAACTTATGAGTGTGAGGATAGAAAAACTCATGGAGCTTGAAGAAATGAGAGATCTCGTAATGAAGATAATGGAATCATATCAAGCTCAAGTCAAGAAAGCCTTTGACAAGAGATCCATATCAAGAGACTTCAAGGAGGGTGATCTAGACTTTAGGTGGGATTAAAATAAGGCCAAGCCAAGAAGCCATACTAAGTTTGACAACTTTTGGAGTGGACCTTACTTGATCCATGGATGCAAACAATATAATGCCTTTCAGCTTGCCAAGCTAGATGGAGAGGTATTACCCATCCCAGTCAATGGGATTCATCTAAAGCCTTGATACTAAAATAAATTTTTAGCCTTATACATATGATAGTAGATTTTATCATTTTCCTCGAAGTGCCTTGTGCACATTTCCCTTATGTTGTGTGTTATCCTTCCCTAAGTGCCTTAAACACATTGTTATTTTCATTTTGGGTTGTCCTTTTTGTTTTTAAAGTTCCAATCAGATGATTTTTAGCCTTGTGATCTGTTAAAAACCAATTTGAGAAAGACTTTTTTAACCCCATAATCTCAATAGATAGACTAAAGCAACTAGTCTTTTGCATAGATAGGCATGCAATCCCAGGAGGTTGCTAGAAATATTAGCCAAAATTGGTCTACATACAAAAATTTTGCCTAGATGAATCAGGCCACTCTCCTAGACCATTCAATGACTATTTGTCTTCATGACTAGTCTATTTCTAGTCCTCACTTGATGGTGCATTGCAGCATCCTGGAAGGCCTTGGTGTGGTGTTGGGAGTTGTGCAGAGTCCTAGTGCATTGGATGATCTAATGGGGGAAATATAATATGAGATTCATGGCCCTACCTCATGTCCTTGCACTCTTGAGAAGCTTTTAGCAAAGTTTAAGGTAAATTTGGGGATATTAAGGTAAATGCCTAGAAATAGGTCTTGAGCTATACGTAAAGGATCTAGTTGGTTTTCAAGGTGTTTGAGAATTTAGGGGTAGAAAGTAAGTTTTCACAAAGTATCATTCTAACAAGTCAAAAATGATGTCTAACAAAGCTAATTTGTCCAAAAAACCATCAAAAGTGCATTAAATGACTTGAGAAGCTTCTAAATAGAAATTTTAAGTGAAAAGTGACTTTTTGAAGAAGTCAAATTAGTTTTGACTTCCTTCAATATCCTTATGGAATTTTTTACTTATTTAGACATGTTTAAGACCATTTCAAGTCATTTGGAGTGAAAAAGAGGAGTTTTGGTGCAAGAAGATGCAGTTTTGGGCCCTTTAGAGCCATGGTTGAACATATTTTGTAGGGTTTTGATCAATATATAAGTTTATTTACCATATACAGGAATCCATGGTGCCCATAATATCCCATCTTAGTCATTTGTAATCATATTCAATCATAAAAACTAGCAGAGGTAAGAAAAACCTATTGGTTGTAGATTATGCATGAAACAAGTTTTCTACCATTAATGGAGTTTCAAGCACTTTAGAAGGTTTCCATAAGGAAGGAAAGGTCACTTTAATCATGATAAAGATTATCTAAGTTTTGGATTAATAATTTAGGATTATGGTTCTTCATGCTAAGATAAAATCATTTTAGTGCAATCTTGGACAGCTCATCAAAGGGGGCTTTGTCTTGTACTTCTCTATCCTAAAAAATTAGCTCTCCCAGCTCTTTGATCAGGAAAATTGGTATCCCAATCACCTTATTCAAGTTTTTTCATTTCAATAAATTTCTCTAGCTTCACACACTTAGAGAAAATCGTTGACTAGCTCTTAAGTGCCTTCAAAACCCAAGAGGTAGGTTTTCCTTGGTTTTGGCCCTTTAAGGCAAAAGTATCAATGAAATAAACTTTGATAATATTTCAGAGGTCATCCTAACTCATTCACATCATTTTATCCTTTTTTTTACATATGTGATCCCTAATAATTGAAAAAACTTCATGGTAAAGTAGTTTGCAAGTTACCAACAAGCAGTTTCTTGAGGTTTTCTAGGAGTTTTTCAGTTCAAGAGAGAGAAATAACATCAAGATTTGATGTATTTTTATTTGATGGGTTTCCTTCATGTTCATATGTTATCCATTCAATATTCTCAAATTTTCCTCAAGATACCACAACAAATAATCTATCAGTTTGATCTCAATATCTTCATAGTCTCAATTTAACAAAGGTTAAGGAAAGTTAGCATTCTTTAAGGTATTTGATTATTCATGGGTTTCTATTTCTAGTAGTTTATACTTGTCTAATACTTTAAAAATGGTATAGTTTTTTGAGACATATGCCTATGCATCACTCATTGTCTCCATGACTATCAAGTAACTGGATTCATGATCTTTCCACTGTCCATATTATGCTATCCTATCTCCTAATTTTCTCACTGCCTTTCACCTTTGTAAGAGTTCCATCTCCATCTCCATTCAACGTTTCCCATGTCAATCACCAAATATCATCTTCCATCCACTTCCATCTCATGTACCCATTGTTAATGGAGAGTCAAGGACTATTGGAGGCATCATGGTCATGTAAAGATTGTAAAAAACCTTAAAACCCTATTAAGACAAGATGGATGATCACCTACAGCAAGGCAAACTCAGTCAAGTTATGCTTCATAAGGGTATTGTCTTCAAATCATGGTTATCAAATGAATATGTTTTAACTATCTCCTCAAATTGCAATGAATGAAGAATAATCTCATCAACACTATTTTTTTAACTTCGTAAGGTCTAATCCCACCTTTGTCTATACAAAGGAATCTCCATGTATAACCATGCTAGAAAGAGGTGAGATCAAAGATGAATATAAGGATAAACTTGGTTGTTTTAAGGGAGAGTTGAGCTAACAAAAAACTTCAATCAAAGGTAAGACTATTAGAGTGAGCTTAGAGGTCTATTGCTATCAAGTTCAAGATCTAAATCTTGCTCAGTATGTACAATGATCAATGTTCATACACATTCAAGTCCATGATGAAGAAAGTTTTATATTTTCAAAATGTATAATGATGTGTATGAATAACATAGTATTTCAAGGTGGTGAGCATGAAGCTTTGCTAAAAATCAGACCCTTGAATTGATCAAACTCAAATTAGGTCACGTTTTCATGAGAATCTTCACCTACAACAGTGTTGGATAGATCTTAAAGTATGCCAATACTATAGTCAACTGTATTGAATATGAAGAAGGTGTTATGTTTTTAAGTTCAATAAGGTTGATTCCTAGGTTTGAAGAGTCACCTGGGATGATGGTGAGTTCTATCAATCCATGAGATTCAAATTACAAGGTAATATAGTCATTCACTTCATGAATGATCATCTACATCATTATCAAGACAAGTTTATCTCCAAGTTATAAATTTATGGGAGTAGAATAGTCTATGGAAGATTTCCATGATCAAATGGAAGTTTCATAGAACACTGTAAATGTGGAATAGGTCAGGGTATGGACAAGATTACTCCAAGCAAGTTTCTCTCCAAATTCAGTTCGTGGTACATTCAATCAAGAAGGAACTTGTGAGGTCACCTATATATTCAATTCACAATTTATGTCTTCATACCTTTAGCAAGATCATGTCCTCTACTTTGAACTCAATAAAGTATAGTACACATGCATGTGTACAGAATTAGGATTGCAAGAAGCCTAAGAACATCCTTGAAGAGTAAATATTCTAAAAGAAGGGATGAAAGAGGGTTTCCAAACGAATTATGAGGTCTCAAGGTTCCAAATTATGGTGGAATTAATTTCATTCACTTCTAATTCTCAAATCATCATCTATAGTAGGTTTACCAAGGCGGTCACATTGGAACCTATGAAGAGAAATGGTGTTTTGATGGGGCATAAAAGACTAAGAAGTGATTAAAGAAGATATGAATAATTACAATAGGTATTTTAATGTCCTAATAAATTATTTTTTAAATTATCAAAAATAGTGACAAGACTCAAATAATAAAACTCAGTCATGAACTTATAGAACATGAAGACATAGGCAACCCACTAGTTAGTTTTGAGAAAAATGCATCTTGAGGCCTCTACAGGCATGATCCAGCTATCAAACTTGGTACAAGTGATTTTAATGAGTTTTTATAAATTACCATGGTCTTTTTTATGTCACACTAATAGTGGAATCATCCACTATTTTGTCACAGTCATATGCTTGTCTGTTGACATCCAAGATGGAGCTAAGCAGACTTCTAAGAGGGCTATAAGGTATGACAGATGGTTTGAACCTCATGTGAGAGTTTTTGACGTATATGAGGGTTATTTTAATTCTTCACACATATGTTTATATTGATCACATTCATAAATTCAAATCAAAATGTGGAGAAGTTCAAATTTGCAAAATTCAAGAATTTGGCATGCAAGTGGAGATAGTTAGAAAATGAAATTTTAAGAGGTTTAAAGGGATGGATGATGCAATATAATGCTTGGATAAGTTATGGGAGATATTACAGGTTACAATTAAAAAAAATTTATATCTTGATACTTCATAAATCTCAAGATACACCTATTTCTCTCTTCCTAGGTTTCTTGGTTCTCATTTTCTACATGTGTAGCAGGTCTAAATATGTAATTTTGGTTGATTTTCATGGTTGATAATGGAAAAATATATTTTTTAATATTTTTTAGGGTCTATCCTAGTCCTAATTAAAAAATAATTAAGTCTTTATACCTCATAACTTGATAAAATATAAAAACTCAAAGCTACACACGCTTAGAAATTTGACAAGGCAAGTTGAGGTAACCCCAAAAGATGTATTTTTTGAGTTATACTTAATGAAATGACTTTAAATTTGACATGGAAGTATGTTTTGTTATATTTGAAGTTTTTCAAGTAGTTTCATGCCCATACTATACTTTAAGGCAGAGAAAATGGTAGATTATAGGTCTGCTAGAGAAGCATGTCAAGAATTCTCACTTGACTACTCACACCTTGGAGTGAGAAACTAAGTGAATAATTGAAGTTTTTTTAGAGGCACAGAGACCTTAATTTATGTTAATGGATGTGTATCAAAGTAAAATTCATAAATAAACAACTAGGAAAAGTGATAAAATCCTAGTAAGACTAATTAGGCCTAATTAGGCATACTTAGGCCTAGAAGTGAAAACTGAGTATTTAACCCTTTCAGGATGTTTTGTGAGGTTGTAAATCCTTAATAGGGTTAAATTGATAGTTATATGAAAATCATAAAATTGTTTAAAACCTCTTGATATGATACCATACAATCAAGCAATAGTCCTAGGAGCTCAAATGCACACCTACAGCCATCCTTGGTTGGCTCACTTAGAGGGAAGTGATTAGAATCATAGCTCAAGGCAATTGGTAGATGGAGTAGAGTTTATGATAACCATATAAATATAATATTGACTTATAAATGTTAAATAAATACATATATATATATATATATATATATATATATATATATATATATATATATATATATATATATAAAAAATCAACCTCTCACTCAGCCAAGAATGAAGACTAACACCTACAGCCACCTCTTGAGAAGGTTGGCTTTCATAGTGGTGTTAATGAAGTAAAGGGTTTCAGTCATTGCAAGAGGATTCCAACTATGAAAACATGAAAATAATATTTTAGAGGAAGGTTTCACAAACAAGGATATATTTAATCTAAACAAGTGAAGACTGAATTCATATAGTGAGTCCCAAGCAAGAAAGTCTAGTGTACTCTTAGAATGACCCAATCAGTCTTAGAATGGGGGACATTTGTCAGAGTTTTCAAGACAAAAGTGTTTCCACATGGATGTATTATGTTTATAAGTGAGATATTTAGTTTAAATGTGAAATAAATTAAATATCACACTAACAACCCTCTAATTTTCTACATGGTCCTCTAAGCTCATTACCACCTACAGTTGTATATAGAGGTTGTAGGAGCTTGACTATACAGGGTTATAAGATATAACCAAATGGTTAATACAATTCAAAATGATGAATGAAAATACTATGAATATAATATAAACACTTACAAGGTTTTCATAATGCTCAAGATTTTCATAACAATGCTTAACTAAAGATCTTCACCTATAACTACATCCTTAAAGGTTTAAGCTAAAAGTGTGATGAGCTAGAAGGAAGAGGACTTATTTGGTGGTGTTTATATTTTATCTAGGTATCCTAAGTGACATTGGATAATTAATAATTAAATCTCAAAAACACTTATATCATCTAATAAGGCCCTTATTAAGGAAATCTTCACCTATAACCAATGCTTGCAAGGTATAACACTTTGAGAAGAAATGGCAAGGTATAACACTTTGATAGCTTGTATAGGATGTGAAGAAACTTGGAAGGATATGAATTATTTTTGGAAGTTTAAAAATTCCTTATAAAATATTAAAATTAACTCTCATACCCAAACACAAGGTGATACAAAATAACTCAATCATAGACCTTTTGGAAACACATGCAGCCTAAGCTAGTCTTGGAGAAAGTTGTGACATTTGAGCATCTACAAGAAGAGTTAGACTCTAAAATTTTGTAAAAATTATCTCCATGAAAATATAAATATTTATATTCCATCCTTAATGCCTCATTATCTATGGATGTAGGCATTGTTTTGTCACAAACCTCCTGCAGTCATAAATAGTCATTCACATAGGCAGCCCATTTCTAGTTTTGAGAAAAATGCATCTATGGGTCTCTAGAGGTAATATCCAACTTTAAAACTTGGTAAAACTGATTTTAATGATGGTTATAACTATAATTTGTATTTTTTAGGTCACATTAATAGTTTAAGTATCCATTTTTTTGTCATAGTCATGTGTTTATCTGTTGATAGTCACCATTGGAGCTCAGAGGGTTTTAAAAGAGTTATAAGTATGACAGAAAATTTTGACTTCATGGGAGATTTTTTAATTAATTTTAATGTGTCTCTAATTTTTAATACACCTGATGAGAGTGATCATACTCATGGTTTCATAAAAATATGCTCTTGAGGGCTAGCTAAGTGAGAAATATCCAAAACATGCATGTGTGCATAGTCTTAAACTTTTGTTTGTTTTAAGGTTTATTTGAAGTTTCATATGATTTATTTATATGTTGAAAGGTCTGTTAAGGTTTCATGATAGTTATAATCTCAGGTTAAACAAATAAAAACATCAAACCCATCCATAAGGGTTACACAAATTTTATTGCCAAGAAACCCTAGGGTGGTGAAATCAATTGATACAAAGCAAGGTGACTTCATGAGGATGTTTAAAGGGATGGTATAGGTACCATGAATGTAATTTCAAGTGGAAAATAACAATACAAAATACGTTTTTGGTCTTAAGAAGCTAATTCAAATTATTCAATTTGCACACCTAGTTTGAGTCACCTATTCAAGAGCTCATATCTTTCACCATATGAAGAGTTTGACCAAATGATCTTAGAATGATTTGAGGAACCCTATGTACTTAATATCCATGAATGATTGAGTTTTATTGAGGATATTATTTTCATGAACCATCGCTAAGACTATAAGTAGGTCTAGAATGCATATAAAACCCTACAAGCAAACTTATTTATGTACATATATTTGCACACCTTTTGCATGGGAACCCAAGATTATCAATAAATTTGAAAGGGTCTATCGACTAAATATCCGTGCAATAATTTCTAGTTTGGATATTTGTACCTTATGAACAATCGTTAAGAAGGTAAGCCTATCTGAATTACCAAAAGAACCTATTTTGATCAGTTTTAAGTTTTTGAGATCATAAGCCCATGAAATGACCTGAAATCACTTGGAAACCACCAAGGGTATATAGGGGACTCTCAATCTCATGTTTGACCTATTTTGAAAAAGAAACTAGCACATGTGGATGCTTAGGAGGCCTCAAATGGCTTTAAAATGTCCCTTTTTGAAGGTCTTCAAAGGATGAAATTATAAAAATGCATGGAAGAAGCCTAGTGGGCCTTGAATCACCATTATATGGCACTAGGATCCATTACCAAGGGTTTCTAGGTTGATTTGTTGAGCTAAAAGGCCAAAAACCTAAGCTTTTTAATAATTTGTGATTGGTTGCAGGTTTAATGGAGATTTCCACCATTGTTTCAAGTCTTTAAGGTGGCATAAAACTTCATTTTATTCCTCATAAGAATGATATGGATTCCTGAAAGCCTTCTACAGGTCCAAAAGTGGCTCTCGTGGTGATAAAATGGCCTTGGAAGTAGGTTTTAGGATAGCTAGTTGAAGATGGCTTGAGCTTGAAGACCTCCATTAATGGAGTCTAAGGGATTTGTAGGTTCAATGATGATTTTTATAGGTTGGAGGAGAAAATATGAGTTGGGAACAAAATAAAGAGCACAAAAAAGTTAACCCTCAAAGTTAGTGCAAGCATCAAATGTCAAGGTGACTATACATATTGCCAAGTTGCTTCTACAAGCCAATTGGAGATGGGGCATAAAAGTCAAGTGGAGGAGTTTTAGGGAGTTAAGAATAAATTTGGAGCATTCAATGAAAACTTCTAGATGTTTGGAGACCTTTCTCAAGTTAGTGGAGCATGATGTCATCTTTTTTAAAGCAAATTTTGTTCTCTAGTGCCTTTTTAGGCCAATGGGAGAGCTTGAAGACCCTTTTGATTTGGGAGGGTTAATTTTCTAATTGAGATCAGTGCCTAATTGATTTGGAGGTTGTTGAGACTCATCTAACTCTTCCTCTTCTTTGTTTGAGCTCTATGGAGAGTGGTTGAATTGCATTTATTGATTTTTGAAAGCTTTCTTCTCCTTTCCCTTCACTTTTCTCCTATATATCCCTTTTTATCTCCATTATAAAATGGATAATATCATTTGACAAGGAAAAACCCTATAAAAATTTGTAATAAAAACCTCTTAAATTAATAAGACAACTTATTTTACCTATATATTTGCCTACATTTAGTGTTCTAGTTAGCTTGTACATGATTACCTTGTGGAGGAGTATTCTTCCTTGGTGATTGTCCTTTCATGCCTTTTTTTAATGTATTTCAAGGTGTTTTTAGGTCTGAGTTTGTGCTCTTTTGACCACTGATGAAGGTATAGTGCGAGTTTTGATACTCTTCCATGCTTCACCTCTTGTCTAGGGAGCCTAGTTTAGAAATATTAATGTAAATGACCAAATTGAGAGATTGTGTGAGTGAGGGTTATCTTTGAGTTGCCTTAGTGTCAGTTTCAAGAAATTTAGAGTGTATTCAGTTTGGTGTATCGACCTTTGTATGTTTTTAGTTATCCCTTACAACCCTTTTACCCTTTTCGAAGTCAAAACTAGTAGTTTAGGTGATCTAACAAGAAGAACCATCATTCTCTAGAGGTTCAACCCCATCACAAGATACCCTTAACCTGGGGTTGATCCCATTTTTATTTAGGAGTGAGAGCGCCTGAAGAACCCTCTCATAGGGTGTAATTTTGTGCTACAATAGTTTCATCCCTTCTCTTCTTCATCTGTTTATGAGGTGAAACCTTCTCTTGTTGCTCCAAACCTGCACCATCGATACCATTAATGCATGACATCTCTTGTTCATAAGACTGGATAGCCTCTTTATGACTTTCGTCACCTATACCATCTCTTCTTAGTTAAAGGATATCATGACCCTGTTTATATGTCTTTTCCTCAAGTTTCTCAGCATAGTTTTCTTTATGCCTCAGTGGGCTCTCTTGTTGGAATAATTTTATCACTTTCATAGCATGTTATTGAAGGCCATCTATTTGTTTGGACAAGTCTTTCATCTCATCTTTCTCCTTTACTTGGAGTTCTTTTGCACTATTATGCCTTTCTACATCATCCTTCGTTACTTCACCTGGATTCTTAGCCATCCACATTTTTTTGCCACCTCATTACTTGATTGCACCATAAATTTTGATGCATGTCTGTTCATACTTGTTAGGTAATTTACAATCTCTCTTGACCTCTAGATATCACTTTGAAACTTATTTTCTTTGGCCTTGAAGACTCTTCTCATCTCTTTTATCTTTATTGATGGCTACTTGATAATGGCTCCATCTACATTTTGTCTCTCTTCCTTTGCTATATACCTTCTCATTACATGTTCTCGTATCATGATCATAAAATGGTATTATTGGTTCTATTGTAGCTTGAAATGCTTCCCAAAGCATTATCTTCTCCATTCTTGGACTTGATTCTTCAACTTGTACTAAAAACACATCATTTGATTATTTGAAATTCTCCTCAACTCTTTGTTTGAAATTTGTATAAGACATCTCATCAACTAATTTTTGTATCCATTTGGGCATCTTTTACCCATGATCTATTGCTAGTTTTTAACTCTCCACCTTGTTCTTACTTTCACTATATTGTGTACCTGCATGCATCCTCTTAGTAGCACTATATGTTTTAGCATTTGAAATCCCATTTGCTCTCTTAGGAACATGTTGCTTAGATGTAATTTCCTTCATGGCTTGGTTTTTTGTAAGCTCTTCTTTATATGCATGGTTGAAAACCCAATTTTGAATTATTATTTAACTTTTCTAGTCTCTACTATATTGGAAAGAGTATTCTCAAAGTTTCATTATTTGCAATCATTTATTTTTCATGTACTTTCTCTCCTTCTACCACATCCTTCAAGGCATCCTGGAACTCTAGTTCATCTTCCTTTTCCCTACTAGTCTATTGCATTGTCTTGTCATCATCATCTTCATGAGCTATTACAATCCCTCTTCTTCTTTCTTCCTCCTTTTCTATGGGTGCTTTACTTGACCCATTTATTGCAAACTTCAAGGTCTTATTCTTGACCATATTATTTCCATGAGTTTCTTCTTCATGAACACTCTCTTCTTCGCATTAATCTCATTCTTATCTTCCTTCATGTTCTCCACAACTAGAACTTCATTAACAACTTCTTTTTCGTGTTGCTCACTTAGAAACTCTTTACTCTTGAAGCCTCCATAGGCAATTATCTTCTTGCTCTTCTCTTTTTTTCTCAAGTCAACTCTTCTTTGCCTCTCCATAAGTAGATTTATAGGCCACCTAATCATGTTTCTCACATACCATCCAAACCATTGGCTTTCTTGATTTTGCATGAGCTTCACCATGAGCTCTATTTTGTCAAGGCTTTGTCTCAACTCATCTCTTATACTTTTTATCTCCTTTTCTTCATTCATCTTTCTTCTCTTTATGTCTTCTTTAACATTTTTCTGATTATAATTTTCTTCTTCACCCTTGCCCTGCATCTTATTTCTCATTTTCATCTTCATTTTACTTTTATTTATTTGCTTGGGTCTCACTTAGACCTATCTAACTTAACAATTTGCCTACTTTCTCTTGGACCTCACTTGGGTCTCCAATGACTAGACTTCATTAGGTGTCACAATTGTGTCACCACTCTTCTCCTTTTAAACAAGCCTCAATAGGCTACACCTATATTTTTTGCATCTTGAAATGCCTCTTAACAATTTGACACATTCTTGATATCAAAAATTAAAAACAATAAATAAATGCAATTGTACCTTTTAGTGTTGTCTATCTTCTTCTCCAATCAAGATCTTCAAACTCTGATACCAATTGATGTATAGTCAAAGACTAAAACCTTATTTTTGATTACTTGGCTCAATTATTTTCTTGAAATGCTCCTTGATTTCTTATCTTACTCCTTTTCTTGGGGAAACATTTCCTTATCTCTTTATGATTCTCTCATTTACAAACTCTCTCCCTTGACACCACTAACTTCTAAACCTCTTATAGAGCATATTACTCTTGTTGCTTAAATACCTTTCATTTATTTGACTCTGATATCTTATTTATATCCCTCTTTCACCTCTTGTCACTGACCTCTGCTCGTTCTTAGCATGTAGTTTTCTTATTTGTTCTCTCTATCTAGTTTCACTATGCCTTCTAGTCTCTTCTTTGCTCCATCTCTTCAAATTTGGCTTCAATCTTCATGAAAGCAATAGTTTACCATTAGTGACCTCTATTTGGCCTAACAAACTTGAATCAATACTTCATACTCTAACACCCCATCTCACACCTAAAGCCCATACTTTCTTCACTTCCTAGTAGCCCTCAAAATATGTAAAGTTCCTTGTTTAAAACATTCCACACCTGATCCTGGAAAAAAAAACACATATCTTATTACCCATTATCCTCCCTCTGCTTCTCACAAATTTATATGATTCAAATCTCAAAATTGATGTCAGAACTTTCCATCTTTCTTTATAATTAGGCTCTAGTAAGTCTTTCTACCTATAAATACAAATGGTTTGACCAAGAGACAAAGTTTCTAAAGAAACTGCAAACACTTTTGGATACCCATTAAGCTTGTCTTGCTTATTTCAAAGTGTTAATACCAATTCATTAGATAGTCTACCATACCAACATCCTTATTGTCTTTTAGGTCTCTTTAAGGTCTAGTTTAAGGCCACAACAAAGTTTTCATACCAATTCATACTTAATCACCTCAAACCCCCTTAAATCACTTAATACACATGAATTTAGACTAGAATACAAAATTTTATCAAATTCCAATGGTTGGATCCAAAGTTATTGGGTTTACAAGATCAAAACCCTAGTTATAGGTTTACTCAAGGCTGTATAGGTTGAGAGGCTATAAAAGAGGTTATTTTAAGTTCAACTCAACTTAAAACTACTTTTCTACTTGTATGAGATTTATTTCAACCATATGAAACTTTTCCAACAAAATTTGGACTTTGACCAATCATGAAACAACACTATTATGCCATTATACAGAAACTTGATAGTCAAAGAGGATTGTATGACTGTAGATTTTGTCTATCTTTTTTTTGAAAAGTTCTGAGATTTAAACATCTTGTCTTCACCAATAAAAATCTTCATACAATTACATCGATTCAAAAACATATCAATAACCACTCACAACTTATCAAACATACCTTAAATCTTTATATTTCTTGATGACAACACACATAATGGACTGTGAGTTTATAAAAGGTCTGAGTTTAAACTTGAATTAGTAATGATTATTTTAAATCATTTCTTGAATCATCTGAGTAATCTAACAGGGATTTTCATCATCAAATATAAATCCTCATATATAATTTTGTTTCATAAAACTCAACATAAGGTCGCTTCAACTAATAGCTTCGTTCCCTGTCACCAAAACTATAACAAACAGAGCTTACACAAACTATATATTGCATTTGCTCCAAGATTTTATAGTTAAGAATAAATTGTCATTCAATAAGGTTACCATTCACAAAAATCAAAGATCAATATGAATTCACAATGCTCACTTCAAACAGTCTTCTATTACATTGATTGGAGTGCATACAAAAATACTCATGTATAGAATTTTCTCAAATCAATGGGTAGAGTTCTTCCATTTTTGAATCTTTCTTGTCATCTCATCTTTCCTAATCTACCAACTACAAGAGCCTCAACTCTCTTCGCCTCACATAAATACTATACATGCATTTTAAAACTCTTATATTCCCCTAATCATGCAAACACTTCCTTCTATCTTGTTAACCCCACGCTTGAAGGGTAGTTACTCATATGTTATTCTTGGTTTACATTGTTTTCTTGATGACTTATACATTCAAGACACTCTTAAGACACTTCTTAGGACCTTCTAAGAATTTGCATAACCTTTCACCACCTTTTGATTACACTCCATGTCCAAACTATCACTCAAAGCTTATATATGAAATTCAACTTTTCAAATATTGCATTTAAACAAGAAAACTCAAAGACTTAAAATCACATCGCTTTGTTGACTCCTAATGATTTTATCATGACTAGAGGAACCCTATAAGACTTATTACACCTTTCACAAACCAAAATAATCATAATTGAAACCTTAACATTTATAATTGGTTGTGATGCTTTGCATCAATAAGCAAGTTGCGATTAAATATTACTCTAAATCTATTCTAACAGCGATTATAAAAAAGTGCAAAAGATAAGGGCAAGGAGAAATAAAAATGAAACTACTTTCTAGAGGAAACAGATCTAACCCGATTTAGTAAATCAATCTCTTGAAGAAAACCAATCTTTGTGAGGTCATCATAGCATAGCCTGAAATAAAGATGATGTTGAAGTCTGATAACTACATTAATTATGAAAAAAGATGGAAATAGGGCCATCATATGCGCGTGCAAGTAATGTATATCAATTCACAATGTTGTCAAATAGAAGATAATTCATGAAGCACTAAATTGTGATTAATCAAATACTTAAGTGAATTACAAAAATATGCCCACGCAGCGTTGGCTCATAAAACAAATCTAACTAAGAAAGAATGAAAATGCATGAAAAAAAAAGTGTTTGGTCCTCTATTTTATCTTCTAACTAAAATGGACTAGCACCTTACAAATCCACTCAGCTAACTATATATAAAATTTAAGATCTATTGACCGAACCAGTTTCCCTCCAAAAATGGTTGTGTATATTTAATGTGATTCACCCACCAAAGAAGGATTTCAAGGAATATATGTGCCTCCCATCATGAGAGGCCAAAAACATCAAATGGTCATAGCTAGTTGTTGACAAATGTATCATGATCAGTTCACTTCCCTCTTGTTCGAGCTAGCAGCAACAAAACTGTGCAACAAAAACATAAACAAGTTTAATGTCATGCACTTCTCCTAGTTGTGTCTTAGATCATTGTAAATATGAAAGATCTAGCTTTTCATCATTGTAAACAACATGCAAATCAAAGTGATGGTTTGAAAGTTATGGCTAAAAATTTGACCAACACTCTGCTTACACACAAATCACTTTTTTCCATGTGCTTGGGCACCTTTTTCTACATGCATTGAGTGGGTATGGCAAGTTTCATCATTTAGAGAATTAATCCCTTTGATTGGTCGTCTCCATTCCTGCCCAACTTTGTAAAAATTAAAACAATGTCACATTTTCTAGAAAAGACAAAGAATTAAAAGAAAATGTAGTATTTAAAAAACAAACATAATTAAATCATGAAATGATAGGTTTTACAAGTTTCACTTGCTTAGTTCAAGACTCATACCACTACAGAGTCACCAATGTCCACTTCCTAATGCCATTAACGACACAGAGGCCAAAGTTATGAGAAAATACATCTAGTTACATTTTAATTCCCTATCTAGGGGGTTCACGTTTAATCGAGCTCTCAATCCTTTTGTGCATTTTGAGCATGTTTGGAAATTTACACGCTTCTTCAATATACCCAACACAAGGTTTATATGAGTTTCACGCTTATCATGGACTTTGGGCATAGTAATCACATGGAAAAAGACACATTCACCTTTTTCGTGTTAGTTTGAGCCTTGGGGCACGGTTTGTATATTATTATTGACTCTTTGTGCTTTACGCAATCTTGTTGTGTGCTCAATACAATCTCCTATTGTGTCTATTTCATGCATTACACACATTATGCACTTCATGACTTTCGCACCCTTTTGGGAGGGACTTGACAATTACGCACCTGGTCCTAAGACCCATCGGCCACTAGTTTCATGCCAAGACTAATGTGCCAAGACTTATGTCCCAGGACTTTCATGCAAGACTCATGTGCCAAGACTTTCATGCCAAAACTCATGCATCAAGACAAACTCGCCCTTCATTCACATTTAACTCACACCTACAAAAGGAAGATCAAGAACCTATTTTCAGACAAAGTGTTATATACAAAAAATTACCACACATACTTGATGCACCAGAAGGGTATAAAAATATAAAAATGCATGCAAACCAAGATATGTCAAAAAGACAACCATGCATAGGCAAAATAATGAGCCACACAAAAGCAAGATGAAACTCAACTAGGCCGTAACAAGCGAGACCAAGACCAAAGCAAAAGAGGTATCCTAATTTTAGAAGAAATTAGGGCATGTCGTGAAATAAAAAATACGTCCTTTGACTTGAATGTGGTCTTTCACTCATCACCTTATTTAATTTTGATTTGAGGATATCCACTCTTCAAATCAGTGTTTTTAAAGTAATTTTATCCACTCAAACAATCCATAAAATCATCTATCCATGGCAATGGAATTTTGTTTTGTTAATGGATCTTGAATCTATACGCATACGCCATTCCCCACCTTTCTTAGGTGCTAACCCTATTGGAATTACACACAGACTCTATCATCCTTTACCAAACCCTTCTCCAACAATGTTTGTACTTGTATCTTCACCTCTTCATTCTCCATAGGCATCAACATATATGTTACCTTGTTTGGAAAACTAGATCTACGCACTCGATCCATGTGATGGCTAATACTCCTCATAAGTGACAATCCATCCAAAAAATATTTATAAATAATCCCAACATATTCATTCAATAAATTATGCACTTCAAGTGGAATTTCAATCACTTATTTTGTGATCACAACTTTCATAGGTTTTGGAATGAAAACAAAACATGCCTTCTTTTTTTACCTCCTTAAAAAATAGTTTACCGAAAACTAAAAACACTTTAGAAATATTGTCCGCCTCTTCTTCTTTTTTCCGTCAATGATCTAAATGTGAACCTCTTACCATTATTCACAAGTGTGTAGATGTTTTCTCTATTATCATGCATGACCTTTATATCAAATTCTCTTGGCCTACCCAACAACACATGACATACATCCATGGCCATAATGTCATACCAAACTTATTTTTTTTATTCCCAATCTAAAAATTCATTGGACATTATTCATTTACTAAATTATGATGTTACTTTTACAACCAAGACACCTTATACAGATTGGAATGTACTAATCTTTTTAACCCAATATTTTATACTATCTTAATAGATACAAAGTTATTTGTTAGGCTTACCATTATTAACAATAACCTTATAACACTTAACCCCCTGATTTTCATATGGTATGGAATAAATTATTTCTTTGCACATGTTCATTCTCTTCCTTGGCCTCTTCATCAAGAAATCCTCTCCATGCTCTAATTCCTCCATGTAATTTGGAGATGCAACACTTTCCTCATTTACTTATGCAATGTGATTCTATTTTATTCTATTGTTGTTTCATTATACTTTTGGACATTAACAATATGTATCTACCATCTCCACACTCATAATGTACACATGAATCCTCTAACAAGGTATCCTCTTCCTCTTGAATAATAACTTCTTCCTCTTTGTGTTTGATTTTAATTTTGAGGAGTGTTAGCTTCTCCTTAATGAACATGTTGTTCTCTTGCTACATTCCAAATAACAACAAAAAATGAGACTACAAAAATATAATATTGAAATGTTAATAAATATAAAAGGATGGTAGCACCTGCTTCCCCAAGGGTGGATTGCACTTGCAAATATAACTGTAACAAAAGAGCTCGCACACCATAGCGACTATTTCTTGCATTAAGTTGACATTTTAAAAAGATACATTCTTTAGGGGTTTTGTCTATTTGTATTCAATTGCTAGAAACCCTAATTAATCCAAGGTTAACTCATGACCTAACCGTTCACTAACTCAAAGCACCCAAAATATAATATAATAATAGTAATACTCACTAAGCACACACACACAAATATATGTTGTGTTTAGGTACACAACACTTTTCTAGTGTTTTTTTGTCCTCTTCCTCTTGAGAAAGTTCTTCTACCTCTTGGTGTGTTATTTTTCCTTCTTGAAAACTTTGTTTCCACCTTCAATGCACATTGATAGGCTTCACCTAACATTCTAAACTCATATTGTATATAAATACAAAGATCATTCGCATACCTTGAGATGTTTTATTGATCATCTTCAACATGACCAACTCTAATTGTGAGATTTTAAAACTTTACATGTAATCCTTCACACTCATTTCTTTGCTTCCAATTATGTAACTTCTTGAATAAACTTGGCTTAGAATTCAAAGGCAAGAACTTACTTTTCAGCTTTGCAACCATCCTTTCCCAAATTTTTATCATTGTTTGCCTCCTCTCGCTTCCAATTGCACAACATCCAACCACAAGGATGCATGTCCCTTTAGTTTTGATGTAGGAAGACTTCACTTTCTTGGGGTCCTCTAATGACTCAGTCAAAATACTTTTCCAGCTTTGTTATCCAATCAATAATATCCTTGGGGCATAAATTTCCTCCATAACTAGAGGTGTCCAACTTAGACCTACTACCCATCTCAGCAATGACATTCAAAAAAATGTCTTAAAGTTCATCAACCAACGCTTCAACTTGAATATTTGGTGCCCATTCTTCTTCTTCATTTACATCTACAACAATGGTTCATCTTCTTTGTACATTCTTCATAACATCTAGCCATGTTTGGATTCCTTTCAACATATATGTCAAATCTGCAACGATAGTTTTTTCCCTCCTCTTGCATGGGATGCTCCTCTACGTGTCATTTCTATCCCTCACAACTCTCAACAATAATTATGTAGGATTTTATTTCACAACATGCAATTTGACTCAAATACAACCTCGCACGCTCAACCCAACAAAGCAAAACCTTACTCTAACACTGACTGATGCATACAAGTATGAGGGGGGCAACTTAATGGTTTTTTACTCCCCAGCATAGACACACTTCCTCTAAAGGGACTCACTTTAGACACAAAACTTAGACTAGAAGCCACCACACACCTTTTATTGAATGAGTATCACAATGTTATATATATTTCATTACACACTCTTTCCTCGCTTATTGAATTCACAGGAAGAATATTTTAGTCAGTTGCAATCCATTGTGGACTTGAAACACACACCTACTCTATTGTGGACACACCACACCTAGCCAACCTCTTTCAAGCTGCTTCATCTCTCTCTCTTGGAGTTGAAACTAACTTAAGCTACTCTCCAATTGACTCTTCTAAGCTTTAATCGATTTAAATCTCACCTTACTATTTTTACATAGACTACAATGATTTTTAAAGTTCCCTTGGTCTTGGAAAATAGTCCACATGTCAAAAAACGAATTTATGGGTAGTTAATTGAGTTTTTCCTTCACTGCGGTAGAAACTGCCAACTACTACAAACCGGAGGTTATGTAACCATCAGATAATGTATACTGGCAAATTAAAAATCGTTGCATACATTCATCATCCTCCCAAATGGAGTCTATTTGACCTCTGATGACTAAAACTTGCTTCCTTGGATTCTCTTGAGATGTTAAGAGTCTTGATGATGTTCCTTGGACTAGTTTTAATCATCTTCAATGCACACAATGTTGTCAACAAGTCGCACAAACTGGCACCAACACCAACCCATGTTTTTGGTTGATGTAAGATTACTTGTTGACCCAAATAGTGTTACATCATCTTCCTTTGTTGGTTTTGGCAACACTCTTTATCATAAGAACTTCTTCATGTTTTGTTTCTTCCATGTAATTTTGGAATGCCACACTTTATTCATCCACTTGTGTAATGTGATTTCTTACCTTGTTTATTCTACTATTGTTTTGTAATACCTTTGGACATACAAATACCATATGCCCAACATCTCCACACTCATGAATCCTCTTCCTCTTCCTATACCACAATATTCTCTTCCTCTTGAAGAATACCCTCTTTCTCTATGTTTGACTCTACTTTTAAGAAGTGCTAGCATATCCTTCATGAGCATGTTGTCCTCTATCATTGTTTGCTTCTCTCTTCCTCTTGGAAACCTTCATGTACCTCTCGATGTTTTTTTTTGTATTCTTGACAACTTCTCTTCCGCCTTTAACGCACATTGATAAGCTTCTTCTACCAACTTTAACTTAAACATTCCAAACTTGTCTTGTATCGAAATATGAAGACCTCACATACCTTGAAAGCTTATCTTGGTCATCTTCAACATGAATGATATGGATTGTGAGCTTTTAGAACTCATCCATGTAATCCTTTATACTCATTTCCCTTTGCCTCAAATTTTGTAACTTCTTGAACAAACTCAATTGATAATCTAAAGGCAAGAGCTTACCTTTTAGCATTACAACCATCATATCCCAAGTCATGATCGTGTTTTTACCTTTTCTCTCTCTTTCCAGTTGTACATGATCGCACCACAAGGGAGCATGTCCCTTCAATTTGGTGTAGGAAAACTTCATTTTCTTGGGGTCCTTCATTGACTTAGCCAAAATAATTTTCCATCTCTATGATCCAATCAAGACGCAAGGCACAATTAGCTAAGGGTGTCTAACTTAGGTTTGTTTCCCATCTTTTCAATGGCCTTCAAAAATATATGTTCTAGTAATATTTGGTGCTTCTTCTTTGACATGACTTATGTTTGCAATAGTAGTTCCTCTCCTTTGTGCAATCTTTGTAGCATTCAACCTTGCTTGGATTACTCCCAACATTTATACCAAATCTACTACTCTATGTGCCTTTTCTATCCCTCACAACTCCCAATAATAACAATGTTGGACTCTTTAACACTTACAACTTAACTTAATTAAGGCCTCACACACTCAACCTGGCAACATACAACATTGCTCTGATACTAATTGACATAGACGAGGGCAGGGCCAGGCGGGTGGGGCGGGCGTTGGGTTGGGGGGAGGGCGCAAGGTGCGGGGGGCAATTCATGTTTGACTTACTCCCCAACCTAGACACACTTATTTTCAAGGGACACGCTAAAGATACAAAAGAGTTAGACTAGAAGCAACAAAACACCCTTTATTGAATTATGTTTGGTATTATTGAGGTTTGATACATACACACATACTTTATTTCCTACTAAACTATGAAATGAATAAAACAATCCAATCTCAATTGCTCATGGATTGGTTACACTATCTATTTTGGGCATACATCACCAAGAAAGCTTTGCAACTCCTCTCTCTCACTTTCCCTGCTCTTGAAAACTAAACTAAATCCACTTACATCTTCCTTGACTAACTCTCAGCCTCTACAAAAATAGATTTGAATCTCATATGCCTTACACTAACATCCAACAAAGCCTCTTTGAGTTCCCTTTGTCTTGTAAAATTGTCCACTTGTCGTGCAATAAAGTTCAAGGAAGTCACTTGAGTTTTGCCTTCACCGTCGGTGAAACCATCGACTACTACAGATTAGAGATGATGAAACCGACGGTCAATGCAGACTAGTGGTTTCGAAACCACCACGTACATTAAGTGGCATTTTATTCATCTACCCAAAACGGGTCAATTTGACCTATGGGAGATGATTTAACCATGTTCCACTTGACATTCTTGAGATGTTGGAGTCTTGATGATGTTCCTTAGGCTAGTTCTGATCATCCTTGACACACGCAATGATGTCGATATTTTCGTCAAGTCACACAACAATGCACAAACACTTGCCCATGTTTTTGGTTGATGCAAGATTGCTTGTTGACTCCGATGGTCCTGCGGTACATTTTATTGTAAGAGAATTTAAATCCTAGTGTCACTTTAAAGAAACTAAATATGCACTCTTCTATAAGATTCAATATCCATAGTTATCATCTACACGCTATTGATGATTAGTTCATGTTCTCAATCTCCAAATGCCTTGGCCATCATGGTGTTCTTCATACATTCATAACCAATATTTTAATGGTTTTCCATGGCTAGCTTTCAAAAACTTTTCATTTCATATGACATCATTTCAATATTAGAACATATCTAGAGGTAAATAAACCTAACTCTATTTACTAGATGCTCTTGAAAAGGATTCCATACATACTCTCGATACAAAGGAACATATGCGATGCATTTTACAAGTTTGAAGAGACACTGAATTGATCAATTAGGAAGTTGAGATGAGCTTTAGATTTCAAAGGTGAACTCATCCTAGAGACATTCAAGTGTTGAAGATTCGTTTTTAGATGGAAAGCATTGATGAAGATGACCCTAAAGGTGAAATTTGCAACATCGAGAATGAAGTCTCATGCTACCCTATGGTGGGAAAATTTGCAAAATTTGAGGAGAAGATGAGGCAAAGGAAAAATCAAATTGTGGCTTGAGATGTTGAAGCATCTAAGAGACAAGTTTTTGCCTTCTGACTATGAGCAGATTTTATTTAAGGAATTCCATAATTTAAGGCAAGTACAATCTATACAGAGCAATTTATGAGATTGCAAACCAAAACTTATTTGCAAGAAGGGAAAGCAACAACTAGGTACCTTAATGGACTAAGACTTGAACTCTGAGATGAACTAGCTTTTGTTAAGGTGCAGACAATGGATGAGGCATATCAATGGGATTTCAAGGCAGACAAAATTTTGAACAAGTAGAGAAAATTGGTGAGCAAAAGAAGTATTGGCACTTTGAATAAAGGAGAAGACCTTCCAAACCTAAAAAGTAAGAAGAACCAAAGGAAAGGAAAATATCGAAGTCTGATTTTGGTGGTAGAGGCTTCTTTAGAGGTTGAGGTAGGAGTAGACGGCAATGACCTTTTGGCCATTAGAGGCCCTTGAATTGTCGCAATTGTGGCATGCGTCATGAAGCTCAAGACTACTCTGAAAATATCCAAGCTCCCAATAGAGGGATGGTGACATGAGGGGCTACAAGCTGAAGAAATTGAGGCTAAAATAGGGGAGATTTTGATAGGAAACATACAGGCTAGGGAAGATGATTGGAGGAGAAAATATGTTTTCCAACCCTGATGCAAGTACCAAGGAAAGGTAAGTACATAAATGGTCCAAAAACTACAACATAATTATACTCCAAAATCTGATGCTTATAAAATATCTTGGTCGAAAAAAGATGATAGTGTGCTTGTGAGTCAATTGTGTCTTGTTGATTTCAATATTGCACTATACAAAGATAAGGTACTATGTGATGTAGTACCTATGGATGATTGTCACCTATTATTAGGCAAGGCATGGCAATATGATAGGAATATAATCCACCATGGCAAGGAAAATACCTACAAGGAACAACATGAGGATAAACAACATTCAAAGCCCCTTTAAAGGAGGCGGCACCTCTGAAATTTCAGCTTTATCTCTACTTGTGGCGGGTTGGAAGGAGTACTTCAAATATTTCAAGAGGGGGAAGTGATGTGTTTTTTACCCAAGAAAAGAGAGAGGATTGGAGAGGCAAGTTGTTCCACTAAAGGTGCAAAAAAAATTGAATAAATATTTGAATTTGACCCCAACAGATTCACTAGTCAGAATACATCCCTCACAAGGTATTGCTCATCACATTGACCTAGTTCCAGATGCTAGAATCCCTAACCAAGCTGCATACAGATTGTTCCCCCCGCAGAATGAAGAAATGAGAAAACAAAATGTTGATTTATTGGAAAAAATGTTTATATGCAAAAACATGAGCCCTTGTGTCACACTTTCCCTTCTCTCTGCTAAGAAAGGATGTAAGTCAAGTTGTTAATAAAATCACAATGAAGTACTAATACCCATTACCCAAAATAAATGATATATTGGATTGCTAATGAATGATATATAGGATTGCTTCACAGGTGGAAAGATCTTCTCAAGATTGACCTTAGAATTGGTTGCCATTAAATTTAAATTCAAGAAGGCAATGAATAGAAGACAGTTTTCAAGACCGAAGATGGCTTATATGAGTGGTTGGTGATGCCATTTAGATTATCCAATGCTCCAGCTACCTTTGTTCGAACCATAAACCAAGTATTTACCCAATACATGAGAAATTTTACTACAGTGTATTTTGTTATCTTGATTTTCAGCAAAAATATGGAGGAAAACATGGAGCATCTAGGAGCAACATTCAACATGCTTAGAGGTGAATGGTTGTTTGTAAATTTGGAAAGAGTGAGTCTTGCAAAGACAAGCTTGTTTTCCTTCGCAATGTGATCTCAATTGACAGATTGCATGTGGAACCAAAAAATGTTGAGGCTATACTTGAACGGCACATTCCACAAGGTATGACAGAGGTGAGTATTTATGGGTTGGTGAACTAATATAAGAGGTTCATGAAAAGCTTCAGTGATATAAGTTGCACCTAAATGACAGATTGCACAAAAGGAAAAAAAATCACTTGGACAGATTGCCTAATTGGAATTTGAGAAAACATTTACTGTAGAGTGTGATGCATCAGCAATGGTTATTGGAGTCTTGAGCCAAGAGGGTAAACCTGTTCCCTATTTTAGTGAGAAATTAAATAGCTATTGGAGTGCTAAGGCAATAGGGTAAACCCGTTGCCTATTTTGGTGAGAGAATTAAATGATGCCGAGAAGAAATATAGCATATATAAGAAAGAATTTTATGCTATTGCCCAAACATTGATATTCTCTCTTCAACAGAATTCATTTTGATGACAGATAATTGAGCCTTGAAATACTTGAACTCTCGAGTTGGGTTGCCCCACAAGCATACCAAATGTGCTTCATTTTTGCAAGCCTATATCATTGTTTTCCAACATAGGAATGGCAAATCTAATGTGGTAGCAGACACTTTGAGCAACAGAAGCCACCTATTTTGTGGTAATGAATAATGTGGTGGTTGGGCTTGAAGAAATAAAAGGAGAATATACATCTGATCCATAATTCGAGTAGATCTATGCTGTTAATAATTCTAGTGAAAATTATGTATTAGTTGAAAGGTTTTTGTTTAAAGGATCACAGCCTTCCATTCCCATGAGGTCAAGGAGGAAGTCATTGATTAGAGAAATGCACTCAAGCAATTTGAATGGACCACTTTGGAATTTAGGCTACATTTGAGAAGAGATGTAAAGTCTTGTTTCTCCTTGCAAAGTTTGTCAACATGCAAAAGGAGGGAAACAAAATACAGGTTTATATACACCTATTTCGGTACTTGAAGGGCCATGGAATAATACAGCCATTGATTTTGTATTGGGACTGCCACAAACCCAATTGAGGGAACTATTCAGTGTTTGTAGTGGTGGACCAGTTTTCTAAGGTGGTTCGTTTCATACCTTGTAAAAAGGACAAGATGCAAAGCTAAATTGCTCATTTGTTCTTCAAAGAAGTGCAGTTATATGGTATTCCACAAGTGACCGAGATATCAAATTTGTGTCGTTTTTGAAGGACATTATGGAGGAGATTGGGACCAGCATTTTCCCCCATGAACTATAATAATAATGCCACTATATTACATAGATGACATCACAATTTTCCTAACTAGTTTTTGCGATGTATTTTGAATCCATAAGTGCATCATACGAGGAATAGTTTCATATAGTCACTGTGAACAGATATTATTGTATTAAGAGAGAACTGAGAGAGGCAAACGGTTTCATCTTTATAGCTTTTATATTGTTATAACACACTGTTCAAGTACAAAATAAAACGATGCAAACAGCTGCTTCTTGTTGCTCCAAGCGTTTCTTAATTGGTACTCGGGGTATTTTGGCACTTTGGTCATATAAATTCTTGTATTTCAAGATGGCATGGTTTCAAAAGTTTGCAAGAGATGAAACCACATTTTAAAATCATAAGATGCAACAAATATACGCTCTAGTGTAGCTACGTCTCGCTCAGAGAATAGAAAACGTCTCGTTGTTTAGACCAGATAAATGCAATGCTATTTGCAGACATGCTCAACCATTTGATTTAGAATTATTCCAAGAATTTGTTATTATGTTTTCATAATCAGAATCAAAAACAACATTTGATTCCTTTAAGAGCTGTTTAAAATAAAAATAACTGGCTAGTACTCTAATGGCTACAGTTCTGTAGCTCTACATCCCCAAAATTTCGTAGATTTCCTGTACCTGCTCCATAATATGTTTTGGAGAAGCCGCAACATGAGGCAGTTACTGTAGTATATTCTGTGCTCTCAAGAGAGACATTGTAGGACCAAGCGCACTGCCCCTTAGTGACTTGAAAGTCCGTAGAATAGGTGTCCGACTCCCCTGTTTAGAAATGTAGAGTTTTTCTTTTGTACTTTTTGATCTAGACTTTTTTGAGTTTTTTGTTGTTTTAGCATCCATGCTCGCAGGCTCCAATTGATCCTCCTTCAGAGCAAGCTCGGCTTTCTTAGAACTGAATGCTTGATTAATCTCCTCCCACACACTCAGATCTTCTCCATCCCCTGAACCATAGAATATACAGGTCAAAGTCTATAGGGAAATGATATTCATATAAGAATAGAGATTGCCAACAAAAATTGAAAGTTTCAACAATCTTATGCTCGTCCTAGTCACCACAAGGAAGCCTCTGTTAAGACAACCAATCTTTCTTGGTATGTTACAATCTAACATTCTCAAAGTAACTATTATTGTTATTGTATTGATAAGAAGCTTCACAGACAAGAAGGATTTTTAAACATCCTTTCCTTTCGTTAAGTCATTACACATACATGCACGTGTCCTTTCACACAACTAGTAAACCTCTTCTCAAGCAAACAAATAAGTGTTCAACATGTGATAAAAGGTTCTGGGTAAAAAATGTGTGAAAAAAAAAGTTAACATCAACATTTTGGGCCACTCAAGTGACCCATCATCAGGATGAATAGTTATGATGATGAATAGGGTAAAAACTATTCATCCTGATGATGGTCCACTTGAGTGGCCCCAAATGTTGATGTTAAAAATTATTTTCACGTAGTTTTTACCTAGAAACTTTTAACTCATTATAATGGACTGGAAGCATTATATGAATCTCTCTCTGAGTTCAGCATGGTATTGAGGCTTCCCGGTGGACTCTATTAGTGCTGGAGCTTTTGAGAATATCGGCAAAGTTCACTCGCAAGTATAACAAGGATGAGACAATTTTACTACTGAATGCTAATAATTTTGGCTCTCTGAAAAGGATCTGGACTACTTCATGTGTTTTACTCCTTCAGATAGTACAAGTCATTTCAATAAGATTCATAGAAAATAAAATCAGATTTCTCTAGTTCAGTATGCATTGGAAATTTTCAAATCTATCTATGACTTCCACTCACCATTTGCATTTGTTGCAGTGGTGGGTTCCTCAGCAACTGGAAAACCGGTGTTCATATCTGCACTGCTATTAAAATTCTTATCACCATTTGCACACTTTGCTACTGTGCCAGCTACCTTGACATATGGTGTACTTGTATTGGTATTGCTACTAGTATTTTGCTGATGTATCCAACGGACATCAACAAGTGATCCAAAATATATCTGTAATAATGACAAAATAGACACTACCAAAGATGTCATGATACATGATTAGAATTTTTATTAAACAGGCATAACAACGCAAAGCAAGAAATAAATGCAGCTCATAGGATTGTACAAAAACACAGGCTTTTACCTCTAGTGAGCCATCTTCATTGTAAGGTGAGATGTCTGTCTCTTCAGCGTGTTCTTCACCAAGAGAATTCATGACCTCAAATGGATACTCTGAAACCGGTACCAATCTGATCTTAGTAGATTGACAATCATATGATGCAATTTTTCCAACCTGAAAGAAAGTCAGTTATGTATATATATACTAGCTGTAAAGGTAAAACCCAGTTTTTGATGAGATAAAGTTTAAAAACACCACCCAGCTTTAAGGGTATAAAAGAGATAACGTACCCTGAAACAAGAAAGTTCAGGACACCGTGAAGTAATAGATAGTTCCACCAAACGGTATGCAATTATGTCACCTTGCTGTACTAGGAAAAATAAGTCCACATCAACAGCAGAAACAAAAGATCCAGGTCTTAAAAGTAGACAATTTAGATTATTTCAATAATATATTTCTCCCATGCAATTTAAGATTTACTAGCAAGGGATACATGCAAAACTATGAAAGCATAACCACCTGTGGCAAACCTGACACACTAGGAAGCTCATCAAAATTGAGTGGACACTCCTTCAGGGTCCCTTCCTCCCTATCAGCTGAGGAAATAATCCCCTCCTCCCTATCAGCTGAGGAAATATTCTCTTCCTCCCTATCATCTGAGAAAATATTCTCTTCTTCCCTAGGACATACAGGTTCCTTTAAGCAGTTGACACTACTCTTCTCTTTTCCCCATTTCTGGCCTTGCCTCTTAGTAGTGATTCCATTCCATTGAAGCACAGGCTGCAAGATAAATAGCAATAATAATAGACATTAAAATCATATATTTTTTTTAAAAGTTAAGTGAGATAATAAACAGGTCCCTCACCCATTAAGAACAATCTAAAATTGGCATTTTACTTTTTCAAAAAACAGCTTAACAAGGTGGGAATGTATTAAAGCTTGCTTTTGTGGAAGCTAACAGAAAACTAACTTTCCATCATGGCACAAAGTGCTTTTTATACATAAACTAGCTATTTGAAAACAAAAAATTCAGATTAAGCCTACAGTATGGGCACCCAGTACTAGAGCTCCACGATCCCAATCTTCCCCTCACCTATGGAATTGCTGACGCTCCTGCTGCTGTCCGGCATCATCCAGCTCCACCTGAGGTCCTGCACCATCCTGCCCTGCTCCTTTATTCTGCTCCACCATCCTTTCTCCATCAAGATCTCAAAACATGACCTCACAAATGCCTCAAATCCTGAAGACTTCCAAGATTTTATCAATTTCTTCCTAAGACGGAGCATAAAGTCTCTTCACTTCGTGCACTGAAATAATCGGGCACGATCCATGCCACAGGATCTAAGACCTTGTGTGAAGGGAAAAACCTTGCACTTAGAGATAAGCGGCGAGGTTATGAAGAGTGCACGTTGTGTTATCTTATAGAAAGTAAATCAATACATTCAAGTAAAGCGGAAGTCTGACACTTGAAGGAAATGCAACTTCTATTCAATATGAACAAATAGGGAAAAGTACACAAATGTACAATGCTACAACAAGGCTAGGAATGTAGGTACTTGTGATCAAAAGGGGAAATACTTCCTCTGATTAGCCTAGACTGACAATGTGAATACAATGCATATGAGAAAGAATAGATACTCGGGGCATGCTATCTATCACTACAATTCTATATGTCATCACCCTTAAGCCAGATGCAAATGTTACATATCTATTCACAAAATGCACGAAGGCAGTTACAACTACCGACGATTACAAAGAGAATGGTTACAAGTTGTTTCAATTTCTTCCAGCATGCTAGTTGAACTTCTTCCAAGTGCATGGTGGTTGATCTACTCAATCCGATGGTTTCTCAAATAAATTCCCTGACATGTCACAAAATTGAAAGTACCATGTAGAAAGCCACATGGATGCAATGTGACAACAAGCTTTGTGTGGGGCGCGAGATGTCGCACAACTTCTGCTAGGTGCAAGAGGATCTACACAAAATTCAAGTGTTGTGCGGCAATGTAGCAGTGCACGAGTGTTCTGCAGGGCGCAAGGGGCTCGACACAAAAGTGCCAGAAGAATTGTGTACACACGCAAAGGATACAGTGCAAAGGACTCCAAGCTAAGTTGTATCCAAGCTGTGGAGGTGCACAATGGAGAAGTGTATGTAGTTGTGTGGCTACGCACAGAGCATTCACCCTTTCTTGAAGAGCAATGGTCTCCATTGCGTCATTGTGTAGTTGCATAAAATTCACATGAAGCTGCTGAGAGTTATACCAGTTGGCGTGATCAGCATACTGCTCGGCTTTGACCACTCGAAAAAATTGATGTGTGCCATGGTAGGTGTGTGTGTTTGTCACTTCGATAATCTGACCCTTATCTACGGGGTGCAAGTGTTCACGATCCAAATTAGAAGGATGTTTTGTCACAAATAGCTCAAGAAGTGAAGGGAAGTACGGCTAAAGGAGCTCCATGTTGAACACCATGTACATGCCCAAGTATGGAGGTATATCAATAACGAATGCATTCTCACCAATTGGGCGGAGAATGGTGTAAGGCCCATAGCACAGAGGCTTGATCTTCTAATGTGGACCCTCGAAGCGCTCCTTCTGTAATTACAACCAAACTTTATCACCAATCCGGAATGCATAAGATGCGCAATGTGCGTCATGGCACCCCTTGTACTTTTTTGGGGAGCAAGAGAAAATTTATTGAACCTACTATTGAACAAATTGTATGAGGTGTATAAACTTCTTTGCTTTGTCCGCTTCCCTTTCTTGTGTATGCTACTCAGTGCCGACTAGTGTGCGGTAGGAAATGTCTAAAGGCATCGAAGTTTAGAACCCAAGACATGTCTAGAATGGACTATGCCTTGAATGGCTATGAAGCACTCTGTTGTAGGCATGTTGGATGTACAAGTTGTCATTCCAAGCGCGAGCATGTGCACAGTTGTACATTCATAGAAGATAAACAAATGTGGATTGACAACTTCTGTTATCCCATTTGTTTGAGGATGAGGTGTCATTGACCGATCCAACTATGTACCTATCAAGTCCCACAATGCTTGCCAAAAGTGCCTCACAAAGCTTGAATCTCAATTGAAGATGATGAATGTGGGGAGTCCAAAGTGAACTCATACATGGTTGAAGAAAGTTTGTGCAGTGCCAGTTGCATCGATGTCTTTCTTGCAAGCAACTGTAATAGCCATCTTCGAAAACCTATCCACTACAATGAACACAACATCATTTTGGTGTTTCGTCATAGGCAGCCCAACCATGAAATCCATGTTGATAGATTCCCGTGCCCTGGATGGAACCGACAGAGGTGTGTAAAGCCCCAACATCATGTTCGTGGGCTTTGCGATGCAACAAGGAATGCAAGACTTGATGTGGCACTCCATGTTTGTTCGCATGTGTGGCTAGAAAAAGTGCAACTACAATGCGGTTAGAGTCTTTGTCATGCCAAAGTGTCCTGATGACTTGGCATAGTGTGCCTCCTAGATGAGTCTTTGACAAGGTGCACCACCAAGAACACAGAGATGCTCAAGCTTGTAGAGAAGCTAGTCAGACAGGTAGAAGTCCCATACCTGCTTTCCTTGTACGAAGCTAATGTAGGCATCTACGAAGTCCTTGTCAGCTAAGTAAAGGGATACACAATCTACAAAGATGTGGTTGCGTGTGTCCAACACTATGATGAGCATGTGAACTGGTGGTCTGCTAAGGCAATCTACAACCATGTTATCCTTTCCCTTGTGCTTGATCACGAGATGAAACTATTGTAGGTAAGTCACCCACTTCATGTGGCGCACATTGTCCAGCTTGATCTATATCTGCACCAATTGAATTGGATTATGATCAAAATGAATAAATATCTTCTTCCCCAAGATGTGGTGGTGCCATTGCTTGACTGCTTAGACAATATCATACAACTCTTTCTCATAGGTGAAGTACCTTTGTATTGTCTCTGAACATCTCTGAGTGGTATGCAACCGAATGTCCATGTCGCATGAGGACTGCACCTAGTGTATATTCAGATGCATTGGTGTGAAGTTCGAAGGAGTGTGTAATGTCAAGCATTGCTAGCACACGTGGTACGCAAAGGTGTACACTGAGAGCCTCAAAAGTGTGTTGTTGTGCATAAGTCTAGTCAAACTTGGCTTTGACATGTGTTATCTGGTTGAGAGGCCATGACATGTGCAAGAGACCAAGGACGAACCTATAGTAGAACTTTGCAAGTGCAAGAATACTCCTCAATTGTGTGAGATTGAGCGAAGTGGGCCAATCCTAGATCACTTTGATCTTCTTTGGATCTACATGAATGCCTATGCGATCAATGATGTAGCCTAGGTACTAGATCTATGTGGTGCCAAAACTACACTTCGCTATGTTGGCCTACAACTTGTGTTGGTGCAAGGTATCTAAGACATGCGAGATCTACTCCACATACTCCTCCCAAGTCCTGCTAAAGATGAGAATGTCATCCAAGTAGACGATGATGATCGAGTTGAGGGACTTGAGTAGATCATTCATCATGACACATTGGTCAAATTGAAAGCAATAACCAACCACTTGTACAATCCTTCCCATGTCTTGAAAGTTGTCTTCCAGACATCTTCAGGATGGGCTAGAACTTGGTGGTAACCTAACTTCAGGTCAATCTTGGTAAACTACACTCCACCTCAGAGTTGATGCAAGAGGTCGTCAATGCACCATAGTGGGTACAAATTCTTCACCATAATTTTGTTGATTGCATGATAGTCTATACAAAGATGCCAAGACCCACCCTTCTTGGGTGCAAGGACTATCGAACTCCCACATGGAGAAGAGTTAGGTCTAATCTTGCCCTGATCGAGGAGCTCTTGTATTTGGGACCAGACTTCATCATTCTCCCAAATTGATCCATGCACTATTTGGAAGAGGGGATCTAGGAACCAAATCCATGCAGTGTTTTATTATGCAATGTATCGGAAGACCTTTAGGCTCTGTGAAGAATTTGTTGTGTTGCTTTAGTAACTTGTCAAGTTGTTGTTGCTACAACGTGGATTGCATTGAGTGCATCGCCAATGCTTGCTTTCTTTCCCACACCGGTGTCTCAAGATAGACCATGAGCAACATAAGATTTTGTGTGTGCGCAACAAGTTTACAGCATTGCTTAGCAAAGACCAAGGTGACTTTGGTCGTTGGAGCCAACTCCAAGAGATTCAAAAAGCGATATTTACGCACAATCCACAATTTTGGTTTGGCTTGATATGTAGCATCTCGATCATGCAAGTACGATCTCCCCAACAAGATGTCGCAGACTTCTAGAGGTGCGATGTCACAAGTGATGGTGTCCTCCATAGGCTTGACTTTATACTGGAAGGTGAATTGTCATCGGACTTGTATATCCTTCCCCTATTGAGGCCACTCCAAGGAGTAAGGCTTTAAATGCACAAAAATGGCAAGGCCGAGGCATCAAGTTGTGGCTTGCACGATGATTTTCTTATGACTTCCACGAAGATGTTGACCCTTCACCCAAAACTTGGTGTGAAAGAGGTGATCACACTCAAAGGTGTTTATGGTGGTGGCACTGGTGCTCAGATAAGTAAATATCGATCAATGTCATTCATCTATGCAGGACATAATGTATATTTTGCAAGCAAATATTGTTGTGCATGGCATTTAGAGTCGTCGTGTGTGTGCAAGCGATGTCGATGGCACCACTTGTCACAAGATTTCTTGCCTTTGTTTGAGGTAGTTATGGGAAAACTTGCTCCGTACCAAAATAAAATATATTAAATATAAAACAAATATTTATACACATTTGACATCCAATTTTTTAGGATGTGATTCCTATCTACTACCTATTCTCACTCAACCTATCTATGGATACTTTAAACCCCCCTAAAATAGACTAACAAACTAACCTACATGGTGTCACAATTAATCACCCAACAAACTAATGTTAATTTAGACTAACCTAAAATTAATACATCAAACTATCATGTACTAACATTAAAATATCCAACGAGGTTGAGTTAGGCAATTTGCAGTCCTCCTCCCCTAGCTATGGCGCCGCCCTAGCCTTGTCCCTCAAGGCTCTACCCTTCTACGCTTGGGGTTCTTCAATGAACTGGTGACTGTTTCTGGCATGGTCATCACTCCCTTTAGCTTCTTATGTGTCTTCTAAGGTTTTTTTGCATCTAAAATTGGGCTAGACCTTCTAGATGTTATATGTAGGCTTTTGTTGGCCACTTCGTGTTTAGTTACGCCCTTTCCTCCGAGTGTTTCTTCTCCTGTAGGTGATTCGACTACGCCTTTGGTCCAGGCCACTCCAAGGACGACTTACAATGTTCCAACAGTGAGGTTCTGAGTGATGAAGCTTAGTTTTCTTCTATTGCGGTAATTTGTCATTTTCACAAATTATGGACGAGCACAGTTAACTTGCATGCCTGGACTACCAAGCATTGGAAACCTATCCTGGCCGGCACCTTTGTTATTCATCCTTGTGCCAAAGGCTTCTTCATCATTGTCTACTCTTCCTCTGCTAACAAATATCATTTGTTGCATTCGGTCCCTTGGACTTGGGACAAAACTTTTCTTTGCATGAAACCATGGTTCCATGCTTTCAATACAATTACAGAATCCTTTGTTGTTGCCCCAGTTTGGGTCAAGTTGCCTCATTAGCCTTTGTAATTTTGGAAGGTTGCTTCTCTTCAAGCCATTGACAGCTCCATTGGGAATTTATTTCACTCGCTCCTAAGACTGAAGCTCACATGTAGAACCACCTCTGCTCGAATGTGCGTTGTTATGGATCTCTCAAAATATTTACCAGAAGTTACTAAGATCAAGGTTGGCACTAGAATTTGGACTCAACCTCTGGATTACGAAAGATTAAATTTTAGATGCAGGAGATGCTTTGTTCGCGGGCATGTGGCTATTGATTGCCCTAAGAATTCGGGTGGTCAATCTGATAATAAGTTTAAATTTGGAAAATTTGGGACTTGGTGGAAAGATGTTGAGGTGGAGCATTCGATGGACTTTGTTAAGGATAGGGATACGGATAATGGTGGTAGGGGTAAGGATAATGGCAAGGTTAATGGTTCTCCTACAGACAAGATTAAAGATTCTCCAAGTCCTTCTACGTCCTCATCTAAGGCGATCTCTTCCTCTTCTTTTATCAAAAGGGTTGTTCCCTCTGGAAAAAAGGTCTCTGTTTTGGATAATTTGGTTCCCAAGTCTCCCCAAAGTTCCTCGGATCTTTTTTTGCAAGATTGGAGTCCTTCCCTTTTGGGAATTCCTCCTGTGGAAGCCTTGGAATCAAGTTCGGACTCCCATCTGCTTGGCAGTAACTTTGATGATGCTAAAGGATGGACAAAGGTCTTAAATAGGAAAAAAAATGCCAATAAAAAGAACTTTTGTCATATGGAACTTCACTCTCATAAGAAACCACCAGTTCCTTAAGATTTCTTGCTAAGTTTTGGTGGTTAATTGGTCTTGCTCCTTTTTTGTTTAGGGCTTTGGGTTTTACTCAGTTTCTCTCGAGGTTTGTTCCCTGATGTTTCTCGGGCTATCCATTTTATGGGATTAAGTCGTTTTTGTGAGAAACATTCAATGTTCACTCCTAACCATTTCCTTCTTTTCCATTTTACTTTTTATATATGTTTGAGTGAGGGCCCCTGTATAACCCTTAAGATCAATCGGAAAAAAAAACATTAAAATATCCAACATTTCCCCCCAAGTACAAACATTGGTCAAAGGGAAGGAACAATAATACAAGAGAACTGGGACAACTCCAATTCGAGACGAACAACATTGGATGGGATAATATTGTCAATCCAACAAAGGGGCCAACTTTGATCAGGGATAGGGACACACTCGTTATTACAAGATCGTACAAAAAATTAGATAGGGGCAAACATGTTATCCACAACTATGAATGCAAACACATGGTTCACAATGAGATCAGTAGGATTGAGCCTTACTAACCTTTACAACAAGCAAGTAGGGACATGTGCACTGCTCACTGCAAGTGTGGCATGGGCCTCTAGTTCTCCTCTGTTCCACTCCTTTGGTTGGTTGGGCCTCACGAGCAAGTATAAAACAACTAGTGGTACTATGTCCTCACTATATCTTTAGTGGGTGTTGGCCACCTCACTCAACCTCACGTTTGTAGTTGTTGCACTTGTTCACTACCACTAGATCATGAACAACATAATGATCACCACTACACCAGTCAGCATCATCCTTCGCTTTGGTCTTTTGGGTACATGGTTTTTAAATCATTTATAGCCAGAGTGCATTACCACTATCACTAATGACTAACAGTTCTTTGTATGTATTGTCTTTTGGGCACAATCGGTTTTACCACTACAATGGATTGCAACCTCTAAGTTAGCGGCGAACTAGAGGTTGGATTGGGCCTCCTTTCTTTGTTTCCTCCAACCTTCTATGGACTCGGCTCACTCAACCAAATTGAATCCAATGGTCCTGTGGACCACAAATCATTGCATGATGCACATGTGGTTTCAGCACTATGTTTGTTTTTACATATTCTTCCCCCCCATAACCAAAAATACTCGCATGGGTGAAAGGTAAAACCTTCAAAGCACCCATGTACAAATAAGCCTTTTTGGTTCAGTGTTTATAAAAAAACAATTGTTTCTCTTAAATCGTAAGGAGTTAAGAGAAATCCTTTTGCCAAGTTGAATATAATACAATTTTGCACTGTGGCAAATTTTGGTTGGAAATTTATTCTTGGTTTAGAAGATATGCAATTAACACCAGCACTTCAATCAATTTTAAAACCCAAAAAACACACTACAGAAAAACAATTAAATTTCAAGACCTACAAGAGTTGTACAAAAACTCTTTTGGGAGATTTTTGAAAACATTTTTTTAAAAATCTGACAAATTTTCACATAAAAAAGACCCAGTGAAGGAAAAATCGAATTATTCAATTTTAAGCAGTTTTCACCAAAACAATCAAATCGGGATATTAGTAGGATTTGGGGCAATATCCTTCTGGGGTATCTTTGAATACATTAAAAAACACAATGTGGAAAATTTTCAAAAATGGACTCCTAGTTTGGGAGATACCGAATTAACTCAGGTACCATGTAGACTAAAGACCCCAAAAAAAAAATTCTAAAGGTTTCACTAGTTTTATAACTTTCTAAAAAACCATTAACAAATCAAAGCCCTAAAATTTAATAAATGAAAACAAAACTTTATGGTAAAACTCTAAAACTTCATACGGCTGCTGCAAATTTATCGCGTTGCCTCTCTACATGCACATCACGTCATTGCTTGTGGATGCTCTTTCTGCCTCTCTTCAGACCTCCAGCAAATTTCTATTGTTGCCTCCGAAATGCTTTCCATCATAATCTGAATTCTCTATAAATCTTGATCTGTTGTGCCCTCAAATAAATATTTCAGTTACACTCCCACGCTTTCCAGGTGCTATTAAAACAGTTGGTCACCTCCTTTTAATACTTTTATGCTGCCAGTTTTGTTCCTAGGTGTTGGGCGCTTCAAGTATGATAGCAAATCTGGTTTAGCAAACAGGAATAATAATTGATGTTTGTAAGGCATATTCATATGCTTAGCACAAACAAAATAATTGATTTAGCAAACACACAAGAGCCTTTGATGCTACTACGTTGTTCCTTTGTTTTATTTATCATGTCCTGCTTCAAGCACTTTATTGTTCCACATTTGTCTAATTTTCTTGAGCGCCTTTCTATGCTGGTCAAGAAATCAAATCAACACCCAGGTATGGTGTCCAGATCAGATTTTGTCGTAGGCACCTCTATAGGTCTTTTCTAACAAGTTACCTCTCTCATATGCCTGAACACGTCTTATTCAAACTCTCTACCAAAATGGATTTCAACGCGCTACTGCTATAATTCACTCAATGCCAATGAATTTATTGCACAAACCATTTACAATACGGCTCTAATAATTTCTTCCTCACGGACCTCTCATCCCGCTCTAATACCAATGATCAGCAAAATTGCTCTATATCAGGATAAAATATATTAAACATCAAACAAATATTTATACACATTTGACATCCAATTTTTTAGGATGTGATTCCTATTTACTACCTATTCTCACTCAACCTATCTACAGGTGTTTTAACACCCTCCCTAGGATAGACTAGCAAACTAACGTGGGTGTCACAACAAATCAGCCTACAAACTAATGTTAATTTAGACTAACCTAAAATGAACACATCAAACTATGATTTAATAACATAAAAATATTCAACGGGTAAAAGGCGTAGAGGCCTTTGAGTTTTGTGTGGCCTTATTAGGCTACTCTCCTTTGCAAAAAATGTTTTGCTTCTGCGTAGAAGGCTAAGATGAGGAGTTGTGCGCGGAACGCACACAATGTTGAATGAAAAAGTTGAGATGATGCTTCATCTTTGTTTTGGTTCAATCTTGGCAGCATTGTGATAAGCTTGCCCCAAAGAGTCAAATGTCAATAACTCCACCTTCACATAGATATAAGGTGAAAGTCCGCTGATGTACTTCAGCACCTTATGTTGTTCAGCCAAGTTCTCACATAGGCGTGTGTAGTCTTCAACTGACTACTTGTATTGGCACAATTGTTGGAACTTGATGTACTCATCCTCCAAGTGACAGAGAGGATAGTACTCTACCTTCAGCGCATCGACAAAACTCTTACAAGACATGATTGGAATGCAATCTTGCACACTACATGCTAAAATTCTACCACCAATGAACCACCAAGACAGACATCTTCAACATGGCAAAAGTGATCTTCTCAGCATCGATGAATTGATTAACTGTGAAGTATGCCTTGAGTTGTTGAATCTAGGCATCCAATGTTGCGCCATTGATTTTACCTTCGATCATGGGAATGTCAAGATTGACTTTCACTTTGAAGGGGGTTTGTTGTTGACCGCTATTGCTAATGCTAAGAGAGATTTCTAAGGCGTTGGGTTGAACTACATCATCAACTCATGGAATTGGCCAAAGAGTGTGGTGCGTGGTGCTTCCAGGTTGTCCACAAAGAGCTTATGGACGTATGGGGTGCCTCAGGTTGCTTTTGGGCATCAACCATCTTACTTCTACTACGGCATTCTTCTAAGTACGCTAAACCAAAGCCAACTGGTAATCCATTATTCTCTCATTGTGCTCGCATGTTTATAGGCATAGAAAAGAGCTACACTCTAAAACCAATGATCCACGTCGTGGAGCCCAGGACCTTGTGGACAGAGGACAACTTTGCAATTAAAGATAAGCAATGAGGTTATGAAGAGTGTGTGCTATGTTATCTTATAGAAAGTAAACCAACACACATTCAAGTAAAACAAAACTCTGATACTTGCAATAAATGCAACTTATATTCAATATGAACAAATCGGGAAAAGTACAAACATGTAGAATCCTATAGCAAGGCTAGGAATGCATGTTCCTATGATCAAAAGGGGAAACGCTTCCTCTGATTGGTCTAGACTAACAGTGTGAATACAATGTGTATGAAAAAGAATAGATCTCAAGGTATGCTATCTATCACTACGATTTTGTACGCCATCCCCCTTAGGCAGGATGCATGTGTTAACATATTTATACATAGAAACGGTTACAAAAAAGAATATTTACAAATCATTTCATCTTCTAGCAAACCGGTTAAACTTCTTCTAGACGTGTGGTGGTTGAACTACTCAATCGGACGATTCCTCGAAGAGATTTCATGACATGTCCCAAAATTGAGAAGTGCCATTTGGAAAGCCACATGGGTGTGATGTGATGACAAGCTCCGCGTGAGGCATGCGAGATGTCTCACGTCTTCTGTTATGTGCAAGAGACTCTACACAGAAGTGAAGTGTTGTGTGGCAATGCGGTGGTAGGCTCAGCATAGAAGTGTCACGAGACGTGTGTGTGCACAAAGGATACAGTGTGAAGGACTCTAAGTTGAGTTGTGCGCAAGACGCATAGGTGCGCAAAGGAGAAATGTATGCAGCTACGCACAAATCAGGGCATTTGTAAATTTCCATCAATTCCCTTCCAATTGCAATCCTCATCGTCTTCTCATGGCTCTACCTGCGTGCTACAAGAGCAGGGGATTCCTCACATTGTCGTTTAGGAGATAAGGATGAAAGTTGCATGAGGATGGGTGCCCAATTTGGGCACCATAGCACTATCTTACAGTCAAAGTTGTCCACGCTCATTTCTCTGATATATCATGTATGCTCCCCTTCATGCGAGCGAGCAACTTCACATCTCCCTACAATTCATTTTGCTTCAACCTTAAGAACAACCAACTCCTCTCCAATGCTTGCATCAAGGGTCTCCTCTTCATCCTAAAACTCAGCCCATGAAGGATACTCATTCACTTTGGAAACTCTATCAAGTATCCAATTACAGACAATAGTATCCTGGACCGACAAAGTCAATTTTTGAAGGAAGTCTTGCTTTGTAGACACTCTGTTCCTGCACTAGCCATTCTCATCTATTCCATCTTTACCTAAAAGATCCCTAATCATGGAGATACTACCATTGTTGTCCACCCCAAAAAAGTTCCTAAGCCCTCTTTCAAAGTGTCATGTCCCCTTTTCAAGGCTAGCTCGCTAAGGAGACCTTTGGCCCTATTTGACTTCCCAAAGGCTAAAAGCGAACACAAGGAAAACTTGGTTCTTTGTTCAAGTTGCTAAAAAAATAACTTGTCAGCAACTTCTTTCTAAATGAAAGTTATAATAAAGAAAAAGACTTATCTAATTTGATATAAGTCAGTCCTTAATTTAGAAAATATATTGGAGGAAAGGATATAAAAGGGAAAATGAAGGTTCATTTGAAGGATCATGTTATTGTTATCAATTGAAATCATAAGTTTGGGCACGATTTGCTTGACTTCATCCATTGAAGACAAAACCCTTCATTGGAAGACTGGAGCAAGGATGGAAACCCTTACTTTCTACTAGACAACCTCACTTAAGGGGTTGTTTGAGGGAAGAATTGGTTTGTTTGAAGCGTCTGAACACCATTTTCAGGTTCAGCACGGCAGCCTAGGGCATCAAGGAGTGGCACAGCAGTATAGAGGGCAGCGACTGAGTTTGAAAACCCTAGAAGGCAGCGAATTGATTTGTGTGGGCAGCGACCCCTCTTGGGATTTGAATGTGCCATTCGTGAGACAAAATAAAACCAAATTTGTTGTTTTAAGGGCTTGGACATTGAGCTGGTATTTTTGTTGAATTTTCGGGCCATTCACTTGAACAATAAATTCAGCTTTCAGAATACTTTAATCAGCTGTAATATTCTTGAATTTTGGCAAGTATTTTTAATAATAAAATATAGAATTTGTGCTCTAAATCTGAATTTTTAGAGTTATGAATTTTTTAGTTGCTTAGGGTTTGAATCAGAAAAGTATGTGTTTATATTAGGGTTTGTTAGCAAACCCTTTTGGCTCTAATCCTGCCCTAAAAGGGACATTACAATGGTATCAGAGCCATTTTTCTGGCCAACGATGAATCGCAAGTTGTTTGCTGACTCTTCTTTATGTAGTGCAGTGATAGAAAGATGAAGACAATACTGGAAGCCATGGAAGAGATGTTGCAAGCTATGTAAGAATCGCAAAGGGAACTAAGGGCAATGGGTCCCAAGGCATGGATAAAGTTTGTAGGGTTAACCCCTTGACCTCCAAAGTCTCCCTTAGAAGAAAGAAAAGGACCAGCAAAAGCAATGAATACTTCATCACCACAAAAGATCAAGCTGCCCATAGAGGAATCCACCATGCAAATTGAAAACGAAGAGCCCTCTAAAGGGAAAGATATGGATTCAAATGTACAAAATGTTTAGGAAGAAAAAATGAAAACAGAAAAATCAAGGTTTGAATTCCCAAACCCTACAAAAGAGCAAAGGAATGAGGAAGCCAAAAAAGAAATTCTGAAAAAGGAAACACCATTGACTGATTGCCCTAAGAGTTCAGCAGAAAAGAAGGGCATAAAGTACATATGTGAGGTAGAATTTAATGATCCTATGGTTGAAAGGAAACCAATTACCTTGCAAACAAGCATGGAAGATGTGATAAGGACTCAAAGGAGGTGTGATGAATGGCTAAAAAGAGCGAAAGAGGAAAAGTTGATAGCCATTCAAGCAAGACAACACCTAAAGAAATTTAAACAGAAAGGTAAGCAATTTGATTAACTACATAGCAAGGATTTATTGTACCGCCATCATACTATATCCTTAGAATATTTTGATCATCATGAGAATCACTCTAACAATGAGGATAAGATGAAGGGTACCAAATGGAAAGAGGATCTTTTCCAAGAAGCCCATACCCATCTTCCGAGCATTCCAAGGATTGAGCCATTGCCATATGAGATGGATTTTCAGGGCAGCTATGGGAAGGTACTTGACAAGATTAATAGTATGGAGGCAAATCTATCAAAGGCCCCTACTTCAATCAAAGGAGGTAAGCATTCTAATTGCAGCCCAAGAAATGATGCTCATGCCCCATATTCAATGCTCCATAGCAAGACAGTTCCAAAATGTTGTCTAGAGGGTCAGCACCCTTATAATTTCAGTTCAAGTTATGTTGGGGACAATAAAGAACTATTCCAGCTTTGCCATCATTCAGAGAAAGGAAAAAGAATGGAGGAGACTTCTCATAGGAGGTAAGTCCCATGGGCAACACATGATGAGGTAAATCCTACAGTTTATTTTCAAAACAACAATCATGTCATAAGAATTCTCAACTCCTAATTGATAAGCATGCTCTTGGGAAAGGTCTTTCCTTGAAGACAGGTAGTAAGTTTATAAACTCAACCACTAAGGGTAAGCAAAATATATATTATCTTGTTGGTCAAGATGTTATAGACCAACATAGCATGGTAGCTATGAATGTGGGCAATAAGAACTATGATCCACGGTTCTTAAAGAGTGCTGTCATGAACTTTTGGACTACTATTTTTCCACATTTCCAACCTTGCCCCTATACCTTTTGCAGCGATAAAAAAAAATTGTCACTCGAAAGATGTGCACTCCATCCACGGACATTTGTGAGGCTTTGGTTGCCGGTACAAGATGGTTTCTAGCCATCACAACCCTAAGATTGAATGAGAGAATACAATGCTACAGCCATGGTATGTTGTTCTTTATAAGTTCATGTTTTGGAATAATAGTACTCCCCTTTAACAGTTATAGATTGGCAAGTATGATGAAGTTTTTGATGCTTGAAAGAAGCCACTTGTTGAGAACATCATGGAGAAAAGTTCCAGCACCCTTAAGGCTGTTTTGGAAGAAAGTAAGAGCAAGAAGTGATGACCTTCTACCTTCCAAGGAAAAGGAGTACATGATGGGGACAGCCGTGCTCCAAACCTTTAGCTTTAAGGCCAAAATCATCACCATTTCTCGATGTTACATGACAACATTTGAATCCATACAAATGCTTCCATTGCATGATCTTCAGTTTGTTGTTGCTAATGAAGCACTTACAATCATTGTTTGGTTGTTTCCAGCTCCTATTTCACTAACATCAATACTCTTTACAAAAGTATTTTCAGTCATTACAATGCTCACATTTCTTATTTTTGCAAGGAGGTTTCAATTGTGCAGTTGTTCCATTTTCAAGTTACTTTGGAAAATCAGATAATTCATGACTGTCATAATTTGTTTTCATCTTGCATACACGCTGATTTATGTCCTTCCTGGAAAGGAACAACTTACAATATCATCAATGAAGGTCATCTCAAGAAGGTATGTGTTGTGGATTATGTACACTTGATGATCAAATTATTTTCTGAGCTGCCAAGAGACATCATTGTTAATGGGGCTGAGAGCTACATTTGTTGGTCCAAATGGTTTCACTTGTCAAGTAAGAGAACTGAACTTGAAGATTGCATGGAAATTTTTAGACCTTGGGAAGAGACATCATTGGATTTCAAGTCAAGAAAGAATATATGAAATGTGTGTTTCTATTTTCGGTTCCAAGATGGGACGCTGGTACTTGTGGTATGGTGAGATATACACATCCTTTTGCTTTTAGCCCATATGAGAACAACTTGTCTTCAGAAAGGCGGACAAAGTTCAAGAGCAATTAGATGGATTTGGCTGTTATGATAGCTTCATAAGTGTTGGCCCTGTGGAAGTCCATATTAGTGGAAATTATGAAGAAGATGCAAGCATTGGAGGAAAGTTGAACAACATGCCTATGAGGCATGATGAAGCAGTTGAAGAAGTGATAATGGGAACCCTTGTTTTCCTCAATGAGTCTGTTCCAAGTGCAGGTATAGGTATAAAAAGGGAGGAACAGTTGAGTTTGCTTCCTACCCAAGTAAATAGTGAAGCATATGAGATTGCAGCTGAAGATGGAGATGACACAATGAAGATTGACAAGTTCGTGATCGCAAATGGTCCCATTTTGCATAAGAATAGAGTATTTGCAATGTTTGGATCTAAGATGAAGTAGAAAATTTTGAAGGCATTGGTGATAAGTGGTTAGCCAAGGACAGCAACAAGTGGGCAGACTAGAGCACCTTTTGGGCAGCCTCAAACAGCAATTTTTGGGTAGCCAAAGAGGCCATTACAGCAAGGTAACTCTCTTGAGTATTTTACTTTTTGTCAGTGGTGCATGGTGTTTAAGTTTGCATTTCTAAGTTTGCTCTTGGGTGATGAGTGTCATCAGGAATTCGAGAATGGTGTGGGATACATCATTCTTATTGAGAAAGTTATGAGCACCATAAGAAGATATCAAGGGGCAGTCCACATGGATATTTATGCAAGAAATATTCAACAAGGCATGGAGGTAATGAGAGATGATGTGTTACTTTTGCAAAATAATAGAGGAAGTATATACATGACAGCCCTGAGCCAAATTGCCATCCTTAAAGTTGTTGTCATCACTATTATCAGCCACCACAATATTTTAGTGACATTCATATTTATGGATATGGGATGTCCATCCCCCATGATTGACAAGGTTGGAACGAAGAGTGAGGTTGCCACATTGGAATATGTATTAGCTTGTCAAGTTGTTGGATATTCATCATTTCTTTGCTCTTGGATAGTAATTGCAGTTGTTTGCAAGGCATTTATTACTGCTGAGTTTGCAAAGAAAGAGCTTGGTATTGTTGTCCTAAAGAGTGCAAGTGAAGAGGGCAAGTTCAAGGTAGTGGTTGATCTCGTTTTCAAGAAAGTTTTAAAACTTCATGGGCTACCTAAGAACATCATTAGTGAAAGGGACAGCAGGTGTATGAGCTTGTTTTGGCAACAGCTCTTTCATTTGACATATACAAGATCCAGGTTATTGTAGCATTACAACTTATTTTTGCACTTTAACATATGATGATACTTGAGCATGAGAGCTTGCATTTGCTTGAGGGGAAGCAAATTTGGGAAGGGAGGACTGTCATGTCCCCTTTTCAAGGCTAGCTCACTAAGAAGACCTTTGGCCCTATTTGACTTCCCAGATGCTAAAAGGGAATACAAGGAAAACTTGGTTCTTTGTTCAAGTTGCTAAAAAAATAGTTTGTCAGCAACTTCTTTCTAAATGAAAGTTATAATAAAGAAAATGACTTATCTAATTTGATATAAGTCGGTCCTTAATTTAGAAAGTATATTGGAGGAAAGGATATAAAAGGAAAAAGGAGATTCATTTGAAGGATCATGTTATTTTTATCAATTGAAATCATAACTTTGGGCACGATTTGCTTGACTTCATCCATTGAAGACGAAGCCCTTCATTGGAAGAATGGATTAAGGATGGAAACCCTTACTTTCCGCTGGGCAGCCTCACTTCAGGGGTTGCAAAGGGAAGAATTTGTTTGTTTGAAATGTCTAAACACTATTTTCAGGTTCAGCACGGCAGTCTAGGGCATCAAGGAGGAGTGGCACAACCATATAGACAGCAGCGACTAGGTTTGAAAACCCTAGAAGGCAGCGAATTGATTTGTATGGGCAGCAACCCCTCTTGGGATTTGAATGTGCCATTTGTGAGGCGAAATAAAGCCAAATTTGTTGTTTAAGGGCTTCGACATTGAGCTGGTATTTCTATTGAATTTTCCACTCATTCACTTGATCAATATATTCAGTTTTGAGGATACTTTATTGGGCTGTAATATTCTTGCATTTTGGCAAGTATTTTTAATGATAAAATATGGAATTTGTGCTCTAAATCTGAATTTTTAAAAATCTGATATTTTTAGTTGCTTAGGGTTTGAATCAGAAAATCAGAATTGTATGTGTTTATGTTAGGATTGTTGGCAAACCCCTTTGGTTCTAATTCTGCCCTAAAAGGGACATTACACAAAGACTACACTAGAATGAGGGGTGCCCATCATCTCCTTGTCACTTTGCCTTCCAAATTCTTGTCCCAACAAAAAAAAATCACTTACACAAAAGATTATAGCAACAAATATAAGCATGAAGTGAGGTAGAGCACAAACCAAGAGGATAGCAGAAGCAAGAAAAAAAGAGAGAATGTTCTAGAAATTCCACCAAAACTACCATCAGATATAGTATTACATGCCCATTGAGCCATAATTCAAGTTGCGTCTAACACCACCGTCCATACCATGCATTCAAATGATTTTTCTTGCTTTAATAGTCAGGCATTTAATTGATGGGATTATAAGATCCCTAGAGGATCACCCGTTGGTCTTCTAATAATAGTTCCCAAATGATGCCAAACTGTCTTCTAAAAGCACACTCAATCTACCAATTCTGACATCAATGCGCCCAATCATTAATTTAACTTGCTCTTATTTACCTAACAAAAATAATGGGCATGGGAAATATTTTGTAAAAAGCTCCTTCTATCAAGAACATAAGTCAATAAAAACATTACAAATCAAGGTCCTTCAGCACAAGGGGTTGAAGGCCCCCCACTCATCCGGCTGAGAGTTAACTAATTTCGTTATCAGCTCTTGATATAGCACAAGGGATTGAAGGCCAACCCACTCATCCAATTAGAAACTGCCTACATTCGCTATAGACTCTTCGTGAACCCCTGCATATTCCAACAGGTATGTAAGTCCAATGATTTCCTAAAAGCAATGTCGGAATTGTATTGAGACAAATTTCAGACTGAGATCTCGTCTTTTTAAGAATGCTCTCCAGTTTCCAGCCAGGTGTCGACCCCTTGATTATTGAATTTATTATTAGTTAGGAATCGCCTTTGACTATTAAATGTTGGTGGCCTATTGAGAGAGCCAATTTCAAGCCTTCAACCAACCCCGTTGTTAATGTTGAGTAAGGCGTTAGGAATATGCCATTATGATCCCTTAAAAGGCAGCTTGGCCCAGCTGTCCCCAGGTTGCCTATGGAAGCCCCTTTGAATTTGAGTTTGATATGACCTTGGGGGCGGGAGAGAGGGGGGGCAAGAGGGGCTTCCACCTTGCCTCCTTCCTAATCATCTGAGATTATAATCACAACTATATATGGAACTTACTTTGCAAATAAATAATTAAACAGCGAAGCAAATGCAAGAAGAAAGTATTTTGACGTTAAATCATAGAATGACTGATACATTAAAAACTATTGTGGCATGTCAAATTGCAAATCATCAATAACCCAAAGACTCAACTTTGTGATTTTGTGTTTGACCAATCTCAATCAAATTATTGTCTACTGGACAAATAGCATATCAAAAATATTGTATAAAACTTTAGTACAGGTAACAAGTTTCATTTTTTTTGGTAATCAAATATTCCTGAACATAAACATTGTCGAACGAAAATAACCTCTTAAACGGAGAAACAAAATCAAATACCAAGGCACTAGACCCAACAAAAGCAGAACTAAGAACCAAAAACAAAACCTTATGATACCCTGATTATATAACAATGTCAATGTGTGCCCCATTCTCACAAAAACACTAAATGCTTCTCATACATGTGTACTATCCTAGTTTGCTTCTAAACTTCAAATTTAAACTACTCAATCATCAAATTAAATTCGTACACCACTATTACACATTGAATTTCCTAGGCAGTCTTGCTGGACCTTCTATAGCTTCCCATACCTGGTATCATTCCTCTTTTGTTCTCCTCTCTTTCATGCATATGAAAGCATTGCATAAACTCCATATGCTAAGCTTCACCCAAAAGTAGTAACCAGCATTTCACCATGGGCACCATGCACTGACTAATTGTAATATAGCATACATTGCCTGGGATCAAATATATTGTGTTGCCTTTATTTTATCTTATTTCGTTCAGTAAACGCTTTTGACTGGAGCTATGAACCAGATGGACCACAATTGGGGGCCCAGTTCCAGCTGGGACACAAACAGAGGACCAAGTTCCCCACAATCCAACACATACAACCACAACCGACCTTAAATCCAACACTTACGGCCTCAACTGGTCTCAAATGCCCACTGAGATTTGAATTTGGACGGAGCTGGGCACAACCAGCCCCCTTAACCAACCTATCAACTTCTCATCAGCTGTTGTGTTGCCTTTATTAACCAGCTCCTCACAAAAATATTATTATTAATCAGCTCCTCACGAAATTATTATTATTAATCAACTTCTCACGAAAATGTTATGCTTTTCCATTATTCCCCTAACAATTGACTTTTCCTAGAAATATCGTTCACACAGAACAATATTTTTTATGATGGTTTATCCCATTTAAACTTTTTTTATTTGACTCTAATCATTTAAAGAGTATCAAAGATAATATTGATCATGCATATTTAATATTTGATTTCATGGAAGAAAAAACTAGAATTTTGATTCATAAAACGATTAAAACAAAATAATAAATAATGAAAAACAATGTGTTTGCCTCTATGCCCAACTATCAGAAAGACCTTATTCTTTGGATTGTATTTTTTGAATATTGTAACAAATTTGGTGGATCTTTAACCAAATCCAATTGCAAACACATTTAAAGCGGATAACAGTGCTATGAAATCTTTGAAACCTCATTATCTGCCCTGCCAAGTCAATATCTAATAATCTATGCAATAACATCTGATCCATTTATTCTGTGTTATGGAAAGGACTAGTAGGATGATGGCGGGTAAAAGAAAGAAGAATTTTAATTTTTCTAGAGTTTCACATAATTAAAAGTTTTTATTTGAAGATGAGGTACTAAAGCTGCATTTAGCTCGTAATTAAACGTAGCAGTCACAAGACACGAGAGGAGACTATAAAATTTTGGAACCAATCATATCATGCTTGGTTGTTATTTTAATAGAAAGGGAAAGCCTCTGGTGATATAGAAGTTAAAGGTTAGGCGTGTTGGCGCTCAAATCTGCACCCTAACTGTTTTGATGAAAAGGGAGGAGTAATTGGACTCTTTAGCAATGCTCTCTCACTACTTGCTCTTCAAATAAGTAGTAGATACAAGTAGACATGTACGAGGGGGTTTAATCTCCTCACTTCTAGCTCTGTAAAACCAAGGGGGGCATCATTACCAATTTCTCATGTGTCTGTACTAAACCATTTATGACACCAACCAGATTTGAACATGTGAATAAGACCCACCATGCCTAATATTCCCAATTAATTATCACTAACAACCTTACACACTCATTCACACACAATCCAAATCAGAACCATAACAAATAAATACATAAGATCTTCATATCTGCATGCTCTAATACTCTATCCAAGACATATCGCTAATTGGCTCATGTAAATAAAGAATCATTTCAGACCTGTAATGATCACTTTGAGCTCAAGGAAAATTCATTTACAGAATTGCTCATTTTCACCCAAAATTCTCACAACAAAGGGAAAACAGATATTGGCACTAAGGACAGAATTGGACAGTCAAAGTAAACACATAATTGTACCAACCATAGTTCACATAACTGTAACCGGTGAGTACTCGCCAAGGGGCAATTTTGGGTAACCGGCGGTTATTCGACAAAGCTGGTCGAATAACCGGGAATAACCGACGAAGGCTAAAAATAATTAAATTTATCAAAAAAACATTAACCGTCAATAAACGACTAGGGTACTAAAAAACCGGCAATTTTTTTTGCGACGAGTCTGAGTGGCGGTTATCCGCCTAGGCTTTTTCCTGGTGAGTAACTGAGTAACCGGCGGTTACTCACTGGTTATGCAATCTATGGTACCAACAATGCAAAAAGTGAATTTGATCTCTTCACACTTTAAAATGTCCTAGAGAAGAGGGCAATCCCTAAGAGTTTTTCTCAAAAATCCACAAGGCATATAGCATCAACACACCTTGAGAATAACCAAATCTGAATATTAATGGATTCCCATGCATTCTTTACAAAACATGATTACAATAAGCACTATAAATGCTCACCAAATGAATTAATTCAGATCTAAACAACTGGACAACATATTAAAGCATTCAGCAAATCACTTGACCAACACACATTGTTCCTAATAAATCCATGACTTTGCCAATGTGGATTATATCAATTTGAAGAACCCATTTCATATTTTCTCAAGGAATATAGAGTGGTTATAACAAAAGAGAATTCATGCAAGATATGTTTCTGTAAAAATAAGTAAACAAAATTTAATAAAATTTTGATCTAATTGCTTTGACCGGTGCCTTATCTATTGGGCCAACATATGACTGATTTACTCATAATAGAAGTGGAAGAAATCCTACATAAATTGATCCAAGAGGATCTGGGTCACTAGTTCATAGCGCACATCATTGCAGTTACATGTCCAGCCTTGTGCTTACATCAATAGTTGCATCGGTAGGTTTCGCACCTATGTGCCATTTCATTCCTTGCTACCTAAAGACATGGTCATGATTAAATTTGAATTTCAATAATTTGTATTTTCCCTCTAATATGTTGTTACTGAGGAGTAATTGTAAAAACATAAAAGTAAAAAGTTATTGTTGGGGATGTTGAGGAAATCAAGGAGAAATGGTTGAAAATATTTTCAACCTTAGCATATTGTTAAAGATTAAAAATTGTATTTTGTTTTTCCTTAAGCCAAGTTTGGCATAGAGGTTTGGAGGAGGTTTTTAAAAACAAAAGAGAAAAAAATAAAATTTATTGGAGAGGAAGGTAGAGAAGAGGAAAAAGAAGAGGAGAGAGCAGGAAGTAGAAGAGATGAGGAAGAACATATAGATGGGGAACTCGTTCTCTCCATTAAAAGGTTGCAGGAAATCCAAAACGAGCTTGAAGAAATTAATGAAGATGCAAGTGAAGATTGTATGAGAGAGCAAAAGTAAAGTTTGTCAAGGCTGAGAAAGGTGGTCAATTGGAATCACTTTTTATTTGTCCTTCTGCATAGTGGTATACATGTGAAGAGCGGCTAGAAGGCTTAGGTTTTGAATTGATTCCTCTAATAGTTATTCCCAGTAGGTGAATGCAATCAATCCCAAAAGAAGAAGAGAGAGACTAGTTTGGTGCTTGGCATGTTTATTATTTTATGCACTCATCTAAAGAGGAACTGGAGGTAGCATTAGTAGTTTTGAACCCCAAAGAAGTCATTTCAACCACCCCCAACTGCAAAGCCACAAAATTGTAGCCGTAGAAGTCTGAGCAAGCCTTTATCTTCATTTGGCTCAATGTAATAGAGCATAGTAATAGCCTGGTCCAATGTTAGAACCTAAGAGTGAATCAAAGTTTGAAGACATAGTCATAGCAGATGTGTTCATGCCTAAAGAGCATATAGAAGCATTCAAATAGCCTATACAAAGAGAAATGATGAAAAGTAGTTTGATAGACTCACCTGCTTGTGACCTGTGTAGCCTAACATAACAGAGGAAATTTAAATGACCCACAACACTCAAAGAAAGCATGAGATGTGCATTCAAAGTGTTGAAAGCCTGAAGAAGAATTTGACACAGCAGTTAGAGCCATGACCTGCATAGAAAGGTGAAAGCATTTGAAGCCTGGTATATAGATAATACCTGGCTAGAAGGTAGCAAAAGCATGAAAGTTTGATCAAATTTCCTATAGCAGAAGAAAGTGGTGATGCTTGGAAAATGTAATCTATAGTAAATGAAGCATGAAATTCTGAAGCAAAGGCCAAAGCATGGAGCAACAACAAAAGAAGTGCTCTCATTAGTATATAAGAACAAAAACTATTGATTACTGATGGAAAGTAAGGATGTTGTGTAAAGGAGATGTGTTTGAAGACTGCTACAGTCCAAATTTTCCTTCTACCATCCAAACCTACAACTATAACCACCAAGAAAGCATGCAAAAATTGTAAACCTTCAACGAAGGGCAAATGATCTGAGGAAGCTGTAGGTTTGTGAGATGAGTATCTTGCATGGAGGCACCAATGTTAGTGCAAGCTGAGTGAGCCATGAAAGAGGCTATGCACAAGAAGATATCTGAGCAAAATCTAGATTTGTAGTGAAAGCATCAACTAGGGAAAGAGACATGGGATGGAAATATTGTCGATTGCATCGAGTCCTCACCATATGTAACTTAATGTATTATGCCTCTATATTGACAAATAGAGAGACTATGTTTTTAATTACCTCTATTTTAGAAATCTATAGACTTTGCAAGTTCTAAGGAGAACCAAGTGCCTCATTTTGCTTATTCAGAGCTAAGACTGTTTAGTGTAACAATTGTGATATCAAAGTAGGTAGGCTATCGTCAATATATTATGAGAAGTTTAGGTACTGTGCATCATTTGGTATCAGAGCTTGAAGCTCTTGGGATTTACTGAAGAAAAGGTATGTATAACCTATGATATTTGATTTGAGTTTTTTTTGTTAAGAAGCAAACAGGTGAAAAAAGAAGGTTTAAAGCCATTAAGGCTTAAGAAGAGAAGAAGCCAAGGAAGGCTTAGTGAAGATCCAAGAAGAAGCTTAGATAGGTTGCCAAAAGACTAAGGTGAAATAGACTTAGGTGAGGTAAAGGATGGAGTTTGAAGAATTGAGAAGAGAAGCTTAGAGAAGCTCTAGAAGAAGAGCATAGTGAATGCTCAAGAAGAAGATCGAAAGCAAGGTAAGCTTGGATTTGTGATTTGTGTTTGATGAAGTGTTGTATAAAGAGTTGCTACAGGATTGAGGAAAAAGATCAAAAGACTAGGATGTAAAAGGCCTAGGTGAGATCAAGGAGATTATCAAAAGACTAGTCAAGGAGAAAAGGCTTGGGTGAGATAAGGGATCAAGAGACCAAGGTGGAAAAGACATGGGTGAAAATCTCAAAAATGGAAGTATTGTTGAAGGCACTACAGGGCAGCAAGGTACATGATGGCACCAAAAAGAAGGCAAGTATTCACAAGAAGAAAGGTATGAACAGTTTTGTAATTGATTAAGAGATTGCTAATTTGAAGAGAGAGTTAGCTAAGATTAAAGATGAATATGAATCTTGGATGTAGATGGACAAGCAAGCATGGGTATGGCCAATGAGGAGGAGGTTGAAGTGGCCAATAGATCTCCTAAGGAAGAAGAAAAGAAGGCAAAATGAGATTTCCAAGAAGAGAGAATCCCTTAAAGGCTTGAAGGAGGTAAGAAGGTTTCCAATTGAGCAGCAAGAGAAAGAAGTTGTGAAGAAGGTTCTCATTGAGGAGGACAAGAGAAGAGAAGAAAGAAAAGATGAAGTGCCAGGAAGAGCACTTGGAAAGATGAGAATGTCCATTAAGAGGACACTCATGGAGACATTATGGTCTCTTATTTTTATATCTAATGCTGTTTTTGCATGGGTAATTGTAGGTATGAGCAGCCTTATGAAGGTCAAGAGAAAAGCCTTGAAGAATGAAGAGATTGGTGCAAGAGAAGACACCAAATGCACAAGTGAATGTGTAGGAAAGAGAAGAGAGTTTGCTACTATTGATAAAGAAGAAGAGATGCATTGGTTAATGCATGAGGGAGGTGTTGAGGAACCCCTACAAGCAAGAGGAGAGATGGAAGATGAAGATGACTTCCATGATGCCATTGAATGCCAAGAAGAGGCAAGAGAACAGCCAAGCACAAAGGAAGAGAAAGATTGCTCCATGGGACAAGCTATCAAAGAGGTAAATGAAGTGTTAAGACCTGATTTTGATTATTATTGTGAGCATGAAGATGTTAATACACAGGTTAGAAGAGGCAAGAGGAAGATGAAGTCCTCACACAAAGCAATAGACCATGGCTATGTGGTACCAAAATGGCTCAAGGGATTAACAAATAGAAAAGACATAAAGCTCAATCAAGAAGAAGACTCAAGCAAGAAGCAAATACAAAGCATGAAGGAAGAGGTAGAATGCAAACTGAGAAAGGCTAGCCATCAAGCAAGACAATAGGAAGATGTCAAAGAGCAAAAATTGGTTGGTAAATTGAACAAGTGTCATCCTAAAGATATGAAGAAGGTATGGATGGCTAAAGGTGAGAAAGAAAACTTATCAAAGAATAATGAAGAAGAGCATGAGGATACAAAAATGAAAGGTAAGTCAATTGCTTGCAATGAATGGGATAATGATATTGTTGAATCATTTAATGATCTTTTTATGGAAAATGAGGAATGGAAAATGTCTATGAAAACTAATGTATAGCAAGGAGAGAGTTCCAAGAGGATGGAAAATGAATTGAGGCAAGAACAAACAAGATGGCTTCAAAGAGAAGATGAAGAGAGTAAGGAGACACAAGGTAATGGTGTTTCAATTGCTTTTGATAAAGAAGTTGGTTTATGTGAAGACAAGATAAGAAAAGATGAGATAAGGGGTAAAGGACAAGTAATCCTTAAGAATGAAGGACCCAAGTTTGATGAAGAGAATAGTGAGATAGATGAGATCTCACTAAAGGAAGAGTTGAAGATGTTGGAGGAGCTGTTTGATCATTCAAGAGAGATGAATGAAGGTATAAGCCATGGTGAAGACACCATTGGGAATAGTGAAACAAGACAAGAGCAAAGCAAAGAGGTCAAAATAGTTTTGGTCAAGGAACAAGAGTAGAAATGTGAAGGCAGCCAAGAGGCTTTATGGCCTAAATATTTTGATTCTAAGGTGGTTTTGAATGTTTTGTATGCAGGTATGAAGGTTGCTAAAGTGAATGGCATACATGAGTCATCAGAAAAGCTCATGAAATAGGAAGAACAACAAGAAGATCAAGAAGACATGTATGAAGATGAAGAAGCATGGAAGCAGGAGCTGGCAGCTAAAAAAGAAATGAGAAGAAGGACATATCTAAAGAGGAAGAAAAGAAAGAAGATGAAGGACAAAGAATATCAAAGACAAACAACGGTATTGGCATTGACAACAAGACCTTGGGATCCAGGTATACAAGTGAAGACTAATGTATGGAGGCAGTATTTCATTTGAACTAAGGTTCAAATTATTCCTAGAGGGAGAGTATGATGCAGGAGCATCTGCAATGGCTACCTGAAGACATGGTCATGATTAAATTCAAATTTCAATAATTTGTATTTTCCCTCTAATATGTTGTTACTGAGGAGTAATTGTAAAAACATAAAAGTAAAAAGTTATTGTTAGGGCTGTTGAGGAAATCAGGGAGAAATGGTTGAAAATATTTTCAACCTTAGCATATTGTTAAAGATTAAAAACTATATTTTGTTTTTCCTTAAGCCAAGTTTGGCATAGAGGTTTGGAGGAGGTTTTTAAAAACAAAAGAGAAAAAAATAAAATTTATTGGAGAGGAAGGTAGAGAAGAGGAAAAAGAAGAGGAGAGAGTAAGACATAGAAGAGATGAGGAAGAACATATAGATGGGGAACTCGTTCTCTCCATTAAAAGGTTGCAGGAAATCCAGGATGAGCTTGAAGAAATTAATGAAGATGCAAGTGAAGATTGTATGAGAGAGAAAAAGTAAAGTTTGTCGAGGTTGAGAAAGGTGGTCAACTGGAACCACTTTTTATTCATCCTTTTGCATAGTGGTATACATGTGAAGAGTGGCTAGAAGGCTTAGGTTTTGAATTGATTCCTCTGATAGTTATTCCTAGTAGGTGAATGCAATTAGTCCCAAAAGAAGCAGAGAGAGACCAGTTTGGTGTTTGGCATGTTTGTTATTCTATGCACTCATCTAAAGAGGAATTGGAGGCAACATTAGTAGTTTTGAACCCCAAAGAAGTCATTTCAACCACTCCCAATTGCAAAGCCACTGAATTGCGGTTGTAGAAGTCTAAGCAAGCCTTTGTCTTCATTTGGCTCAATGTAATAGAGCATAGTAATAGCCTGGTCCAATGTTAGAACCTAATAATGAATCAGAGTTTGAAGACATAGTCATAGCAGATGTGTTCATGCCTAAAGAGCATATAGAAGCTTTCAAATAGCCTGTACAAAGAGCAATGGTGAAAAGTAGTTTGATAGACTTGATTGCTTGTGACTTGTGTAGCCTAACATGATAGAGTAAATTTAATTGACCCACAACACTCAAAGAAAGTGTGAAGTCTACATTCAAAGTGTTGAAAGCCTGAAGAAGAATTTGACACAGCAGTTAGAGCCATGACCTACATATAAAGGTGAAAGCATTTGAAGCCTAGTATATAGACAATACTTGGCTGGAAGGTAGCAGAAGCACGAAAGTTTGATCAAAGTTCCCAGAGCAGAAGAAAGTGGTAATGCTTGGAAAATGTAATCTATAGTAAATGAAGCATGAAAGTCTAAAGCAAAGGCTGAAGTGTGGAGTAACAACAAAAGAAGTGCTCTCATTAGTATATAAGAATAGAAATTGTTGATTGCTAATGGAAAGTAAGGACGTTGTGCAAAGGAGATGTGTTTGAAGACTGCTATAGTCCAAATTTTTCTTCTACCATCCAAACCTGCAACTACAACCACCAAGAAAGCATGCAAAAATTGTAAACGTACAGTGAAGGGCCAATGATCTAAGGAAGCTGTAGGTTTGTGAGATGAGTATCTTGTGTGGAGGCACCAATGTTAGTGCAAGCTAAGTAATCCATGAAAGAGGCTATGCACAAGAAGATATCTGAGCAAAATCTAGATCTATAGTGAAAACATCGACTAGGGAAAGAGACATGGGATGGAAATACTATCGATTGCATTGAGTCCTCACCATATGTAACTTAATGTATTATGCCTCTATATTGACAAATAGAGAGACTGTGTTTTTAATTACCTCTATTTTAGAAATCTACGAACTTTATAGGTTCTAAGGAGAACCAAGTGCCTCATTTTGCTTATTCAGAGCTGAGACTATTTAGTGCAACAATTGTGATATCAGAGCAGGCAGGCAATATTGTAGTTAGCAGCTCGTCAGTAATCGCAGTTAGTGATGTCATTGTACTAGCGGTTATGAAGTGATTGATACTAACTGTTGTAATAGTTCAGTCGATGCTTCATCTTCTTGCATTGTATGATAATGTACATCTCCATTCTTTGTAGGTTAGCAATACATTGAGCAAAACCATATAGAAGAATAGAGTTAGGAAGTCTTTGACAACATCATCTGATCTCTCAAATTGTACAAAACTTAGCATAATATAACTATGCTAGTCCAATCTTATATCTATTGTAATCTTGTTCTTTCTTTCCTATTTCTTTACCACATCGCATTTTCATATTCTCTATCATTAAGTAAATCGCTTCTACATATAACCTATTTAACCCAATTTAAGTAAGTTGTCCACCAGGTCTCCTCCTGGGCTCCGGATCAATGGTATCAAAGAATTCACATTTCATATCATCCCTGAATAGTATTGTGGTGTTTTTGAGTTTTGTCCTTGTTTGTATGCCCACTCATACGATGTCTAATTACAAAAAGTTGGGGCTCAAGACTCGTGACCCTTCGTCATACCTTCCTTTACGTCCTCAAATGGGAGACAAATCTTCAACGACACCAACTCCAGAGCTGTTCCAAAAAATGATAGAGGATGCATTGCAAAGACAAAGGGAAGATTTGGAAGAACATCATGCACGTGAATGAGCAAGTATCGTTGATTACTTTTCGCTCCTCAACCAACAGACTTCACAACAATCTCTCATTCTCATCGACCGTTTGGACAAACACCATATAAGGTACAAGTAAATCTAAATATTCCTATGTTTGAAGGCAAAATAGATGTGGATGCACTAGATAATTGGCTTAACCTCATTTATTCATACCACGCAATTAATCACTTATGTGACCAAGAGAAAATCATATTTGCTCTTCTGAAAGTTTCTTTGTCAGTTAAGAAATTGTGGGAAAATTATTACACTACATGCGAAGATCTTTGTTTAGACACATTTGTAGACATGTGTCATGTCCCCCTTTTCAACATGGGTCATGAAGACCCTTACCTTAATTTGTTCCCAATAAGCTAAGGGGCGTATGGAGAGAAAAGGGGAACATGGGTCTCATTAGCTCTTTTCAAAAAGGTACTTTATGTTTTCTTATTTCACTTAAAAAGGGGACCTTTGAGGGTCACGAATGCTTAAGTGATATAATAAAAGATTATAATGAAAGGATCTTTTAAAATTTGAATTACTCTTCCCCCCTTTTGGGTGCCACACTTGGGGAAGGCTATAAAAGTCAAAGGAGTAATCATTTGGAGAGGTTCATGCTTTCTTTGATAATTGTTTTTGTTGAAGTCTAAGCACAAAAAGCTTGACTTGTGCCTTGAGAACGAAAACCCTTCAAGGTAGCTGAAACGAGGACGGAAACCCTTGATTTCAGTTGTGAACAATTTCGGAAGGAGGTTGTATAGAGCTTCAATTGCATAATAAGGGTGTTTTCAACACCAAGTGGATACTTGCAAGTGGGCAAATCACTTGGAGGGCTGGGCAAGAGGTTTTGGAGGCTGTTCTAGGGCAGTGAACATCTTCTTTGAAGGCTGCGTGCACTTTCAGGGGCAGCAAACCCTCTCCTAGGGTTGGCAACTCACCTGGGAGGCTTGTTGAGCCTTGTTATGTGTGTGGATTAGCCACATGAACATTCAGTACTTTTCTAATATTTTTCCAGCATTAAACATTGCCAAAAATCAGGGTTTTTATTCATTTCTTTGGCTATAAAATTGGAATATTTTCTGCTAATTGTGGGATCCTTGAATATTATATTGATGTTATTTTGAGGCACTTACAGAAGTATTAAATCTTGTTCAGTTTGCCTAGAGTTTGATTAATTCTGAAAAAAAATCATTATTTCATTGGGGTTTGTTGTATAATCCTTTGTTTAGCAATTCAGCCCTAAAAAGGGACATTTCAATGGAATGGTTTCGTAGAAGCACTCAAAGCAACCCACTATCCTGTTGGAAACTATGATGACTAGTACATCAATTTCTCTCAGTTGCGCCAAGGTAAAGAGCAATATGTGTAGCAATACACAAATATTTTTCATACTCTGGAGTTCAAACTTGGGATTTAGGATTTAGAGCATAATCTTGTTCTGAAGTATAGGTCAGGCTTGAGGCCTCAAATCCAATCAAATCTAGATATCCTGACTATCTTCTCCATTGGGGAAGCCTACAAATATATTTGCAAGTTTTAATCAAAGGCTAAGGCCAAGACTAAGATAGAAGATTTGAAGTCTCAGACCAAGCAACAGTCCAAATCTTCTAATCAAAATTTCGAATCAGGAAATTACTCCAAACAACCACCAAAGAAGAAACAACCATCAAATGATCAGACTACATAGTCCACGACTGGCAAGTGGCATTCAATTCAAAACTCCAACAATTATTCCAATGAAGAATGTTGCACTAGGAAAACTTTGCTTGCATAGCTTGAGGCAACGAGTACTATCACCGCAACATCGGAGAGAGGTAAGCAAATCATGGATTTTGAGCCTAGCAACATGACAAGTACTACAAACGTCTTTACTACCCCTCTAGAAACAAAGGAAGCAAAAAGATCGCTCCATTCTCAAATGTGGATCAATGCCCAACTAGTGCATTTCATTGTTGAGAACGGAAGTCAGAAGAACCTGATTGCTCCTAATGCAGTTCGTGTTGAGTATAGAACAGGGCTCTCAAAATTGCAGAATATATATGGACACGTGTGCGATTTGCAGTTATTTTGTCTTTTGTATAATTTTTTTGTATGTATTCGACCTTTGTAAGCATAGTAATAGACGTCAATATGCAAAAAGACTCCTTTTGGGCATAATGGAAGGCTAGAATATGAAGAGACAACGCTTTGTAAAACTATATATAGTGCTCAATTTTATTTGGATATGATTCCGATGTGATAGAGATTAATACATATTGTTCTCAAATGGTCTTCTTATGTATCTTTTATCACTGTTCTATGTGTAGTAAATACTTTGTTTGCTTTAATCTATTAATCATATGAGTTTATACCGACTATTCAAATTTTAATAAAACCTATGCTTATTTGCACATCTATCTATTTTATCTATTAATGAATATATTCAACTTGAATTGCTATCAAATGTTTACTTTTGTTATTTCATGCGCAAGCTATCCCTGTATTAGCATGTTCTAAAGGGTTTTCCAAGAACTTTTGCTAATAGTTTGCATATGGAACTTGTTGATGCCTCACCCACAACCATACTCCATTGGATAGTTGGTTCAATGCAGGATCTGAGAAATGCGTCACTCAACAGTGTCCAGTGGTGTACAACATCAAGTCTTTTCAAGATACAATCCTTTGCGACATCGCTCCATTAGAGGTATGTGATATTCTACTGGGTCAACAATATCTTTATCATTGGCATGCAGTATATGAAGCAAATTCTAGAAATGTTATCATAAGTGTTGGTGATATGAGATACTGCATCCAAGAAATAGTTCCAAAGCTATCACTCATTAGCACCAAAAAGTGTAAGAAGCTAGTCACATCTAGTAAAAAGTTTGCGTTTTTTATGGGAAGATCTGAACGTAATAAAGTCCTTGCGGCACCAACTGTTACCACATTTCCTCTAGCATCAACGTAGAAAGCAACAGAGTTGTAGCTCAAGTTGGAAGAATACAAAGATGTATTTCAGTTGCCAAAAGAAGTGCCTACACACTATGTGGTGAAGCATACTATTGATTTGATCCCTGCACTACCTCTTCCTAATGATTCTTTATACCGAAGATCATTTCTGGGGAATGAAGAAATCAAGCAGCCGATCCATGAACTTATGGACAAAGGGCATACCAGGCCCAACTCATCACCTTGCGGCAGCCCAATTGTGCTTACACCAAAGAAGGATGGCACAAGGAGGTTGTGCATCAACTACCAAGCACTCACAAGATCATAGTGAAAAACCACTATCCTCTTCCAAGGATTGAGGATCTTCTGGACCAACTGCATAATGCAAAATACTTCACTCAGATAGATCTCAAGTCTATGTATCATCATATTCATGTTGATCCTACAGACATATGGAAGACAGCGTTCAAGGCCAAAGAAGGTTTGTTCAAATGTTAGTCATGCACTTCGGCTTGACCAACACTCCAGTGACGTCTATGCGGATGATGAATGATATCTTGGGGCTATTCTCTACTCCATTTGTCATAGTCTACCTTGACGACAACCTGATCATCAAGAAAACATGGGATGAACATTTGTGCCATATAGAGCAAGTGCTTGACACTTTGCAGAAACACAAATTGTATGCAAATATGAAAAAATGTTCATTTGTCATGCCGCAGATTCAATATCTGGGATGCATTATAGATGCATAAGGAGTGCATGTGGCCCCGACCAAGATTCAAGTCATCCAGGATTGGCCAGAACCAAAGAATCTCATAGAGCTTTGCAGCTTTCTGGGATTAGCGAATTTCTAGAGGAGATTTGCACTTGGTTTCTCTCACGTGACTTGGCCCCTAAACGAAGTTACCCAAGGTGGCACTAAAGCAAAGTTCAACTGGACTGTTGCACAACAAAAAGCATCTGAGGAATTGAAACACATACTCTGTTCCACACCAATACTTGCTTAACTCAACCTCCAGAAACCATTTGAGCTCAAGATAGATGCCTTTGACTTTAAACTTGGAGCAGTCCTCACTCAACATGGTCACTCGGTTGCTTACCACAGTGATACATGCACTGCACCGGTAAGGAACTACCCAACATATGATCATGAGCATTATGCTATGGTTCAAGCATGTAAGCATTGGAAACATTATATCTTGGGCAAGGAGACTGTGATCCACACATATCACAAGATGATTCAGTTCTTACAGACATTGAACAAATTGCAGCAAGAGCGGCATCAAAAATGGTCTTCTTATCTTCAGTAGTTCCATCTGAACATCAAGCATGAGAAGGGAAGTGCTAATCTAGTTGAAGATTGTCTGAGTCGACCGCCAGTTCCAACTCTCGTTTCTGTACTTAACACATCTGGACATGAAGACAACACATGCTCAGAATTGTATCCATCTGACATGGAATTTTGCAGCTATCTATCAGAATTTGCTTTGCGGTAATTCAATTCTATATTTATACTTGCATGATGCACTTTATATCATCTTGGACACTTGTGCATTCCGCATGAAGTAGAAAGACATAAACTAATATGGGACGCTCATTTAAGCAAGGTTGCGGGACATTTTGGGATTGAAAAAGACTCTTTCAGTGTTGCAAAAGTAGTTCTACTAGCCACATCTCAGGTCTGATGTCTCCAAATACATCAAGTTTTGTACTGCATGTGTAATTTCAAGCCAATCAACAAGAGGCAAGGTCTATACACACCTCTGTCAGTTTCCAACAAGTCGTGGGAATCTGTTTCCATCGACTTCCTCTCAGGCTACTCTACTACCAAGCATGGTAATGATTGTGTTTATGTAGTAGTTGATAGATTTTCAAAGATGGTGATTCTCATTCCTTGTAAGAAAGCTATATCAGCTCTAGAAACAACTCAATCGTACTTTCAGTGTATCTGGATCCACTTTGAAATCCTAGAGACTATCTTGTCTGATAGGGACAAGATTTCTGAGCCATTTCTAGAAAGTACTTTGGTCAATGCTAGACACAAAGTTGAACAAGTCCACCGCTTTCTATCCACACACTGATAGACAGACAAAAGTGGTCAATAGGGTGATAGTGCATCTTCTAAGAGTGTACAATTTGAAGAAGCAATGCACTTGGGATGAAAATCTTCCTTTTATTCAGCATAGCTACAACAGAGTTTTGCATAGCTCTACCGCACACAACCCTTTTCAAGTTTGCTTGGATTTTCAGCCCTTGGCACCCATCAATGTAACTTATCCTATTCTGCCAACAATAGTAGCAACTACTTCAGCTGAAAAGAAAGTTAACAAAGTTGTTCAATTCATTGAAGACATTCAACAACAGGTGCAACCATTTTGCAACAAGCAAATGTGAGATACAAGCAACGCCACGACAAGTATCGTACACCACATACCTTCCAGGTTGGTGAATAGGTCGGCTACACCTGCAGAAGGAAACGCTGACAGGACCTTACCACAAACTTTGTCCACTTCGACATGGGTCCTACACCATCACCAAGCAAGTAGGAGATAATTCTTTCGAGCTCAACCTTCCAACTTATCTTGGGTTGCATCCAATCTTCAACACAGAACTCTTGCAACATTACTTTCCACCCCTGTTGGATACTTCAGATATTGTGGGGACTCTCTAGCAGACAAAGATCAATCCAAATTGCAGTGTTCCAATAGAATCGGATGAAGTCATTGACATTTGGGTCAAACAGACACATCGATAAGGGATTTCTCTCTTCCAGATCGTCAAAGAAGGTCAAGTAACTTCCCAGGGAAAATGGTTTACAAAAGTGCAGGTTGCCAATTTGTTTATACATCTTCCACAATTGCATACAATGGGGATCATTGCTCTTCAAAGAGGGGAGACTGATCCAAGAGGATATGGGTCACTTGATCATGTCGCACATCACCGCAGTTCCACGTCCAGCATTGTGCTCACGTTAGTAGCTGCATCAGTAGGTTTCGTACCTACGTGTCATTTCATTCCTTGCAATTCAACTCTTGCGTTACCGCACAGTTCCTGCAGTGTCAGTACTGTAGTCAGAAGCTCATGAGTAATTGCAGTCAGTAACATCATTGCACTTGGCGGTTATGAAGTAGTTGAAGCCAATTGTTGTAATGGTTCAGGGGATGCTTCATCTTCTTGCATTGTATAATAATGTACATCTCCATTCTTTGTACGTTATCAATACCTTGAACAGAACCATATAGAAGAACAGAGTTACGAATTATTTGGCAACATCATTTGATCTCTCAAATTGTACAGAACTTATCATAATACAACTTTGCTATTACAGTTCTATATCTATTGTCACCTTGTTCTTTCTTACTTGTTTCTTTACCGCATTGCATTTTCATATTCTCTATCATTCAATAAATCGCTTTCACATATAACTACTTTAACCCAATTTAAGTAGGTTGTCCACCGGGTCTCTTTTTGAGCCCCGAATCATAAATGTGTACACAAAATGGCAACAAATGACATGACAGATTGAATACTCCATTTCCATATTAGCTTCAAAATTATAGAGGAATCTCTCATACGATGACAATCAAAGAAAAATCAAAGTATTATTGAAACCCATTTGGAACCCACAGCATAACATAACTAGAAGGATTTTAAAAACTTGTTGTAAGCATTCTTACACACCCTAATTCAACTTAATGACCAAACATTTATGCTATGTAATTTGTAAGAAAAGACCATGAGCATCAATATTTACAAACTGAATGGTCCATATGAGCTCCATAGTTTCTTAGCAATTCCCCATACAATTTTAAACTACAAACCAACATGATGAAAACTCACAAAACTACAAGTGGCAACTAGACAGATGAAAGACACCAAAAATGACTAAAACATTCTTGCCCAAGGAAAAAGATCGGGATGAAGGCTTGTTTCAACAATATATAGCAATAGTTGTAGTATGTTTCCTTACAAGGATGTGAATCAGCAATGGTAGTTTTCTAAAACCACAAATCCCAATAACATTTTTTCCCTTGTTAAAAATATTATGCACGTGGTAAATAGATGGATATTAAGGAAATAAACAACAGTGATGGATTATATTCTTTATCGATTGACTCGTTTATTTCATACACTTTGTTGCAACCACATATTTTAGATGGTGATTCACATGCTTCCACCAAAAAATGCCCTTGAACACCTCAGGGACCCACATCATTATAAAGCGCAAACCCAAAATCACAGGGGGAAAGTAGACAAATAAAACACACCAAAAATGTGTTATGATATTTTTTTAGAGAAATGCAAGAAACACTCAAACATAAGGCCACTTCGAGGGGAAAACCTCCATAAATCAAAATAATAAAGGAATGAATTATGTAATACAACTTATGATGATTTGGTAGGGGCATACCCCTTCGTCTTAATTAGGTTGGCCTAAGAAAACAGCTAAAACTAATAAATGAAAAGATTAAGGTTAAGCGTGCCACTCAACCACCCATAACCTTAGAACACTGAAGAAGATAGAATATTAGGGGCCTAACAAAAACAACTAGAACCCAGGCAAAAAGATCAGGATTGAAGGCTTTTCTGCAACAATATATAGCAGTAGTTGTAGTATGTTACTTTATTGTTGAGGATGTGAGTTATCCGCTGGATGAAGGATTTATAGACATGTGGCAGCAGTGGTGTTCATGGAACACAACCAAACCCAGTTACATTTTGTCCCTTGTCAAAAATATTATGTACATGGTAAATAAACAAATATTGAGAAAAAAAACAAGAGCAACAAGTTATATTATTTATCTATTGATTCATTTATTTCATTCAATTTGTTGCAACCACATATATCACTTGATGATACACACGCTCCCACCAAATAATGCCCTTGAACACCTCAAGGGCCCAAACATTATGAAGCGCCACCCAAAACTCACAACCAAAGAAAACACAATATAAAATTTAATATCGGCATCAATATTTACAGTATCCTTGCGATGCACACAACAAAATGGACAACTAAACATTTCATTAGGGCAGTGAGGGGACATACAACATTGCATGGGTCACAAGATCGAGCTTCAAAACATGCAAGAATGTTCATAGAAATGATAGAAGAGAAAGAAGGAGAAGACTTGTTGAAAAGAAAGCTCAAATATAGATGCTACTCTTCATAAACCATCTCGCACCACATAAATTCATGTGACTTGTTCGCAAAACCGCCTCCTAGAGGTGCCTGGTATGCATTCCCGAGAGACTGGCAAGCATAGTCCTAGAGCATGCTTCCCACCTGGCTTCAATTTATTTAGTGTCTAGTGTGTGATCTCTTGTGCAAGTTCAGCCAATAATCCATTCAGATGTGCGCCCTTTTGGGAAGATTTGTTGCATATTTGTAACAAGCATACCATCATTAAGCTACGTTGAGGGGACCATAGGCTCAAACATATGAAAATTCCAGCGCTCATAAAAACAATGGAAAGAAAGAAAATGGGCATAATTTATTATACCAGCCAAATAATAGTCAAAACTTGGGTGACAACATTCATAGATGACCCCACAACGCTTTTTCTTACACGAACAAATCCAAAAACCATCAGAATAAATATTGTGATTCTTTCTCAAAGCCAAGGAAAACGGTGAATGAAGATCCTCTTGTTCTAGTGAGACCTCATTTCCATTTTTGGAGAGTCTTATGTAGTTTGGAAGTTAACAGCAGGCGTCTATATATAGATGTTGGGGTCTTGGTTTCTTTTGCTTTTAGACAGAAGGAAAGTGAAGAGTCTCAATCCTGTCAGGAAGAGCAGTTTTCTAGATCACTTTTGAGATAAGGACTAAGCTCCTGACCACTAAAACACTAGGCAATCAGTCATGAAAAGACATATCTCACTTCTGCGCCTACCAAAAGATGCTCAATGCTAACAACTTCGATATTGGCATGCAAGAATCTACTAGAAGAGAAACAACAATCCAAAACAAGACAAGAGAGAACAATCAATAATTCATCCCCACTATCCATCAAACTCATGCTCGGTCATAGCCAACAATGGAGAATCACCTTGTGTTAATAACCTTTTGTGCTATCGTGTCAACCTGCCATCTTCCCGTTAAAAAAAATATTCCAGCCATTCCTTCGGGCTTATTATATGAGCTTTGGGCATGCAACAAAGGGATAACTAAATAAACTCGCCTCTACCCATTTGATCAAACACTGCCATGTGAACCATTTGATTAAATAGCCAAACTCCTATTCCATGTGTGTCAATGGACAAAATAAATAATACTAGCGAATCAACATCGATCGTTAATTTGAATCAAGCCAAGTTGGCCCCAATGCATAGTCAGCAAACAACCTAACAATGCAAAACCCTTGCCATTATAACCTTATTCAAGATTTTGGACTTAACAGTATGATCAGGTCCTTCCTATACTAGAATACCGACCAAGGCAACATCTTATTCTTATCTGCATTGGGTGTTTGGACTTAGCCTTTCGATCCACTCATGTTCATGGGCAAACCTCGGATCAATGCAATTTGGTACCTTCTTCATGGTTCAGGCATTTGGACTTAACAAAAGAGCCTCGTCATTCAAACAAAAAATTACCTGAATCACATAATTTAGTCACTCCTCTTGATTCAAACATTCAGGCATAAAGGTCCAACTTGTTCAAGTGAACGCACCAATGGGCAATCAAACCTAGAACGCACCTTTGCATGATTAACTTCTTAATTTTTTTCTCCAAACTTGTATCTTCATGCCTCATCAATCAATCTGTGAACAAGCAAACACACTATGCACCCTTCACCCTTGATTACGAGATTCAAACTTAATAGCAAAGTACTTGTCTTGTAGATGGAAAACACCTAAACATAATCATTAGGCCTTTTTCCTTAATTCGGGCATTCAAACATAAAAGTTTTCTTTGATCAAGTGGACAAGAGAATGCGTGGTCAAAGCCAAATTACATGTTGTATGACTGACTCGAAGATTCATAGCTTCGAATACTTATTCACTGAACGAACAAGGACCAAGGGCGACGCCATGATATTTGGATGTTTCAAATGTTTTAATAAGATAATGGGGATGCAAACCCTGTGGATTTCTTTTCAATATGCCACTGTCTGAGCTTTATGATCTTCCATTGGGTTGGCCTTAACATTCATTCAAGCTCAAGCTTATGCATTCAATATTAGTCACCTGCTCAAAATGAAGTCCCTAGTTAGCTTGCACATCTCTAGTGATGTTCCAATCATGAGAATGAGCATGCAAAACATCATAAATCCATCAACCAATTACTTCATCAATTGCCCAGATGTATTGAGGGACAAAAGGACTCTCCACCATGCAAGGGCAACGCCCATAATAAACAATGATTATGTGGGACGTAGAATCAATTCCAACAATGGCTCTTGCTCGAGGATAATATCCTCCCTCCAAGATTTTAGAAATCCTAGAATCTAGTATAGACCTATACTTGACTCTAACACAACCTGTAAATCGACAGATATCCAAACCAACTACCATCTCACTATCCCTTTGAAGTTCCTTATCCTGATTCATAAAGCAAAGGATTCACCCTTGTATCTTTCACGTTTCACTTGAATGTTTCCCACAATCTCTCATTCCTATCATACTCAAGACCACACTTTGCAACTATCCCATCCAGCTAAATAGTTGCTTCCTTAGCACAATAATATGGAGGAGAAAAAGCCACATTATTACCATAACTACAACATCCCCCTCTCCTTTTTGCTCCCCCATGTCAAAACTATATCGCTCAATGGGATAACTGCCCAATTGTCCATGGTTTTGTTAGTCCCATCATACGATGGTGAATGATCTCCTCTACAAGTGCGCCACATCTTTCAACTTCGTCACCAATCAGAAGAACACTCAAAAGTATCATAATCAATCAACATAGATGAGCTTTCAACAAGTATTTCATCCATTACGTTCCTGATATAGGCCAAGCAAACCAAATTAGTGTAATACAAATGTTTAGAGAGGGTCTAGGTTTCAAGAGCATGTACAATGCCATTAATCATTAAGGTGCCCAAATGAGCCAGATTAAGCACAAATAACCACAAATCATGCATACAAAAGTCCATAATTTCTTCACAACAAGTCTGAGAGTGCTGAAAACCCCACTAAAACTTTCCATGTGACTGCTGCCAACATGTTAGGACCTAGGGATCAACCTCCCAAACACATAATAGATGACCAACAAGTTGATACCCACAACAACAAGGGAGTCGAACCAGCACAAGCAGATACATAGTGCATCCAATAATTGAGACCAAAACATCAAAAATCAAAGCAGAGCGGGACAAAAAATTATGCAGAAAATAGAAATGCATCCACTTACTTTTAACAAAGCCTTTCACAGGTGATGAAAAGTAGCTGCTGCTACTCAATCTAGCTGGCAATCTCAGCAATTTAAAAAAACTTTAAGGCAACAATATGCTCTGTAAGACAAAGGAAGGAAATCTTCTGAATGAGTTGGATTTCCAATTGAAATTCTCATTGTTGTCATGAATCTGGGCATTAACATCAAAATCTAATTTTCTCAGTATGTGACAATGCCAGTCAATGAAGAACCAAAAGGATGAATGCATGACATTGTCAATCTTCTAATAGGCCATAGCTGCAACAGCAATTCCAAGTTGAATAGGATTGGGCAAAGCAACCTGAATTGTTTGATGGTTATCCACACAAGGGTTGTCTCATTTTTCACATTCAAACAAAGACTCTTCTTTAGCTTGTAAATTAATATCACGCTCAAGTAATGAGTGTGAGAGAGGGATCAACACAAGGGGGATTTTGCTTATATATAATACTTGAACCCAATACAGTGGTTAATGAACATTTGACAAATTGACTTAGTGATTCTCAACATCACCATCATGACTAAGATTGTAATCTATGAATGTTTCCATATATATTCAAACATTCCAGGGTTAATTAGACCCATTCCTTCATTGATGTCTCCTTGTTCCAGTAATTCATCCTCAAAAACTTGAAAGGCTTCATATACAGAAACACTCAATACCAAAACATGTGCAATCTATGCTTTCACATTCCACTTCCTTTATCCCTAACACAGAATCTAACATGGGTTCCACGGAAAAGAAAATGACTTGATGAGAGGGCATCCAATTGGATTTACTATTAAATTGCCAATCCCCACCCCATCAAAAAACGGAAATTCTCATATTCTGATTTAGCAGAGGGGGCAGAGGGGACATGGGCTGCAAGGAGTCTCTTCTAAAACAATTTCTTGATTAAGCCAAGGATATACTACAACACCATGTAAAAATAAACATGAGAGTTATTAGCCGTCACGTGTCCTAACAGTCCAAAACGGAAATGCCATGGAAAATGATATGAATTTTGGATCACAGTCATCATCAAATTCAGTCGGTAAGACAATCGACTCTCAAATAGGGTTTAAGGTTTCCTAAAAATGGCTAGTTTCTCTTTCAAAGGCTATATCCGTATGTGGTTGGCATCAAAAGTACTTTTAGAGTACATATTTGCATTCCTCTCAAAAAACGTGCAAGTTCGAAAATCACATGTCAATCCAAGTTCGTATGGCCTCCAAATGTTGCAAGACATTTTCCCAAGGTCAAGCCGTACATTTTCAGAAAAACTCAAGGCACCGTTACACGCTATCAAAAAAAGGGGCAACATCACTGCCATTTTCAGTTACAAGAAGTTGAAGGGATATGGGGGACGTTTTGTCTTCAATTTCTAACTCTTGCATTCCTGATTCAAGCTTGAGGGATGTTCTTGTGTGCATATAAACCTTTAGAGTTCATAGAATTCATATTCATTGAAGGATTTATTAGTGGATTCAAACATCAAACGATCAGAGATGGGCAATTGATAGTAGAGGAAGCACAATGAGTGAATGGGAGCTCCATGAAGTGCAGAGAAGACAGTCAAGGGCAGAGCAGGTTTGAGTTGAGGACTAACAGGATGGCTGAGTTCAGTAGTCTCTCTTGCTGAAGAAGTCGTCCATTGAAAAGTGCAGAGGTAATTGCGAGTGTAGAAGCCATTCAAAAGTTGATGCCCTTGTAAGCCCAAGAATGTTGTAAGTTTGCAAACTGTAGAACATAGTGGAGATGAGGAAGCATGGCTTCACTCTTGCTACAATTTTCTCACATTTAGTTTCTCCAAGTAAACGTCTTGTCTATATCTCTTTCATGTTGTAGTTGTTTCCATTGATTGCATTTTTTCAAATCCTTCCAACTAGTTTAACATAGCAACCACTTAAGAGAGCTCAAGAATCCTCTATCACAAGCATAGTACTTGTTCTTAAAGGTTAAAGAGCTTCAATTTTATTTTGCACTTCTATACAAGCACATTGAATTGCAGTCATGTATGGAATAGTAGCATGGGTAGGGTGTGCATGTGGGAATTGAATGTGAAGGGTTGCATAGTCATTTGTATGATGTAGATGTCAATCTTAAGAGCTGGGAAACATCTTAAAACAGCATTTTTGGTGGTGTTATATGGCAACGATCTTAGGGAGAGCACTTGTTGGAATAAATCCATGTTTCGTGAGTTGTGGTATGGAATATCCATGCCGATCACAGATCAGAAAAGGCATTTCCCATGCATTTATTTAAATTAATAAAAAAATAAGTTTAAATATCAATATTAAAAATATTTAAATATTAAATTTACAATATTTAAAATAATATATTAGTAATAAAAACTGTATAAAAATATTAAAAAACAGTTAAATATATAGTTTTAAATTAATAATAATATTATTATATGTATATATGGAAACCCTATTTCTTATGCACAACCTCTACAACTGTGTTTCTTGTCACGTTTCTTCGTTTCTCATTTCTTCCAATATAGCTTCAACATCACTCAACAAGATATGAAAACCCTCAGTCTGATCTATCTCATGAGAGAAGACTTTAAATTTATTTTGGCAAACTTCACTCTCATTACTTTCATAAAATAAATGCAAATCCATTTGCATTTAAAACTTCATGAACCTCTTTATTGCAACAAGGAGACAATAGACCAACATACCTTTCATCTTCACATGCAGACAACAATTCATTTTTGATGTTCTAATTTCTCTGAACATTGTTGGGCAGCAAGATCCTCTACTTGAATAAAATCATCAATCACATACCCAAGATCTGCCAACTTAACAAAAATCATCACCATCTGAAGCAAGCAATAAAGGACATCATCCTCCCCAATTCTATTGCACCTCATCTCCACCGATTTGTAAATTTTGTTTAGTGCTCGTCGGAGATGATCACTGATAACAGGGCTCTTCAGAGGTGACCATTAATAGAAAGGCTCTTCATTTTGAACAACTGCTCAGCTGATATCTCTTTGTTGTCCACAAATTCCATCAAATATTGATAATCCATTTCTGAATGCCAAAAATTACAAGCTCTACGAAATTCCCATATACAACCATATAGTGAATGTTCAGCTTCACATTTGTAATAATAATTTTCAGGGCACATTTGGTCTGCATACTCATGAGGTAAACAAGTCATGATGAGAATAAAGATTTTTGGGAAAGATGTTCAACAAAGTCACCATGCAAAATATAAATAAGACAGACTTATTACGAGAGAACCTTGATTTTCAATTTTATAAGTTCTTTTGCCAACAAACTCAGAATTCTTATGTCAATAAAATACCCCAATGGGCATATCAGGCCACACAAAATATTTATCAAATATTTAAAACACATGCAGCCCACAATATCATGATCACTAAATACAATGTCTGATAAAATGAGTCTTCAATAACTTTGAGTTCAGATCAATCAGAGTCACCAAAATGTGTGAAAATAAATTCAATACTACTATGGATATAAGCAGCTTTGAGTCTATTTCACATAAATCGTCATTTGCCTTAAGCTATTTATTAACCTTCAAAAAACAACTCCCTAGCAGGCTAGCAACGGCACCAAACTATTGGTGTAGTTGATGGGACTGAAACAACTTTAACCCACAGCAACGGGAATAGACAGGGAGTTTTTTCATACCCTCTATTTTTTAATCCTAGGCAATGGCGCCAAACTGTTGGGGTAGATGACAATTCTAAAATAACTTTATACCACAGCAATAGTAATATATGGGGAGTATTCTAATAACCTTTGAATTTTACTCCCTGAAAACAGCGCCAAACTGTTGGAGCTCAAATCTGCACCCCGAGCTTTTTGATGAAAAGGGAGCAAGAACTGGATCCTTTAGCAATAGTCTCTAAATACTCTCTATTCAAGCAAGGTGTAGATACAAGTAAACATGTAAGAGAGGATCTACTCTCCCCACTTCTGGCTCTGCAAAACCAAGTGGGGCATACCTACCAAGTTCTCAGGTGTTTGCACTGCACCATTTATGACACCAACAGATTTTAACACAGGAATGAGACCCGCCATGCCTAATTTGTTGTCAATAACAACCTTACACACACATTCACACACAATCCAAATTAGAACTATAAGAGATAAATATATAAGATCTTCAGATCTACAAGCACTAGTACTCTACCTAAGATATTTCACTAATTGACTCATGTAAATAAAGAATCGTTTCAAATTTGTAGAGATCATTTTGAGCTCAAAGAGAATTCATTTACAGAATTTCTCATTTTCACCCAGAATTCTCACAACAAAGGACAAAACAAATGTATTGGCACAAAGGACAGAACTGCACACTTCACAATAAACACAACTGAGAATGGACTTGATCTCTTCACACTTAATTTTTCTAGCTAAGGCGGAGCTCCCTAAGCTTTATTCTAAAAAATCCACATGGCATATAGCATCAACACACCTTGAGAATAACCACATCTGAATATTAATGGGCTCTCATGTATTATGTACACAATGTGATCACAGCAGCATTCCAAATGCCCACTATATAAATTAATTCAGATATAAACAAGTGTATTAAAGATTATGCATTCAGCACAGCATTTGACCAACACACATTGTTCCTAATATGCATAGTTACCAAATCCAGCCGGTTCAACACAAAATCCTGCTGGATCCGGATTTTTGGCCAGCCCAGATAAATTCGTCCTGGTCGGCCCTGTTTTTTTCAAATATATATATATATATATATAGGTTTTTTGCACAAAAATATGTCCAGAAACCATAGATATTATATAATATTAATATTTTATATTAATTTATTAATATTTTTCATTGTATTTGTCAGTTTTGCATATTTATAAAACTATGCTCTCACACACACACACATTCCGGATTGGATTTTTCCAAACTTTTTCAAGAATTTCAGATTTCAGATTTTTTTGCCCTCCCAAACAGATCCGGATTTTTGAACTTGGTAACTATGATAATACACCAATGACTTTTCCAATGTGTATTGTATCAATTTGAAGAACCCATTTCAGATTTTCTCAGGGAACATAGAGTTCTCAAAACAAAAGAGAAATCATGCAAGATATTTTTTCTCTAAAAAATAGAATTCTCATGACTGCAGAGTATAAGTAATTTAATAAAATTTTGATATAATTCCTTTGGCTGGTGTCTTATCCATTGTGCCAACATATGACTGTTTTACTCATAACGGAAGTGGAATAAATCCCTAAGAGACACTTATGTAAGAGCTACACATTCCTACGTAAATGTGCACACATAATAGCAGAAAATGAACATGACATACATTGAATACTCCTTTTTCATATTAGCTTCAAAATTATAGAAGAATATCTCAAACAATGACAATTAAAGAAATATCAAAGCATTAATGAAACCCATCCAGAGTTCATACAATTACATAACTGCAAAGATTCTACAATCTAGTTGAAAGCATTCCTACACGTCCTGCTTGAGCTTAATCACCAAACATTTGTGATATGTAATCTATATAATAGAAGGCCCATAGCATCAATATTTACATAGTGAATGCTCCCTATGAGCCCCACTATTTCTGAGCAATCCCCCATACAATCTGAAACTACAAACCACCATGAAGAAGACTTGAAAAACTAAAGGGGGAAACTAGATAAATGAAAGATACAAAAAATGACTGCAACATTCATGCCTAGGCAAAAAGATCGGGATGAAGGCTTGCTTTAACAAAATATAGCACTAGTTGTAGTACATTTCCTTGCTGTTTAGGATGTGAATCACAAGCTGGATGAAGGATTTCTAAACATGTGGCAGCAGTGGTAGTCATGGAAAACAACTAGTCCCAATTACATTACGTCCCTTGTCAAAAATATTATAACATAGTAAATAAACGGATACTGAGGAAATAAACAAGAGCTGGATTATATTCTTTTATCCATTGACTCGTTTATTTCACAAACTTTGTTGCAGTTGCGTATTTCACTTGGTGATTCGCATGCTTGTGCAGAAAAATGCCCTTGAACACCTCAGGGGCCCACATCATTACGAAGCACCACCCCAAAATGGACAACCAGAGAAATTGTGATACAACAATTAATATCGGCATTGATATTTACAGTACCCTTGTATGGCATACAGACATATGGACGACCGAACATTTCATTAGGGCAATGAGGGAACATACAACATTATATTGGTCACAAGACGAATCAAATGTGTCAATATGATCATATGGATGCAGAACCTATGAATTTCTTTACAACATGCCATGACCTGAGCTTTTTTATCTGCTACTGGTTCACTCATAACATTGCATTCAAGCTCAAGCTTATGCATTCAATATCAATCACCTGCTCAAAATGAAGTCCCTAGTTAACTTGCACATCTCTGCTGATGTTTTGATCGTGAGAATGAGCATGCAAAACACTATAAGTCCATCAACCAATTACTTCACCAATTGCCCGAACATATTCAGGAACAAAAGGACTCTTCGCCATGCAGGAGAAACAATCTTGTTCATATTCAACGCTCATTATGCAGGGTGCAGAATCACTTCCAAAAAGGTTATGGATATATTTTACAGCAAGTGCAGCAAAATATCTTGCTGGCCGGCTGAACTATTTTTGTTGGGACACTGAGATGTATAGCACAGTGTTCCACGTATCTTAGGGATAGGAACAACAAAAAAAATCCTGGATTTTGGAGGTGGCGAGAGGACAGCTATTAAAATAATATATAAAATTAATATTTAAATCCTTCAAATACAAATAAATTAAAAATACCTTGAACAAACAAAAACAAGCTGAAATTTAAAACAATAAATTACTAAATAAAACCATTGATCCAATAATCCATCTGATAATATGAAATTGTGAATTATAATTCAGGATTTTCATTGCTCAAAATTACTAAGTACAATGTTTTATGATTAATAACCAGAAAGGGTGCTTCTAGGTTTTAGGGTTTAATAGTTTAAAGTTTTACTTTTTTTAAAGCAGCTTATTATTTATTTTGGGGTGGAGTGTTGTTTTTAGGGTGAAGGCATCAAGGACGCCATGATGTCATCAAGATGTCATGCAACTGTCCCAGAGACATCACCACAACCCTCACACCTCCAAAAAAAAGGACATCCCCTTTTTTCTTCTTTCGGTGATGCGAGAGGGACGTCCTACAACCTCCTTGGTTAGAGATACTAGATGCAACAAATATCGCAGTTGATTGAACAGCATTCACACACTGCCCTCTTCTCCGCGCTAGTGCTTGGATATAGTTATAGTTATAGTGCCCAGCTTGCTTTGCTTTGTCCCCATCTCTCGCCCTTGGGACAACAAACAAACCCCCCAGGGTGTGTCCTCATGGAACACTCGTGTGTCTATTACAACTTTGCACTCTCTTTCATCTATTTTGAGCAGATGGCTGTAGTTTTATTTAATTTTCCAAATGCTGAAATGATAATAATCTCTTTCTCCTTGGTCCCATAGGCTGACAAGGACTTCCCTGTAGTATGCCCAAATTGGGGCAAACCCTGAAATCTGAATTTTATCACAAAACCCTAACCAAAGATAATATTTTTCTGATTTTTCCAGCAAACCCTAGAGAACCAACAATCTCACAGTTGCTGTAATAAATAATTCCAAACCCTAGCAATGATTTTCTGAATTTTATAATAAATATTAGGGCATTCAACCCAAAGACACCTTATTCATGATCAAATATTTATCAAAAATTACAGAATATTGCAGCTGCCATAAATACCTCTTTTTCTAGAATTTTGGAGCAGTAAATGATTGGAAAAATAGTAATAAAATAGTGAAATAATTATGCAATATTCCAAAATGATTTCTAGGATGAATTAGCCCTAGAAATTGATGAATCCAATCCCCAAAGGGGGTCTCCCAGCTGCAAAAGTATATTTTGTGTCCTTATCCATGCAACCCTAGGACAAGGAGTCTTCAATCCCTCAAAATGTACCGCAGCCCTATGATAGGGGTCTTCAAACATACGAACCAGTTCGCTGCCCTGGAAATGGCCTCAAACCCTTGTCAAATGGCCTCAAACCAAGTCGCCTTCCTCCTTGACCTAGTCGCCACTCTTGCAATTAATTCGTCACACCCTAGGAAGGGTCAAACCTTTATTTTCTGAATATGATGATCAATTACAGCCTCTAAAATGAAGCTGCCCACTATGAGAATTAGAGGGTTTCGTCCTTAATCCTTTAGAACCTTGAAGGTTTTTGTCTCCAAAGCCTTGAGTTAAGTTTTTTGTGCTTAGTCTCTAAATCAATATCCAAAATAGCATATCCTTTCCAAAAGAGCCTTCAACCTCCTTAAATACCCTTCCTAAAGTGGGGCGCTCCACTTAGGGGGAGAGTTAGTGTAGTTTAAAATAGATTGTCTTTTTTCATTAAGGGTTAAGTTAACTCATACTCAACAAGTCACTTTTAAGTCATAATTAGAAAAGATATATCAAAAAATATTTTTTACAACTTAAAAATAGGACCAAAGTTTCCCCTTTGATTTTACCTTTCCTTAGCCAACAGGAAACATCCAGGAATTCGGCTAAGGGTCTTTTCATGTTCTATGTCCAAAAGGGGGACATGACATTCCCAAGCTCTTTAAATTATAGAAGTAGACAAGAAAAAATTAAGGCACCCTAGGAATTTATCCCACTATGATATCGGTGTTAAAAAACAAAAGGATACCTAGATACAAAAGAAATAATAATATAACTTTATTAAGCAAGAGTAATTGGCCCATTGAGATGGTAAATATTTATTCATATGTTTAGTAGTTGGTCTACCAAATTTACTACACTAACATGTACTCTATTATACTTTAACAATAACTCTAGTTAACTCTAATAATGATCACTCAATATTAATGTGACCTTTTGGAGTGTTAAAATTCTAACATTACAATTTTTATTTAACTGTTTTGGTTTTTCAGCCCTTGGTCATATGGTAAGATCCATATGACCAAGCACTAATCTTTAAAAGATGCTAGAGTGTCAAGCTGTTTATTTTTAAATACCTGATCATGTTGAAGTTGCTAGACGACCTTGGCAGGGGCCAAGTCTCGAAAAGGTGCTAAAATCATTTTAAATGCTTTCGGTCATTTTGAAACCCATTTTTAAGTATATTCTAGTCTTGTTGAAGACTAATTTGATCCATATAGCCATCCACTTCGTAACATGTTGTAACACAAGTAAAACATTCATCACATGCACTCAAAGAAAACTATCTACGGGAAACTATGTAAAATTGTCCTAGTCATGAATGAATACAATATGGTATGAAAAAGTAAGATATATTCATCAATAACTCTATTAATGTACATGGTCTCCAAATGAATCTAATCCTGAATAACATGAGATGCACAATGAAAAGTGGATGGAGAACTTCAATTTGAAAAAAAATACTCGTAAATATAGAAAAGGCAATGGTCCAATCATGTGACCTTACCATCCCGTACTTAAATTGAAAATTAAACTAAGGGAAGAATAGGACCTCAACCTTTATTGTGGGTTGAGTTGGGGTTCCAAAAGTGGTCATCCACACTTCTATAAAAATACCCAATGCGGATTCCCATCTTAAGAAGGAAATATTTTTTTGACTCCTAAACCTTTTTCTTGACCTGTTTAAAAACAATTCTCTGACAAATGTGTGTTCTTTCAGATAAACATATCGTACCATCAAACATATGTTCAAAATATGTCTAGAGCAATCATTATTTTTAAAGTTTAATGAAGCTATTGGCAAGGTATGACCTCCAAGCCCTGAAGAGGCAGGTTACAGGTGGCTTGTCAATGAGATGGACATGGTGGCATACATTCAAATGCAGAATAAATTCGACAACACCGACATCTGTCTCTGGGAGAGATATAAATTAGCAACCAAGAATCAATTGTATTTTAGTGTCCTTGAGAATTTCTTAGTTTATTTAGTGATTTTTAATTTAGTGTTGGAAATAACCAATGCACTAAATCTAGACACGTCACATGAATAATTGTTAAGATTTGCATGTGTAATTGAAAGAACTCACATGCTAATTGATGGGAACGAAGCAATGTAGGAGTATTCATATAGAAAATGATTACTTTAATATTTGTTCAAAAGTGAGAATTGCGCTGGGCTCAATTGTGCACAAGTCTCAAGTCAAGCCAACAAGGAGTAGATAATATTAAATGCATTAACCATATCATTGTTATATAGACGTGTGTAATGTACCTTTGTAACTAATCAATACTATGAATTTGTATGAAATATTCATTGTCATGTGGGGACGTGTCCCCAGATTTTGGTGATGTCCCAAATGTCTCGAGCATTTTGGGGACTTGGAGGGGGCATACCTTTTTTTTATTTTTTTTAAATCTAAAAAAAAATCTCATGCTTTTTATTTTAGAACGGAACATTCCCCCAAAAAAAAGGCTGTTATTTTTACAAAAACATCGACCCCTAATCCTGAAAGTACCCTCAAAAACATTAAATAAAGTTCAAACCCCTAAATTTCATTGAATAAAGTTAAAATATTTAAATATTACTTTTTATGTAATGTCCCCTTTTTAGGAAGTTAAAATAATATTATTGCTAAAATAAAAAATATTTTTAAATACTTAAAAATAAAAGCAATTAATAGAAAAAGCACTTTATGTTATAAATTTTACTTAAGTTGGGGCCTTTGAAGAGTCATGGGCACGAAAGGCCTAAAGTGAAATTATAAAGAAATACTTTCAATATTTTTAAATTAACTCTTCCCTCCAAATTGGGCACTACACTTGGAAGAGGCTATTTAAAGAGGATGAGGGCTCATTTGAAGATATACTGATTTTTTATAATTCTTCATGCTTGAAGATTTTGTTGAACCTGCGTATTCAATAGGAGTGGGCACTGTAACCCACGTTTTGTTGTTGATTACACAACAAAAGGTGTCTTTTGACACCACCTTTGCGAAAAGAAAGTTTGTTTATGCCCTAAGGAGTGGGGCGGATTGCTTTGGAGGATTTGTATGCATGATTTGAAGGTTTTGTGGTTTTTTACTTACATCTTGGCTTTGCTAATTTATTGTGCTAATTTTGCAAGTGGAGCAAACCACTTGAGGAATTGGACGCTAGGGTTTGAAGGCTTCAATTGATCAAAAATTCATAAATTAATTTATCTAAATTTATTTGATATATTTTTTATTATTTGTGTGAAGTTTTGGATGGATTTGTTAAGGGTTTTTAAGGAGAAAATTAAATAATAATTTTCAGAATTATTATTTAATTATTTTTCAGGAAACTAGGGTTTTTAGATCTTCGGAGCAATTTTTGGTGACCTTCCCATGGAAGGAAAATTCTGATTTATATTTCATTGGAAAGCCTATATTTTTAACTTTGTTTTGAGCTATCACTTGATTAAAAATTCCAAGTATTTTTGGAGTTATGGGTTTATGAAGTTTCAACTATATTTTGGGCATAAAAATCACAATTTTCAGAATTTCGGAAAAATAATTGGATATTCATTTTCTCCATATTTTTTAGCATCTACAGTAATATTTTCATAATTTTTAAGTGGTTGGAAGTGATAGATCTACAATTGGTGAAGATTTTTTATCCTCCAAACAGCAGAAAATTGGCAATTAAAGCTGATTTTTTCTTCATCATTTTGTGGAATAAGGAGAGAGAAAGGTATTTGTCTAAGGGATTTAAATCTGAAATTTATTATTTATTTTCAGATTATTTTATTGGCAGAAAATTCCCTACGAAACCCTCATTCTTGGCATCTAGGGTTTCTGAAATTAAATAAGGGTTTTGAAAATTAAATTCTGAATTTAGGGCTTGCTGATTTTCAAATCAGATTTTGTGGATTTTGGGGAAAGGCCCCTATTTGCTAATTCGTCCCATTTGGGGACATTACATTTTATATATCATCTTAATAGCCACTCCTCTGCCATCCCCAAAATTTGGGAAATCTTTTGCCATCCCAAAAACCCTATCCCCCCATTCCCCCATCCCCGAGACTTGGGTAGCTATGAAACACCTTCACCCACTAGCTTTAAATGTCTTCGAGATTTGTAAATTTATTTCTATTCCCATTGAATGACTAGAAGCCTCTATTTGTTTCAGAGAATCACCATTACTTAGGTATATTCTGTCTGATCTTCTACATATCCTCTTCAACACTACCGATCTGCACAATCTACAGTGTCAATGTTATCCAATCTCCTCTCATAAACTGCCAAACATGTTGAGTTAAACTATTGTCTTATCAATCTCTTCGCCCTTGCGAATCTCAGCTTTGAAAATAAAAGTAGGACTTCCTATGCATCACTCTATTTGGTTGATAGGTCAAGATATAGTCTAAAAATTATGTCACTTGCCAAGCTTGCAAAATCTTCTCCACTTAAGCTGGTAAAGATGTCCCTCTATAACCTTTTTGCTTCTGTACCTCAGATGGTGGGTCTTCAACAATGTGAATCTACTCTCCATATTTCATAGAAAGTCATGCTGCAGACCTTCAAACTCCTCCACCACTTTTTGGATCCTTGTGTTGTTGATATCTCATTTATTCAGATAATAAATTTGTGCTCCTTGTTTCTGCCAATCACCACTAAACTTGACAGGAACTCCGAAAATATTGCAAAGAACTTTCTCAAAGTCCACGTTTGTTAGAGCATTGTATAACTAAGGATAGGAAGAGTACAAACAATCCCAATGAACAGAGAATTGTGTGAATGAATGTAACATGCTGTTGATCCCACTTGATATAACATCTTTTGAATGTAAATATGAAAATTTCAATGTAATCAAAGGTAATATTACCCGCACTGCAAATAAAACGGAGACTCCCTTATAGACTTTGAAGGTTCCCATACACAAACAACTGTTGGGAGCAAATACTCAACCATTCCAATTAAATTATATGCTTCATTTATTTCCATGCACGTTGCATTTGGCATATAGACAAAATTAAGACTTTGACTGCAATGTTTCACAAAGAATTCCACTTTAAAATATTTATCTATAAAGAGGAACACCGTGTTCTAACTAGTTCAAGGAAATCCAATTTCATGATACACATGAAATTATGAAAAAATATATATATTTAAGGGTCACATATGGATGTGAAGAAATCCTAAACCTTATTTATCAAGGACTTCCCTGTTCTCAGTTGGTCTAAGAGAAATGATAGACAGTGGCACTAAGCAAAACAAAACGCGTATGAAAATCAACAACACTAAATATGGTTAATAACAAACCCAACACCCAGTATAAATTTCATTAAATATGTGATGGACACATCGAAGCGTTATCATATTGAAAAATATAATCAAAGAGATAAAGACGAACGAAAAAGCCTCACTGCGATATGAATTTAGAGCTTAAACCTATGCATTTAAAGATTTGAGTCTCGCTTGATAAATTAATAACCTACAACATTAAGAATTAAAATTAATTTGTAGAGATAACTTTCCAATGTCATACCATGGAATCTTGAATCTCCTGGCTCTCGTACGCTGCAGCCACAAAAAGAAACCATAGCTGTAAAGGGAAACTAGTGCGCAAAAAAAAGATACTGGAGGCTGCAATGAAAAAATTGCTACTGCAAAAAAAGGTATTGAAATTCAGAAATCATACAATACAATTTTAGTATCTCAAATATTTGGTTGAAAGGATTAACGTGAAACTGGCAAAACATCAAAATTTACCATCCTTAATATTACTCAGAATCTTTCTTTTTGATAAAGAGCAAAAATTGTATTAATAATAAATTTATTACAGAAATACAATCCCTGTAAGCAAGACAAGGATGAGAGCTGTGTATATACAAAAGTAAACATATTCAGATCACACACTTGAAAAGAGCAGTCTTGTAGAACAAGAAGCTGAGCCAAAAAAACCTTGATTTATAGACCTTAGAACCCTAGACAACTTAGAAAACACTGCTAAAGACAGAAGACATAACATAATCACATAAGCACAGCAAAACTCATAATAGTCATCTGAATGCTTTGTGCTGCCTTTTACATTTTAGACCAAAAGTATAATATCAAAAACGGTCATGTATTTCAAAAATCAGAAAGTCATCTGATTAAGCTTGAGTAGGAAGCAGACTTTTCTTCGTCTTTTCATCTTGTGTTTTCCAGCCAACCCAAGGGTTTGCTGATTCCTTCCCCATTGTGCACAGAATGAGTGCTTCCATTGAGGAGTGCTAGTTCCATTCAATTTGGAGCTGGATGCCTACTAGCTTGAGGGCATTTGAGAACAGCCTGATTTGCCTGAGATTGAAAACCAATGGAAACATTTTTGTTTTAAGTCTGGTTTCTTAAAAGTGTAATAATGAGTGAGATTCTACTGATTCAACTGCGTAAGATTGATTCTGTCCGACATTTCAGATCCCGCTGCTGGGTCCATCTTCAGGGGAACAAGGAATGAAGCCAATGCTTGGGAAAGGACGATAAGAAAGTAGATCCTTAAATAGTTTTGTGATACATGAAGAGGGGGATTTTGTAAAGGCTGAGGTCAGCCTGGAAAATATTAAAAATGATTATTAATAAACTAAGGTGCTAATTAAATTAATTATAAATAGAGAATTTATTAATAACTAATTAATTCATTAGTTGATAAACATTAGTTCATTAGTTAATCGATTAGTTAATAAATCACTTAAATGACCAATTAATAGCTAAATTAATTAATTCGTTAATATAATTAAATAATTAATTAACCAATTTAATCAGTTAATATAATTGATTAATCAATTTATGAATTGATTAATCAAACTAATTATCTAATTAACTAAGTACTTAATCAGTCAATTAGTTACTCCAATTAATTAATAACTTAATCAACCAATTAGCACTTTAATCAATTAAATTGATTGATAACTTAACATAATTAACTGTGTTAATTCATCAATTAATTTAATTGATTAATCACCATATTAATTAATTTAAGTAATGAAATTAATTCATTAATCAATTAATTAATCAGACAATTAATTAATTGATCGATTATTTTTTATTAATTAATCACTCAATTTGATTAATCAATCAATATGATAAACGGATTAATTAAATTAATTAGTACATCAATTTAATTGATTAATTCATTAATTAGATAATATAACTAATACGCCCTAGTTCAATAATCATTATCTCAGTTCCAACGACAAAGAGAAGTAGATAATCCCTAATGGCGGTAGGTGTGAGTTTGAGATAAGGGGTTTCTATGTATGGCTAAGCTTGTACCCATCATCGCAGTTTAGATTGTGATGTCTTTTCTCAATCTCGATAGCTTCTCTAGTCCACCTATCTTTTCGTCATCCTTCCAAAGTTCAGATCTTAGCAACGTCAATGAGCATAACATGATCAATCTTGTACTCGTGTTCTGCTAGCTCCAATCTCTTGATATTGCCTCGTTGTAAGTCTTGGACGTGAGCACGGGATTTCGTATACACCTTTTTTAAGCTCGGGTTCTCAAGGATATTTTACACTTTCTTATTTGATGAGTTTAAAATAAGTTTTTAGGCCATTTCTTCTTATTGTCCTAGCTATTTTTTCCATGGTACAGTGAACATAAGGTAGGTAATATTTCTTAACTTCCATCCTTATGTCAATTTTAGGGTGGCCTAGGCATCTTTTGACCTTAAACGTTTTCTTGATTTGTTAGTCCTGCCACCTACTCTTCCTTAGTGCCTTGTGGAGGTGCTTCTCTTCATTCTTGAGGTATTTTGGATCTGAGATCTCAAGGCACTGGTTTATCGTGTCTTCATAACTTTGCCATTTTGAGCGAGATGTTGATGGGAATCTACTCTTACATACACATTTTGTTTGTGTCTTTTTTCTATATACATGTTGAGAGGGGGAACCATAAGGATGTCTAGGAATGGGAGAGTGGTTTTCTTCGATCTCCATTTTGAACTTAATGCATTCCGATTGTGAGTATAGGTGAGCCAAGTTATTTAATGCAAATATCCCATGTAGCTACCTCACATTAGTGTCACCTACAAAATGATACCACCACCTAGGTTTCAAATTGGAAGACTGAATAGCGTTAATTTCACATCTCTCCATGAACAAATTCGCAACAATTGGGGAGAGAATGTAGACCGTCAATTATGAAAACATGTATTGCTATAGTTGACATTGTTTTGCTAGTCTTTTGTCGACGTTTGATTAGTGATGTAGAAAGACCCTTAGTTATGTCGGTTGTGATGTTTAGGTTAACCAAGAACCGTTGGGTCTTGTCCTTCAAATATCATATTGTATGCCGGGGTAGGGGTGCTTGTATCAGGGCCTCCCTGTACTGTATGAATTGTATCAAGACTTATCTTCTATGAAGACAAAGCTGCTATTGTTCAAATACTCTGTTCTCCCATGATATGTTATGCAATTACTATTCTATGTACATTGCTAATGGTAAACTAGTATCTCTGTAGACATTAATCATTTTACATTTTGGCATTGTGCCATGAAAGAACATTGGGTCAAGTTAAAGTCGATTCACAAAGACGTGTGACAGGGCACCCCATTATCTTATATGATCTATGTGCTATTGACTCCGAACAAAGGCAAGAGAAAGAGAAACACTGTCAAGGAGAACACAACATTATATGGTCTACTCACTTGATGGAGCAACACAAGCAAATTGCAATCAATAGCGAATTCTAAAAAACCATCAAGCGAAGTACAATGTACGAAGCCAAAGCCAAACCGAAGCATAAGAGAAGTCATAGCTAGAGTTGAAAGCAAAACAAAGAAAGGGTTCAGCTAAAACTGGTGGACAATATGCCACTCGTAGTAAGGAGTGGGTAAAGATTGCCATGGCCCTTTCGATCCCTGTTGAAGTAAGTGTAGGGACATGTCCGATATTGCTAAGAGACCATAGGAGCATCCAACACCAACCTTCTTAAGTGGGAGCTCGTCTTCAATAAACTACCCCATCAACTCCATCTCCGGAAAAGAAAAATCTGCCAAAATACACCAATGACAGATCGGAGGATCCCGTACAACACTACAGAACGTGCATCACCATTTAGACTACCAATGAGCATACCAAGGAACATATGTGGTTAAAATGTTCCCAACCACCATTCGAGGAATGGCTATTGACTGTTATACAGATGCACGATGCTCAGAGAAAGCAACATGGAAAATAATTAGGGATGCCTTTGAGAAAGAATTCAAACTCGTAAGGGATGAGACTGAGATTGTTGCATTAATCTATAATATCAGGCAGGGTAGACAAGAGAATGTGTGTGCCAAAGGATGCTTAGTGTTGCCAATCCCCTGGATAGGCTGGAAGAAAGAGGTGATCAACGGGGGGTTGTAAAGCCTCTAGGCTCCTCCTATAGGGATATGTGCTCGAGGGTGATGGCCATGTGAAGGTAAAGAGCCAGGGATCGTTGGTCTATATATTTGAAGAAAGTATTTGGAGCGTTGTCTAAGTCCCTGTAGAGGCAATGATATCTTCCTCGGATCCATAATAAATGGGGCATCTAGAAATGAAGTAGTCCTCGGTCTCCACCTCCTAAAGGGAGCAAAGACAACAGATCCAATCCTAATAGAGAATGTGATGATCTGTTTCAACTTGTAACTAATGAGTAAATACTCTCATCTGACCAAGGGGAAACCTCAAACCATGGGACCGATGGCACTGGAAATAGTGAGGGTGGCAAATAATACCTTTTACTACTTGTAAGAAATGCTCAGCATAAAAAGCAAGCTTGGGACTAAGCAGCTCACGAGGGAGGGGGGAGAGATTCAGGTGGCCTAGATATATTATCTATAGATATCCTCTCTAGCAGCTCTAGTGATGACGTCCTTTGTGGGAAGGAGCCCAAGACACGTCCAAGGAATACATAAAATGGGTTAGCTTATAAATAGATATGCCAATAGAAAGGAGAAGCAACCTAGTCTCAAAGTACTAATAGTGCCGACGGCTAGAGGGGCCTAGTGAAGCAATCCCCTCTAAATAACAAAGTGATAAGTAGGGATATCTCTCATAACCAAAAGTTGAGTCCCCCAAGGATTTGAGTCTATGGATGTAAAAAGTAAACCTGAAGATAGTCTCAAGGCATAACAGCTGGGCGGCAAATTCAGCTTGGATGATGCATTGAGAAACTGTTTGCTTGCAACGGATCATGTGCTATAACATGAGTCTAGACCCTCTCAACACAAGCCCAGTCAACGGCCCCGGGCTAGGTCCCCAAACCTCTAAGCCGTACAAAATTGTAGGTTTGATGATTGTATCACAAAGGCATAACTTGGAAGGGGTGTCCTGGAAGTGGATATGAAAACACTAGCATTCCAAAACTGAAAGAGAAGCATACCCCTTGCAAAGGTGTGAATGAGCAGCAGACCTCATGCTAAAGCATGGACCAGAAAATTGGACACCCAAATAAGTGTAGGCTGATGTGATCTATAGAAGTTCCCCATCATAGAAAAACTGAATATGGAGAGAGAGCACTTGGAGATATTGAAGATCATGACCTTGGTTTTTCAGACTGCTGCCATTACTTTTCTTATATATTACTTACATCTAAAAGCAAATAAAACATACAAATTAATTTTTTATAGTGTTTTCGTTAGACCAGCCAACTTTTTGGAGACAACTACCATTAAAATCTGGACTTCATTTTAATTTTGCAACTCCCTAATCATGTAGATGATTGCGTCCTTGGTCAAGGACCACATTAATTTCCGATCTTCCTTTTTATTTTAGATTGTCCTTGGATGCTCCTGCATCATCCTCCTTGGTTGTAAAATTTTGGCACCCTCGCTCAAGCATACCAATCTTTGGTACTCATGTTCAAAATCCATGTATTGTCCTCTTCAAATTTTTCTTTCAATTTGATCAAATATGATCTTAGGTGATGCTTTCAAAGGTGAAGCACTTTCACATTTAAGACTCCTCAATCTACACTGGCTTACTCTTTTGTCAATTGCTGCTGCCACTCAACTACTTCATATTCTTGCTCATTTGCATCATCGCCTTCATAATAGGATTACAAATCAAAAATATTAAAGATTGGAGAAATGTCTAGTCCATTTGCTAATTCAATTGAGTAAGCATTGTCATAGATTTTCTTTATAAACCTGCAAGGTCCAATTTTTTTATATTTAACTTATTATATCCCCCCTATGGAAATCGGTCTTTTCTCAAGTGCACCATAACACAATCCCCTTCTTCGAATGTCTTGAACCTCCTAGTATCATCTGCATCCCTCTTATATTTCCGGCTACTCATTTTCAGCCGCTCTCTAATCTTCTAATGAAGTTGATGCATCCATTCAGCAAAGGCCTTTGCATCATCATTGCTTCTTTCCTCAATTGCCAAAGCCACAAGAACAATAACTCCCTAGGACTATTTCCTTACACAATATGAAATGGCGTATAACCTATACTCATGTTCAAAGAAATATTGTAGGCAAATTTAGCATGTGGTAACACAAGATCCCACTGCTTTGGCTTATCCCCTGCTAAAAACCTTAGTAACTTTCCCAATGACATATTCACAACTTCAGTTTGCCCATCAGTTTGACGGTGATAACCTAAGGTAAACTGAGATTTTGTGCGTAATATCTTCAACAAAGTCTTCCAAAAATTACTAAAAATTTGTCTCTATTTGAAGTAATCATCTTGGGTAATCCATATGCAACCTCACTACCTCTTTGATTAATATTTCGGCCACATTACTTGCATTATTGGCCTTTGTACAAGGCATAAAATGGGCCATCTTAAAAAAGCAATCAACAACCACAAAAATAGAATCAAAACCTTTTAGAGTACAAGGCAACCTAATACAAAGTTTATTCTTATGTCTTCCCATGACCTATTTGGAGTAGACAGAGGAGTATACAACCCTGTATTCATGCTGCCACCCTTAGCCTTTTGACAAATTATGCACCTTTTTACAAATAGATGGACATCCTTCTTCAATAAAGGCCAATAATATCTTTCTTCCACTATAGCTTGAGTTTTATCTCGGCCAAAATAACTTCCTAAACCTCCAGCATGCAACTCTTTTATCAAGCTATCTCTTGATGAACATTCAGGAATACAAAGCTTCCTACCTTTGAATAGATAACCTTCTTGCAAGAAATAATCAAGATAAGGAGTTCTATCACATATGAGAAGGTTCTTGCAAACCTGAAATGTTGTAGCAAAATCTTTGCCTTCTTTATACAACTCCTTGATTTCTTTGAACCCAATCACCTCATTAGCCATAGTGATGAGGAAAGCTCTCCGACTGTGCAAGGCATCAGCTACTTGGTTTGAGTTCTTTTGAGGAAAAATATATACCTTTAAATATACTCCACCTACATGACATGCCTCTGATTCAGCTTTGATTGAGGGTTTATGAAATTCAAAGCTTGGTGATCCATATAAAAGACAAAGTAGGAATGCTCTAGGCAGGTGTCTTGTACAAGAAAAACTATGAATGTTTTTCCTTTGGTGCCTCAACAAAGAGGAAGCTCAGCAAGTCATGGAGCAATTACATGCAGGACTAGGCAATGAACACTCCTCTAGAGAAACTGTGGCCCATAAAATTCACAAGGTATGGTACTATTGGCCCAGTCTTCAAGAATGCCCACCGGCATGTCAGAAACTGCCATGAATGCCAGGTCTATGTTGGGAGGGAAAAGAACACAGCCATGTCACTCCACCCAGTAATCAAGAAGCGTCCTTTTTCTCAATGGGGACTACATTTTGTGGGAATCATTGATCCAAATTCAAGCTTGGAACACGTGTTTGTATTCACTGCAAAAGATTACTGCACTAGATGGTCTAAGGTTGTTACCACCAAACATTGCATCGTTTCAAAAGTCAACAAGTTCCTAGAAGAGAACAACCTCACTAGGTTTGAAACTCCTCATTCTCTGGTCCCACTTTCAAGTTTGTTGAGTTTACTGAGTGGGCATATGACAAGAAAATCATTCTCAAATAACTCAAAAAATAACTCTATTTTATCAATAAAAAAACCTAACTAGCACAAATCCATCTTAACATGGATTTGATATGAACCAAGAGGTATCCAAAAGACTCAAGATGCCAATCCCACCACAATATAAGAGTAAACACATAGTGATTGGCACCTCAAATCTTTTGGATACCTCTTGGCATATATCAGATCCATGTTAATATGGATTTGTGCTAGTTTAGTCAACATATCAATACATGAAAATGCATCTGTGTGTTTAATTACAGAACTCCTTATCTTAATGATAGAACTCCTTATCTTGATTATTTCTTGCACACGATTTATCAACCTTGATCAAACAAAGATATAAGGACATCCATTTTTTTTAATTTGATATAATCTATCTAATCATTCTTAAGAACATCATCTTGACCCTACTAATGGCGTTTGCAATTTGCTGCCAGATCAAGTCCTTCCTAAATCAGTTGAAACTTGAAAAATGTGAACGCAGCCACAAAGAAGAAAGTAATTATTCCCTGATATTTGATGGATATTCCAGGGTGATTTAGAAGTCTTCACTGTAAGCTCAAACCTTTGCAATATGGCCCCTACACTACCAGCAAGCAGGTGGGAGAGAATTCTTTCAAGCTTGATATCTTTTGCCATACCTTGATATTTAAGGTTGAGTTACTTCAGCCCTACTTTCCACCTCTACTGGAGCAATCTAACACAAATTGAGCATCCAACATAAATTTAACTAAATTGTATGGATCCAATCAAGAATGATTAGATCACTAAGAACTAGTGGAACCATATTCGCAACAAGGGCTTTATTTGGTTTCACTTCGCTAACACAAGTCAGTTGTGATAATATCAAGGAGGCCTTCCTTTGGCTTGCCAAGAAGATCTGGCAAACATTTGCTCACTTGTTCACAGCAGCCAATGCAATAGGATACATTGGTTTCCAAATGGAGAAAAACAATTTGGAAACAGTTCTCAAGAGCACCAAAATCCCCTTCCTATATTGGCACTAGTTCCAGAGCCAACCTCTATGCCAATTCCAATGCCAAACTTAGCTCCAACACCAGCAATCCCAAAGTCTTTCAGATTCCAACACCAGTGATGCCAAACCTTACATTGGCACTAATATCAACTACATCGGACTCTTAACAAATGCCAAACCTCAACCTTTTGATTTGGCATCATTTTTTGTTCCTTCCCAGCATGCAAGACGATCCAGCATCAAACTCAACCTTCTTGAACCAAAATATTGCACTACACATTACAGAAGTACCCAATGCCATTTACAGATACAATCTTATGCCAAAGGGAAGTTGAACCGCTTCAACTCCCCATTCCCTTTGATTCTTGATATTATATATACTATATATTATAATGTACCCAGTTTAGTTTAGGCTCTCCTCAAGCAATTTGAGAGAGGAGTCATGCATCTCATCTAAAATTCCATAGCAAATGGTTATTTTTAGGTTAAAGAAACACATTTCTGAAATTTTAATTTCCATCTTTCAATCCTTTTGCGCAGTTCAAAATCATATTGAGTGTATTTCACACTCAAGCTTCTGCCATTATAACACATGGAATTTTCATTCACTATGTTGTCCCCCAAGCATCTCCTAAGATTTGGAATATCAAATGGGGATTCCTACCAAAATCAAGCAACAAGTTCATCATTGGGAGATTATAGGGAAGTGATCTAGGCTACGTGTTGATTGTTCACAAAATCATAGCCTCAATTTGGTTGCAAAGAGTTTCACTAATCTTCAATCTCGATCATCACGATTCATATATTTTCTTGGTTTCCCAAAATGGTTACCAAATGTACAATCCAATAGAAGGTTTGTTGAAACTAAATTCAATTGGGAAAAAGCCCAAACATTAAGCTTGGGAATTTATCTTTGAATGGTGAACTCAATACCAATCCATATTACACTCTCAGCAATGAAATTGTGTCTCCCCTTTTTCAAATAATGTAAAAATAATAAAGTTAATATTTTAAGTTGTCTAAGCAACTTATTTTTAAGTGACAACTTAATATTACCTTATTATTATTAGAAATAATTAGAATGGAGTGGAAAAAGTAAAAATAAAAGGGTAAAAATGATAAGTGGACCTTTTTGTGTGCACATGCTTAGTGGGTTTCATTATTGCAAGTTTTTGCTAGTGGAGTTACTATTACACACGTGTGTGCACATCCTTTGTGGAGCTCACTATTGCAAGCTTTTGCTAGTGGAGTTCATTATTCAACACATATGTGTGCACATCCTTAGTGAAGCTCACTATTGCAAACTTTGCTAGGTGGAGTTCACTATTGCACCACTTTTTGGCCCCTCATGTTGGAAATGTGTTTTCCTTATTGGACCACATTTTCCATTAACCATGGGGACCCTTGTGTAGTGGAGTGCTCCCATGTGGCACGCCTCACCCTCCTTTGTCTTTCTCTTCCATCAACGCTCTATTTATTCTTTCCTCTCATACTCATTCTTGATTCATCTTTGTAATCAATAAAACCTTATTTCAAAGCTTGAACCTTTGGTTCAACTTCTTCTCTCTTATAACGAAAACCCTTGGAGTGCATAATTAGGAGGATGAAAATCCTCTTACTTTCTATTGTGGATTGGAGGACGAAAACCCTCTTATGCATATGAGGTTTGAAGGACGAAAACCTTCTTAACCTATGAGGTGATTCCATTCGGGAATTACATTTGTGCCAAAGATTGTGATCCCATTGTGGATCACTTTAGAAATTGTGTGAAATGTTTGTTGCTATATTTTGGTTATATGTGTATTCTAATTATTATACTAAAGAAATCAGTTGGATTTTAGCTACGTTACTGGATACGCCCCTCCCAGGCCCTGGGAGCACGGGGATTCGCTGATACGGTACAGTACGCGGCCAATCTGCGAGGGATACGACCAGGGTATGTCGTGCCCCCTGTGAATACGGCCAGATACGTCCATGGACTTATCCGGCCTTATCCGCAGGGGGCACGACATACCCTGGCCGTATTCCCCGCAGATCGACCGAATAAAAAAACATTTTAATTTTTTTCACTTTATAACAAAAAAGTCAAAACCCTAAATGTATTCTCACTGCAACCCGCGACTCATCACTGCCTCCGCGACTGCGCGACCTACGACTGCACGACCCGTGCCTGCGCAACTGCGTGACTGCGTGCCTGCGCGCAACCCTCTGAGTGACTACGCGACTGCGCGCTCCCTGCCGGCTGCCGCCCTACCTACTGGTATTTCACAAGGTTTTTAAATTTCATTTTTTTTTCTTCCTAAACTGAGAAACTCCCTAGGGTTTTAATATTTTATAAATTTATTAAATTATAAACTAAATTTTTATTATATAGTTTAGTTTCTTTAATTTTTATTTATTTCTTTTAACTTTTTAATTTTTATTATTACGTTAAAAATTTAAAATGTTTGTTTTTAAATTTTAGTCTTTAGAGATATAATATATATTAAGTATTAAATTTTAATTTAAAATTATTAATTAGTTTAAAATTTTAAATATAAACTTATAAAGTATAGTATTAAATTTTAAATTATTAATTAGTTTAAATTTTTTAATATAAAGTATAGTATTAAATTTTAAATTATTAATTAGTTTAAAATTTATATTTATAATTAAATTTTAATAGCAATTTTTTGTGTTATCAAGTGCTATAAGCCTATAGCGATTTGTCAAAAATTAGAATGTCTCAAGGTGCAAGTGCTAGTTCAGTGGGGCAAGGGATAACCCCCAAATATGATTCACAAGCACCTCTCTGGAAAATATGTGACAATATTAGAACAGATGCCTGGTGGAGGGTGTTTTCATTGGCTTTGCTCAGAGTGTAACGGTAAATTCAAGAGCTCGTATAGTCGAATAAAAGCTCATTTATGTGCAATTTCTAGCACTGGAATCAGAGTTTGTACTGGGCCAAGCATAGGTGGAAAGCCTGGTAAGGGCTTGCCACAAGCAAAGATCCTTGCATACATCAAAGAGCAAGAAGACGCAGATGCCGTTATAGGACAAAGATCAAAACATCCTTTGAAAAAGAAAAGATCACCTCCTGTTGATCCATCTTGTGTTAATGTAGTGACCCCATCACACCCCTTTCTTGTTGCACCCATTGCGGCCGAAGAGGAAGAGGATTCACCTCTTGGTCGCAAGAGAACAAAAGATGCAGGCCCATTGGAGAGGGCATTCCAAAATGACTCCAGAGAGATAGCGGAGCAGAGCATCGCACGTTGTATTTACGCATGTGGGTTGTCATTTAATACTGTTAGATCACTATACTGGCAGGAAATGGTGAGATTTATCAATGTTGCCCCTAAAGGGTTTGCCACTCCAGGGTATGAAAAGGTGCGCACCACCTTATTGACAAAAGAAAGAAAACACATTGAAGATGCATTGCAGCCCACAGGGATTCATGGATCGAAACATGGTTGTCCATCATTTCTGATGGATGGAAAGATACGGCAAATAGGCCATTGATTAATGTGATTGCTGTGAGCCTTAAAGGGGCAATGTTTTTGAAGGCCGTTGATTGTGAGGGGCAAATGAAGGATGCACAATTCATTGCTAACATCTTGATAGAGTTCATTGAGGCAGTGGGGCCTCAAAACTTGTTCAAGTTGTAACAGACAATGCTAAAAATTGCAGAGCTGCGGGCATGTTCGTTGAGGCAAGGTATGGGCATATATTTTGGACACCTTGTGCTGTTCATTCCCTCAATCTTATGTTGCAAAAGTTGGAGACAAAAATTGATTGGATCAAACAAGTCTATGAGGAGGAGAATGAGATCCAAATGTTCATAACCAACCATCACATGTCCCAAGCCATCTTTAAGACTTTCTCAAAATTACAATTGTTGAAGGTAACTCTTAATTTAATTTTATAAGTTTGTAATTTGTAGTGTTTTTTATTTTTGAACAATTTTAAGTTTATTAATTATTTGTTTTAATTTTGTATAATTGTATTAGGTTGTTGAGACTCGATTTGCCTCACACACCATCGTCTTGAGACGACTTGTTAAGGTGCGTGAAGCATTGAGTAGCATGGTCATCAACAACCTTTGGGGTGTATGGAGGCAAGCAAACAATGAGAGGGCCACAAAAGTGAAAGGGTGGATTCTTGATGATGCGTGGTGGGAACGTGTGGAGTATTTGCTGAGTTTTACTAATCCCAATGTCAGCATGTTGAGATATGTGGGCATGGATCATCCATGTTTGGGTGAGATTTATGATGGAATTGACTCAATGATTGAGAACATTAAATCCATCATAAATGCCAAAGAGCAAGATCCCACAGAGAGGTTCTTCAAGGAAGTGCAGTCGCATCTCATTGAAAAGTGGAACAAAATGACCACCCCATCACATCTTCTTGCTTTTGCCTTGACACCCAAATACTACAGTACAAAGATTATTTCTTTGCCCAAGAGGGTCGCACCATATAGGGATGTTGGGGTTGCCGAGGGATATAAGACAGCATTCTCTAAAATATTTCCCGATCCAGAGGTAGAAGACCAAGTCAGAGAGGAGTTTGTGCATTTCATATCCTCAGTGGGTCATTCCCTTGGCGCTATCCGTGACAAGTACAAGATGGACGCTCACTTTTGGTGGTACCTCCATGGGCAAGCATCCACCCACCTTCAACCACTTGTAATAAAAGTTCTATCACAAGTAAGATTTTAATTTTTTACTCTACCCTTCTTTTGACCTTTTCAATGTTTTGTTTTAAGTTTTAACTTTTAGTCTTTTAATTTTTTATAAATTTTAATTCATTTTGTGGCTTTAATAGGTTGCAAGCTCCTCTTCAGTTGAGCAAAGTTGGGGCAGCTATGGCTTTATCCACTCAGTTAAACGCAATAAGTTGGCTGCAAAAAAAGCGAAGGATTTGGTTTATGTGCATTCCAACTTACGTCTTCTCTCACATAAACAACCTCAATACAAGGAAGGGCCAACAAAGTTGTGGGATGTGAACCCAGAGACTGTTGATTTAGATGCCTCCCTTACATACCTTTCTTTATTTGACACGGAGCTAGACAATGCTTCACATGAATTGCATAGTGGAGCTAGTGGGAGTGGCACTACTACTGCTTGTGGTTAATGAACCACATGATGATGAAGACATTGCAGGCGAAGAAGAATATTAAATATATTATATAGTGAACAATGAAAACGCTGATTTGTCTCTATTTTTGTCCATACATTGTAACATTTGCACCATGTACCTGTTATAATTTATAAAACTAATATAAGTTCGACTATTGAAAATTATGATATTTGGCATTGAATTATGAGTATATATTTTGTGGTTATATAACTTATTTGAAGTTATTTTGTTTCCTCTATGCATATTATGTGGTTAATTTTGCTTATATTTTTATATTTTTAATTTTTTATATATATTTTTGTATGGCCGTATCCAAACCACCAAAAAATAAATCGATGTATCCCCATATCCGATACTCGTACCCGTATCCGTATCGGCAACTTAGTGTTGTAATCAATGTTATACAACTCTTTTTGTGAATGTTTCTAGTGGGGATTAGAATAACAATATTGTATGTGGCTACCTAGTATGTTTATTAGTTGTCCCTAACTACAGAAATCAAAAATTATAGTGTTAGTTTATTTTGAAAGGGATATTATTGTAAAAATCAGAATTCAAAAATTGTCAACCTTGAAAATTGAAAGGGATAGTGCTATCAGAGCCAAGATTTTGGCAACCTGTGAAGGGGAATTCCAGATCTTGCTAGCCTACATTTGTTTTTTCCAACTTGTGAATCTGACAAAATATCATGGGAGATAGAAAAGAGTTGAAAAAACAAGAGTTAGAAAAAGAAGAATGGCAGCAACAAATCAGACTTGATTATGAAGCCTATTGTAAAGATTATTACAAGCTCATCTGAAAACTCAAGTTATGTTGACACTCCGAGAGTTTTGTGATTTAAGGAGGAGATATGATCCAAGAAGAAATGAAAGACATGTGAGCGATCTACCAACATATGTTGAAGAATTTGACTTTACCTTTGGAGAGTTCTTGGAGATGTTTGAAGAAGGTAAAAATAGGAAATTAAAGAAGCAAGAAGATTCAGATCCGAAAATGGTTAGCGAGAAGCCCATGAAAGAGGGAGTTGAAAAAGATGTCCTTGTTCAAGGAGCACCCATCAATCTTCCAATGATTGAATCCATGCTACATAGGGATATTTTGCAGATGAGTGAAGAGAACAGCCAAGTAGAGTTGCAAGTTTCCATGGTGGAAGCATTGGACGTTGAAGTTGTGCATGCAAATGCACACAAGGAGATGATTGTGAAGGTTCACCCATGTGAAGAAGCTGAAATCAGAGATATGATGAAGGAGAAAACAACCATGAGTGTTGTGGAAAATGGGCCATTGGCAACCCACAGTGAGAGAGAAAATAATGAGCAGCATGCTAGACGCATAAAGGAGTTGACTATTGGACATGTCCTTGGGGGTGGAGCGATGGATGAGTTGCTTGAGGGAGATTTTGTTTCCCATAATGTGTTTGTGCAATGTGCAGGTCCAGCAATGGATAAGATAGCAGAGAAGATGACTAAGGATGGTGCAATCCAGCATGCTCATTTGTATGAGAGGCGGAGTGAAGAGGCTGATCAAGTGACTAATATGACATCAATGATTGAGGATCTAGTTGGTGATGATATTCCAGCCTTGGGTGAGTGTCTTCAAGTTGATATGGAGACAAGGGAGGGCGATAGAGGATGGGAACAAGCTCGTTCTCAAGAAGATGTGCAAATGAATGTTCATTTGCAGCAATGTGTGGAAGAAGAGTTGTCCCAAAAAAACAACATATATGTCCTAGAGAGTGGACAGAGTGAAGATGCAGGATTTGAGAAGCCAAATAATGATATGGAGCAAGCTTGTAACATAGAGATGGATGAATTGGAGCAACTGAATTTGAAATCAGCTCATGTATGTGATGTTGCAGGTATGGAGAGTGAGCCTCTTGAGCTCAACAAGTGGAAGGAGTTGCCAATATGTATAGCAGCCCAAACATGTGATGTAGATAGGGATGTTGCAGTTGAGATGGAGAGAGTGTTTGTTATAGCATCACTTGGTGCAGGGTTTCTAATTCCTGATTATATTAGAGTAGCGCAACATAAGCCAATTACATCACAAGGAGGATCGAGGATTGAGAATTGTAAATTCCCACAACTGGTTTGGGATCTTGGTATTTGCAAGACGGTTCAAGCATTGCTTGAGCGCAAGCAATTTTGAGAAAGGTAGACTATCGTGTCCTCTTTTTCAAAAAATGTAAAAATAATAAAGTTAATATCTTAAATTGTCTAAGTAACTTATTTTTAAGTGACAGCTTAATATTGCCTTATTATTATTAGAAATAACTAGGAATGGAGTGGGAAAAGTAAAAATGATAAGTGGACCCTTTTGTGTGCACATGCTTAGTGGGTTTCACTGTTGCAAGCTTTTGTTAGTGGAGTTCACTATTAGACATGTGTATGCACATCCTTAGTGGAGCTCACTAATGCAAGCTTTTGCTAGTGGAGTTCATTATTCCACACATGTGTGCACAACCTTAGTGGAGCTCACTATTGCAAGCTTTTGCTAGTGGAGTTCATAATTCCAAATGTGTGTGCACATCCTTAGTGGAGCTCACTATTGCAACCTTTTGCTAAATGGAGTTCACTACGGCCACTTTCTAGCCCCTCATGTTGGAAATGTTCTTTCCTTATTGGACCACATTTTCCATTAACCACGGGGACCCTTGTGTAGTGGAGTGCTCCCATGTGGCACGTCTCACCCTCCTTTGTCTCTCTCTCCACTCAACACTCTATTTATTCTCCCCTCCCATACTCATTCCTAATTCATCTTTGTGATCAAAAACATCTTATTTCAAAGCTTGAGCCTTTGGTTCAACTTCCTCTCTCTTATGACAAAAACCCTTGGAGTGTAGAGATTAGGAGGACGAAAACCCTCTTGGTTTCTATTGTGGATTGGAGGACGAACACGCTCTTGTTCATATGAGGTTTGGAGGATGAAAACCCTCTTAACTTATGATGTGATTCCATTCAGGAATTATATTTGTGTCAAAGATTGTGATCCCATTGTGGATCAGCTTTAGAAATTGTGTGAAAGGTTTGTTGATATATTTTGGTTGTGTGTATTCTGATTGTTATAATAAAGAAAACAGTTGGGTTTTAGTGTTGTAATCAATGTTATACAGCTCTTTTTATGAATGTTTCCAGTAGGGATTAGAATAACAATATTGTATGTGGCTGCCTAGTAGGTTTATTAGTTGTCCCTAATTGCAGAAATCAGAAATTACAGAGTCGTTAGTTTATTTTGAAAGGGATATTATTCTAAAAATCAGAATTCAAAAATTGTCCAGAAAAGGTACATTACAGAAATGCTCAACCTTCTAGCCTTCAAATTTTCAGCATTGCAAGGGGGATTTACATGGTCTACCAACCCAGTCAATTGATAATTTTCTTTGAGATCTACTGGCTTGTAATGAGAAATGATTTCAGAATCTCTTTTGAAGCCTAGGCATTGGCATTGTTCAATATCCACCGTTATGAAGTAGACTGCTGATAGGGATTCACGTCTTGTTTAAAACATAAGGGAGATCAAAAGTTAAAAGCTAGATATCTAAATTAAGCTTTAAATTTGATAGATGTATCTTGGTTTTACTTAATTCTTGGTTTTTCAATCTCTCAATTCTTATTTGCTGAAATATCATTGATAGCATTTAGGCTGATGTTATTGATACAAACTTTGCCATAACGGACGTCAATTGAGCCTCCCATTCAAACTAGCCAACTTTGAAAAATCATAACAATTAGATATCATATTTGTCGAGCCAATCAATGTAGTTTCAAATTCAACTAGTGAGTACTGGTGAGTTTCACCAATTCTTGATAAATCACTTCATAAGATTCGATCCTACTCACTGGTTTTTTCTCATTTTTATATAGGTTGTCATAAGGTTTGCTAGGATCATCCACTTTGCTGACATGTCTTGTTGCAACTCCAAATAGATCCTAATACATCTAACATGATCAATTTTTGATTGAAAATTAACATGATTATTTTGGTTATACCTGTCATTAAAATCCTTCTTCATGGTTGTTTACTAGTACATCTTTTTAGTAGCGTGATATCCAGAAAACAACCAATAAATTCTGTCTACAAGTCTTTGCATATAGATTTGACTGAGTCAACCACTCAACACTACTAATAATAGTATTGCATTAAATGCCTGCTTAGGCTCCTCAGAAAATCACTTCTTTTCTTGCATTATGGAATATTGACAGTTTTGAATTTATGGCCATTATGTCTTCTCTATCCATTCCCATCTCTACATTTGAAGATGATCTACCCTTTGCATTTGTTTGAAAGCGTGGAAAAGATAATTTCTAGAAATATAAAAAGGAGAAAGTTTTCAAGAGGCTAGACACTGTTCCCAAAGTTAAAGAGCTTACATTCTTATAGCTTTCCCAAATCCTAATCTTATTATCTCACTAGTATTCCTTGACAAGTATTCATTACAATTACATTGACTCAAACTCATAGTCACCAAGAATCTCCAATATAGGACAAGGACTGCGTCCCATCCCCATAATCACATCTTCTAGTGACAGCATTTATTTATAATATAGTTGTAAACTCATTCATATACACATGTACCCAAATTTGAATGGCGTTCCTGTCCCTATACCAATACCCATACCCCCAAATCTCTGAGCGACTATGTTTGACCTTCCAATAATACAAGCACAGACCAATTTAGATATGCTGTAAAGCTAGTGCCCAATTTGCCAAATTGAACCCACTATGATGATGAAGAACCACAAAAGAAATATCAATGAAATTATCAAGAAGCATAAATAAAAAAGAGGTCAGAGGGAGTTTGTCTACGCCCTTGTGGCTCACAATCAATTTGCCAAATTAAGGAAGTAATCACAAAGATACGCCATCCAAACTTTACCTCCTCTACTCCATTGGAAATCATCAACAATGACCATATCATATTCCTGCTGGTGAACTGCATTTGTTCTGTCTACAAAATTTGTCGCAGTAAAATAAATTGTACCCGAAAGGAATTGAACATTGATTTCAATCTGCAGGACACTGGTCTGCACACTTTCCATAGCCGACCTTGTCAGCATACTAATAGTCATTTTCCTTGAAAACTATCTCTAAACATCTGGCGGGTTCTCCCACCCCCATTCCTACAAGTCTGTCTCACTTGTTCCTTGCATTCAAAGGTAATGACGTGCATTTTTCTTTGCCTTGCAGAAGCAAGGTTGACCATTTCTAGTGACTGTAACTTATCACAAACATAAGACTTCATCAAAGATCAAAAGGATCAAGCTAAACAAATAGGAATAGTAGTTCATGGTTTAGAAGATCTGCACTGCAGCTCACTCTACTCTATCCATGCTATGATTTCCCAATTCATTACAAGTGTGCCATATATGCAATGATGCCAAAATAGAACCCATACCAGATTGACAGCGCCTTGGTTTGTCAGAAAGGAGTGCATCCCTTTATAAATCGGAATTAATAACTCTTGTAAAGTCATAAAGCCCACTTCATGTCAAGATCACCACAATTGACTTTAGTTTTGCTAACTAATTCTTTCGCTAAGGCTCATCGTTCAGGTTTTTGACATTCTCTTTGCCAACCAATCTACAGGCAAGGTGAATCTCAAAGGAATCTATTAGCCAACCAATCTACATTCCTTTGAGAAATTGGAACTGTGAACAGACATTTTGTACTTAAAATCACAATAGGGCAGTGTCACCTTCCTTGAAGTTTGTATCTTTAATCTTGTGGTCGTACTATTATGTGTGCAGGGAATGCATTCAGTGTCTTTACTATTGGTTTAGTGAAATCACATTCCTCCCCAAAATATATGCAGCCAGGTTCAGTGAATTTGTTAAGTCCAGCTTTTGTAAGTCTTGAAATTGATGTTCACCCATCATGGATGTATCCATTTGACAATGTGGGCTTATGAATCATTATTGTGCCTCTTGGAGCAGACCATCTTGTCTCAAATGGCTCAGGAGGGAAGGATTTTTTTCTGTTTCTTTGACATTCTTTCTTAAAAGGGGATGGACAAGAGTACCTTATAAGCAAAACGCTATCGCCAAAGTTTTGTGCAACAAAGTTATAGGAATATTCTAACTGAAAAAATAAAATATTGAATCCCATGTCATAGAACAAGGACCCTCATTCTTCCTTGGCTAATGTTTATCATCTCCTGACTGAATATGGACACAGGCTCGACCAAAGGGAGAGGTTCAATTGGCAGGAAAGCACTTGGCTGATAAGTCGACGGAGAGAAAGTCAGGAGCCATTATCGCTAATAGGTTGAAGAGTGAGTGCAATATACCTCTATTATGTTTCTCAGTTGTGGAGTCGACAAGTAGTACGCAATAGTATCTTAGATATGCAACTAGTAAAAACTATAAGCCTTCATGTCAAATGGCATGAGCTCAAGAGGTAAAGTAATAGGGGATTCCAAAGCGTATCCCCAATTCAAATCCCTGGGAGACATGATAAAGTGTTGAAATTTGATAAAATACCACATCCAACTCACTAGGTGTACCATAACCCAACAAATGAGGCCAGGTGCAAGTCCCAAGTGAATTTAACAAACGAGATACCCCTTGGTCATGGCATCTAAATCGAAGGTCACCCTACAAGGGGAATTTACAAAAAAAGATTATAAGCCTTCATAACATGGTAATTCAACTGAATATACCAACACCATATTTAAATGCCCGTTGTTGTGTTGTTGTACAGCTTTGAATGACTAAACTTCCACACATTAAGGTCCTTAAATTTGTACTTAATATATGTTAGTCCCAGGATTTAATAATCTTCCTAGAAAAATCAACTAAATACTTACTTTAACGGTAATATGAAATCGGCAGCCATCACTTTAATAAGACAGAATAATAAATAATAAATAAGAGTGAAAATAATGAAAGAGTCTTAGCCAAACAAAGCAAAAACACACCTTCATCAGGAGGTAGAAATCGTATATGTCCAGGCCTGACAACCACTGGAAGGCTCTCTTCTTCAGCTTCAATGTTGTCATCTTGATTTGATTTTTGAAACTTATCACTTTTTGGGAAAAATTTGTTGTCAACAATGCCATTGCTCTGAACCAACTGCCCTTACATCAACAAAAACTAACATCTGGTAAAGCATATTTATTACTGACATGAAAATAATAAACCTGACATTTCAAATAGCAAAAAATTTCATAAATGGTAAATAACATTTCAAAAGAAAAAGTAGATGTTACATTGGATACGGTAGTTACCTGATAAGAACCTTTCAACAACTAGGAAAATTTAACAATTCAGATTCGAAGCCTAATAGCTTCGAAGTTTAGAATGCATCTACTTTTAGTTTTAACTTCTTCTTAAGACTAACCATCCATTTTTCTTGAGATGAAAAGCCTTTGTAACCAACATTGTCAAGTGTGGGGGAAACCAGTTGTCTGCTTGTACTTACATGAAAAAATATTCAAAGATTCAACATGTCATACTCATCACAAGCATGAAACTCTGACAATAGAAACATCAAAAGAGGATATTAAACATCTAATTCTATAATTACAGTTTCAAGCCAATTAATGGTGTAAGAAATGATTCCAGTAAGACATTTTGAGTTAAGTGCATGGATCCAAAAGAATTAAGTAGTTCAGGAGAATATAGTGTTTTTAGGAATACAAAGAACAAACTATCCAACAAGTAATTGAAGTAAATACCTCTTGATTTTTAGCCTTTTGCTCTCGCAGCCAACGTCTCTTTGCTTTTTTTCTCTTTGCACTTCTGCTTGGAGACTGATAATGAGAATTAATAATGTAACTGAATTCCATTACACAGAGATGCAACAAACGAAAGCAAAAGATTGAAGAGGAATACCTAGGATTAAAATTTAAAACCAATCAATACATTTGGAACACTCATATAAACAAATAAGAAATCACAATAATACCTAGAAAACAAACTGACCCAAACCAGTAAAATTTCACCCATTGAAAATAATAAACATGATAAAGCAAAGTATCCAAATAGTCAGATGGTATACCGATACATAAAATCAAGAGCTATTGATGGCATAATTAACTTCAATCTAAAGGACAAGGCACATGCTATCTTTTTTAATGCAGCTTGGGAGTTTATTTGTCGTGAATTTGAAGCAGTCTAGGAAAAATAAAGGTACCCTTTTTCTGGTAATCAACATCATGACCTCCATAAAATCTGCAAAAGAAACCATGCATTGCAAATTAGATATGTAAATAGTGTAACATACTTGCATCCCATCTGCCATTGTCATTTAGACATCCTATCACTGGCGATCATGATCCTTGTTACTCACTCACATTATTTGAACACGCCATTGTTTGTGTTGATTGCATGCTGTTAGGCTTTCTATTACATGGCCGAATACTAACCAAGGTTAGAGTCAGCTTAATAGTCAAATATAAGTCATTGTGACACATTTTAAACATGCAATGCTGCCTGGGCACCTTGTCAGAATAATTCTAGGATTCTGACATGATATGCTGGAAAGCAATTATTCCATTTTCCTTTATTACTATATCTCTAGGTTGTCTGGAAACGGAAACGTTTCTGAAATGTGGAAATGCCAGTTTTCAAAAATCCTTGATCTGGAATCACCATGGAAATGTCCGTACAATATATATATATGTATATAAACAATGCATAATACTCATTTTTAGTCTATAAAAGATGAAAGTCTTTAAAATATATAGTATTCATTCATTCATTTCTCCAAACACACAATGTAAATTCAAATCTAGAATAAATAATCTAGATTGTCCTCAAAATCATGAATGCCACTCATTATTTTTCAACTTTATCATTTACTGACCATAAGTCATCTAGTTTGTAGGGGCTCCCCAATGCATCAAAGCTTCCTGAGTGCATGCCCTAAAGGGTGCACCAGGAATGGGGTGGTATCAGCTCTTTGCACTTTGCAAGAGATGTTCTCATACTATTCTATCATACCTACATCCCTTCATGTAGCCTTCATACCTCCTATGATGTCTCCTTGAAATCTTGAAACCCTGAAATATGGCTAAGTCTGAAAACCTGAAACCTTGAAATCTGACTAAGTCTGAGATACGATAGGATCCTCCAAAACCTAGAATTTGCATTATAGTTCCTAGAGGTCCAAAACTACTCTCAAACGTCCTGAAAGTATATATTACTTAAATGTTTATTTTATATATACTGTCTGGTTCATCTTTTTATTTTTTTTGGTCGACTTTGACGTATTTTTTCTGCTGGAATCCCTTGGAAACTTTGGGAAATGGCCAAAAATGCCCTGGAAACATCTGGAGGCTTCCCGGAAACATCTCAGACATTTCCAGGTGTTTCCGGAGCATTTTCAGGGCTTTTCTGTACCAGAAAGATTTCCTCTTTATATTTCTTCCCGGCCTTCATAATATTGGACAAGGATCATTACAAGTTAGTTTCTCCAACCTCGTATCTTATGTTTATTGGCAGATCCTCCATTTAAGCCTCCTGTAGATTAGAACATAGTTAACAGGTGCAAGTAAGAGAGCTTTGAAACACATGACCTGATGAGAACAATCCTGCCAGGGATCCAAATAAAAATTGCACTTGACCTCACCTACTTCAGCTGGAAGACATCAGATGAAAGCCAGAAATAATAATTAAGCTAGTGATATTCAGTACATCAGCAGATTTTGTCACCAAACACGACTTTTTTCATAGTTAACCTTATTATTTGGGCGACAGGTTCTTCAATTGCAACAAAATACACTTCAATGTTGCACAAAACATTGTTATATTGTCCTCCTTGGTATAGGGTCTTTGACCCTGAGTTTTAATGTTTTGTGCAAATCTTTTGTCAATTGGTAGACAGCAATGCAAGACACACAGATGGTGAAGCAAAGCAGTTAGGTTGCCAAGTCCACGCTCAGAAATGCCGTGCTATGATCAGATGAAGCAAGTTAATGCCAGATGTAGGAATCGATGAATAATGAATATTACAATAAATAACTGCTTATCGTCTAGTAATTGAATATAGAATGCATATTAAATAGGTCCAGCAAATCAAGCAACCCCCTGGTTCAGTCTCAGGTATGCCTTCTAACAGAGTAAAGATGGAACCAGGCCTGCTCCCCACATTTCCAAAAGAGTATCCTTCTCTCACAAGAGAAGCTTCTTAAGGTCATGGTGTCCTTGTTTCTCCATTTTGGTTCCCACTGTAACTTTCAGTTTCAGGCTAAGCCAGAAAACATTTTTTGCAATCTGTAGCAAGCACTTGTTTTCCCTGATTCTTATCTATATTAAACAACGATTTTGTATGGGGTCTGCGTTTTGGGCTAGATTATTTACCCACCATTTCATCCTATGGATGGTTTTAGCTTCTATTTGTGTCTTTGTCAGTGATAGTCAAAGCCTTAAAGTAATCTGTTTTATATATTCGACTCTTGTTTCATTTATATATGGTTTTCTGATTATTCGCAGAATAATTAGCGCCGTCACTAGGAAACTCTTAGTATAGGGACAAGGACCGCATCCCCATCCCCGTGCCCAATCCTATGGTGGCTAAATTTACATATAATATAGCCATCCCCTTATTCACTTACTATGATATGCTCCAGATAAACAAAAATAATAAACATGTGTTAACTGATATGAACTCCAATGGAAGAATAATTTGTATGCAATGATTAAAACAATAGGAGCACTCGACTACCCAAAATAAAATAGTGCGAGCACTCTGCTGCCCAACAATAAAATAAATATCACAAAGCATAGGAAAGATTAAAAATCTAAAATATGATTAGATGAGACCTTTCTTAGGAGGTTAAAATACAGATAATCAAGTAATTTGTGATTAATCGGCTACATGGCTGACTAGAAAAGACACCGTTGTGCAGGGAACACACTATTTTGTGATTAGTTAGCTGCTCATTGAAATGGGTATTTTGCCACGTTGCCAATACGGATATGGGTACGAGTATCGGATATGGGGATATGGCGATTTTTTTTTGGGGGTTCGGATACGGCTGGATACAGCCGTACAAAAATATATAAAAAAAATTAAACATTAAAAATAGTCATATAAGCAAAATTAACCACATAATATGCATAGAGGAAACAAAATTAAAAATAAAAACGTAAAATAAAATAAAAACAAAACATAATTAAATATTAGGATTTAATGACAAAATAAATAATAAATAATATAAAATAAAAACAAAACATAAAATAAAAATAACAAAATTAAAAATAAAAACGTAAACTAAATTAAAAATAACAATGCAGTCTCCTCTCATCCATGTATTAAAAATAACATTGTAAATAGTCTATTGTCGTCCACGTCCAAATCTGTCCCCTGCCATCTGCATCTGTAGTCTGCACAAAGGTCGTGAATTCATTTTACCCAGGTTTTATTCTGCGGCGATTTTTGGCCCGCTCCCCCTGCACTCCGTACCCTTCACCATATCCCTACGCGCTCCCAGGACCTGCAGGTGACATAGGTATTTTGCAAAGCCTCCGGAGATATTTTTGTTCCCCGTTGTCAATAAGAAGCTTTTTTGTAGTACTTCATCTTTTTGATTTGGAAGGGTGGGGCCCCTAATAGACACCTCATTTACTTAGCAAGAAAAAGATGCAAAATACATTAAAAATAAATATGCAAATACAAATAAAAAATTACAAGCATGAAAATAAATATGCTAAACTTATATATCCATGAGTCTCAAAACTTTATAGCATTAAAAGATTAGAAAATGTACATAGTTTAGGGCCTAAATTGTTGGTGTTTAGAATAGCTTGTAAAATTTTAGTTTTAGTTTTAGGTTTTGCTAGGGTTAATTGTTTTCTGATTTAAAATCAGATATGGATCCAGACTGGATCAACCCGCCCAAAAAAATCAGTTCGGACCAGATCCAGCTAGATTTGGTAAATGGTTAAGTTAGTATTGCTAACTAGTAAATTGTGCAGTAAGTTGGGAGACCTGCAAGTAGTATGGCATATGTAGTAATTATATTGCCATAATATGAAAATGTAGAGATTCAGAGAACATAACGTGTGATAATCCCATGAGCATTGGCATCAAAAGTCAAAATACAAATAATAATGCACCAATCAAATGAGGCATGTGAGAGAATTAAACCATGTGGTTGTAAAGTACATCTTTTAGAAATAAATGAACAAACAAATGTTGACAAATGTTGACAAATGACCAAAGTAGGTCACTGCACTCATATCCAAAAAACAATGTTCCCGAAACTAAAACTAGGAACACAAATGACCAAAGTAGATCACGAGACCAATATCCAAAATTAGAGTACCTTAAACTAAAACCAAGAAGCAATAAGACAAAATAAGAGGGGGGTAAACAAATTTGATGATTTTAACAATATGGCCTTTACTTCTGCTGTGGGAATTGGCTCTAGCACTAATAAGGAGGCCAAAGCTTAGCAATCATTGTATTGGCATTAACAGCAAATAATGGCCATCATGAGGATTCAACGTATGGTTGAAAACAAGGCAATCATTATCATGATTACTTGAAAACAAGATCCTACCAATGTACTCCAACAATGTTTAAAACGGACAAAAGTTGAAGTGCAATTAAAAGGATTTGCAGAGATAAGCGAACTATATGAAACAACAGAAAGAAGGTCATTTCTATTATAGCATGCAAAACTCTGGGAAAGAGGATTGACTTTCATTCCACCGAAGCCACGAGTCAAAGCATGAACAAAGGGTTTATCATTTTGTTTTTTTGCTTTAGTTCAAGGTTTGATTTGAAGGCACTTTGCAGATTTACAACATATACAGCTAAAGCATTGGCTTTAGGAAGCCTTTGAAAGGCTTGTTACACAATGGGATAACGGTCAAAGCCAGATTTGGTGTAGCTCCAAGTATATTCAGACTGCCCTAAGAATGAGCTCAAAGTTTTCAATGTGCTCATTGTGACTAGTTAGTAATGACCTCAATACTCTTGTTATAGATCCCATAAGTATGGTTGGGCCGCATGTTATATAATTTCCCTCTGATTGTTACTATTAATATAAATATATTTATTTTATTTCCCACTTTATATTCAAGATGTAAGTTGATTCAAAGGTTCAGTTTAGTCACAAGCTTGGTCAAGAGGTCAATGCCCAGGTGTACAGAATTTAAACAATATATAAGTTAGATGGAAAGTAATTCACTTGAGAGCTTCCAAAAGGGGGATCTCTTACACTAAATTGGAATCTGGCTTGGCCGTGACCTACAAATAACCCTTTACCTTTACCTTTACCTTTTGGATATAATATTGAATAATTGTATGAAAGACGGACATCAATATATAATACACTATTAGGTCAGACTTGGTGACAGTCAAATACCAACAACAAAACTGTTAGGCCTAGTGCTAGACAAATAAATGAGACTTCCCACAAGCTGCATACACAAAATACCACCAAGAGGTCTATCAGAAGTATCCTTAGTCAACTTCGCACAACTTCCACAGGAGTAAACATGGGTTTACAATCGTCCATATGAAAGCATTGTAATAGACTACGTGCATATTTAGACTGATACAAATATGTCATACTTCCATGCCTAAATTAGTAATGCAGAAGGCCAAGATTACACATCTCAAATCATTTACATAGTTGTTTAAAAGGTTGATCTTACAAGAGTCGGTATCAATAATGATGAGATCATCAGAGTGAAATTACAGAAATTACAACATCCTCACTTTCTACATACAGATTGTAAATTGTAATCCATCTCTAGGAAGTAAAGTACCTGTCAATGTGAGAATACCAATCACATGGTACTTGCATTAACCCATACAAGGTTTTCTTAAGCCTACAAACAAGATGCTCTTTTTTGACATGCGAAAAACCTTTAGCCTAATACATGTAGACTTCTTCAAGAATGAAATTAAGAAAAGCACTCTATGGATACACTTATCAGACCCACAGTTCTCTATGGATCTGTAGTTTGGGGGACCTCACTACATGAGGGTGATTGGGCTGTTGTTGTGAGGGTCCAGACACTTCTCCTTCACTGCATGATCAGATGTAAGCAGACAATTCCCCAACACATCATTCTTGCAGAGTTTGGAGCCCGACCCTTCCGACTAGAGACTATATTTGATTTGATCACTTTCATACACCGTATACGGAGGTTTGTTGATTCTACGAGTGGACGTGACAGATACCCATACTTATCATACTGTTTTTCAGAGAATCTTGCTCTCTCAGCGCCTTTGACTCGTGGACGTTGTTGGCATACAGGGGTTTCTGATCTATTGGAGTCTGTGGGAATCAGAATGGATCGACTTCCTCCATTTATGTACTCCTTAGACGCACCAACTCATCTTCTACCCACTAGACAGGAGTTGAACCGGATTATTTGGGATGATATTTACAAACAATTTATCCATACTACTTAGGTAAACCCTCCTGGGGGGTTACGCCCTAAGATGGCATTTTATGCAGAGCACTTCTTGGAGCTGAGTGACGGGCTTATCATTCGTCCACAGTATGCATTCCGCCACTGGATGCACTTTCTTCGCATCCCATTAGGACAGTTTTGAGTGGGGTCTCACAGGCTTAGGATTGAGACAAATCACCAGATAAATCGAGTAGACAGGATTTGTCAGTTATGCAACATCCAAGAGACGGAGTCCGAGGAGCACTTCATCTTTCGTTGTCCCATTTACTATGAGATCAGAGGGAGGTTTTACTGCCTATTTAGGAGGACACAGAGTCTTTCTGACTTCTTCAAATATGAGGACCAGAGATGTTTGGCTTTATATATACAAGAAGCTCTTAAGCTTCGTGATCATTTTACTCAGAGACCCACTAGACCAGTCTCCACTCAGCGGATTAGTTCCTTTTACACAATGCTACCTTCGAGGAGAGGCATTAAGCAACAGATTGACATCAGTACAGCCCCACATTCCAGATCAGTGAGGCCCAGAGACACTATTCACAGTTCCTTAAGTTTTCATCAATATATTCACTTCAGACCCGGCATTAGGATGCAGACTAGACCCATCAAAGCTTCACAGAGGGCTTTTCCTTCTAGGCAGAGGATTGGAGGGCAGACTAGGCATCATACCTCCCCTTCTTCGAGTCAGACTTCTATTTGAAGTTGCTTCTCGTTAGCCTTGGATGCTAGGAGAGTTGGATCGAACTCTTGATGGGTTCCCTCCTGGTTCTGCTTTCTTAGGGATCATCCTTGTGCTCCTGGCATTTACAGATTCTTGGAGATTACTCATTTATTTTGCTCCCTTCGTTGGACCAGAGCGTGGTTGGGTCCTTTGGTGCTTTGGCTCTGAGCATGGTCACTCTTTCCCATGTTTTATACTATTTCTTTCAGCAGTGTTTTTCTTGTTTTCGGAGACCTTTTTGGTTTTCCGCTTTTTCCTGACACATTTTTGTAATATGCAGTCCCTTGGACCTGCTTTTGTGGTCACTAGTTGGACATTAACATATTTATCTTATCTTATCTTATCTTCTAATCCATCTAATGCACATTCCAAGCAAATTGTGCTAGAAGGTTAATCAATAATCTGACTGCGGTCATTTTTGCAGTCCACACCTTCAACCTAAGCATATCCTCTCCCCACAAATCAAACTTTATTTTTTTATAGTGTTGTGTTCTTGAGGTTTAATTATAGATCTCATTAAATGACACACGTTCAACAATGCTGCATTAGACATCAGCACATAATTGACTGAATGTATCTTTCTCGTTTGATCTCCGACCTCAACATTGCCATTTTCAATATTGGAGGCTTTCATTGGTTTCAAGTACAATTTTAGGGAGCTTTTCCTTTTGAGGAGAAGAACAAGAAGAAGAGGAAGAAGAATATTATTCATTTCCACTTTTGACTTCACTCTTCAAATTAATTAATTTCTATTTCACTATACCTATTACATCACTTTACTCACTTTTTCCATTGGCATGTTTAATACGTACAATCCCTTCATCATACTCACCAAACAATACATTCTTAATACTCACAATCTTGTTCTCAAAAGGATTCCAAAGCCTATATGCTTTTTAAGACTGACTACACCTAACAAAGATAACACGTGACACTCCTATCATCTAATTTTGCCTTCTTTCACAAGGTACATCTGCATAAGTGCATATGTTGTGAATCCAAAAATATGAAGATTGCAAATGGAGGATTTCTTACCAGCGTATGCTTCAAAAATAAAATAAAAAATGCATGCTTCCACAGGTAATAATGTGCTTTTTAAACATTAATGAAAAGATTTAAACTTTTTTTTAAAAGTACAAATTTGTCATGTGATTTATTACATGTACCAAAGCTTTGTCAATCCCAAAACATGACTTTGGGGTGCAAGTTCCCGGGTTGATGTGTTAGTGTCCTCTTCCTCTCAGGTACTAACATAGCTTAGAGTTGCTTGTGTGCTTTGCCGGTCCACTTGTCCAGTGATTATTAACAATGTACATAAGTGAAAGGTCATAGAAGAAACAATTGCTCATGGAAAGTGATCATCAAAGGATTGCTTGACTATTAAATACTCCACGTCGTGAAATATAAAAACATCTAAATAATATTACACTATAGAAGCTTCAGTTACTTAAAAAAGCTAGTAAATATGTTATGGGTTCCCGTGCCCTGTACGAATCTCCCAATATGAAGTATGCTGGCCATGTTCGCTGAGTTTGGCTTTACACCAACAAAAAATATATATATGCAATACCTTCTAAACAAGCCCATATTATGTATATCCAGCAATGATAGCAGAATATAAAACCATATTCCATAGTCGTTTTGTCAAGATTATTCACATGCCTACCGTATACTTCCCCATTTTGCATACATGACTATCAGAGCAATCACAGCTAACCCAACTGACAAAAAACTGCTTTTATATTGTTTTTTTTAATTTAATTGATCTACCGATATGACAAACACTGGAAGAATGTTTGCAAAGGCTGTTGAGTAGTCATTATGTCAAACAATCTGTGTGCCTTCTGAATGCATATATGTTCCACCAAGTCCCCTTTTGATGGGGTAAGGGAAACATGGGAATGCAAAGAGGGGACACCTAGCAGTAACCCCAAAATCCTAGAAACAATATTTGAATAGGTAAATAGCACAAGTGGGGACAGGGGCGGAGGGGTGGGCATGCATCCCTGTGGATCATAGAACCATGCATCCACATTTTGCATACATGACTACCAAAACAGTCACAACTACAAACAGCAGCCATAAATCCACTTTCAGATATTTTTTATGGATTTCCATACCCTCTTCCCCAGCTACCATTTTTTTCAACAGCTGAAGTATGCTGGAAAAGATTGTGAAGCTTGGCTTTAGCCCTGGCAATTGCATTTTGGCTCAAAAGTTAAAAGACTTCAAGACTTTTTTATCAAAGTCCATTTTGAGCATATCCAAAACTGATTGTAGAGCACAAGACCAAATTTGATTAAGACATCAAACAATTTTAAGTCTTGTGTATGCATCCACATTTACATATCTGTCTATTCGATTTCACAACTACACCACTACCAAAAATTAGCTTTCAAATATTGTTATGGGTTTCCATACCTTTTTAAAAAGCTCCTACAGTGACTGAGACATTCAGAGCACTTGATCATGAAAACTTCTGTAGTGACATTGCTGTAAAAGTCCGGAGAAAAACTCCAAAACTTCCTTCCTTTTATAGCACTATATATGATATAAGTACCACTTAACATTTGTCAAAAAAAGACAATAATAAGGATCCAAATACTGGACTCAAATAAAGCATCCTTTTCATTTAAACAGTTATCATCAACCATGTTCATTCTTCTCATCCACTAACCCACCAAGAAAGCAAGCAATCCACAAAATCCAAAGAAGGAAGCCCGAAATGTATGATGACAAACAGAAAAAGCATAAAGGATGAAAAAGAGGCGGCCAAGACATTAAACTTCAGCAGGAAGCTGAGAGGAAAGAAAATGTATTGAAAACAAACCTACATACAGAACAGTGACCATGATGATGATCCAAATATGATCCATCTTCTACTTACATATGAATGATCTCTGCATTTGAACCAGACTCGGAAAAGGAAGCTCAAAAAGCTGAGCAGCAGACCAAAGTCAAAGATACCTGATCCCATTGAGATGTCTCCATAGCATATTCTAAGCCTCATGACCAGAGAAGGGCTAAGTGTTAACTGCCAGCAGAGTTTTTGATACTGCGCGAGGGAGGTAGCAGATTTCTGATACTGCTCTCTTCAGTGAGGGAGGTTTCTGGTCCAGATATTTCCATAAAGATTTACTCCTTCATTAACCAATCTATCCGAAGCCTTGTTTACTTTGCTTCTGTTATGGGAAAATAAAGGAGTGTCCAAAGTGGAAGCAAAAGTGACAGTGTCTTTTATAATTTTATTGAGTTGGGAGTCGGGGGAATCTACTTTCTTCACAGCCTTAAATGTTATCAAGGAATCTCTTTCAAAATCAATGTACCTGTTGTCAACCTGGAGCTGCGCCCTGAATCGAAGACGTGCATGAAATGGCCAATCCTCTATCCGGTTGAAACAATGGGATCTTCTCACGAGGTGGGTGCCTCAATGGTGAGAAGAACCTCCAGAGAAGGCTGGTTCCTGTAAGATGTATCAATGAGGATCTCTACTCTATGTTGCGGACTACCATGGAAAAGGGAGAAGGAAACTTTAAGGGGAAATCCTACCTAATAAAGGTGATACACCAGAAGATTGATCCACTCAACTTGGAACCTTGAACACTGAACAAACAAGGGAAAAGGAAGACCTTTGATTTCAATCGACCACTATGCATAAGTATTTCGTGAGAAGGTTCGATCCAATGACCAAAACATGAGGGAAAACGATGGAGAGAGGTCTGATACAAGACACTTTGCAGCCACCTAACATCCACTTACAGCTTCAGCAAAAGACATAAAGAACACTTAACATGACCTGCATAATACGATAAGCTAGCAACTAAGTACGAATCAGAATTTGGGAAGGGAGAGAAATTTACCACATATGCAAATTTGTTGAATGAATATACACTATGCCAACACTTGAAATCTGAAGGTACAGTCCTTCTATTGATTGAAGAGGTTACACAACTCACCAATGGCAGAGTCTGGTCTAGCCAAGAGAGGGATCCTTTTTCTAAGGCTGAAAAGCCATTTTATAGAGAATTACAAACGCCAAAGATTGGCGTTGAAAAATTGAAGAGAAGGATTAACTTAGATTAACTCAAGGCTGACTTGGCCTTTCAATAAAATATGTTTTCCCTTTGTCTTTGCATGAAGCTCCTTGCGCTTGAGGAAGTGAGCTTGTCTTTTGTTTATTGAACCGCCCATCTCTCTTTGCATGGAAATCCACGTCAATGTCATTTTTAGCTTCTACGTGAGCTGTTGGAACGTTTGAAAGTATGAGATGAAGATATCATGCATGAAATCCAACGCCATGCTAAAATTAGAACTCCAATTGAAACGTTGGAAGCTGAGTTGGAACGTTTGAAAGCACATGAGTTGATCCGGAGATGAGCTTGACTTCAACAACCAGTCAACTGAAGCTTTGACCAGTGAATTGAAAATAGCCCTTGCTTGCATGTATTTTCTCCTATTTTGGTCTGCCTGTTCATGTCTATTTGGGCGGGATTCTTTTTTTGGATGTATTTTGTCTATATTAGTTTATATTTCCTTGGATTTCTTGGCTATCTCCTTAGCCTTTGGATCTCCTCGGCTTTATCCTCCGAAGTATTCCTTCGGACAAAAAGTCCGAAGGATATCTTCCTTTGTCATTCCTTTTATGTTGGCTTTTATTCTATCGGGTTTTTCTTTGGTTCAAAAATCCAAATTTCTTCGGACTTTTTGTCCGATGGAATTCCTTCGGACAAAAAGCCCGAAGGAATTAATCCTTGTCTTTTTTGAACTATGCTGAGAATGCCCTTCGGACTTTGCTCTGTCGGCTTTTTTGCACGAGCCTCTCCGAATTTCTTCAGACTTTTTGTCCGAAGGAATTCCTTCGGACAAAAAGCCCAAAGGTATTTTCTCCTGTCTTTTGCCTTTACCTTGTTGAGAATACCCTTCGGAAAATGCACAAAGGTCCAGGCACCGACCAACTATCCTCTGCAAGGGCTTCTGTCCTTCGTCTGTGCCTTTTTCGAAAAAATTGTAGGGCACCCAGGTTTTTTTCAAAAGTCCTGAATTTGACGTGTACCTTCTCGAAGGGTAGGTGCCCTTCGAGATTGTTGAAAATGACCCTTCTGAAGGGTACCTTGCCCTTCGGGTTTTTTGTTTTGCCCTTTTCTGCCTTCAAAAGACACCCCTTGCAATTCCACGAACTTATAACAAGGCTCATTCCTTCAAATTTCTTTGGACTTTTGTCTGAAGGAATTATTCCTTGGTCATTTTGCTTTTCAATGACTTTTCTCTTTTGAATTCTCCGAAGTATTCCTTCGGACAAAAGGTCTGAAGGAATTACTTCCTTTGTTGGAGACTCTTTCCTCTTTCCTTGTAATTTCCGAAGCTATGTGACATTCTGCCTTCTTTGATGAACCATTCCTTCGAACAAAAGTCCGAAGGAATTCCTGTTGTAGCAAAGGCCCTCACAAAAGAAAAAACAATGTATTCTTTCCCAATGTATTATTTCTTTCCTTGGATGGAGATGTGAATTTTTCGAATGGCAAGAGCCAATCTATCCTATGGAAGAATTGTCAACATTTCTGGCGACTCAGCTGGCTCAGCATGCCTGCTATGCTTGAGAACTCAGACCATATATAGACGCTATTTGAATTCCTCAATGGTGACCCTGATTTCTAATTGAAAATCTCCTCTGATCATGGCTGAAGTAACCTCCTTCAAAATAAGAAGGGAAACACATGAAAGCAAAAAAGTAACTAAGAAGCAAATGTGCAAACACGCACTTATTGGACAAAACTGAAGCAAACTACTATGCTTGAACAGCACTTGGAGGAAAGCAAAACAAATAAAGAACCTAGCTAACCATGATAAAACATGATCCGCCTGGATCAAATAGGAAATTCTTGAACTCACTCCTTCCAAGAGATGGTACAAGTTGCAAAGCAGGTTGTTTATTAGTCATAACCTTTGATGAGGCATTTTCCTTGTCCACCAACTGTATTAGCATCTTCTCAAATGAGTCATCAACAACAACAAAGACAAACTCATCAAGTACCTCTTGATCTTTTTCAGATTGCTTGTCATATACCACCTTGTCAAGTGATATCTCATCTATGCATGGTTTTTGAGTGACCCCATCCTTCTTATTGATTGCTACAAGTTCATCCAGCTCTTCAAGGAGCTTTGAGTAGGCAACCCAATCTGTACTGTGACCTTGAATAGGTGATTCTTGATCAAATTTCTCATAAACATGCTCTTCAATAGCCATCATATCCATACAAAGCTCTTCAATCTCTTGTAGAGATTCAAGATACAGCTGCCAATCATCTATTTGTTCCTCATTTTGATCTATTTGAACTGAATCAGTTATAACACTATCTGGATCCTTCTCAATAGGAGATACCTGTAACTCATTTATAACTTCAATCTGTATCAGCTCCTCTTGAAGTTCCTCTACATCAAGATCAGCCTTCCCACTTTCAGCTATAATTGGATGCTCAATTACAACCTCAAGTGAAGTATCAATAGGAAATTCTTCCTCAAACACACTTGAAGCATCCTCTACGCACTCTGCAAGAACTTGTCTTGTAGCTGCAACCTCTTTCTCAATACTCCAAAGAACAGGATCCTCCTGAGGAAGGGAGATGGCGGGAGGGTGATAAAATTCATTTGTTTGAGAGGGAAAATGAAGCATGGGAGGTCGATCATGATCAGATTTTGGAATCTTGAGGGAAAAAGAATTATCTAGGGAGTTTTGGAGAGGGAAAGAGAAACTCTTAAAGACGTCTGTATTTTTTTCCTTCCACTTGGCCATTACCTCATCAAAGTCTGGAACTTGCTTGTCTTCTTGGACAAGCTTGAAGGATGATTGGTGAGGAAAGGGGACTATAGGAAGGTTTAGTCTCATGAATAGTCACTTGATTAGGGTCTTGAATAGGCTCTTGACTCCAACTAGGAAGCTCCCTCGGCACACACTGGGCATGGTTAAGAACTTCATGAGAATAAGAAGCACAATAGCCCTTTGTAGACAATTGGTTTAACTCGATTTTCTGCCTTTCCCAAGCCTCCATCTTTTCCAATACAAGAATACATAGTCCATTTATCTCTTCTGGATCATTGGGCACATTTTGAAATAGACCATTGACTTCCTCATATTGAGAGTTAGAACAAACCTTTCTTGCATATGCTAGTATTCTAAGCTCTATTTCATTCATTCTTTCTTGAAGGCAAGACTGCTCATATGCAATATCATAGCCATATGAGAAAGATGAAATCCGGTCCTGAGACTGATATGGCTTACAAGGAAGGTAAAATTCATGCTCTTGATAACGCTGATTATGAGAAACTTGATAAGGCTCAACATAGCTTTGATAGTACTCTTGATAAGGCTGATTAGGCTTATAAAGAGGCTCATAGGTATCATGACCAAGATGGTATGATCCATCATTGGGTTGATAAGGAAATATAGCATAGGAATTCTCTTCATACACAACCATCAAAATTCATTCACAATAATGCAATAAAAATAGACTTACATGGAAACTATCCCTGAACTATTAGAAGCAATTGCTTGAGCTTGGAATCACCAAATACTTCTTGAAGAACACTGCTACAACTGCAATTTCATCAAGACCAGCTAAAACAGGTCCCACCGTGCGTGCCAAAAACTGTTGTCAACCTGGAGCTGCATCCTGAATCGAAGACGTGCATGAAATGGCCAATCCTCTATCCGGTTGAAACAATGGGATCTTCTCACAAGGGTGCGTACTTCAATGGTGAGAAGAACCTCTAGAGAAGGATGGTTCCTGTAAGATGTATCAATGAGGATCTCTACTCTATGCTGCGGACTACCATGGAAAAGGGAGAAGGAAACTTTAAGGGGAAATCCTACCTAATAAAGGTGATACACCAGAAGATTGATCCACTCAACTTGGAACCTTGAACACTGAACAAACAAGGAAAAAGGAAGACCTTTGATTTCAATCGACCACTATGCATAAGTATTTCGTGAGAAGGTTTGATCCAATGACCAAAACATGAGGGAAAACAATGGAGAGAGGTCTGATACAAGACACTTTGCAGCCACCTAACATCCACTTACAGCGTCAGCAAAAGACATAAAGAACACTTAACATGACCTGCATAATACGATAAGCTAGCAACTAGGTACGAATCAGAATTTGAGAAGGAAGAGAAATCTACCACATATGCAAATTTGTTGAATGAATATACACTATGCCAACACTTGAAATCTGAAAGTACAGTCCTTCTATTGATTGAAGAGGTTACACAACTCACCAATGGCAGAGTCTAGTCTAGCCAAGAGAGGGATCCTTTTTCTAAGGCTGAAAAGCCATTTTATAGAGAATTACAAAAGCCAAAGATTGGCATTGAAAAATTGAAGAAAAGGATTAACTTAGATTAACTCAAGGCTGACTTGGCCTTTCAATAAAATATGTTTTCCCTTTGTCTTTGCATGAAGCTCCTTGCGCTTGAGGAAGTGAACTTGTCTTTTGTTTATTGAACCGCCCATCTCTCTTTGCATGGAAATCCACGCCAATGTCATTTTTAGCTTCTACATGAGCTACTAGAATGTTTGAAAATATGAGATGAAGCTATCATGCATGAAATCCAACACCATGCTAAAATTAGAACTCCAATTGAAACGTTGGAAGCTGAGTTGGAACGTTTGAAAGCACACGAGTTGATTTGGAGATGATCTTGACTTCAACAACCAGTCAACTGAAGCTTTGACCAGTCAATCGAAAATAGCCCTTGCTTGCATGTATTTTCTCCTATTTTGGTCTGTCTGTTCATGTCTATTTTGGGCGGGATTCTATTTCTAGATGTATTTTGTCTATATTAGTCTATATTTCCTTGGATTTATTGGCTATCTCCTTAGCCTTTGGATCTCCTCGGCTTTATCCTCCGAAGTATTCCTTCGGACAAAAAGTCCGAAGGAATTCCTTTGGACTTTTTTCCGAAGGATATCTTCCTTTGTCATTCCTTTTATGTTGGCTTTTATTCTGTCGGGTTTTTCTTTGGTTCAGAAATCCGAATTTCTTCGGACTTTTTGTCCGAAGGAATTCCTTCGAACAAAAAGCCCGAAGGAATTAATCCTTGTCTTTTTTGAACTCTGCTGAGAATGCCCTTCGGACTTTGCTCTGTTGGCTTTTTTGCACAGGCCTCTCCGAATTTCTTCGAACTTTTTGTCCGAAGAAATTCCTTCGGACAAAAAGCCCGAAGGTATTTTCCCCTGTCTCTTGCCTTTACCTTGTTAAGAATGCCCTTCGAAAAATGCACAAAGGTCCAGGCACCGACCAAGTGCCCTCCGCAAGGGCTTTTGTCCTTCGATTGTGCCTTTTTCTAAAAAATTGTAGGCCACCCGGGTTTTTTGCAGAGGTCCTGAATTTGACGTGTACCTTCCCGAAGGATAGGGGCCCTTCGGGATTGTTGAAAATGACCCTTCCGAAGGGTACCTTGCCCTTCGGGTTTCTTGTTTTGCCCTTTTTTGCCTTCAAAAGACACCCCTTGCAATTCCATGGACTTATAACAAGGCTCATTCCTTCGGATTTCTTTGGACTTTTGTTCGAAGGAATTATTCCTTGGTCATTTTGCTTTTCAATGACTTTTCTCTTTTGAATTCTCCGAAGTATTCCTTCGGACAAAAGGTCCGAAGGAATTACTTCCTTTGCTGGAGACTCTTTCCCAATGTATTCTTTCTTTCCTTGGATGGAGATGTGAATTTTCCGAATTGCAAGAGACAATCTGTCCTGTGGAAGAATTGTCAACAGTACCTCCAATGCTTAGTCGGGGAAACCTCCTTTCTTCACAGCCTAAATAGTTATCAAGGAATCTCCTTCAAAATCAATGTGTCTCCAATGCCTTTCAAAAGCTATTTGGACTCCTTTTAATAGGGCCATAGCCTCCACTTGGTTATTAGTTGTCACAGCATAACGTTCACTAAATATCAAAGGAGCATGACCTTCCTCATTATGCTAAATCCCTTCTCCACCAGCAGGGCTTGGACTCCCTTTTATAGCTTCGTCATTGGTCGGGAGTCAGGACAATTCATCTTCTTTGGATAAAGTCTTAAATCACAGCCCCACTCCGTATCAAATGGAGATCCATGATTACATTTCCTTTGCAAACCAACTTATGAATGCTATTGCCAACACTTGATTCATTAGACCATACTTCATGATATGTTATATGCTTGGAATCTCCTAAATCAATGAGCCCAATATCATTCAACATAAGTGTTGAATCATTTATCAAGCTCTTTGTGATATTCTTATGATCATTAGTGAGATTATTAGCAATAGCCTTTTTTTACTTCTCGATCTTTTTCTTCAAAAAAATATTTTCATAGTGACCTACTCTATTGCAATAGTTGCATCACATGTATTTTTTTTTTGCTCCAAGGATGATCATTTTTTGCTTGCTCCCATGTCATTTGCTTTGTCAAATGTTAGAAATTTGTTGTTCCTTCTAATTTGTGGTGCAAGTATAGTTGCCGGGTTCAAATATCTGAATGCATTAGGGAGGCCAAAAAAATGCAGAATGTGGAATTCTTGAAAAAGTCTGAAAAAAATCCGGTTCAGAAAAAATTATATATATATATATATATATAATTTAAATTAAAAAAATATATTAAAAAAAATTAAAACAAAAATTATAAAATATAATAAGATCGAATATATAATAAAATTTAAATAAATAAAAATATTTAAATACAAAATATAAATTATAATTTATTTATATTTTAGTATTTTACATTATAAATGATAATTATAAAATAAAATAAAATTGAATCGTAAAAAAACAGAATAAATAAATATAAAAATAATAATAAATAAATTTATGTAAACCTAAAACTAAAAATCTAAGTTTCTACCCCTAAGCATGTATAAACCTAAACCTAAACGCAAAGATTAAATAGTAAAACTAAAAACAAAAAAAAACAAAGATTGTGCACTTACCTCACACTGCCTCGTCGGTCGACTGTTCGATGTGCTCCCTTGGTCTCCCCTGGTGTCGCTTGTGCTCCCCTGTGCCTCCCCTGGTCTCAACTCTTGACTGTCACTCATATGAGCTCGCGAGTCTCAACACTCAACTGAGCTCACTTAATGCCACCACTCTCTTGCTCTCACCGTCATCGGTACCGTCGACGCCCTGCCTTGAATCCAAAACAATGTTTGCAATTTGTCACCACACTCTAGTCTTTTTTGTAGGGTTTTGAAATTTTTATCTTTTTAATATTAAAAAAAAGACTGAACCAAACGCATTAATCCAGAAGGCCAAAAAAATGCGAAAAGTTCCGGATTTCGCCGAGATGAGGCCAAACCTGGTAACTATGGGTGCAAGTGCCAAAATGCCATTACCATTGATGCTATAGTTCACATACTTTGTTCTTCATAGAAAAGCAAGTCTACCAATACTTAAAAGGTAAGAAAATCTTTTCTATCATTAATGATATACCCATAACAAAAATGTGGAAGCCTTCATGTATACTATTTGAAGTTGTAAAATCTTGTCTCAACCTTTGACAATTAAAATCCTTGTGAAGGTTTTTAAAGCTTCCACTAAAATCTTCTCACTTTGTAGATGAGAGTTCAATCATCTACAACAGATAGATCAATGATGAAAAAATACTCTTGACTTCTATCATTCCAATCAACAAATATCTTCAGGTTTAGATGTAGCAATTCTGGTTTCTTCTCCTTTTCTTCAACAATCTCGATTAGTCTCTTCAAGGACAAAAGACTACAAATTTTGAACTTCTATATTGCATAGTTTATGCCATTGAACTTGTTGGCATTGGGCAGAATATAACCATCAATATTAGCACTTAACATTGGGACAAAATTGCAATGGTTTATACCTATGTATATATATATATATTGAATTTTTAGCTTATTATTCCTGAGAAAACCCTTGAAATTCATATCAAAAAAAGAGAAGAAATTGGAATAATACCCCAAACAATCTACTGAGCAAAATGTGCTCCAGAAAACATTTCATAAAGATTGTGATTTTCAGCATGAATAAATGCCAAATTTGAAGATCAAATCAACAGCTTTGTAGATATTAGCTAACAACAGCTTTGTAGATATTAGCTAACAACCTCAAACAAACATCGTGAGAGAAAGTTGTGTCTTACTGAAGTAGGCATTTGTGGATTTTTGCACAAGGTATGTAGATTTTTCTCCACCAGTCCCCAAAACAAAACCTTTAGCAAACACAATGTCTTCTGTACTTACAACAGCATACAACATATACCTTCCAAAACTAGAACTACAAAATGAAGAGAAAAAGCGAGGCTTTTGAGGAGATAAACTTCCCCATAATTCAACCAATAATTTCAATAACAGCAGCAAGTTTATCCCCATTGCTCTACCTTCAAAAGCAGCTACAGAATAAATAGAGATCTGATAATATGTAATAACTTTGAAGAGAATGGAAAAGATGAGTAATGACTCCACCAAACAAGACAAATTTCGCACTGAATGGTTCCTTGTATTAATGATGATACAAATATCATAGAAATGTCACAATATATGTTGTCTCTATTAGCTATGTAATAGTGCAGTGTTTCTAAGCAGCATTGGTGTTTGGGGATGGCAAACAAGATCGGAAGCGACAGTGGCAATGATGAAGGCGATGGGGAAGGTGCTCACAGCAGAAGTGGGCACAGCACAGGACGACGTCGATCCATGGATCTGCGTCAGCTTTTGGGGGCAGCGGCAGCAGGGCACTTTGCTCAGGGCTTCCAGAAGACAACAGCTAGTAGTGTTTCTTTGGCGAGTGAGGCTAAGGAGGGCAGGAAAGGGCGCTTTGTAGGGGCGACTAGTGGGCTACGGCCTGGAAATGGAGCGGCGAATATTGGGAGGGCTTCTCAGAATATGGAAATGGTGTTTGCAGATTGTCAGAATGCTTTGAACCCCTTTCATTCTTGTGGGGAGTTCTAAAATTCAAACATCATTCACTCTCACCCTCTATTGGCGCCACAACTAATTAATAAGGTTCCTCTTTCAAACCCTGAGCTCATTAGGGGTGCCATGGCCTCTGAGATGAATGCTGCTCTCTCGGAGATGGGTGTAGAAGTTGATGGGAAGATGCAGCCGGAGTTTGAACCTGCATTTTTTGGGGGATATCCCACAGATTTTCTCCAATGACTCCCCTGTTCTTGAGGTCAAGGATGAGGATCTAACAGTTCTTGACAAGGAGTTTGGGTGCAGAACCCTTATTTGCAGATGTTTGGGGAAATGCCCCTCTTGGGAGGAGCTCTCAATCTGGTCACAGGCAGTTTGGCCTAATCTTTCAGAGGTATCTTTATCCTTGCTCTCTAATGGTTACTTCTTGTTCAGTTTCCAATCAGCAGTGGACCGGTCTTTTGTGTGGGAAAATGGACCCTGGTTCATGGGAAAACACGGTTTGTTTATGTGCCCTTAGACTCCCTTCTTTGACCCAGCTATAGCAGTGATCTCAAAAGCTCCGATATGGATCAGACTATACAATCTTCCTTTGGCCTTGAGAGATCCTGGGCTGCTACAGCAGTTGATCAAAAAGTTTGGGATTTTGGTCAAATTTGATCAGGACATGGGGGCTCAGTAGAGATTTGTAAGAGTCTGTATTATGGCTGATTTTTCAGAACCCTTCCACCATTCTGTCAGGATCGAGTCTTCCTTCGGTTCATGCATGCAGTTCATCAATTTTGAAGGGCTGCCTTTCAGATGTTTCAATTGTAACCAGGCTGGTCACAAAGCAGTGGACTGTCCAAAGAAAGTTGGTGGAGGTGGCAACTCCTCCACATCGAAAAATTGGATTTTAAAGATTGGCTGTCCTAACTCAAATTTTTTAATATCAATACTAATTGTATCCGCTCCTCAGGGCGGGGGAATGATACTGTAACTGGATCCACCTTGGCAGGGGTGAGAGAAACACCCTCTTCTCCTGCTCACGATTTGGATCCTTCTTTGGTCAAACCCTTTGCTGATAAGAGCCTTTCTCAGGGGGATTTGGTCTTAGATGCTCAGCTGGATTGCCAAGAAATAACATCTGAACCGCTTACTCCTTTCCGTGAGAAGGGGGATGTTGCTAGCCTTCATTTGGGGGGGTTTGTTTTCCTTAAATTTGTTGTGTCCTCGTTATAAAAAAGGGACTTCGAAGCTTCTCCGTCCTGGTCTTCGGCCTTCTGAGGAAGTAGCAACTGTGCAAGTTGAGGAAGATGTTGAGGCTTCTTTTCAGGTGGAGGAAGAAGAGCTTCTCGGATCTAGAGAGGTGTTGTCTCTTGCTCAAAAAGACTGCTTGATTTCAAAACCAAATTACAGGAAGCAAACAGTAGAAGGGGTAGAAAGATAGAGGTGAAACATTTGCAATTGGATGCTCTTAACTCCATTCCTGGTGGCTCACAACGGACTTCAGATTCCCTTCTTTCCAGTAAGGGAAGGAGAACTCTAGCGGCACAAGGATGAGACGTTGAACTGGATGTTTCTTTGCTCATTAGGTGAGATGCCTTTGTGTTTGTTCTCCTTTTTGTTCTCTGGCTGAAGGGTTTTTCTGCAGTGTTTGGCTTCCCTTAGGACGGTGGGGTATGTGCTCTGATTATTGCTGGTTGATTTGGCTTTTGGGGTTTGACTTTCTTTTGTGTTTCGTTTCGGATTATGGCTCAACCCTGTCCGAATTTCTTGGTTTCTTTTTTTCGGGGACTGGGTCCCCTTTTGTGCCCCAGATCCGGTTTTAGCTCTGGTCAAGACTCAAAAGCAATTATCTATCAAAATATATATATATATCACAATATGGACTTTAAAAATCTATCTAATTCTAGATATAACAAGTTCCCACACTTTATGTTAAAATGGAGTAAATTATCACCATATAAATACATGTGTGAAAAACTTCAGAAAAAAAAAAATTGTAAGAAATAACACCTCAAACGTAGGAGTTAATTATAAGAGAGAACAATATGAAAATAGAAATGTGGAGCTACCTTCAAGAATGGAGGACACCTGAATGATGAGTCATTAGAGAGCCTAAAGAATAAATAATAAAATAATCTTGTGTGCATACTCTTGTACCACAAACCTAACTAACTATAGTTACTAACATTTAGCAAAATAATAATGTTTCTAGTTAGAGACATAGGAACTAAACATTATTTCTAGCAGGACCGAACTCCATGTGTTGAAATGCCATTTTTTTATAATGGCAATGCAACTTTGCCTCAATGTAATTCTGCTAGCTGGCTCGGCTCCTTATGTGTCCATATTTCAATAATGAAAATATGTCAAATTTGTCTTATTGCATTTCAACAATCATTACAAAAGCAGTTGCAGTTGCCGAATATTTCAAAATTATAGAGGCATCTGAAAAACACCTAAATTTTTATTTTTAATGATCCTGAGGTATGCAATAATCCAGTGCTTTCTAGTAGGAAACACCCATCCATTTCTAATATGCATGCAGGATATCACCAGACACTTATAATGATGTGTATTGTATGAAATGTTTCAGTGTTTTATTGTAATAGTTCATTTCCTTCCTAACATGTGTAATAAGCTCAATCACATGATAAATCATCCATACAAATCTTGCTTACAAAAGCCCATAATGCATTAAATCCGTGCCATTTCTGATATCAGATCTACCTTTTTCACTCCTCCTATTGGAAAGGAAGCACTCTCAGTTGCAGTGATGATCACATCAACTTGATCGTCTTCTCTGAGACATTAAATATACCAGTTAGTGAGTAATAAAAACCAGCTCAACAAAAGGAAAATCAGATGTAAACAACCCGTGAAGAAATTGTAGTTGGCAAATGAAAACATCATGTCAACTATAGAATTCCTTGATTTAAAACTCAAACAATGATACTTCAAAAAGTATTTATAACAGCAGAATTTAGGATTAATGAGAGTCTACTATAACTATTTAGATCAATATCATTATAACAGTCAAATTCAGCAGTTAGTTTCAAATCAAAACAAGTACAGTAGTCACAATAAGAGCCAACAGCCAACTAAACTCCTGCTAAAGTCAAATTTGTATCTTTCAATAATCAATGATCAACAACAGTCAATTTCTGGTCAAGGAACAGTGAATTCTGGTGAAATAATCAAATGACAGAGTACATAGCCTATGATAATGTCAGTAGTCTCACTGATGTCACAGAAGGCTATTCCGACATCAGCACTCCATCAAAGCCCCAAATCCCCACTTGTCAATGGAGGAATAAAATGGTCTTAATTGCAGACATTAATGAGGTTCATTTAATGCTTTTTTTATGTGTGTGATTACTATTAGGAACTAAGCCCAATTTGCCGTAGAAGTGTAGCAAAAGTTGTTACGATTTCCAAGTGGGCAGGAGAGAATATACTTCAGATTAAATTCGGAAAATCATGTACTTATTCTGAATACCGTGATGATGTCATAATAAGGTCATAAATGAGTTATGATACATCAGATATTCTTGTCTGGTTTGGATCTTGTGCCATCTCTAGTCTCAGGCTTTCCTCCAGGAAATTCAATACACAACTAATGGCTTTGCAGGGCCGAAACATCAAGAATTAAAATATAATTTACTTACAGGAAGTCTAGGTGAAACTTTAAACGAAGTACAGTGTCAACAAACATTGATGAAGTAAAAATAAGGGGATAAAAATCAAGATCGTTGTACCCTTTGAATTCTTCTAATTTCTAAGATAGTTTTGTCATGTCCCCTCTCTAGTACGACATGACACTTTACGTGGATTTGCCTATTCCAGACTCTCGTAGGCAGATGGTGGTGATGAGAGAGTCATTTTTGCGTTTATTTGGTGATTGGATGGCTCATTATGCTCTTGGAGACATTATATTTATTTATTACTTTTTATATGGGGCCAAAATGTTATATTTTTAAATTAAGGTGCACTTTTATTTTATAAAGTTACTTTTTATTTAAAAAGTGCGATGAGATTTTATAAGATGTATTATGGATACTTCCAGAAGAAGTTTCAAAAAAGTGCTTAAATAGACCCCATGGGTCTCTCATTTGGCATCGGAGTCTATTTTATCATTGAGTCTTCTTGAGCATTTGTGGGGCGTAATAGTCTGCAAATCTTCAGCATAATCCTTGAGAACGATACCTCTCAAGAGATTGCATAACTGAGGAAGTGAAATAACTTCTGAAGGGTCGCACATTGGAAGTGGTATTCGGCGATTTCATGTTGAGCTTCATTTGAAGATCATTCTGGAAATTCTGGTAGCATTTCCAGCATACTGCGATTCACATCTGCACCTATATTTTTGTTCATCACTCCTATTTGGCTGAGAGATTTATTTTTATATTGTGGGAGACGTTTACCCCAGCCCAGCCGTCCATGTTCAGAGTATTATCAGCAATTGCCAGTAAAGACAAAAATTAATATCAAAATCGCCCCAGTCAGTACCGTACGGCCTGTACTTGCAGCAGTGTACGGACAGTGTTCTGTGCATGTGTACGGACAGTATACAGATCGGGTTTCATTATTCATACATTTGGAGGATGTCTTGTGTTAGAAGCTGAATCGTTGCACTTTGGTGAAGGAAACGTGGTCTGCTGTCAAGAATTTATTATCCGCTGAGTCTCACGTGAGTTAGGGGACTGGTTTTTGTGCGTATATATCCTGGAGGCCTTTCCCAAGTCAAGGCGTGGCTTCTACAGAAGTTTTGGGTGCTTACCAGTAGTGCTATAATTCCAGAACAGTCGATAGTCCAGGTTTCTCTTCTTAATTGACATTGCTTGGTACATTTTTTTTACAGTTCCTGAATTTGTACCCAGCTGTATTAGTTCTATTAACATTTGCATATCTATAATAAAGATTCAATTATTTGCCAAGCTTTGTAATCTGTCCACGATACGAAAGGATATTATTTGCATTGTGAATGCTAAGATGTCTTGTTGAAATCAGAAAAGTTGTAATATATTGAAAAAGGATCTATTTCTCCATTGAATGAACACATTGGCACTGATTTTTGAATTTTTGAGTTGAGTGGGTTTGTTGCTCCACAATTTCATATTCAGTTTACACTTACAGCAGTATAGTTTGATTGCCTACCAACTGTTTGACAAAATTCCATAGTGCAATATCAGTGTTTCAGTGATCCTACTAGTGAGGGTCATTAATATGGACTGGCCGTCACACCAAAAGTCCCGAGATGATTTGGGTCCTCTTCCGAACCCATATGGCCAGTCACCGGCGACCGTCGAGGCACAATTCCCTAGAACACATGGTCACCAACCGCTCGGACGGACCTACGTCACTCTTCCGATAGGGGCCCCACCAGAGACATCACAGCCCACCAAGCTCCGCGGGTCTCGACCTCAAGACCCCAGCTCTGATACCAATATGGACTGGCCATCACACCAAAAGTCTCGGGATGATTTGGGTCCTCTTCTGAACCCATATGGCCAGTCACCGGCGACCGTCGAGGCACAATTCCTTGGAACACATGGTCACCAACCGCTCGGACGGACCTACGTCACTCTTCCGATAGGGGCCCCACCGGGGACATCACAAGTTTACATCACATTGTTTGAGTTAATTACATTATGTTGTCCCCCAAAAATATCACTCTTTTTGGGAACCTATGAACTATTTTGGTTCAACAGACCAAAATCCTCTCTCCCCTTTGCAAGAATTTGTTCTAAACATTCAAATTCCTCATTTTTCAAGTTTCTCAGAAATCTACGGACTCTGCAGGCTTAAATCTATGGACTCTGCAGGCCAAGTTCTACGAGCTTCGCAGGTTGATTTCTACGGACTCTGCAGGAAAGAAGCAAGTTCTCAATACTTAGGCGATTTCAAGGTTGGTTCAACGACAAGGTTCAATCAAAATGTCCATCGGCAAGCTTCTAAGCAAGGATTGAACCATTGAACCGTTGAACTGTTGAACCTTGAACCATTTTGGTTCAACGGGTTCAATGGGTTCAAAGGTTCAACATCATCAGCAAGAGTTAAGCGCATTTGTCAAGGTTCAAAGTTCAACCGCTTCAAGATTCAACGGCTTCAAAACACTTATCAAAGAGAAGAAGGCTTGAACCATTGAACCATTGAACCACTTTGGTTCAAAGGTTCAACGGGTTCAATGGTTCAACAGGTTCAACGACCATTGAACCACTTTGGTTCAAAGGTTCAACGGGTTCAATGGTTCAACAGGTTCAACGACCAAATGGTTCAACGCGTTTGGTTCAAAAAGATCAAAAGGACTTAGCCAAATAAAAAGAATGAACCGATTGAACCGTTGAACCTTGAACCAAAAGGTTCAACGAGTTCACAAGTTCAAAGGTTCAACCAGTGCGATGAAGATCAAAAAGCTTAGAAAGAACAAGGAAGTGACGGACAAAGGATGAACCAATGAACCGATTGAACCTTGAACCGAAAGAGTTCAAAATTCAATGGTTCATGGGTTCAAAGGCAAAGGCGGCCTCAGTCAAGGAAATAAGCAGCAAACAGGGGGTTCAAGGATGGTTCGACCAAGGAGCGGGAAAGCGATTGAACCAAGAAGCGATGGAACAAAAGAGACAGAATGAACCGATGAACCAATGAACCAATGTACTTTCAGCGGGTTCAAAGGTTTAAAGTTCAACATGGTTCAAGCGGCTAGCAACCATTGACAGCCCCGCGGACATCAAATTTAAAGTAAGGGAATATCCGTTGAAATTCAAATAAAGCGCAGAACTTGAAGGAAGAACCAAGCGACTGACCGAAAAGATAGAATTCCTTCGAATTTGTTCAAAGGCCGACAGGGAACATTTCCTTCGGACTTTTTGTCTAAAGGAATTATTAAGTGAAAGAGCCGTTAGAATTCTTTCGAAAGTATTTTCCGCGGGAAAATGACTAAGGCAAATCTCGAAGGAATTCCTTCGGACTTTTGTCCGAAGGAAATAAGCCCGACCAAAGAATGCCCGAAAGGAAAAAGCCCAAGAGAGAAGGGCTCCAAGTGTCATCGTCCATGTGATTGCTAGATTATGCAGAACATGCCACGTGTCCCTTGAAAAGCTCGACGGAAGCCGCCAAGTGTCAACATCTGCGGTCTCTCCCTTTCATTTCGTAAAGACTGTGGTGGGTCCCGGGTGAGTTGATAAAGTAAGCGGATGCTACCACGTGTCATCTTCTGCAGGACTCTCAAAAGCGAAAAATGCCACGTGTCACTTTTTGAGATCAGCAGAAAGCAGCCAAAGCAAGCGGAAAAGACACGAAGGAATTGCTAAGGAGGATGATGGGCTTGAATGCATTCAAAGGCCAAAACGCCAAAGGGAAGAATCGCTACTGGAAGAGCATAAAGAGCCAGCAAAGCCGAGGATATAGCCCTAAGAGCTCAAATGCCAAGAAAAGACAAAACTAGAAAGGGAAAAGATAGCCCGAGGGCTCAAATTGTAGCAGAAAGAGGGAAAGGCCAAAATATCTTCAAGGGAGTTATTTTCAATAGGTGAAACAGTGGATCAAGCAGACTCTCGAGCATGTCAAATCAAGGACGCAGCCTGTTTTTCCTTCCATGAAGTAATGGCAAATTAGACAGCTGCACAGACATCAGGAAAAGGACCAGACAGTCCATACTAAGGAAGAGACATATTAGAGGAATGGACACGCCATAGTTATGGCAATGCACTATTCCCAGCATGGTCCCTCCAGACAAAACTGAAGGCGCATTGAAGGCATTCAATTCAGCATGGGCCTTTTTCATGAAAACAAGCGCCCAAGTCTTTCTTGGAGCGCTATATATTGTAATCTCTCATTTGTTACAAAGGAGATCTTCCCGTTATCAGAAGCAAAACTCTACCCAAATTGAAAGGCGAATACTAAGACTTTGAGCTCAGATTGTTGTTCATATTATTTTATCTGAATGAGAAAGCAAGTTACTTGCAGACTTTGTGCTGTTATAGCTTGTGCCATTATAGGAGATTGTTCTTATGTCTGTCTTCTAGATGCATTCTTGTTTATTTAATCTAACAAGCAGAACTAGTGGAAGTGATAAGGAAGGTGTCCTGAAGCCAGCTACTTTCAGACTTTGTGCTGTCATAGTTGTCTTCAGTGTGTGTTTATTTTTTGTTTCTGTGTAAAGGACCTTGGGACGACTTTGTGCCCCCATTGTTCTTCGTATCTCACTCTTGGGCAGTCAAAGTGAAGACTTTGTGCTACATCTTAGATTCTTGGTTACTCTGCACTTTGTTACCAGTTACTTATCCTACCTGAAAGATTTTTGTTGTTTGCAAGAACAAGCACTTCTGAAAGAAGAGAAGTGTCTTCTGTCATTTCACCAGGATTTCTACTATCTAGGAAGAAATCTGGCTCTTGGCTGAATGTTGCTTTTGAAAGGAGAGAAGTACCTTCACCAATCACCCAAGATTTCTCCTTTGATCTGTGAGCATCATCTCTGAAAAAAAGGAGATGGATGGTTTATCCTACCCCCGAGTGTTATTTTCAGCTTATATATATAGTATATAGCCCCTGCGTACCTATAAGGAACCTCCCCTTGATGAGAGGAGAGATTTGTCCCCTTTGGATGTGGTAAACCTGCAACTTTGGACGACCAATCTCCCTATGCTGTGGTTGAAAAGACCTATTTTGCTCACCAGTTAGCTGGTTGACAAAATATTCACCCAACACATTATAATTATAAATTGTTCTTAAAAGGCAGGCCAAAGAGTAGGCTCAAAATATTTTGACTGGAACTATTTATTTATGTGACTCATTTGAAATCAATTTACAGCCTTAGGAAATGAAGATGACAGATGAAGATCCAGTGTGCTTAAGACTTCAATCATTTCATTTACACATTCATGGATATAGAAACAAATTATTACTCTTATGATCATATATATTTAACCCGAGTTTACCAAGAGCTCAATCAACACTGTTTCTGGTTCCATACAAAAATATATGATCATTCAATGCTTCCATTGCATAAATTGCAAAAAAAGTTCATGTTGTTTATTGCTCGACTTATTCAGCCTCTTGAATGCTTTCTGGGATACTCATAGAAGTTTATAAATGAGTGTTTTTTGAAATTGCTATCCATGACACCTGGCATTAATCCTATAATAATAAGGAAATGAATTTTCCCTGGCTGCACCTGCAATACAGTGAACTTCAATAAATTTGATTTTAATGTATCAGGTCCCAGAACTGTGTAGATCATGAACCCCTGTTTCAGTTCATGCAACCAGGCTTCTTCCCTCTGTCAGGATTGTTTTTCAATCTTTTCCAGGATTCAGATGCCTGATGCCTGATGCCTTCAAAACCATATTGGCATGTAGTTTGGATTCTTGTGAAAGACAAATATGAACAAGCGCTTGAAATCCACAATACTGCAACTAATTCAGCTTACCTAGCATTGCATTAGAAATTTAGATGGAATGACCTTGTTTCACTCCAATTTGGATGTGAACTGGACAAATTTAACAACCAAAAAAAGCCTCAAAGTTGACAATAATTTTGGTTGAGCTAGTGATATTTTTCTGCATTCGTGTCAAAAGATTATGAACTTGTTTCATCTTTAGATAGCACAGTTGTCCAGGACTAAACTTTGATTTGTAAGCACTGCGCCTGAGTCAAATTCATCTGAATTATTTCCCACAGAAAATTTAGATGAATTCTGGAATCTGAACTCAAGGATAACTTTCTTTCAAAAAGAGAAACTTTCCATAGTCACAAATAACGTGTAACAAAATTCAGATGAAGGATAAACTGTAAGGATAACTCTCATTTGGAAATTAACTTAGTCGATATAAGTACTGGTTTAATCAAGTCTGTAAAACATATTTCACTGTGACCCAAACCCTAGGGTTCAATATATGAAGCTATATTTTGACATATTCAAAAAGCAGTCCTATTACACTTCCCAGGGAAATTTTCCCTGTTGCTCTTGAATAAACCTAGACAACAAGTTTTGTTGACTGGCTGAGATCTGTTTACCATATATAGCACTAGATAATTGATAAGAAAGTGGAGATCAGCAATTGCATGCACGACAAAATAAAAACAGAACATCAACAATGCAATTAAAATCAAGGTTGTGCAACAAAAACATCTTGTTTTACTTCTTATGAAACACAAGAATACAAACATTATGATTCACCAAGTACTCGTAACTTTAAGGCAGTAATCAGTCTGTAACCAGAATTAATAGATATTCATATTCATAGAAGAAAGCTATGCACCTTTGTGGGCATCTCTCTGCATTGTGATCAATTTGTCGGAACTCATCTGATTCTCTGTTTGCCTTAGCACACTTTGTCTTTTTGTCTTTTAGCTTTTTCCGTGGTATCTTTTCTGTGGACTGCAAGTCACCAATATCTTGTACCTCCACTTCAAGTGCTTTAGTATGATTGTGGTCTTCAAAAGCATCACATGGTATCTCTTTACTATGCCTTCTTTTCTTATGTTTCTTATGGATATGCTCATCTTCCCCAATTTCTGCCACATATTGGAGAGAATTTCCATGTTTGGCAGGCATGGCATTCTTTACCCTGCCAAGAGGAAAACAAAACACCCAGCCTTCAATTTGACAAAAGTGTACAACAGCAATAAAATTGTGAGATGAGTAACAAAGCAGAATACCTTCCAAGATTTGAAAGAACATGAAGTCCACATTTTACCTAACGATTCATATAGATCAATCTATGCCGGTACTATGTATTTTGTTTAAGAATTTAATATTCAAATCTAAAATCAAACTAGACAGCTTGGATAACAGAAATGACCCAGCACACATTTATAAACTGGGTTGAGAGGCACTACTTTGAATAGTATTGCACCCAGAGTGATGGTCTTTGTCAGGCACTTTGGGGCCTGGGCTTCTCCCTCCACTTTCGAGACCACCTTAATGAGATTTGGCCACTAGGGGGGCACTCCTTGGCCCCTCTTAATATTCTTTCAATACATTTTAATTATGTTTAATTTTGAATATTTCTTTTATCTAAATGTATACTTACACAGCAAAAGTCAAAATAACAAACAATAGAGGAAACCGAGATATGACTGAAGCCCTGCTCCCCCAACAAGCCTTGTCACCCTTGCTCTTATTAGCAATGTAGCCGTTGCCACAGATTAAGCTAAGTTGGCATTTAACATATAATCAATATTATCCAGCTTACTTGTCAATTAGAATGTCTTTGTCATTGATTAATAATTTCATAAGTTTGTGCTTGTTGGAAATTAAATGCAGATTTGAAAATGCAAACTGCTGCTACTATTTGAATAAGACTTCAAATGGCAGTGCACAGAATGTATAGATTATGCATGATTTAGTGTTGTTGGTCAATATGAAACATGAACGATTACAGCAGAACTCAAACAAGTAAAAACACCATAACACAAAGCAATTTCACCCTGGGAACCTGTGTGGGGAAAACCAGCTTGGTAATCTCAATTGACCACCACCTCTCCTTCCTTCAATGTGGGCAAATTACAAAGTGCACAGATGGAATGCATAACAGAAACATTGTTCTACACCATCTCAACTCTCTGCTACCTCTTACACTTCCTCTGCTTACATATAATTAAATTCACTATTCGCTTGCTCCACTAATGAATTTACAATTGGGATTTGCCTATTTACTTATGCAAGTGTTAAGGGTGTCCTTTTGTGCACTAAAGAACCCCACAATGCTTGGAAATTGGAAGAGACGTCATTTTTCAGCCATTTCTTATTGTGTTGTCAGATTCAGGCAGGACCGCTAGGAACACTTGCACAACCACTGGTACACTTAACGCAACCGTCGCTTGCTGTAGGACTGCCAGTGACATGCAACTGCCACTTGCTGTAGGACTGCCAGAGACATGCAACTGCCACTTGCTGTAGGACTTCCGGTGACAAGCAACCACCGGTTTGGAGAGGAGGGACCACTCATGATACTGTACATACCGTACCTCCTTTTACTTCAAAATTTTTGGAATTCATGGTTGTTTGGCAAGTGTACGTTTTTCCTGATTCCATATGGTTCAGTCACATATTTCTCAATCGTTATAATTGCTTAAGCAGGATAAGACCAGACAATTCTTGGAAGAGGGAACCAGAAACTTATCTATGAAATTGAAACTGAGAAATAGACAACCTGCATTAGACGGTTATGGATGCTTAGCTGATGCAAAATCAGTGAATCATGATACCCAAAGTTGATCTTCAAAATGCCAAACAGCGTGCAAAATTTCACATCCAAACAGCGTGCAAAATTTCACATCCAAACAGCGTGCAAAATTTCACATCTCGTTTAATCTTTCCAAGAATTTGTGTAATTGATAAGCAGGTAATGGACCTCTTGTCACCTTGAGATCTAAAGTTGGACAGCAATCCCATTGTGAAAATGGTAATGTCACAATTATTAGAATGAAATGAGTACATATCATGGCATTGGCAGATTGAACAGAAACTGACAATCTTATGATGCCAAATCATAGAATCTGCATTTAAGTTGTAACATCAAATGGATGTGCCAGGGCAGCACAGAGAGAGGGATAATTAATGTATGTGTGAGCTCCCTAATTGAGATGGACAACATTAAAAAAAAGTTATTGTTAAAAATTGTATAAATTATATTAAAATATGAGTAAGTTACAAAAATTGCAGATATGCAGCATCTGTCATTTCTAGAACAGCAAGGAACACACAAGTATCATGACCTGAAACAAAACAAAAAAAAAAAACCCTTATGGAACAGAGACTCTACTTTCTGCATAACTGTTACATTCTCCCGTGTCTTCATAGCAAAAGCTATTTTTCCTGCTAATAATATAATTGTTTGTCAGGCTTGGGTTTAGATATACAAAATCCAAAACAAGGGCTTCTTTTGGTCTTCATCTTTGCCATTTTGTCGCTGTATATGTTGTTCTGCAGGAGGTTTCTAATAAAAATGTGGTAAAAACTAAAGTTGCCTTTGGGGAACACTTTTGAATGACTTTTCTAGACAAACAAACTCCAAGCAGAACCATCTTCTGCTATTCACATTAGCATTAACCTTGCTGTATCCGTAATTACTAATTAATAACTATACAGAAGGCATCTGGGAAAATCATAGCAAAAAATTGGGCTCGTTAATGAGAATGATTTTTTATGCCTCCATCTGGACAAAAATCAGAATGACGTGCAGTTTTTGTCGCAACCATCAGGATAAAACGTGAACTAAATAACAGTGACTGGGGAGGATGTGATATGCATGCCTATTATTACAAACCTACTTTTGGAATGATTGGTTTAGTTAGAGGACTTTGGGCTACGATGACTTCCGCTTGGGCTATTACAGACCAAAAACACAACTGAGCTAGGCATAATGATATCTAATGAGAAATATCAAAACGCTGCAGAAATGCACAGGAATTGCTCAAAGGAGGACTGTTGAGTGAGAGCCTGTCCCTGAGCCGAAACTCTGGATGTTCTAGAGGTGCATTATTATCTTGATGAGGACGTCCAAATTCCCTTTTTCTCATGATCTCACATTCTGAAATAGGCCAGATCCTATAGGGTGCAAGGTCAATTTATAAGAGAAGTGCTTGATGTCTCTTTCTTGAGACAACTACTTTATAACACAGTGATTTCCAGTTAGTTCAGGTCATTTTGAATTGCCATGTAATAGGGAAGGTTCCCAACTCTCACTTATGACTCCAGCACCTTTGTTTCATTCTCTTTGAGTGCTTGAAAGTTTGAGAGTCCATTGCTACCAAATCCTGACTGATTTAAACAGACTGTGTCAGATCCAGATTTTTCAAAAGTGAAAAATCGGTTCGATCCAAGCCTATCATTATTTTTCTTTTTTCAAATTAAAAATTCATTCCTCTGCAACCCCACATCCCATCCGACTTGTTCTGCTCAGCTCAGCAATTATAATTTTGGGTGTTTACATTATATAATATTTTACATATACATAGATATTCATATACTTATCTTTCTGAACCATACTTTCTGAATTTTTTCTGGAATTTCAGATTTTGGGGATTTTTTCCCCACCCATATCGATCTGGATTTCCTAAATTGGTAACTATGCTTGAAACTGTGCAACGAGTTCTCTAACCTGCCTCTCAACTCACTCTCCATCAAAGCCAAATCTTTTCATAATATCTAGAATCAAGTTCAATTTATTTCTGTGTGAGAAATTGGAGATATATAGTTGAATTAGTCCTTTTACACGTTCCAACATATTAAGTGAAGAATTTACTTTGCTGCAACCATAAAATAATTTATGCCTTTGATGATATCTGTCTGTGCTGGAGATAAAATTGTTTGCATCGGAGGCTAAATTCTGTCTTCTATGAGTTTAGTTATTTTAATTACTGAATTACAAAGAGATATTGGCCTGTAAGAATCTACTGAGTCCGCAACTACTTTTTTGGGTATAGCACTAGGTTTCTTGAGTTTGACTGATGCAGAATTTTATTGGATTTTCTGGGTTTTTCTACTGTCATCAACGTATCATCTATGATTATTTTCGAGAATTCCCACAGTAATCGGGCTGTAAAGCACTTAGGTCCCAATGCTTTGTCTTTCTTCCAAGAAAAAACTGCTGTCAGCTCTTCCTCAGTTATTGGTTTCGTTAAGCTTGCATTGTGTTAGCAATGATTGTTGAGCAGTTTAACTGAAATTTTAAACTCTGCCAGATTGTGGTCTAGTAATAAGATAGTGCACTTATTGCAAGAATGGCTCCGGTTCAAAAACTGGCAAGCATGTCCCCCATCTTAATGTGGTTAGGTGGATGTAGCGGAGAATTCTGCTTTCAGTGAACCCTTGATTAAAAGGTCGTGTGGAGAGAAGGTTGCTCCAAAGAGAAATAATATACCATTAGAAAGATTATTAAGTGTAATGGGAGGGCAGCTCACTCCTAAAGAATTGACAGGCCAGTTTGACCTACCAAAATAAAACATCGGTTTTAACTTCTAAAAAACTGAAGTTCCCCTCCATATTAAAGTGCATAGTAGAGCTTCTATGAAGTCCATATCCATCTTGATTACTGTCTCTTTAACAATACTCCAAACTCAAATCCATTCTTCCAATTTATCACTACAATGCAATGAATGGACCAGTTTTATTTTCTCGCTCAGACAACTTTATCATTCAACCTATATATATAATTTATCACGAAAATCCGATGGCTAGACAGACATCTCCAACACAACCAGCAATCAATGTATTTTACCAGCATGCATACTCAAACTCCGTCAAACAAAATATCCATATTCGTGGTCTTTTGCTATTTCCATCCTCAACCAAAATCATTAACACATAGGTATAAGCACAAGATTGAAAAAAAGACAATCGAATAAGAGGTGCAAGAGAGCAAATACTTTGATAACAGGAGTCATAAAAAGCGATCACACCTCACATAATTGAATCAATTCAAGTAATGGCGTATTTATAGTGCAATTAGGTCATTCTTATATATCTAAAGTGCGATTAATTCTACAAAAAATGTTCCTACTCATTAACTCTACACAATGCAAATCATACCATGAGTAGTTTCCAGTACTAAATAGTGAAACAATAAATAAAGAAAGAAAAGAAGTGGGGATTTTTATAAAAGCTCGCACATAACCAAAGTTGGTCAATGTGAATCCAGAGAACAACTTCTTAAGATACCACTAATCAGGAGGTATCTAAAAACAACCACCCCCAACAGAAAAAAGAGACATTTGTAATACAAAATGAATAGGCAATTCAACAAAAAACAGTAAACGCAAAACCCTTTAAATTACGAAGAAATTATACTAGAACCATCCATGTCAGATATTGAGGATCCTGATATTATTCTCAAAGGATAATAAAATATCAATTCAATAGACAACTCTGACATCCAGAAATCCTGGGATACAGGAGAAAATAAAACAGTATCTTATGGAGAGAACCACAAAGATTGTAAAAATATCCTTTACCAAAAAAATATTCTTCACATTTCACGAAATCTATGAACAATATTCTTGGGTCAAACTTTACAAAAACTCCCAGTTTTCACTAAACTGCAGCTTTTATTACCATTTCATTCTCAGATTTGCAAATGGAAGTGGTACTAGCCATTTCACTACTTGCATTTAAGATCTCAATCAAGCATATTTCATACGATCTTTCTCTTACATGCACTCAAAACAGTTAGTATGAGTAGTCCTCTACATTCATTTAGCTCTCAATGTAGGCATTGATTTTTCAATTGAAAAGTGCCTTATATTAATCATAAATATAATACGTGTATGCACTGACTATGAAATTTAAACCAGTTGCATCCTTGCATTAAACATAGCATGCTAGATAAAATAAGATAAGATAAATATATTAATGTCCAACTAATGACCACAAAAGTAGGTCAAAGGGACTGCGGATTACAGAAATGTGTCAGGAAAAAGCGGGAAACCAAAAAGGTCTCCAAAGACAAGAAAAACAATGCTGAAACAAATAGTATAAAACATGGCAAAGAGCAACCACGCTCAAAGTCAAAGAACCAAAGGACCAAAAAGGCCCACGACCAACCACGCTCCGGTCCAAAGAAGGAAGCAGAAGAAATGAGCAACCCCTAAGAAACTCTAAATATCGGGAGCACGAGAATGAACCTTGAGGAAGAAGAACCAGGAGGGAACCCATCAAGAGTTCGATACAACTCTCCTAGCATCCAAGGCCGATGAGAAGAAGCTCCGAATAGAAGTGTGACCCGAAGAAGGGGAGGTATGAAGCTTGGTCTGTCCTCCAATCCTCTGCCTACAAGGAAAAATCATCTGTGAAGATCTGGTGGATCTAGTCTGTCGCCTAATGCTGGGTCTGAAGTGAATATGCTAATGAAAACTCGGGGAACTATAAGTAGTGTCTTTGGGCCGCATTGATCTGGAATGTGATGTTGTATTGATGTCAATTTGTCGCTTAGTGCCTCTCCTCAAAGGTAGTACCATGAAAAAGGAAGTAATCCGTTAAGTGGAGACTAGTCTAGTGGGTCTCTGAATAAAATGATCACGAAGCTTTAGAGCTTCCTGTATATATAAAGCCAAACATCTCTGGTCCTCATATCTAAAGAAGTCAAAAAGAGTTTGTGTCCTCCTAAAAAGGCAGTGAAATCTCCCCCTGATCTCATAGTATATGGGACAACGGAAGATGAAGTGCTCCTCGGACTCTATCTCCTAGACACTACATAACTGACAAACCATGTCTGCTCGATCAATCTGGTGATATGTCTCAATCCTAAGCCTGTGGGAACCCACTCGAAACCGTCCTAATGGGATGCAAAGAGAGTGCATCTAGTGGTGGAATGTATACTGTGGACGAATGATAAGCCCGTCACTCAGCTCCAAGAAGTGCTCTACATAAAATGCCATCTTCGAGCATAACCCCCAGGAAGGTCTACCCAAGTAGTATGAATAAACTGTTTGTAAATATCATCCCCGATAATCCAGTTGATCCCCTATCTAGTGGGTAGAAGATGAGCAGGTGCATCCAAGGAGTACATAAATGGAGGAAGTCGGTCCATCCTGATTCCCACAGATTCCAATAGATCAAAAGCCCCTGTATATCAACGTCCTTGGGGCCAAAGGCGCTGAGAGAGCAAGATTCTCTGAGGAACAGTATGCTAAGTATGGGTATCTGTCACGCCCACTCGCAAAATCAGCAAACCTCCGTATGCGATGTATGAAAGAGATCAGATCAAATATAGTCTCCAGTCGGAAAGGCCGGGCTCCAAACTCTACAAGGATAATGTGTTGGGGAACTGTCTGCTTACATCTAATAATACGACGAAGGAGAAGTGTCTGGACCCTCTCAACAGCAGCCCAATCACTCTCAAGTAAAGAGGGTCCCCAAACTACATATCCATAGAGAACTGTGGATCTGATAAGTGTATCCATGAGTGACATCTTGGATGAGATATCATGGAAGTGATGCCAAAAACACTATCGTTCCAGGAGAGCTAAAGATCCATAACCTTTGTTTATTCTAGGCTGGAGTGACTGCCTCAAGCTCAAACATGGACCAGAAAATTGCACTCCCAAATAAGTATAGGAAGTGGTAATCTCAACCTCTTTTCCTCTGAAAAAGAAATGGAGGTGGGAGGTCTTCAATCCATTAAACACCATGGCCTTGGTTTTCCCCAAATTAACTGTCAATTGTCGGATATCACAAAAGAGAGCCAGGACATCCAACTACCATTGTAATCCCTCAAGAGAAGAAGCTAGGAGAACCACATCGTCCGCAAATAAGAGGATAGAAATCAAGCCCTGGTGAAGAAGACATCCATCACTAGCCTGAATATGTTCATGAAGAAAGGTCTCTAACTCATCAATGTATACCCCAAATAATGTTGGGACAAAAGGCACCCCTGCTTGACCCCAATGGTACTCCTAATAAAGTCTGAAATCCCATGAACCGTGCAGAGACAACCAAGGACATTCTCGTATAATCTCATAATAGCTGCCAAGAGTGTCTCAGAGATACCAATATTCCTAAGTCTCTAGAAAAGTGCCTCTCTCGGAACAGAATCAAACACTTTCCTAAAATCTACAAAACAATAATAGACTTTGAATGAGCGATGACGTGCTTCCTCAATAATGGCCCGGAGTGTAAAGATATGATCAATGGTCTGATGGGATAGCATAAACTCTACATGTCTCTTAGCTTTGAGGTGTCTCTGCTCTAGTTCTTTCGAAAGTTGCATGTGTAATACAGTAGCATACAATTTTGAGAATGTGTCCAACCATGATCGGCTTGTAATTATTAGGATCTGAACAGGTGCCCGATTTGTGTATACGGTGAATAATGTGATGTGACCAAGAGGGTGGGAAACCTGAACAAACTGCGTGGTTGAAAAGATCAACCAAATAGCTTCCAAAAGCTCTAAGACTGCGAAATATTCATCTTTTATGAGTGAAAAACAAACAAGTTCCACAATATAAGTAAACCAATCCATTATTCAAAGGTCGGAAACAATAGTGCTTCATCTTCTATGATTGCAATAAAAAATATATATATCAAGTTTGAAGAATCCAAGGATACCTCACAGAAGGTCGAGAACAACTAAACAAACATTATTGATAGTCTCTGATTCACTAAAGCAGGAAAGTATTCAAGTTTCCCTTGAATTGTAAGCATAAACTAATATGACTTGGTCCATAAACCCTTGGGGAGAAAATTGAATTAGTGTTTTTCAACGTGATCTACCTTGCCTTTGAAAAGGACTATTCCAACATACTGTATTTCCCTCCTTTATAAAGATGATAATGTACTTCACACCAAGTTTAAGAGAATTTGGCATCGAGCTGCATTTTAGATGCATTAGTCCAGAAAAGTCAGTCATTGCATTGAGCTAAGTAAAATATGACGTCAATACATTATCTCAAATTCATTGGTTGGAAAGCAGCAGTTATTGAATCAAGCTAAGCCAATTCTCACTCTCCAACTTCTATCTTTCCAAAAGAGTTGCAATGGAGATTATTGAAGCAAAAATGATGAGAAATTGATTTTTCACTCACCATATGTAACATCAATGAATTCCAAATTCTGAATTTTCTTCTTTTTTAATAATCAACATTCAGTAGATAAACACCACCACTCCGGTTTTATTCCATGTGGTTTACCTGTTCATGCTTTTCACTTTAAAACCATACACCTTAATATAAGTGCACATTTAAATGAATTTCTAAGAAAAATAAGAACTGAGATTATTAGTTTGGATTCCCATATAATCTAAAAAGTAAAATCTCCATTTAATGACGACAATCATCCAACAATTTCTCATATAATGAGAAGAAATATCAGTTACAAATATAGAACCTGTCACAAAATAAAGCAATAGGACGACCAATTGCATTCAAACAGCATTGAACACTATAATAAAATGTGCAACTACATAATTGAAGTTAGAGAGATGAGAATTCTATGTTAAGAATACGAAATCCAAATTCCTTCTTGAGTGCAACATGCCCATACAATAAAAAGATAGTGGTGGTGGCTCCCTATTTAAGCAAAAAGGAATGAGATCACTTTCAAACCAAAACAATTGGACATACTTTGAGTTCCGAGCAAGTTCTGATTGTTTCCGCTTCTTCCTGGAGAATTCCTTTGGAATTGGAAGTTTTTCCATCTGACTTGCATGGTCATCTTTGGAGTTGGTTCCATTGTCTTCATACTCACTTTGATACCCTCCAACCTCCTTCTCAAACTCATCGATTGCCAGGAGCTTGACACCACTACGTCTAGGAAGTCTTTCTTCAAGTGTTTCAAAATCTTTTATACTGGCCTCCTCATTAGTTAAAATCTCTTTTCCAGATGCATTCTTCTTATCCACACTACATAGAAAAAGAGAGATTTACTGTTAATTGGAAATTACAAGAAAATTCTTTGAAAGTGAAGCCATGCAACAAAAAAACAATTTATTCCCAATTTTATGAAATTATCAATGTGATGTGCTCCAAATATCCAATATACAGAAATATTGCAGAACAATAATATAAATACAAAAAAAAAAATACACAACACAAGATGTATAATGGTCCAATGTGCCCTAATCTCCAATATACTCAAATAGAGATAGAAATACCATTAAGATAGAGTTACAACATAAAATATTTCTCAAGGAATCAATCATCTGTGAGATCCAACCCTCCTACCTTGATCTACTCAATAGAAACAATCCAAAATTAATCTTCTCCACCACCCCGCTTCTCATATAATAATAGTGGGAGAGGGTAATATAATAATAGTGGGAGAGGGTAACCGTTTACCCATGAGGCCAACTAATCCAATTACCAATTATAATTTATTGCACAAATTATATAACATTTGTTACATGTGCCACAAGTCAGCTACTCCATAACCCATTTACATAATAACACCATTGCCCTAGGTGGATAACATTCCACCCCCTTTGGTCCTTAAACAATGTTAGCCCAACCTTCTAGAATATCAAATTGTGTTCTAAGAAAAAAGCAAATCATCAATTATACAAACTAATCCATACGCATAGAACGAATTCATGTCATGGAACCTGCCCAAGGGAATTTAAAACATACTCATTGTGAAAAAAGGAAACAATAAAAGAAAAGAAAAAAGGAAGATACTTTTCATGATAATACTAAATTTCAATTTTATTGACTCTCCATTTTATGTATCTCTATTGAGATCTCTCCCAAAGTATCCAGCTTGAACCCATCGTCCAAAAAATGAATGTACTCTTCTACTTAGTAGGATTTCTAATTCCTCTTTGTTAAGAACTCTCCTAGCTCCATTTAGGAGCTTTCTCCTTCCCCAAGCCCTAAGGGGTCCAAGGCTTCAGCTTGATAAGAGTACTCATCTTGCTTCCAAAAGGTAGACATCAAAAGTAAGCTCTTTAGAAAATATGTCTGCCAAGACTAGAATATGCAGAGTATTCTAATTTCCAATAAGGGTCAACATAGGTCAATGTTTGCATCGAGATATTTTCATAAAAATATAACATGCCTGAATGTAATAAAAGTGTAAAAATAATGACACAAATCCATAACCAACCAAGTAATAAACTCCATAAGCAAAAAACAGAACACAGATATGTGGTAGTGTCGAAGACACCCAAAGAAGAAGAATCGCAACAAATAAAAAAGATCTATATAATGAATTGCTTGAATAGGTGGGACATAGTCTCTATTAGACTATTTATAAATCCACCAACAAGTGAAATATGGGTATGCTGACTCATAATAAGGCAATAACCCCAATATATATAAAGTGCAAGTTACACATTAACCTACATATAACCCCATGGTATACCACAAGCATCCATGACTGAAAGGGACCCGACAAGATGAGTTTTACTCAACACCTCCCCTAAAACACAGCGTGGAGGGTGAAAGGAAGGTAGCATTAACAAGTCAAAACTTTTTTTTATATTGCATTTATAATTTACAAAAAATATGAGACCAAATGGACAACCAACAAAAACAAATGAGAGATTGGTCCAGCCCTACATGGGCAATCAAAAGACAACAAGTACGATGGCAAGGCCAGATCATGTCTCGCGCAACTACTAACCCAAAGTCAAAAGTAACAGCAAGCTGCAAAACACAGAAACCAGCAACTAGATCATACAACCAACAGGGGTTGCAACTTCCACATGTCCAATACATCTTTTTGTTCGGGTCCCTTAGCAGCGACAACTACTTATGCTTGGCCATTTTAGCATCATAGCATTAAAAAATCCTTTGCACCAACTGAATAGTCTTTTGTACATGGTCCTCAATAAGAACAAGTCAAACTTCTAAAAGAAGTGGAAGCCTTAACATCACCCCTAATTATAACGTTTGAAGGCCCAAACAACTCTCGCAGCCTGGTGAACCAATCATATATCCTCAAAGATCTGAAATCCAACATCTTCTCTTGAATCTACATTAAAGAACTAAACTCTTCCTCCGTAGCCTTGTCTTATGCTTCCACATGAATATCCACCACCTTGGATATGAGAGCATAATTGGCCCACTGTTTTTGGACTATGAGTTCTCCATGGAGTACTCACATCCCCCTGTCTCCCTTAGCTTCACCAAGAGTAGCAGAAGCTCACTTAGGAAGTCTAACATTCTCCCTAGAAGACGGAATCTTGTGTGTTGAATTTGCCTTGTGTGGGGCCAATATCAATCGACACAATGGGGTCATTACTCACAACTCTCTCAAGTGGAACCTCATCTGATGTAACATCACCTGAAACAGTCTCATCGTCTCCTAAAAAATCCTCATATGTCACAACTGAAAGAACCTCAACATTCGAGGTAAGTATTTCATCCTAATGTACATCAAGAATCCAGACAGTACTAGAAGAATCAATACACTCCTGTGCATCAACAAAAGTAGTCACCTCAACAAAAATGACATCTCTCTCAGAATGTTTTGAAACATCACTAAAGCCAGTAAAGCTACAAGCCTTTGCCATCTTATCAAGAAAAACAAACAGCAACCACCTGAAATTTATTGTTGATATCCTTCACAACAAACTTATCAAGCCAAAGCGAAACTTTCTTACCTTGCTGAGTTATATGGTAGACAGAAAGTAGATTCACATTCAAATCAGGTAAATGGTAAATATCATTTATCATGCCATCTTCTGGTACATTACCACTACCAGCAATAGTAATAATTGATTTAAGTCAATTAGAAAGGCTTGGTTACAAAAGCAAGTTAAAGGATAGAACAAGCCATCATCATTTTATGACTTGACTGATTTCGGGCATAATCTATACCTCCAAAAGCTCTCGGAGTATGCTTTCTAATGGTGCAATTCTCACCTTGTTACCATATATATGTGTTCATTTTTCTCCTAAGATTCAATGAAGACCCTAGGACTCAATTGTGGAAGGCACAGGATGACTTACTAGTAACAAGGCATTCTCATCCAGCATAGGCTTGTATATCGTTGGAAATCTCCTGCAATGTAGATTTCAACAATACAAATTCATCTAATGTCTATGTTACCGGGTCCTTGGGTGCAAGAGGACCAGTCCTAGTACAGCGCCTACCAAGTCTCAGTTCTGGTATGGCACAGACCCAATCCCAGTCCCAGGATGGCACATAACAAGTCCCAGTACAACACCTACCAAGTTTCTGTCTTCGTCTGATCCTCCTTCGGTTCAGTCGTGGTAATCCAAGTCCATCCAAGCATACCTGGGCCAGTTAGGGCGTACCCTTGCTAAAACCGGGACATATCTAGGTCAAATCCACAATCAATTTTTTTTTTTTTTTTAAACAATGTGGCTAGTCTTATCACCAATAATGTCTACCACCAAACTGCTCTAAACATTTACAAATATTTGCAGGCAGTTGCCTGCTGGATAACAATCAACACTTCCCCTAACAATGACAATGACAATGACTCGGGACCACTACATAAGAGTAATAGTTGATTTTCATAAAATACCAATTTTCCTTAAAAATAAATCAACACAACATAAATGGCAGTTTCAAAGGCCTTCAGAGCATTTTTTGAGCTCGGAAAACGCCTCAATACACAGAGAAATATGTGTGAACTTATAAATCGTGAGCCAAGATTTCCAAAAAGATAAACAGTTCTAAAATCAGAGCATATCCAGAAAATTTATGACCCTGGCAAGGTGGCCCAACCCAGATGGCTATTATTAACAAATCTTATTTTAGTAGATCTCTTCTTCTTGGGAGTTTTCCTATTCACATTCTTATGCATGTTGAAGGGATGTTATTAGCTTTGTTTAGTTTTAGATTAATTTCCTATTCGCATGCCTATGCATGTTGAGTGGATATTATTAGCTTTTAATAAATTAAAAAAAATTGTTTTTAACTTTAAAAGAATTCACTATTATTAGTTTTCTTTAGCTATAAGACAAAGGTTTGTCCTATTGTAATGCAGATTGGATAACAAACATCTCTCACACAGAGATTGCTTTCTTTTTAAAAACTCTCTTATTATCTTGTAATAAAGCTTTGTTTGGTACTTTTACCAATTTGTGTCAATTTGGTAGAGAAAAGTTTGCTTTATTATAACACACTAAATCCTAACAATTGGTCTATTGTCCCCCATATTGAATCCTCAATCTGGATCAATCACATACAAAATCATGTGTTAACTTGATCAACTAGAAAGAGCCATAGAATCAAAAAACTTCTACAATGAAATAATTGTAATGTCTTTTGAAGTAATGAAATTCTTGACTTGTTCAACTACAATCACATAGTTAAAAACATAGATTTAACTTTAGCAGACTCCATGACCTCAATGACATATTTCTCATGTGACTAAAACTTCTCCCTTTAACTTTAGCAAACTCCAAGACTTCAATGACATATTTCTCATGTGACTAAAACTTCTCTCTTTTAATAAGCAATGCAAGTATATTCCCACAACACATTAACATGTAGCTGACAAGAATCAAACACAAAACTGGCTACAAGTCTTTGTCTCTCTAAATTATCGGTAGTGTTTCAACATTTTTAGTTTACTCTATGCATACTATGTGATAAATTTTGCTTGTTTGGCTATATTTTTAATATTATACTTGTGTACGTGTGTGTGTACGTGTGTGCGTGCATACGTGTGTGAGCATGCACACGCGTGCATGCATACGTGTGTGAGCATGCACACACGTGCGTGCACTCTGTGCATGAGCGTAGCGCATGAGTGTGTGTGTGCATGCGCACATGCATGTGTGTGTGGGGGGGTCATACCCAAGCCATACTCGAGACAAAAACAATATTTTATTGACATAATCAATCCTTATACCACTACCAAGATCAACAACTTAGATTGGTACGGTACTAGTATGTATGTGGTTTGGGTAAGACAATATGACGATTGTTTTTGCCCAGGTATGGCTTGGGTACAACCATACAAAAATATATATAGTATTAAAAAAATAGTTGCCAAGAGATGAGTACGGGGAGACGAGTATCAGTACCAGTACACCATTTTGTTTAAAATACGAGACAAGTACAAGGGGACGATAATATATATATATATACACACACACACACACACTTTTACAATACTATGCTAATGAAATATATACTATGCAATACTAGTAATATATAAAATAAAAATAATAATAATAATAGTTATAATTCAAAATTTAAGATAATAAAAAATAAAAACGTTAATATTTTTAACCTAAACTAAAATTAAAATAATTATAATTACATATATCATAAAATTAAAATTAAAATTAAAAGAACTTTAAAGAATAAATATATAAAAGCAAATCTGATAAAAATTTTAAACATACTAAAAATTAAAATTAAATAACTAAATTAAAAATGTTAAAAACTTAAAATAATATATATAAATTTATTAAACTATTCAAACTTAAAAACCTTAAAATAATAAAGTATAAAAAAAATTAAATGGCACCTCCGTTCACGGCAACGCCTTGCACTACCATGAACGACAATGCCCTGCACTACTGTGAACGACAATGACATGCATGGCAATGTGCAAGGCATTGTCAATCACGACAATGCATGGCATCGTCGATCACGGCAATGCATGGCATTGTCGATCACGGCAATGCATGGCATTGTCGATCACGGCAATGCATGGCATTTCCATGATCGGCAATGGAAATTTATTAAACTGTTAAAACTTAAAATAATTAAGTATAAAAAAAAATTAAATGGCACTGTTGTTCATGGCAATGCCCTGCGCGGCAACACAAAAGGCATCGTCATGATCAGCAATGGCAGCCATCGCCATTGCCGATCACGGCAATGACATGCATTGTCATGATTGTCAATGGCAAGCCCTGTGAAGTAAATAAAACAGCGTTTAAAAATTAAAACTTCTTATAAATTTAAATATACTTGTTATTTACTGCAACAAACTCTTCAACTATGAGTCCACAACAAATTCTTCAAACGCGTTGGGGTACAGGATTTTTAATGACAAAACGTCCGGGAGACATCAAACATCTCCAATACCAGAGACACGTCCCAAGGGATGAAGGACATCTCTCCCTGCAACAGTGATTGAAAATATAGCCAAACAAGCAAAATTAATCACATAATATGCATAGAGTAAACAAAGTAAGTTAAATTACCACAAAACAGTTGAAAATACTGTTGATAATTCAGAGAAAGATTCTTATATCCAATGTTGTGTTTCATTCTTGTCGACCACTTTAATGTGTTGTGGGAATATACTTGCATTGCTTATCAAAAGATAAGTTTTAATCAAAATGAGAAATATGTCATTATTGAAACCATGGAGTCTGCTAAAGTTAAATCTATGTTTTAATTTTTATGTGTGACTGTAGTTGAACCAGTCAACAATTACATTACTTCAAAAGACATCACAATTAAATCTATCAAGAAGGTTTCTAATTCTATGACTCTTTCTAGTCAATTTCTATAACACGTGATCGTGTGAGTGATGAATGTTATCCAGCAGGAAGTTTCCAGCATAGATTTGAAGAGGTTTAGCGGGGTTTTGTAGTAGAAAATATTACTTATAAGACAAGCCATACTATTAAAAAATAAATAGAACAAAATTATTTAAAATGGTTGTGGATACAGCCCAAATAAAGCCCCTGATCTATACACAACTTCTACGCAAGACTGCACACTCCTCAGAAGAACTTTGAGTTCCCTGAGCTTGTCACACCATGCACAAAGCCTCGCGGTATTTCCCTGCACTGGCACATTACCTTGCAAACTACCGCACAACCATCTTGTGTTGCACAATGTCTCCTGAACTTGACAGCTTGAGCAACACCCTGAGGCATCGCACATCACTTACACAACCTCGCGGTACCTATTCACACTACAACAGCGTCACGCAGCATACTGCACAGGTCCCTTACTCTAGGCAATGGTCTTAGCATTCAGCATTTGGGTGAGGGCTTCCTACTACTGCACGGCAAGCCAGGTGACACCCTCCAAGTCTACACCATGTCAAAAAACTTGTCAACATACCATGGCATTGAGAGTCCAACTATCACACCTACAGAAAGGCAAACCATCACCCGGACAGAAGATGAACCGTTTTGTAATTGTTACATTTTGTAATTGTTTTCTTGTAATGATGTATATATATTGTGTTTGGCCCTCAAAAGTTCAAAGACGCATCCAGATAATAGGTTGTTAACATGCCCTAAGTATCTAGCATCTGATATGCAGCTGTAACTCATGTCTAGGCTACACAAATAACTAGGAAGTATTTCCCCTTTAATCACAGGAACTTGCAATCCTAGTGTTACTGAACAATGTACACATTTGTACTTTTTTCCAGTTCTTTACACTAAATAGAAGTTGCACGATTCTACGAATACTTCCGCATTCAACTTTGTGCTGGATTGTTGTTATACTTTTCCTTTGCATTTTCTATAATCTGTAGCTTACTGCCAAATACAAGGTTATCCACCGCACAGGAATCCTAGGGCTTGTGGTGCTGATCATTGGTATCAGAGCCAGAGCTCTCATGTTTCTGTAAACAAGCGAGCACAACACGAGAGAGGACCACCAATCAATTTTGTTTCAGAGTACCCAGAAGAACACTATAGCAAGAGAAAGATGGCTTACGCCCAAAAATATCCACTAAGGAATCCCTAGACATCCAGAAGCTTAGTCAAGACACCCTCGACGAGAAGCACAACGAACTCTTTGGCCAATTCCTTGAACTCATGGTATAGCTTGATCCACAAGCCACTCCTTCCATGCAACTTGTGCATTCGTCATTTCAATAGCAAAGCCCTTTCAAAGTGCAAGTCAATGTTGACCTTAAATTGTTCAAAGGTAAAATCAATGTTGTAGCATTGGAAAGTTGGATTTGACAACTTAGGGCCTACTTCTCAGTCAATTGCTTCACTAACACGAAGATAATCACCTTCGCAGTTTTGAAGATGTCCATTTCAATGTCCTATGGTGTGAGACTTTTAGCACGCAACTAGAGAAATATTTGGAGCCCTTTGAGACATTGAAGTCATTTTTCGATGTCTTGAAGGATGAGCATTACCCCCTCAAACATTATGAGAATGAAAACTAAGTTGCAGTCAGCTGAAGACTATACCAACGAGTTTCATGACTACACTGCGTGTTTATGCAAGGACTTGACGAAGTAACATAAGATGTTGAAGTACATCAGCGAACTCTCACCTTATATCCATGTAAAGATGGAGTTCTTGACTTTCAACACATTGAAGCAAGCATATCACAACACCACCATGATCGAAGCCAATGCAAAGATGAAGCAAAAAAAAAATCTCTTCATCCAACGTATCATGCAAGAGCCAACCCGTGCTACCATCTAACCCCACCATGCAGAAACAAAACGTATTACACAAGGGAGAGTAGCCTAAGAAGGTTGCACAACACCAAATGATTCCAACATCTTCCACACCAACCAAAGTCAAGAAGAACCAAGGTGACAAGTGGTTCCCTTGACACCACACAAGCTCACACAATGATTTTGAATGCCGCACGCAACAATCTTTGGTTGTGCAATCTACATTAGGTCCCGCACAAGTGGATGACATTGATCTAGATACTACTTGTCTAAGTGCCAACACCACTGCCATAAACACCTCTGAGGAATGACAGCTCCTTTTTCACACCAAGTTTTGGTGAGGGTCAACCTCTTCATGTCATCGTTGATATTGGTAGTCAAAAGAACATCATTATGCAAGCTACAACACAGCTCCTAGGCCTCACTACTAAAACACATCCTAGACCATACTCTCTTGGGTGGCTTTAGTAGGGGAAGGATGTCCAAGTCCTGCAGCATTACACTTTCAAGTATGCAGTCAAACCTATGGATGACATAATCACTCGTGACATCGCACCACTAGAGGTAGGTCACATTATGCTTGGAAGATCGTATGCGCCTGACCATGATGCTACATCAAGCCAAGCCACAGTGGTACACTATTCATGTCACAAATCGCTTCTTCAACCTCTTGGAGTCACCTCCAACATCCAAACTCACTTTGGCCTCTGCCAAACAATGTCACAAGCTCATCTCACACACGCAAAAGTTTGAGCTCCTCATAGTTTGCCTAGAAGCACCTATGCATCCAAGCAAGGGCACAATGGCATCGCAATCATCGACACATAACAACTCGATAAGTTATCATAGCAATATGGAGACGTCTTTGGCGAGCCAAAACGTCTTCCAACACATTGCAGAGTAAAGTATCAAATTGATTTGTTCCCTACATCCCTATTCCAGGTGATCCACTGTACCACAAGTCCACTTAGGAGATTTATGAAGTCCGATGCCAAATCCAAGAGCTTCTTGATCAAGGCAAGATTAGGTCAAGCTCTTGTCCTTGTGGAAGCTCGATACTCCTTGCGCCAAAGAAAGATGGCGCGTGGCACTTGTACATAGACTATCGCATGCTCAAAAAGATAACAGTGAATAAATAGTACCTACTACCGTGCATTGGCAACCTCTTGGACCAGCTTTGAGATGCACAATACTTCACCAAGATTCACTTGAAGTCAGGTTATCATCAAGTCCCAATCCATCTTGAAGAAATTTGGAAAAACAACATTCAAAACAAGGGAAGGATTGTATGAGTGGTTGGTTATGTCTTTTGGTTTAACCAATGCACTAGCCACATTCATGTGCTTGATGGACAACCTACTCAAGTCCTTCACTAACTCTTTTGTCATTGTCTACTTGCACAACAACCTCATCTTCAACAAAACTTGGGAGGAGCATGTGGAGCAAATCTCACGTGTGTGAGACACACTATGAGAACACAAATTGCAAGCCAACTTGGCCAAGTGTAAATTTGGCGCTGCATAGATTCAATATCTAGGCTAAATCATCAATTGCACATGCATCCATGTAGATCCAAAGAATATCAAAGTAATCCAAGGTTGGCCAACTCTGCACAATCTCATCAAGCTAAGGAATTTTCTTAGGCTTGCAAATTTCTAATGCAATTCTATAGTTTCCCACACATATTGTGGCCTCTCAGCTAGAGCATGTTTGCCAAAACAGCATTCTATTGGACACCTACACAACAAAGTGCTTTTGAGGATCTCAAACAGGACCTCTGCACAACCCCTATTTTAGCAATGACTAACATCGTACACCCCTTTGAGATCTAGACTGAAGCATCTAACTATAGACTTGGCACAATACTCAAACAACATGGACATCCAATCACCTATCAATCAAAGACATTCAATGACATAGTTCAACGATACTCCACCTATGAAAAAGAATTGTACGCTATTGTACAAGTAGTAAAGAAATGGTGAATCTACATCTTGGGTAAATAGACAATCATCCATTATGATCATAAGTCACTTCAGTTTTTGCATACACAAAGCAAGTTAGAGGATGCGCACCACGTGAAGTGGATGACTTACTTGAAAAAATTCAATGTAGTGATAAAGCACAAGAAGGGAAAAGACAACAAGGCAGCAGATTACCTCAATCGACCATAGTGCAAGCACTCATTAGTGTTGTACATGTGCGGCCACAACATCTCAGACTGGGGTATCCCTCTACTCAACTAACCATGACTTCGCAAAAGCCTATACCGCCCTTTTTCAGGGTGAATAGGGTTGCAATTTATATATGTTCGACAAACTTCTCTACAAGTTTTGGCATCTTTGTGTTCTTGATGGCGCACCTCGCCAAAGACTAATCTAGGAATTGCACTATGCCAAGACAGCATGACACTTTGGTGCTACCAACACACTAACAAAGTTACAACAAAACTACTACTAGCCTCACATGCTACAGACAATCTATTTGGTTTTGGCACTTTGGCAACATCAACTTTGACATACTTTGACACACTTGGATAATGCGCATATATTTGACTCTTGAGCACACTTTCCCTCTATTCATCTACCCATCTACTATATTAGCCACCTCTATTCGCCAAACACTTATTCAAAATCAGTTAAGTCTATCCAGGAACCCTTAAGAATGCTCAACAAACATCCTCCATATTTCAGATCCATGTTTTTCACTTCAAGGACAATACCGGTAGACTCAGACAATGTTAGTTACCACAGGTGTCTCACTCTGTCGGCAATGTCTAGGGGCCCTCAATGGCTATTTTTCAAATTTGGGAAGTCTCCATTAGGTCAGCCTAGACACATTTCATGGATCGGTTATAGACAAAAATTAACGAAGAGTTATCTATAAATACAAATCACCCCTAAGGTTATTATTCACTTGGCAAGTCTTGGCAACATTGGAAAAACACCTAGCACTCTCTTGGAACATTGTCACAGGGCATACATACATCTCAAAATTCCAAGGAGCAACCCTAGGGAAGTCCATAAAGTGAAATCTAAATACACAACATCAAATTTGCATGGTGCCAAGTATCAAAGATCAAAATGTAACATGCATTCTTTGTTCAAAATGTGGAACACACACATAAGTGGGAGAACTATATGCGGTTTAAGCCCTCTTCGAAGTATTGGAACATAGGCAACGCTCAACCATTTAGCAAGGAGTGGTTGAGGTCAATCCAATCCAAAATTCTAACCCTTTTTAAAGGGCGTCATGTGGTCAATCACACATAATTAGGGTTTGGACAAAAGAGACAAAACACAAGCATTTCAACAAAGGATCGGAGAAGTACGGACTCACAAAACCAACTTGCAAATGCAAGCACAAGGCTCCCAGAAGTATCAAACTCCCATTGTGCACAAGACACTATTAATAAACCCTGACAATGCCGACTACTGCAAGCATCTAACTTTGTTGGTAGCATCCAAGTCAGTTTTCAATTGTTGCTTCTTATCTGAACAATTGACGAATCATATACAAAGCATTCCCAGATTTAGTGACAACTTTTGTGAGTGATAGATGGGCAGAATTAGCTAAGTACATGATCACTCTCTTGCTTTGTCATTTCTAAATCAAGTAATCACAAATTCAATCAGCCCGTATCAATTCGTGTTGGTGTGTTTATTGATGTATTTTCCATAATCTAAATTAGTGCATAGTTTCCATTATTTTGTAAAACACTTTTGTGAACCTGACCACTGATTTGTGCACAAAAGCCCTAGGTTTCCTTCTACATTAGGATTTCAATTTTTTCTTAGGGTTTCAAATTTATCCCTCTTAGGTCCTTTCTTCTATTAGGGTTTCAAACTTTTGGCTTATACAACCTTCAAAAACCCTAATACAGATACAACGAAAGATACCAATGATATGAATACTGCTTCTCTTGAACATAGAGATAACAACACAAGATAATAACAATTTGCATGACCATTTTGATGATGTAGATCCAGGTGAACTTAAAGAATATCTTGAGATGAATGCACATAGGATTGAAGCATTGTTGCATGTTACTCAAAATGAAAAGAAAAGGCTAACTACGGAGACCACTTTTAAAGAACATGACGAACTTTTGAATGATACTAATCCACCTTTTAGAGGCTTGTATCCTACATTAGGTGTTCAAACTATTATTCCTAGTCCTTCTATTCATGTGTCTGCACCTGTGGTTACACGAGTGATGCCTACTATACATACTATGGGAGCAACACAATTTACTACTCAGATATCTATGGGTATTCCTATGCAACATACTTTCTCTTATGTACCTGCTAGGCCTACAACTCAGGTGACACCATCTATTCCTAATCTATCTAATGTGGCTACCAATCCTAGCAACCAAGTACTCATACATCTATCTAATGTGGCTACCAATCCTAGCAATCAAGCACTCATACAACTAAATTTTGGTTTTCAAGCTAAGGTTGTTCCAATAGCACAAGGTTCTAATAGAGTAGGCCATAACACAAACTCTCAAGCATTATTACATAACCCTCTGGCCTCTGAGATTTCCAACTATCCCTCACCTAGTGAATTTGTTGCATCTAAGCTTGCACCATTTGATGGTCAAGGGAATCTAGAACAACATCTTAGAGCCTTCCATGTAGCATGTTTATATTATGCATATAATGATAAGTTACTAACAAAGCTTTTTCCTAGGTGTCTTAAGGACTATGCCTTGCAATGGTTTTACAACATTCCTCTTCAATTGGTACATACTTTCAATCCTCTCGATAACCAAATCTTAGCTCATTTCTCTATCAACATCAGTGAGTTTTCCTATGCTCAAATTGCACAACTCAATCAAGGACCTAATAAGCCCATTAGTGGCTATGTGCTTTGCTACAAGACTATGCTTTCAAAAAAGACAAATCCTATAGTTGTCAAGAAATTACAATATATATTCAAACAAAGCCTACTTCCTGCCATCCATAAGTCTATTATGTTCAAACATTTTCAATAGTTTGATGACATGTGCCATGCAGTCAAAGAACATGAGGTCAAGATTCTTGCCATAAATAAATTAAAGTATGGGAACAATCCTCCAACGTCATCTAATGCTAAATTGCAAAGCAAAGCACCTTTCAAAGTTGACCAATGATACTAAGAATGCGATTTCACAACCTACTAACAGGCTTGTCCTTTTTGCTCCTCCATGGAGGCCATTTACACAATCATCAGAACCTACTCATAACGTGTTACAGAAAATTACTTGACTGCAACCTCATATCCCTTCTTCCACCTATGGAGACTGACATGACAAGGCCACAACCTAGGAGTTTCGATATCAATGCGTATTGTGATTGGAATAGATGCACAGGACATTCAACAAATAAATGTTTTGCTTTATGACATAAGATACAAGACCTAATTGAGAAAAAATCTATTGAGCTTAACGATAATCGCATACCTACTAATGATTCAGTTGCACAACCGAATGCAAAGCTTAAGATGTTTTCTAATCCATTTCCAAAGCATGATGCACAAGAAACCAAGGTCAATCCCAAGGTACATATCACTTACAATGTGCATCCTCCTCTAGCTTCCTATACTCCTAGAACTGAGGAGGCTCATCCTAAAGACATATTTATTGGTACACTTACGGATTTGTAGGTACGACTTACGATTACATTTGATGACCATGAGATTATTGATGATGATTCTACCAATGTGTTATTCATACAAACTTTCATCAACTCACATCCCATACAAAGTGTCGTGGTGGACAACAAGTCAAGTGAAAACATCTGCACTGTGGCATTACTTACTAGTCTTGGGTGCACACATACAGATTTGATTAATACAACAGACACAAAAAGGATTCGAAGGAAAACATCAAAATCTTCTTGAAAGCATTGTGTTACCACTTATGGTAGGGTCTGCAACTATTGCTACTTGGATCTTGGTTTTGCCCAACACTAGCACATTTGACATGTTATTAGAACAACCACGGATACATAAGATATGTGCAATCCTATCCTCGTTACATCGATGCTTGAAGCATATTCATAATGACAAAGTGGTTATAATTTTGGGTGTTCCATATGAGTACCCTATCCAGCCTGAGACATTTCCTACTCTAATTCCACAACAGCGTATTGTACAGCCTGCACAAAACTGCTTCCACAAACAATGCAAATTTCATTACAGCAAAAAGTGATTGATTTTCCTAGATGAATAGTTCTCCAATGACCTCTACATTAGCGACCAATTCGAGTTAAGCATACATTATCTAGTTCATCACATCATACAATGGTCTTACACCAACCTTGTGAGCATGTTCCACTAATAACAATGATGCATTCTCCTAATAAACAACAGAGTCCGCATGTTATTTTCTATTGGAGCTATGCAGTACATACACGAGTATCTCGATTAGATTCATGATTTCGGATATTCTATAGCTTATGACTTATTTTCAGAGTCCAATAGTGATATACGTGCTACACCGTACATGTGGCATTTGTACCGATTGATATAGGACCTCCACTTGAGCATCCCATTGATGAGATCCTAAAGCACAATTTATTGCACATAGCTTCTTATTATTTGCTTACTTGATCACCCTCTCCTGAGTTGACTTATTAATTTATTTGTTCTTCTATATGGAGGTGTATATATGTTTTTGCTTTGATCATTCTTCTAGTTGTTGGCTTTGACTTGATTATTGTGTTTCACTGGCCCTTGCCTTTTAATTGCTTGTCCTAATCTGAACATTCATGCTAGCTATCCTACGATGACATATACATATACAGCCTTTACAGTAGTCTGACCTTAGTTTCCATTCTTTGAGACATGTTACACCAAGACTCAGCATACTATTTGCCCAACTTTCCATATTGACTACTATGTTTGTTTTTGTCATGGCACACATTGCACTTACATGATCACATTTATTCTATACCTACACATCTTATGAGATTCACACACCGTCTCTTGCTCACTAGGGGCATGCACCTCTTATGTGTTCCATTATATCGTACTTTGAGACATGACACTACCATATAGCAAAAGCATATAACTTGCCTTCTTTAGACTACTTTGCTACTACACTTGGTGCACATTGTGCATTGACCTATGCTATTGACTGTTTGAATCCCTTCTATTCTTCTATTTCCCAGTGTTTCCCCTTGGCCTTGCTTCATTAACCGAGTGTTTGTTTATGTCAATATTTCAAAAAGTGCGAAAAAATTCAAATGTCTCAAAAGTGCAAAAAACTTTTTAAATGTTCAAAAATACAACACCAAGACCTATACACTACTTGCTTTCATGGTACACATAGTTTCTTAATGTCATTTTTCATATATACATGGTGAGTTACATATCCATTTTCCATGCACATGCTTTTCATAGTACATATGAACTAGATGCAAGACATACAGGTTTCACATGAGACATGAACATACAGATGCATGACATTTATCACACCCATAAAAACCTTTCCACAATTGAGGGCATGCCCATGTTGGAGGCATCTTAGTACACTTTTTAGGTTACATCTTTCTATGCAATTCCGTTGATCATATTGAGCTACTTAGATTGTTTATACATGACTTGCTCTTGTTCATACCTTTTAGAGTGCTACTTCCTGTTGATATTGTGTTTTGCTATACTAGACCCTGACATTGACTAATTATGTAGACCAACGTTGCTTGCTCTGTGCTTATTTGATGTTGAAGATTATGACATTACTTGATCATAGTTGTATTATGTACTACTTGTTCAATATTTTGTGGGTACCTTGACTGTGACTTGTCACATTGTGTGTCAATCGTGATAGAGGATCCTCTAGTTCATATCGTGTTTGTGTCGAGACATGTCTTCTATGCTTGTGTGCTTCTTGATCATGATCTCTATGCTTGTGACTTTTTCACTATGATATTGTGTGTGTGCAAGTTTACATACATTTCTATGGAACAAATTGACTGTTACTGTGTGTTTGGTGTCATGATCCTATCACACACATTTCTATTGTGTTATCTACTTCTACTTGATGTTGCCATGATTTATATCATGCATCTACTACGATTCTAATTACTGCATGCTTCATTGACATATCTAGCTACATTTGACAATTGTTTCCAAATAAATTATCATGATCATATCTTATCAGATAATAAAAAACAATTGCCCTCACCTTGGATTACATGTTTCATACATGCTTGCACTGTTCAAAAACTTTATATGAGGGCATATCTTATCATGTTTGTACATGTACTTTACATGATTGTACTTTTTCTATATAACACATGATGTGCATAACTCTTTCTTTTGAAATGAGTGATTCGCAGGTTTCATCCCTCATATCAAAAGGGGGCCATACAATGGGCTTATTTCAGAGATTCGGACCACATCAGATAGAGCATTTCAAAGAGATTATATATTCAAATGGGTTAGATTGAGTAGATTGAGACATATTCTATATGATTTTGAAGAACATTTGAGACATTATATGATATTTTGGGACAAATTTTGGCATTCTATAACATTTTGAGGGACAGTTGGATCATATGGGACATGAATTTTGTCTATTTTCTTTATTGAAGATCGATGGGGAACGATGGTACTATGTAAGAACTTTAGGTCTATATCCATTTGTAGCGATTGATCATTTTACATACAAACCTGATTTTGGCATTCCACAAAAGGGTATTTTGTTACACGGGGTAGTGTGGTTGAGGTTATAGTGTCGCTCAACTTCTAACACCACCTTCTCAATATGGACAGTTGGGGCATTTACACTCTTCAAGTCGCAGTTTTAGCAGTTACATCTCCTTGGGGCATGTTCACCCCATGGTTTTCTCCAATCATGTTCAACAAGTGGCAGCTTGATTCGCATACCATCAGGGGTATTCGTTCCTTAGCTTTTCAATTTCAAGTTTTTCAATGATTATGATTGTTTCAGATTTCTTATTATGAGGAGACATTGATCTATAATTGTTTCTTGCAGGTTTTTCGTAGAGCACATGATAAATTTTAGTTGTTCTTGTCAACGCCAAGACCAGTTATCATAAGTACCAAATTTACTTCTTTTATCCTTTTAATATAGCATTTTCAATACTAAATTGAAAGATGGGCATCTATTGTTAGGTGTGAAGTCACTATTCACAGACACCATTCACAATCAATATTCATCGTGATATGGCACGCGGGTGATGTGGCATGTGATGTGGCATGTTGGTGATGGGGCATGCTAATGATGTCGCTAGATGGTGATGTAACAAGGCCCATGGAGGGTCTCTCACATGTGATCAGGTTGATGTGATGGGAGTGGAGCATAACACTCCACCAAGGCACATGGATTTGTCCTTGGTAGTCACATAAAATTTGTCTTGTGGCATAATTGGTCAAGGGTAAAGTATGGGTTGAATTTCTAAGGGACTCCATGGTTCACATGTGTGGAGAAAGTCAAAAGGTGATTGCAACACCTTTTGGACTTTGGTGTGCACTATTGACTACTTTGACCACAAGTCAAATTAGGTCAACCCCCCATATAGTTCAAACTTGTTATGGGGGTCTCCTAGGTTAGAGAATGTGTGCCATGGTCTTAATGAGGTCAAATATATGTTTTCACCTTTGTCACATTTGTATAGTTTGTCCTAAGTCATTCTAAGGTCACTTTGGGGTCATTAAATGAGCTCGTACGGTTTCCATAAAAAGACAAGTGTTCCAAAAGCATATCCAACGTCCCACATCATAAATAGTCAGAGAAACCATTTTGAGACTAACATTCTGTAGGTTCCATGTTGAAAACAAGATCAGTTGGAAAAGTTGGAGTTTCAGTTGTTATACGGACTGTACAACAGTTTTGGCACGTGTGGCTACTTCAACAGTGTCTCTTCAAGTCCCCTCAGTTCATTTCCACACTCAGGTAGCTTTGACAAGCTCAAAAATGGCAAAACCCGACTTCTCTTTCCCATCGCTCTCCTAGACAAGTCAAAAAGGTCAACCGGTTTCAACTTGGTACAGACAGGAGGAGGTGAGTTAGAGCCAATGTTTTTGGTAGGTGATAGTACTCTCTGTGTATTACAATTTCATGGCAATAGTTCCAAGTTTGGTGACTTGTGCTTCATGAACCATTGCTAAGAGTATTGATGACTTCAAACTTCCTGCACATCTCAACCTTCGATTTTCTTCTCTATTTGGATTAATCTGTGCATATCAAGTGTTGTACGTGGACTTGTAAGCCATTTTCTCCTTTTTCATGTTGGATTCAACTCAGTTGGCACGTGTGAAGGTGAAGAGGTTGGCAAAGACATATCATTTTGCTAGTGGAAGGCACCATGGAGGTCTACAAACATTGTTTTCACAGTAGCAAAGTTTCTCCCTCCTGTAGTGGTTTCAAATCAAGGGTAACATGTTTCCAATCCATCTTAGCATGGTGATCAGTTCTTATTTGATAGTTTAGTCTCAAGACTAGCCATGGTTAGAAGTGCAAGGTCTAAAATACACACACAGTCAGCCCTCTTTGTGACTGTCACCTACAGTCAAGTGAAGCTAAGTCCTTGGTCAGTCATGTTGATGACACATGAAGGTTTCAAGGTTTTGAGAGGTATCCCAAGGTAGAAACAACAAGACTGAGCTAGTCAAAGAGCTAAAGATTGGTTGTGAGAACCAATCCACCACACATAGTCCTATATGTAGTAGCACCTACAAGCAGTATCTATCAATGGTCTGAGTTCAATCCACAGAGGTCTGAGTAGTGTTAAATGGTAGAGGTTTGAACTCATTGAGACTTTCAATCAAGTCTAAGAGTATAGAGAAACATCATGATGGCAATGGTGAGGCCATTGTATGCAAATAGACTTGGATCCATGTTCACAGATTTGGAAAGTTGCAATTGGGAGAGTTTACCTTAATCTCTCTGAAAGGGGATTCTGCCTCACACTATGACATCCCATGGTGAAGTTCCTTGAAGTCTACACAGGCCTAATGGTTTCTCTCATGTAGCCCAAGCCTAGAGTAAATGTCTTGACATGAGAAAGTGTTGTTTGGTAAAGAGAGGGTGATGTAAGTAGGCTTCCAATTCAAGTTGGTTCTTACTGTAGACTTTCAGTAATTTACAATTATTTTGAAGCCAAAATAGTCTTACAACACAACATGACATAATGGTTGTATGACTCAAGACAATTTGAGTGAAATATGACACTATGACCTCAAGAGCAATCATATGAGTTGACATTCAGTGCTTTGACATAGGTCATCACCTACAGGAAGATCACATGATTCCCCAAATGGAGCACCTACAGTCTGACTGTAGACCCACAGAGTGTTGATGCTGAGAGACAAGAGGTTGAGAGCTTTGCAGACCTAGATGTTCTTTCAAGTTGGAAATGATCCAATGATCTCAAAAGGATCAAGAGGAACTAAGGTAGCATTCAGACACAAATGAACATCTACAAAGGCCCTTTGAACTCTCCTTGATTGTCACGTACAAGTGACATAATCAACACAATCTATAGACTGGCCTAGGCTAGTAGAGAGAGATTGTTTGAAATGTTGGCAAAGGTGTAGGGTGGTAAACACTTTGAAACCATATTCACACTTGACCAACACATCTTCAGGGGATCCTAATATGCGAAGAGGCAGAGCAAAGACTAGGTTTCTAGCCTTAACCTACAATCAGCCCTAAACCCTGCACAGTCTAGTTGAGAACCCAGTTTTAGGTTTTGAAACCTTGAGTCTAGAGGAGTGATCTAACCATGGAATTTTGTATAGAAAGTCATCAAGACCCATTCTAGACTCCCATAGCCTCAGTTTTGTCAGGCAAACATGGGAGATGCCCTCTGTTTGGTCTGAGACAGAGGGCACTCCATGAGCAGCACAGTCTGTAGGTTTAAGAGGTGTAGGTTGAAGGAATGAGATAGAGACTTTGAAAGCATTGTTGGATGGTGTCTGCAGTTGGAATGAAGGTAAACAAAGTGTGGACAAACACTTACAGCCATTAGGACCACCTACAGGTGGTCAAATACTCAGAATGCACAGTTAGGCCTATTAGGCCTAGAACTAAATATGAGGCTTAATGACTTCCAACTACACTCAGATGACTACATGGACCTCCCAAACACTTCGAGAGCTTTAATAAGAGGGTACAAGGCTGGTAAAATCCATTGGTTTGCAGGAAATCATTCAAAGTTGATCAATTTAACCTAAAACCATATCAAGCCTACTCAGAATGCATGTAATGAACTTGAAAGACACTTTCCTTCACTCACATTTGTACGGAGAGATTACATGGTGACCCAAGGAGTTGGGGATAGTTGAAGGGGATCTATAGCTCAAACTCAGTGCAATTGGTTTGGAAGTTAGATGTCAGGATTTTATGAACTATTGTTAACAGTCCAAACCACCAAAAACCCTCTCAAAACCCTTATTCAGACCCAATGGTGAAGACATGAAGGAATTTGCATTCAAAGGTGGTCAAATGACTTGGGAAATGTTTTGAATTGGCTTGAGACTCTTTCAGGGTCCTCACCACCCATTTGGTCCATACTATCTCTTGTACGAACAGGGTAAAATCTGAGTTATTTGCAGGATTTGACTTGTTTTTCAAGAACATGGGAGATTTGATGGATGAAAGCTATTGAAGGAGGTCTGTAGGGACTTATTCTAACTCCCTATGCTCACCTCTCACCTCAATTAAGCTCAACAGTACCTCTACTACACAGTTCACTACAAGCAGTCTTGGACAGATAGTGAAGATGACAAGTGACTGCATAGTGAGAAGATGAGAAGTCCAATTGTGGATCCTTTTGAGGTCTACCTGATGGAGTAGAAGGCAAAGGGGTTCTAAACAAGTGTCCTAACACCTCTTCCATGGATTTCCTTAAGCAACTGATAGTCACCTTGATGACAAATGTGAAGACAAGTCTAGAAGGGCTAGTGAGTGACTATTAGAGAGTGAGCACAAGTGTCAAGAGGAAAGCTAGAAGTTATGGAGGTATCTGATGACTGTCACACCTTGTTTCCACTCTCCCCAAGACAGTGCATATGTGTAAAGACTCCCTAGTCTAGTTTCAAGCAATCAAGTGATGCTCCATCATGAAGGTAGTTTCAAGAGGGCTATTTGAGGCCTCTATGTCAGTTTGAAGAGTTTCTCATGCTTTAGATGGACACTTGTCCAAGAAGACCTTCATGGTTTGTTCTCTACTTCATTCTCCTGCAATGTAACTGATTTTCACAGGTTGACACTTATCCTTGTGACCTTTCCACTTCCCTTCTTCTCTCTCTTCTCCTATGTTCTATAAATGCAAGCCATTTTGGCTTTTGTAAATCAATTCACACCTAGTATGGCGAAGCCCTGCTGGTTTGAATACTGTATTTGCCTTTGAAATAAAGATTTCCAATCCGGTTTTGATCTCATAAGCTTCTTGTCTAAGTGTGTGAAGTGGTGTATAGTAGGATGACAAGTGATAACTATATATCCTTGTGTTCTATTCACTCTTTCATGTTTGGTGTAGTAGCTCTCACTCTAACAGGTCACATTAAGTGTAGCAAGTGCATTTTTCTATCTCTAAGTGTAAGGAGTAGTATTAGTGTTTGCAATCTGACCTTTTGTTTACTCAGCTTGAGTAGTGCAATGCATATCACCTCCATGTTTGAAATACTTATGTTAGAGCAATCTAGGATGTTGAGACTAGTGTTGTGAGTCATGTTTCATAGTGCACTTGTATGGAGGTCTAATGGAGATCATTATGGTATATCACCTCATTAGAGTAGTTTACTTTCATGTTTCTTTTTATCCCTTTTAATCCAAGCAAGCAAGTAGTGTAGGTGATAAGCAAGCAAAGAGAAATCTAGAGAGCTAGCCCTTAAACCTAGAGGTTTACCTTTGCTATAGGCAACCCACAGGCCTGGAGGTAATCCAATGTTTCACTCAATTTAGAATAGGCTTGAACAACCATCTCTAAGGTGCAAGATTGAGTGACAACATACACATGGGAAGAAAAACACAAGTTGATACTGTTGTTGATTGCCCTCACATGTGAAATGGAAGACAATGTTTGGAATCACATAGAAGTGGCTTGGATCTTGTCTAAAGTGGATGGTCCACTTTGTTGACCCTTGCACATGAAGACATACATTTTTACTATTGATTACTAGTGCCCACATGGAGTATGGCGAATTTGTTGGGCCACCATGATGTTACTCTCTCTCTTTCTCATTGTAATGCTATAAATGCATGAGTTCTCCATTGTATTTGACCATTCCTTTGAGGATCACTCTTGGATCCTTGCAAGCTTGGGCTTGCATGCTTGTAGAGAGGTAAAGCCTCAAGGCTATGTTGTTTGGCTCACCTAGATGCTTTGTGAATAAGCATTGTACGCATGCTTAGAGTTTGAGCTTGGGGGCTATGTTGCTTGGCTCACCTAGATTCATTGTATGCTTTGTTGTAAGCATGGTTATCCTTATGTTTCCTCTTGAGGATCCATGCAAGCTTGGACTTGCATGTATGGAGGTTTGAGCCTGGAGGCTGTGTCAACTTGGTTCACTTGAATGTTTTGGTTGTGAGCATTGAGTGTTTTGTTTGTTAGCATTGAAAGGAGTTGCTGGAAGAGCTATTGTAAGAGTGTAATGTCCCCATTTTAACATCATTTATGAGCAAGTATTGAAGACCTTTAGTCTACTTTTTCCAAAGACTAAAGGATTCCTTTTAAGGTTTTATTTTATTAATTAATTATAATTGCTCGAATAGTGATTTTAATTATTTGTTCATATAAGGCAATTTTAGTTGATTAATAAAAGATTTTATAAAAGTGGTTTTTACCACTAAGGTATTTAATAGAAATAATTATTGAATTATTGCCTAAAAGTAATTTTAATTACTATTTATTATTTAGGCAATTAATTTAATATTATTTTTGATAAAAAATGAATGTCGGCTTGTAAGTGATCAAGTCAAAGAGGAGATATTCTAAAAGTCGGCAAGGAGAGTTAAAAAGAAGTATTTGGCCATCCTAAGGAGGTTCACCCCTCTTTGAAAGATACAAGTATATAGTGGAGTTCTCCCTTGAAGGATATGTTAAAATTTGATATTGTGATTTTTCATGCTTGAAGAAATATTGGGATGCATGCTCAATAATTGTTTGCAAGTTTTGGAGCTAATTATTTGAAAAAACGGTGTCTTTTGACACCACCTTTACAAAAGTGTATTTGATAATTGCCCTGGAGTGGGGCGAATTGCTTGGTGACTTTTTTGTGTGGATTTTATAGACAATTTGAGGTCCCATTGACCTATTTTCATTGTTGGAACTTATTGATAAATATTTTTGAAGTGTGGCATTGACTTTCTATGTGATTTGGCAAAGATTTCAATGTCTTTTCAAGTGGATAAATGAATAATAAATTCTGATTTTTTTATTTATATTTTTGGGTAGATTTTATAAGCGTTTAACTTCATAAATTGTGGATTTGTGGCTAATATTTATTGTGTGAATTTTCCCAAGTGTGGCAACTTAATTGGAATTGAAGGTTTGATGTTTAAGGCGGTCTAAAACCCTAATTGAAGGGTAAATATTAATTCTGATTTTTATATGCAGTACCTAGAGCAACTAGGTTTGGCGTGGTATTTGATCACTCTGAAGACCCAAAATGGGCGTTGAATTTGTGTGGCTATTTTTGATAATTTATTCATGATTTTTGGCAAAAATTTGAATGAAAATTGATAAATATTCAACTGCTATTTTATTCCTAAAATCAAAGATTTTTCAACAAGGTTAAATCTGATTTTCATCCACATCCAAGGGGTAAAAAGGTACAAATTTTCTATTTTTAGTTGGTGGCTTATTTTGGATCATTTTGAAATGAAATTTGTTCAAGGTAATTTTTGAAAATTACCTATCTATTTATTGCATATTGGCGCATAGGGTTTGGAAGCAAATTGCATGTTTTTGAGGCATCTCTTTGAGTTAGGATTTGTTGATTTTGCTAAGTTCAGAATTCAAAATTTTGTGGATTTTACGGGAAACCCTTATTTGGTCTTTTGGCCCAAAAAGGGGACATTACAGTGGTATCAGAGCACCAATCTTGTTTACTTGTGAAGTTTGGTTGCAAACAAATAAAAAGATTCGGTGTTATCAAGGAAGAGGAAGCCATGGAAGAAATGGAGAAAGAAAGGCTCTACAATGCAGATAGAAGGCTAGGGAACCTATGCCAACCAGTGGAAGATATAATCAGCACCTTGGAAGAAATAGAAAAGAGGTTATCCAAGGTAAATCAATCACATTATGAGTCCATGAAATGGGCGGTACAACCCTCAAGAACTTACTTGGTTCAACATGAATTCTTGAGAGATACAGATGAGGAGGTAATGCTTTTAGGTGCTAGTTGTATTAATGAGGTTTTACGACTAACGGTTCTCGAAGTTCCCTACAGTGACAAAATCATGAGGAAAATATTTTCGTTGATTGTGGAGAGCATCCAAGATCTCAAAGAGGACAAAGAACACTCATTGGCTAGAAGGGTCAACATCTTGGAAACTATGGCTTCAACCAGGGCATGTATTTCGATGTTAGATATGGAGTCTGATGAACTTATTGTTAAGATGTTTCAACATTTCCTTGCAATTGCTTGTAAGAATCCTACCAAAAATGTTTTAGCTTCTATGCAGAGAATCTTGACCTTGACACTCAATGAGAGTGATGATCTTTCCAAGTCATTATTATATATCTTGTTGACATGTTTGAGGCTAGAAAAGAAAAAAATTCAATTGCACATATTTTGTTTGAAAATGTTGCAATTAATTGTGAGGGAAAATTGAGGCCATGTTTGATAGTGGAGCGTGTAGAGGAAGAGGACCGAACTACATGGAGAGTTGAAGGAAAAGAATGAGGGGAAAGCCCTTTATGAGGACTCATATAAGGGAGCCAATAAAACAAAAAAATCAAAATTTGATGGGCAGCCCACAGGGGTGCAAGTGGATGATAAAAGAGAAGAGGAAATCAAGGAGCATGATCTAAAAAAAGTGCAAGATAAGGATCATACCAAGGAAAGAGACAAGGTGGAGGGCAAGTTATAAGGCATGCAAACAATCCATAAAGTTGGTAAGCATCACAATTTATTTATTGTATGTTATATGCTACATGAAATGGTTGTGACTAGAGGAAGAACACAAGATGCAAATCTTGCAAGGTATGTATCATTGTTTTGTAGGGAAGAACAAGCAATTCATGGCTGTTATAGTCCTTATATAACCCACCTATATTGTGTTTTATGTGGACTTACCAAAGGAACAACCTGGCTAATCATGAAAGTGGTGATAAGAGGCAAATGCTATGACCCATAGGTCATTGCAAGGGCTGTTGGTAATTCATTGACTGTTGTTTTTCATATTTTCAGTTTGTTTTCTCCAAAGTTTCTTGTTGCCATGATGAATATTGACCCTAGGCAGGTGTGTCTCTCACACCTCAACACGATGGAAGGGGTTCACACTTATATGAGAGGATTTTCAGCCACTATAAGGGGAAGGTTGAGGAAGGAAAAGACTTGTTACAACCATGACAAGATCAACATGAACACACTTGTTAGATTCTGAATGAAAAGAAATTGCAAGGATCAAGGCCTCAAGAAGTGATACACTTGATGATCCTAGAGCTTGATGAGGGAATCAAAAAGGTGTTATTACACACCAATGATTTTCCTAATTTGTTTGTTCCATGTGTCGGTTTATTTGGGAGATCCCTTGTAAAGGTGGCAATCAAGGAAGTCATTTGGCATGGCTTAAATGATGAAGAGGGTCCCACATCTTCATCTAACATTGTGTTTGGTAATTGTGGTGTGAGCATAAAGAGTTTGGGAGGAAGAGGTGGAGCAAGAACCACCATAAGACTTCATAACCAGCACTATGAGAGATCCGTGTTCCCATTGGTAAGCATGTCAAAATATGAATTTTGCCATTTATGTCTATTACCACATGAGAGGGAAAGGTATATGAGGGGGCAGCCCCCTACATGCTTTGGAAGGCACCCCATGCCAAGGATAAGGGAGAAAGGTAAGTGTGCATATGATGATTTTTATTTGCCTCAAAAATCAGACTTCTATATGCAAACGCAGCAGGCTTATGAAAGGGAACACATGAGATTTTTGAACATAAACCAGCACTCAGTGAGAAGGATGAAGGTATGTATATATTCTGATTTTTATTGCTCAAAAAAATCAGACTTGCAAAAGCGAACTCAACCATGCATTAGAGGGGAAAATTCTTGAGTTTTGTGATATATTCCAACCCCTAGCATGTTTTGAAAATGCTCATAGTTGGGAACTCTTCATACATAATACAAGATGGAAGAGCATAAAAAAGGTATAGCACCCTCTCATGGTTGAAGGGAAGGTTTTGTTTGACTTACAATGTGTTCTTTATATGCACAAAGATATCAATGAGAAGATACATGGCACACATAAAAAGGTTCATGCAAGGAGGATTGCATCTACATGTCACTCCTATCCAAGGTTTGATTCAAAAGAAGTTCATTGTTGTTTCTTTTCTCCAAACTAGAGTGAATTTTTGGGGCTTTTGTAAGGCTGGAAAGTCTAATTACAGCCCTCTAATCATTAAGTTCAGATTTCAATATAAAGAAAAGTATGCATATATCAATTTCAGATTTAGTCAACATGAAAAATCTGGAATATACATGCATGAACAGCTATTTTTTATGAGTGTTTGGAAGCTATTGGGGAGCTTTTAGAGTGTCTCATGCATGTATGGGATGATTGACAAGGAGCAGCCTTTTGGAAGATACATGGGTTGCACAAAGATGTCCGTATACGGTAAGTGGTATGTCTTGAGGTCTCACATCATGGTAGGTACCTTGTTGGTTTCTTTTTGCATAGTTGGATAGTAATGACCCGTCATTTGGGAGGTCTTTGCCCATGGGGCAGCCAGGTAATCATATTCTCTCATGTTTCTTGGTGCAACTTTGGGTCACATAACACCCCCTTTGAAGTTTTAAGGGAAAGGAGTTTGTTTATATTCCACTTGGTATTGAAAGGGATGGTTGATTGGGAACATATGGAGCCTTTGGAAGGCTATGAAGGCACTTCTAGCACTTGGGGGCAGCCAACAATATGAAAAAGTCATTTGAAGATTTTTTTCATTGGAAAACAGGTAAAGGTGGACATTGTTTGATAAGGTGTGTTGGGACACCTACTTGGATTTTGCAACTGCTTGAGGACAAGCAATTCTGGGTGGGAAAGACTGTAATGTCCCTATTTCCACATCATTTATGAACAAGTATTGAAGACCTTTAGTCTACTTTCCCCATAGACTAAAGGATTCTTTTTGGGGTTTTATTTTATTAATTAATTATAATGGTCCAAATAGTGATTTTAATCATTTGCTCATATAAGGCAATTTTAGTTGATTAATAGAATATTTTATAAAAGTGAATTTTACCACTGTGGTATTTAATAGAAATAATTATTGGATTATTACTTAAAAGTAATTTTAATTACCATTTATTATTTAGGCAATTAATTTAATATTATTTTTGGTAAAAAAAGAATGTCGGCTTGTAAGTGATCAAGACAAAGTGGAGATATTCTAAAAGTCCACAAGAAGAGTTAAAAAAAAGTATTTCCTAAAGAGGTTCGCCTCCTTTTGAAGGGTGCAAGTACATGGTGGAGTTCTCCCTTGAAGGATATGTTGAAATTTGATATTGTGATTCTTCATGCTTGAAGAAATATTGAGATGAATACCCAATAATTATTTGTAGGTTTTGGAGCTAATTATTTGACAAAATGATGTCTTTTGACGCCACCTTTGCAAAGGTGGTTTTGATAATTGTCCTAGAGTTGGGTGACTTGCTTGGTGACTTGTTTGTATGGATTTCATGAACAATTTGAAATCCAATTGACCTATTTTCATTGCTGGAATTTATTAATGAATATTGTTGAAGTGTGACGTTGACTTTCTTTGTGATTTGGCAAGGTTTTCGAGGTCTTTTCGAGTGGTGAAATAAATAATAAATTCTGAATTATTTATTTATATTTTTGGACAGATTTTATAAAGGTTTGACTTCATAAATTGTAGATTTGTGGCTAATATTTATTGTGTGAATATTCCCAAGTGTGGCGACTTGATTGGAATTGGGGTTTGATGTTTGAAGGGGTATAAAGCCCTAATTGAAGGGTAAATATTAATTCTGATTTTTATATGCAGTTTTGACCTAAGACAACTAGGTTTGGAGTGGTATTTGATCACTTTGAAGGCCTAAAAAGGGAGTTGAATTTGTGTGGCTATTTTTGGTAATTTATTCATGATTTTTGGCAAGGGTTTGAGTGAAAATCGGTAAATATTCCGCTGTTGTTTTATTCATAAAATCAGATATGTTTCAACGAGGTTAAATCTGATTTTCATCCACATCCAAGGGATAAAAAGGTACAAAATTTCTATTTTCAGTTCATGGCTTATATTGGATCATTTTGAGATGATATTTGCTTAAGGTAATTGCTGAAAATTAACTATCTATTTATTGCACATTGGCGCCTAAGGTTTGGAAGCAAATTGCATGTTTTTTAGGCATCTCTTTGAGCTAGGGTTTGTTGATTTTGCTAATTTCAAAATTCAAAATTTTGTGAATTTTAGAGGAAACCCTTATTTGGTCCTTTGGCCCAAAAAGGGGACATTACAAAGAAAGAGATTTTCTGAAATAATTGAAGTTTGGAAACTGTCATTTGTCCCATGGTTTTTCCTTGCACATTGCAAGGTTTCCACTTATATCTTGTGTATGTGTTCCCTCTTGTCTCATGTTTTATAGATTGTTTTTATTCCGCATTTTTAACTTGCATTATAGAATGTATTTTTCTTAACATGTAATATCAAAGCTTATTGATCCTAACATGTGGTATCAGAGCTTTTGATCCTAACATCTACAGACACCTAAATTTGGTCTTTGGCACTTTGGCAATATCGACTTTGACATACTTTGACACACTTGAACGATGCACATATATTTGACCCTTGAGCGCACTTTCCCTCCATCCATCTATTGTCTTAGACACCTTTATTCACCAAACATATTTATTCAAAATTAGTTGAGTCTATATAGGAACCCTTAAAAATCCTAACACATTCTCCATATTTCAGATCCACGTTTGTCACTTCCATGACAACACCGATAAACCCGAATACATATATTTGACTATTGAGCACACTTTTCCTATATCCATCTACCCATCTACTATCTTAGCCACCTTTATTTGCCAGACATATCTATTCAATATTAGTTGAGTCTATACAAGAACCCTTCAAAATCCTAGACAAACATCCTTCATATTTCAAATCCACATTTTTCACTTCCAGTACAACATCGATAAACCTTGATAGTGTCGATTACTGCAAAATCTCTCTCTACCGGCAATGTCCAAGAGCTCTCAACAACTATTTTTCAAATTGGGAAGTCTTCATTAGGTCGGCCTAGACACATTTCATGGATCAGTCATTGCAGGAAACTAACAAAGAGTCATCTATAAATACAAATCACACCTAAGGTTATTATTCATTTGACAAGTCTTGCCAACATTGGGAAAACACCTAACACTCTAGGCATACACACATCTCAGAATTTCAAGGAGCAATCCACAAACTAAAATTTGAATACACATTCAAAGTTGCATGTGTGAAGTATCAAGAATCAAAAGATAGTTTTGCATTCTTAATTGTTCAAAATGTTGCACACACACACACATAAGTGGGAGAATTGCATGTAGTCTAAGCCCTCTTCAGAATATTGAAACTTAGGCAATGCTCAACCATTTACTAGGGAGTGGTTGGGATCAATCAAATCCAAAGTACTAACCCCTTTTTAAGAGCATCTTGTGGTTGATCCAACACAATTAGGGTCTTGAAGAAAGAAACAAAAAGTAGGCATTTCAAAATAGGATCAAAGAAGTGCGCACAGACAAAATCAACTTGCAAGTGTAGGCGCAGGGCTCCTAGAAGTTTCAAACCCCCACTGTGCACAAGAACACTATCAGTAAACCCTGACAGTGTCGGCTACTGCAAGCATCTGACATTGTCAGTAGTGTCTAGGCATGTTATCAACGATTGTTTATGATCTGAGTAGTGAACGAAGCACATATAGAGCATTTCTAGATTCAGTAATGGCTTTTATGAGCAACAGGAAGGCAAAATTAGCTAAGCACACCATCCCTCTCTTGCTTTGTCATATAAAAATCAAGTTATTGCAAATTCAATCAACCTGTTTCAATTCATATTAGTGTCTTTATTACTATACTTTTCATATTCTAAATTAGAGAATAATTTACATTATTTTGTATCTCTTAGGTGTATAATAAGTAAAACACGTGCATACAATCATTAAGCACCACATCAAGTCTTGCATTCCTTGTTGCATCGCCAACCCACAAATAGGAGGCTAGGAATTTACACACCTTTGTTGATTCCATCTAGGCCATTGGAATCTATCAGTATGAATTTCATGACTAGATTACCTATGACGAAGCACCAGAATGACTCTTTGTTTGTTGTAGTAGAAAGGTTTTCTAAGACGGCCATCATGGTTGCCTGTAAAAAGAGCATCAACATGCAAGAAACCACATGCTCTTTCTTCAACCATGTTTATGTTCATTTTGGTCTACTAGCATCTATTGTCTTTCATCGCAACCCACAGTTTGTCAGTCACTTCTAGAAAGCTTTGTGGGATATGATTAATGCATGATTGGACCAATCTACAGCTTTTCATTTGCAGACAAAAGGACAAACAGAAGTTTTCAACTGCACATGTACAACAGTGCACATCCACGCACTTGGGATGATAATATGTTTTACATTTAGCATGCATACAACAGAGTTTTGCACAATTCTAGAAGGCATAGTCCATTCCAGACATAGCTTGGGTTTTGACCAGTGGCAACCCTAGATATGCTACCACACACCATCTGAAATGGAGTCACGCGCACAAGAAAATGAAATGGACAAGGCATAGAAGTTTCTACAACACATCCAGAGTGTTCACCACCAAGTTCAACAAATACTCTAGCACCAACAGCTGAAGAACAAAGAGTGCCATGACACACACTACACACCTAGTGTGTTCAAGGTGGGCAATAAAGTTTGGTTACATCTTTAGAAGGAATGCTTCAAGGATCCACGCCCGCAAGATCGAGCCTCTACGATATGGTCCATACACCATACTGCGCACAACTAGAGAGAACGCATGGCCTGCCACAATACTTGGGTTTGTATCCAATATTTAATGTGGAACTCCTTAGGCCATACTTTGCACCTTTGCTTGAGCCAACAGCGACTCAGCATCCTGCAAACTTGGATCCCGAACACTTGCACACTACACTGAAGGATCAAGTCATTGAGGTGATAACAATTCGCACCCATTAAGGCCCACACGAGTTGTTCAGAGTGATCAAAGCATGGCAATATGTTGATCAGACTAAATGGTACAACCTTCAACAACTTCAGGGTCAATTTCCACACTAATCTAAAGACGCAATGGGAACCATTGCTCCTAAAGAAAGTGTGAATCATCTGTTCACAGCTTCCATGAGGGTTTAAACACTCCTCACAATAACTTTGAATTTCCCAAGCTTGCAGCGTCTCGTTCCACACAAAGAGTCATGCAGTATCTCCCTGCACTGGCACATCGCCTTCGGAGTCTTGCGACATCATGCATCATTTGCACAACCTCATGGTACTTAGGTGCAATACTACACCATGCAACATACCACACAGGTCCCTTACTCTGCATAGTGGTCTCAACATTCAGCATTTGCATGGCAACTTCTCATTGTCGCATGGCATGCCAAGTGCCACTCTCCAAGTCTATGCCATGTCAGATAACTTGTTACATACCACAACACTGGAAATCCAACCATCATACCTGCAAGAAGGTGAACCGTCACCCAGGCAAAAGATGAACCATTTTCTAATTGTTCCCTTCTATAATTGCTTTCTTGTAATGATGTATATTTATTGTAACCATTCATCCCTTAAGGAATCTGAGACACATCTAAATAGTAGGTTGTTAGCATGCCCTGAGTATCTAACAACTCGTACACATTTGTAACTCTTATCCAAGCTAGGAAAATCAGTAGGAAGTATTTTCCCTTTTGATCATGGGTACCTGCATTCCTAGTCGTATTGAACATTGTACATATGTACTTTTTCCAATTCTTTACATTGAATAAATTTGCACCATTATGCAAATACTTCTGCATTTGACTTTGTTTTGGAATATTGTTTTTATAGTATTCCTTTGCGCATTTGATAAACCGTAGCTTGTTGCCAAGTACAGGGTTATCCACCACACCGGCATCATGGGCCACATGGTGTGGATCACCCAATGTTTGGCCTAGGTACGTCCTGACACCCCCAAGTATGCTCAAGTCCATCCTTGGGCATACCCACGCTAAACCGAAGGAAGGACCTGAGCAAGACCGGGACTTGTACACACCATACTGAGACTAGTCACCCTATAACCAAGAACCCCAACTTAATCTAATGTTTTAAATGTTCTTGGACCATTTTAAATGTTCTTAGACCATTACATTTAGTATTATTGTTCTTAAAATAAAACCAAATTTCATTGATTTCATAGCTATCAAAACCCTTATGAAAGCATTTTTTGTCCCAAAGGATTTTTGGCACTTTCAAGATGAATTAAAGTATGTAGTTTCATTTCCTAGAAATTGATAACCAAGAAAGTAGGAGAAAAAGGGTAATTAAAAGCTTCTAACCAATTGTGCATGTTTACAAGTAACAAAAGACCACTTAAGATTGATAATAGTTTGTGACTTGAATGATAATGTATTAAAAAACAAACATGATTAGAAGATTGCAAATGAGTTATCTTGCTATCTAAATGACTTCATGAATAATAATTACGCCATAGTAGTAAAGATTCATGGGAGCACAACACATAGTAGGGCTTGAGGAGATCACGCAGCCACTATGGATTATGTATATTGAGTAGCATGTTCATTCATGATTCAAGTAGCCATCTATAGAGGCATACATTTACTTGACTAAAATACGTTTATTGAGACCGACAATGAAAAGGTTTACATTATTAAATTAAATAATGCAAAAAAAGTAGACAAACTCGAGTCATCATTTCCTTCATACCATAAGCCTTCAAGTTCACAAATTTATTTTTCTTATCAACTATTATTATATATCATTAGCTTCTACATACAAAGTATCCAAATCCAACATTATTAAAACATTGAAAAGGGATTCATTTTCTAAATGCTTTAAGGAGTACAATACATGCCAAGACTAATTAAACATAGCAAAGATTAGAACTAGAGATTACTCATCGTTGGCATACATCTAACTACCTACAAAAGGATTGAATTCACCCTTCACTATATGTTGCTCAACTTTGAAGTCCATCAACCCAACCTTAGCATTGAAGTTGATACTCTCCACTTCCATGTAGCCCAGTTTGAGCTTTCCAACCCTTGTTTTCATCGCCCCTGCTTTTGGCTTCTAGCCTCACCACACGTTGCTCCAACACCTCTAATCCAAATTGGAATTGCATCATCTCATTAACATTCATCATCATACTTTAATGCACTTCCAACGTAATCTTCTTGTGTAATATTTCTCTATGCATAGCACCAAAATCCTCCTCCAGCTCATGTGATATGTTTTTTAATACCATATACAGTAAGAAGGAGACCACCTTTCTGACTGAAAGCTAATGCTTCTTTCTCCTTCCTGTGTTAAAACTTAGATGGGTCAAGCTTGTTAAAGCTAAACACGACCAACACTCCACACCTGCTAAAAATTAATCTACATTCTATGAGTTCAAATAAACAATTTCAAAGCATTTCAGAGTGGACGTGTGTATATTTAGTACCTTACCCTTCTGTATTTGTCATTATTTCAACACGCCATTTCTCCATTATGCTCCTCAATATTTGGATTTAAATGACTAAGTGGCAAGACTTGTCCCATAACTCAAGTTGCCTATACTATAACTCAAAAAACAACTAAAGGTTCATGCTCCACGTAAAAATAAGGAATGCAAATTCACACAACACATAACACAAGAGTCAAGAAAACAAATACATAAATACTCCTACTGCAGTATAACAACAAATTCTAATCACAATAGACATTGAAATTTCGTGTACATAAAAGAACAGCATCACAACATTGTACTTACTTTATCAAAGTGTTTATTTCACAACATTTGCAGCATTAAAATCTCCATTTTCTATGTTTGCCTTAATGAAAGGGCATATAACAAGAGAATTCTTGATTTCATTTGTAAAACATATTAGAAACAAACTGATTATCTTGAAACTTGTAACTATAATTCATCGAGGATTACGCAAAATTAAAATAAATTTAGTTCAAAATTACGTACATATTATTGCATGGAAAACAAAAACCATTACCTCACAATATCCTTGTCCTTCAAAATACTTGTGGGCTGAGTAGACGGCAAGGTGTATCCCTCCATCTGCAAGCAAACAAAAGCTCTAGTGCACAATATTAGAAGATAACAAACCCTTATATGTGGAACCATAAAGAGTCAATTTTATGATTAAAACAGATGTCCCATATCACCTAAAGTCCAAAATGGAGTTTCATGATTAAAACAGCGGAGCACATCCCATGACTTCTAGTTTAAGTAGTCCAATTTTTGGAACAAACACATCTCGCGACTTCTAGTTCCAGTGAATGTATGGGAAATAAGGTAAAAGAAACAGAAGAGAAATTAGATGAAGCCTTTATATATGAATCAGTTCAAGTGGCACCCAATGGGATAGGTGAAGTGGTTGTGAGTAAAGGTATTTCACAAAAAGAATCCATCCTCATAAGCTCTTCAGCACCTTGAAGTAGCCATGGAGGCCCCTAGAGATAGGGATGAACGTATGGCAATGCATACACAGACCATACAACCATATTATGAACCAATGCCCACTCCCATGTTCTCTTCGAGCACTGCCACTAAGGTTTTCCCTAAACCTTATGTCAATTGGGTTGTGCTCAAGTGGTAAATCAACAAAGCTTTCATTGCAAAGCCTGAATTTCAAATCCTATGAAGATATGTACTTTGAGTAACATATTGAATATAATTCTTGGTATATACTGCAATGAACAAGACTAGGTACAAGTTCTAGGTGATTTTAACAAAGTAGTTACCCTTCGACTATGGCATCTTGGTGCAAGGGAAATTCCCCTCCACGATTAAAAAGGACATCATTTACCAGTCCCAAAAAAATGAATTCTGCTGAAAGAAATAGTTGAAGCTGATCCCACCAATACAGGTTACACGGTCAGTCTGCCAGCCCAACTAACGAATGCGATTAAGCAGCCCAACTTAAAACAAGCTCACTAATATGGCAGAAACGTCCACCAGGCATGCAACTTATATCATTCCAAAGGACAGAAGATTTTAATCAACTAAACATTATGATTACAAGGAGAATTCTCCCTACAAAAGCAAGAAAAGAAATCACCTAGGCCTGTGCCCCAATGGGTAAAGAACTAGAATCCTTTCAAAACCACACAAGCCTTGCCAGCACAATCAAAACCAGAACTTCTCTAAAAATCGCAACATTCACAAACTAAGTGCAGAGGTTTCTTCCTAGAAAGTTAAAGACTGCAGAAACCTAATATCAACAAAAAGACTGTGACTGCGTGAATTGATATTAGGTTTCTTAGGTTGATATGTTTATTTGTTGAAATTTGAAATTGGAATTGAAATTGAAATATTCTTTTTAACATTAATGGACTGCAGGAAACTAATATCAATACGAAAAGGGATATTTCTATTTGAATCCCGAATAAAATGAGTTAAAATAAGATTTCTTACCGAAAGCAAGAGGCCGTAAGGGCAAGCGCCATGAAGATGAAATGTGAATGAAATATCACTGGCAATTTCTGCTATCGTCTTCAAATGCGGCTTCACAATCATCCAGCATTGTTTTAATCCTTCTGATCTTTGTCTCCAGTTTAGTATATTTTCATCTTCGAATATCAAACGGATTCTCACAACTTCGCCTGTTGCTTCCATGGCCGTGCTTTCAATCCAAACTGAAAGGAAAACCCCTGTTTTAAACCCTTCTAAAACCCACCATGTCTTCAAATTTGTTCAATTAATGTACGTATATATTCTGGTATGAGCAATGGGGTTGTGTTGGAGAAGAGATTGCCAATGAATGAAATATTTTACAGAGGCAGTGGGGGTTGTTCCTGTTTTTTTATTCGTACTGAAAATTGTTTATGGGTAGATTTTTCATGAAAATTTTGTAATGAATAATATAAGAGATTTAATATATTTATTTAAAATTTTGAGATTACATTGATTTGAATATTATATTGAGTTTTTATAAGTTAAGATTTAAATTATTATTCAAGAAAAGGTTTTTTTAAGTTTTTTCTCATATATATTTTAAATGAATATTTAGTTTTAAAATAAATTTATCCGTTAAAATAAATAAAATATCAATAAAATAAAATGAATTTATATATTAAAAATGGTAAATATATAATAGTTATTTGTAAATTTATTTTTTATGTTTACATGAAATTGAATTGAGGAGAAGAAGAGTTGATGAATTTCTTAAATAATATCTTCGTTATCATATAGTATATATATATATATATATATATATATATATATATATATATATATATGTGTGTGTGTGTGTGTGTGTGTGGGTGTGTGTGTGTGAAGACACTTATCTTATATATTAAAGAGAGAATATATGTGTGTATGTATGTATATACATAAACAAAATGTCTAGGTCATGATTATTAGTTTACATAAAAATTAAAAGTTTGTTGAATTAAATATCTTTTAATCATCACTGTTTAGCCAAAAAAAGATTCATATTTAGATATACGTTTACTGAACGATTTTAATCTACTATATATAATCTAAAATATGAAAAGAGATCCCAATCTTTATGTAGTTTTAGGGTTCCATATTAAAATTAAAAGCTTTTTAACCAGACTAATACTATTTTGTAGTTTCATTTCGTTTACATAAAAAAATGTTATTATATTGAAATGCAAAGTAGAATTCATATGTTCTATCGTGTTTAAATAATTCATAAACATATTGGAATGCATCACCATGTTTGTAATAATAATAATAATAATAATAATAATAATAATAATAATAATAATAATAATAATAATAATAATAATAATAATAATAATAGGATGGTTACAAAAATAAAGCGATTGGTTGGTATGCACGACCCAAACTCCACGCCAATGAGAGAACACGACTTAAAACTAAAATTCAACGGCTATGCACAACAACCTAAAGTTTACAAGATCAAATTTTCTTATCACAATTAGCTTCACGAGGCTCCATTGGGCCCAACAACCCTGTTGAACTTAATTGCGACAAATAAGTGAAATTTAAGGCTCATTAGCCTAGATTGAACTTGTGATCGAACTAATCACTTCGTTCATTCAATCGTAGACATAATTTGGGGTGTATCAAGCGATTGGTTTAATCACGGTCTCAATCGAGTGATTGCTTTGATCACTGACTCAATCGTGTCCAAGCGATCCCCATATGACATTGTATAATCGCTGATATGATTATGGGGCTTGATTGGCCCAATAAATCCCCATGAACCTATTTTTAATGACACAATGAGATATGGGGCTCATTTGGGTCTGATTAAGTCCTTGGTTGAACTAATCACTCGATTTGTTAACACAAAGACACAATTCATTATCATAGTTAGGTTCAAGGAGCTTCATTCACCTATTTGAGCCCCATGGACCTATTTATGACTACACAATTTGATATGGGGCTCGTCTAGCCCTGATTGAGTATTTGATTGAACCAATCACTTGATTAGTTCACATAGAGACATATTTTCTTATGGCAATTAGGTTCATGGGGCTAGATTGGCCCAATCGAGTCTTGTGAACCTAATTGCAAAAATGAAATGACATTTCAGGATCACTTGGACCCAATTGAGTTTATGATGGAACAAATCACTTGAAACATCCTAATTATGCCTATGATTGAAAGAATCAAGTGATTAGTCGATCATAGACTCAATCAAGACCAAGTCAGCTCCAAATCCCATTTGATTATTGTAATTAGGTTCACAGGGGTGGATTGGGCAAATTGAGTCTTATGAACCGAATTACAATAAAGAAATGGGATTTGTAGCTTGATTGGCCCAAAATGAGTCCATGATTAAAAAAATCATTTGATTGAGTATGTGATTGAACCAATCACTCAATATGCCCCAATTTCATATGTTATTAAGTGAATTAGGTGATTCATTTGATTGCAAACTCAATCAAGGCCAAGTGATCCCCATATCACAATATATTATTGTAATTGGATTCACAGGGCTTAATTGGCCAAATCAAATCTCATGAACCTAAATCTGACAATGATATGTGATTTGGGGCTCACTTGTCTTGAATTGATTTTATGATTGAACCAATCACTCGATTCATTCACACAAAGTATAGACACTATTTTATGATTATATAACACGTCAACCTTGTACACTTGGCAAACTTAGGCCTTGGTTGTTCCTCTCAATTCTAGACCTTTTATACTTTTGTAAGTCTTGTATCTGCTCTATCTTGTGCCCCTTGGCCTATCTCTTAGTCCAACTCATCTTATGTTGATGACACAGACCTTCTCTCTTGCCCAAAATGCTTAAAATATAATTATCTTCCACCTATACAAGTTTTGAGCTTGTACTCATTTCATTATTCCCTAGACACTAACATTTGGGATAGACATTAGCATTGATGTTAGTGCCCTAACCCAACACAAGTGTCCAGTACCCTAAAGTCATCCAATTTGTAAATAAAATGTATCCTAATAGTTGGCCTAAGTGCTTTAATGCGAGTTATTACTTCAAAGGGATTGATATAAATACGAGATCAAGCCTCGTTCATTCCTCACCTAGCAAAAGACCAAAGAGACCAAAGCAACTTATCAAAAGTATTATATCAAACACATTCAATTGAACAAAGCTTCTCTATTTACATACCAGTCATAGGAACAACACATCTACAAGTCTGAAATACTAAAGGATCAACCTAAGAGCCCAATTTGTCAAGTTACAAACTAGGTCACTATTGTACTTGTTTTCCACATATTGCATGATTCACACATGAGCCAACACATAGGGGAGAACTACATGAGTCTAAGGCCCTCTTCTGGAGTAGTAGTTATGTACGTAGTGGCCACTAACAGTGGGGTCTTTGAGGTCAGGTTGACCGTGTGTTTACTAACCCATTTATTCCCAAGGTCACAAAAAAGATGAAGAACTAGGTTTTTACAAATTCATGAGGCGTGATAATCCATGACCCATATTTGAATACACCAGAGTGAAGGTGAAGTCAAACTCAAAAACATCCAGGGGGTTGCATCCCTTTTCAGCAAGTATTCTTTACAGGACACTTGTGTCAAACCTAAATAGTAACATCGATACAATTGTCCTAGGCTGACATTAATATCAAGAGCTCATGAAGCATCAGCTCCATAATCTAATGATTGTTCTAAAACTCTCTTCTAGCCTACTTCTTACTTGTTTCAAATCTAACAATGTGTCAACGTCAGAATCAATTAAGTATATTACTTCCTTGGCATTTCCATACATAACTTAGTTGTACTTTCTATATTTAGACATCTTAGTTTTATGAATTCAACATATGCCTATATCTAAGTTTAGCATCTAATTAGCATGTTATAGATATGATTACCACCCTTTTGTCATTTCATATATACACCCATTTAATCAAATACAAGGATAACAATAAGATCACCTAGATCATTTTAGGGTTAAACATTTGGTGAACCTGATCTTTGAACATCAAACCCTAGGTCACTTGGGATATTTTTTTTTTGTTGCTACTACCTGATTGTTATAATTTTGCAATCATGATTGACATGGATATCTCTGTCAATTATTTCATGGTCCAATACCTTAGAGTGGTTATTACTTATTATATTTCATGCTTGATTAAATCCATCCAATCTATAAGGGATTCAAAACATGCATTCATGTATACTCCTTGTTTTAATGTTTATAATGATCTTAAGCCTATCACTATGAAGTGCCAAAGGGAGTGCTTGAAAAAATCCTCCTCCCTAGGACATGTTGTTTCTAAATCCAAGCATAGTACTACCAAAACCTCACCACTGAACTTGTTATACAACTCACCCCATTACAAGGATGTTCTTTTAGATGCATTACGTATGACCCTGTTCCCTTGTAATGTTGAACCACCATATGTGGCCTCTATCTTAAATTCCATAAAATGGATTGAGCATAATATATCCTTGAAAAAGAGGATTCACCTCCTCGACACCTTATAAACAATTGTTTGTCCCTCTATATCTAGGTGTATATTTACAATAAAATGGTAAAATGAGTTCACGTGGACAATAGTTTAGGACTCAATATTTGTAACATATCATTTCTATTTGTAATGGACATCAGACCATCAAATTTGGAACCATCTAATATGAGTATCAAGGGATTTGATAATATGTCACGTCAAGTATTGGGACAAATATAGGTCCTCATATATTACTTGCTCTATGCCAAGTTACAATGAAAGATTTGAACTACAACATTCTTTTGGGATGGCCTCGGATACACAAGATGTATGTGGTTCCCTCCACGTTGTATGCATGATTAAAATTTAGTCATCAAGGATTTTTTTACATGTCCAATGCATATTAATCTCTTCAAACATTGTGCAATGGTCTAACCACCCATTAATACTACACCGCAATCCTATAAACCTATTTTTTGGTTCTTGATGTTTACTCAAATATGGGTACAAGGGACAAGGGTTAGGTAAAAATGAGCAAGGAATAACTCAACCCATTTATCTCATAAATAATATAAACCAACAAGGTTTGGGTTTTTTAGACAAAGCTACTGGACATAAACATATCCCTCAAAGTACAATTTATTTCCAATAGGCCAAAAATAAAATGTATGTGTTGTCCCCCAAAAATATCACTCATTTTTGGGACAACATTTGAACTATTTTGGTCCTACAGACCAAAATCCTCTCTTCCCCTTTCAAAAATTGTTCTAAGCATTCAGGTTCTTCATTTTTCAATATTTCCAGAAATCTACATACTCTATAGGCTTGAATCTACGGACTCTACAGGCTTGAATCTATAAACTTTGCAGGCTTGAATCTACGAACTCTGCAAGCTTGAATCTACGAACTCTGTAGGCTTGAATCTATGAACTCTGCAGGCAGGCTCAAATCTACGGACTCTCAAGGTTGGTTTCTACGGACTCTGCAGGAAAGAAATGGGTTCAACACTTAGCCAAATAACGAAGAATGAATCGATTGGACCATTGAACCATTGAACCAAAGTTGGTTCAATTAGTTGGTTCAATCGGTAGGTTCAAAGGTTCAACCAAAGCTTAGAAAGATAAAGGAAGCAGTGTTTGAGCGAGACACAGAATAAACCAATGAACCGATTGAACTTTGAACCAAAAGAGTTCAAAGTTCAATGGTTCAACATGGTTCAAAAGTTCAAAGGTGGCCTCAAGCAAAGAGAGAAGCAACATGGATGATTCTAAAGGCAAGTTCAAATGAAAGCGATGGTTCAACCAAGGAGCAAGAAAGCAATTGAACCAATAAAGCAATTGAAGCAAGAAAGCGATTGAACCAAGGAACCAAGAAGGCTTCCCGAACCGTTGAAACAGTCAACCAATGACGTCCCTGCAGACATCAAATTTAAGGTAAGGGAATATCCGTTGAAATTCAAATAAAACACATAACTTGAAGGAAGAACCAAACTACTGGCTGAAAAGATAGCCTGATAGCTCAAATCATAGCAAGAAGAGACAAAGCTGGAAAAGACAAAAGCAGAAAGAGGGAAAAGCCTGAAATGTCTGCGCAGAAGTAATTTCAGTAGGTGGAATAGTCCACTAAGCAGGTATTTTGGCTTACAATTTAAGGACGCAGCCTATTTTTTCCTTCCACGAAGTAAAGACAAATAGACAGCTGTGCAAACGTCAGAGGGGACCGACCAGATGATCCAGACTCGAGAGAAGACATATGGGATGAAATGACACGCCATAGTTAAGACAGCTGCCTATTTTCAATGTAATCCTTTGACAAACCTAGAAATGCATTCAAGGTATTGAATGCACAGCATGGGCTGTTCAATGGAAAACAAGCGCCCAAGTCTTTCTTGGAGCGCTATATATTGTAATCTCTCATTTGTTACAAAGGGACTTTTCATTTTACAAGAGCGAAACTCTGCCCATTTTGAAAGAGAAAGACTGAGACTTTGAGCTCAGGTGGTAATTTCATTTCCATTGCTATCTGAATGAGAAAGCAGGTTTTTCACAGACTTTGTGCTATTCTGACTTGTGTCATCTGAAGGTGTCCTTATTCATTTAATTTGGTACGCAAAATTAGTGAAGGTAATAGGGAAGTGTCCTGAAACCAACTGTGGGAAGATTTTGTTCTTTCATAATTGATTTCAATATGTGTTTTCCTTTTCTTTTTGTGTTGAGGATTATAGGGCGACTTTGTGCCCCCATTATCCTTTGTGATATACTCTTTGAGCAGTTGAGGTGGAGACTTTGCGCTCTATTTCATCCTACTGTTACTACACCCTTTTGATCACTGGTTATTTCACTATCTAAAAGAAACTCCTGCTGTTTCCTATAAGGACACTTTTGAAAGAAGAGAAGTGCCTTCAGCGTTTATAACCAGTATTTTCTCCTTTGTCTGTGTGCATCATCTCTGAAACAAGAGAGATGGATGGTTTGTCCCACCCCTGTGTCTTACTTTCTGCTTATTTATATTGTATATAGCTCCGCATATTTAATAAGGAACCTCCCCTTGATGAGAGGAGAGATTTGTCTCCGGTTGATGTAGTAAAGCTGCACACCAGGACCACCCATCTCCCTATGCTGTGGTGATAGGAACTATTTTGGTCACCAGTTAGCTAGCTGACAAAATATTCACCCAACAGTTTTTGGTGACTCCGCTGGGGAAGAGCGCGCAATTTAAAGTCTCAAACTTCAACCTGAAGCAGATCCTGCTCTTTTCCATTTTTTGTTCTGCAATCTGGCAACTCCACGTTATACTAGGGGCCAAAAATCCCAAGGTGTTGTTGACCCTGCTTTTGAGTTGGTGCAGCAAAGTATTTTTGAGTTGTTTCCTCCACAACCTCACCTTAGATGAACTAGGAGTCTTCCTCCTAGCCCTACCAGGCCACCAACACAAGGCAGAACTTCTTTTTCTGCTGTTGGCTGAGCTTTACCTATCCACGCTCCACTTGGATTAGTGATCCTACTTTTGCATAATCAAATCATGGCTCAAGGCCCCTGGGGTAATTCTTTTGGTCCCTTGAACTTGACTCCACCTCTGCATGAGCTTCAACGCAACTCAAAGAAGAATTTTCTCAAATTCTTTGGTGATGGGAAGGTTATTCCTGATGAACACATTGCAACTTTCAGCATAGCCTGCGGTGTAATAGGGGTGGAATTTGAAGACATAGCAATCAAGCTATTCATGGAGACACTACAAGGCGTTGCTGCAAACTGGTTCTACCACCTGCAGGCTGGATCAGTGACTGACTGGGACACTCTGAAAGACAAATTTGAAGCCAAGTTCAAGCCTGCAGAAGATGCACATGCCTTGCTAGCCCAACTCACACAAATGAAGGAGCCTCATGAGCCTACGAGGGATTTTATTGCCAGGTTCGACAAGCTGAGGCATAGGATTCCCATGGTCACCCAGCCGATGCCTCAGAACCTCAAATGCTTCTTCATCAATTCACAATTGCTTGAAGTGGGTTTCTTGCTAAGACGGGCCAAACAAATAGACCTTACTGTTGTTCAAGACTTGGCTACTGAGGTAGAAGATGACCTTATCTTGGCAGAAAAGATAAGGAGAGACCCTAATAAAGGTAAATCCTCTTCATCTTTTGAGTAACAGAGGGGAAACTTATCAGACACATTGTGTCTAAAAGAGGCATAAAGATTGACTCAGATAGAGTCAAGTCTATCCAAGAACTTTCCCTGCCCACAAGCAAGACTGTTGTTCACTCTTTCTTTGGAAAGGTGAATTTCTTACGGAGATTCATCCCCAAATTTGTCGAGAAGACCAGGCACATTGTAAACATGATGAAGGGAAAGGCCACCTTCAACTGGACTGAAGAAGGCAAGTCAGCTTTTGAGGATATCAAGACTACCATTGCCCATGCTCCAATTTTGGCTTGTCTAGACTATAGCAAAGAGTTCACCATTTACAGCTATGCTTCAGAACATATGCTTTCAACAATTCTGGTTCAACGGAATAAAGAAGTTATGGAATCTCCTATTTCCTTCATGTGTTGTCCTCTCAAAGGTCATGAGCTGAAGTACTCAAATATGGAGAAGAACACTTACACATTGGTGAAAGCCATGAAACATTTTCGTTTCTACACCCTCAATTCTCGAGTTACTGCCTTGGTCCCTGACACCACAGTGAAATCTATACTGACTCAGTAGGAGTTTGGGACAAAAAGAGGCAATTGGGTTGCTAAGATCTAGGAGTTTGATCTGATCATCAAGCCAACAAAGCTGGTATGTGGAAAGGGGATATGCCAACTAATTGCTGATAACAAGCCAAGAGGAACAAAGCATGAAGAACCAGAAGTGGATGAGGATGACACACCAACAATCCTCTTTATCTCCACCACAAATGAGTGGTACTCAGGTATTGTTCATTTCCATACTTATGGTGAATGTCCTACAAACCTATCTTATAAAGAAAGGAGAACCATCAAGCTGAAAGCTGCTAATTTTGTCCTCTAGGACAACGACCTGTAAAAGAGGAGCCTTGATGGAACATTCCTTCACTGTGTGGAGGAGCAGCAAAGCTGACTTCTTAAGTCCTTCCACAATTCGGCCTGTGGAGGACATTTTTTTGCCCCTGTGACTACCCATAAGATCCTACGAGCCAGGTATTATTGGTTGACTCTCTTTCAAGATGCATACAAATGGGTCAGGAGATGTGAACTGTGCCAACAGTTTGTTGGAAGGCCCAAGCTAGCTGCTCTGCCTCTCGAACCAGTGGTCATTGAGGAGCCTTTCTAGTAATGGGGAATTGACTTTATTCATATTGTAAACCCATCGTCAAGTGCTGGACATGATTATGTCCTTACAGCAATAGACTACTTCACTAAATGGGTGGAAGCAGTTCCAACCAAACATGCTACTTCAGAAGTAGTATGCAATTTCTTCAAAGAGAACATCATGTCCAGGTTTGGGGTCCCAGTCAAAATTGTCACTGACAATGCAGCCTGTTTCACTTCTCAGGAGATTAATCAATTTTGCTTCTACTATGGAATTACACTCTCCCACTCCTCTGATTACTTTCCACAAGGGAATGGATAGGCTGAGTCGAGCAATAAAAATTTGGTGACTATCATCAAGAAGCTGGTGGATAACAACCAAAGGACTTGGCATAAGGCATTGGTTAATGCTCCATGGGCAGACAGAATTACACCAAAGAGAGCAATTGGTATGTCTCCCTTCCAACTTCTGTATGGTGTCAATGCTGAGATACCAATCACCTTGGAATTGCTAGCATTGAAATTGGCTAAGGCGATTGAAGATCAAACGTATGAGAGCTCACTTGAGAAGAGGATCATGTGCCTTACTAAGCTGAATGATTTCCAGATTGGAGATCAAGTCCTGCTGTGAGACAAGAGAAGAGAACCAAAGGGGATGCACGGAAAGTTTGATTCCCTGTGGAGGGGCCCTTTTACTATTCATCAACTCAACAGTAAGAATAGTTTTTTGTTGAATTATCAAGATGGCACTCTCTTCTCTCTGCCTCACAATGGGCAACATCTGAAGCACTTCAACTCTTGAAGTATCGGATGAGTTCCCCTATACATATGTATATTTGTATAGTCTTTTGATTTGTTTTGTTCATTTCATTTTATTTTTTTTTGGAACATTTGTTTTTGGGTAGCTCGACTCCGTAGCCCAATGGCACACTTCAAGGCACTAGAGACTCTGGTTTCTACTCCCCTCAGCTGTTCAAAGTTCTCATCTGAAGGAAGTTCCCCAACTGGAGCCAGCTATTGTCCCCCAAAAATATCACTCATTTTTGGGACAACATTTGAACTATTTTGGTCCTACAGACCAAAATCCTCTCTTCCCCTTTCAAAAATTGTTCTGAGCATTTAGGTTCTTAATTTTTCAATCTTTCCAAAAATCTACGGACTTTGCAGGCTTGAATCTACGGACTCTGCAAGCTTGAATCTATGGACTCTACAGGCTTGAATCTACGAACTCTGCAGGCTTGAATCTATGAACTCTGCAAGTAGGCTCAAATCTATGGACTCTCAAGGTTAGTTTCTACGGACTCTGCAGGAAAGAAACGAGTTCAACACTTAGCCAAATAACAAAGAATGAATTGATTGGACCATTAAACCATTGAACTAAAGTTGGTTCAATCGGTAGGTTCAACCAAAGCTTAAAAAGATAAAGGAAGCAGTGTTTGAGCGAGACACAGAATAAACCAATGAACCGATTGAACTTTGAACTAAAAGAGTTCAAAGTTCAATGGTTCAACATGGTTCAAAAGTTCAAAGGCGACCTCAAGCAAAGAGAGAAGCAACATGGATGATTCCAAAGGCAAGTTCAAATGAAAGTGATGGTTCAACCAAGGAGCAAGAAAGCGATTGAACTAATAAAGTGATTGAAGCAAGAAAGCAATTGAACCAAGGAGCCGAGAAGACCGCCTGAACTGTTGAAACAGTCAACCAATGAAATCCCTACAGACGTCAAATTTAAGGTAAGGGAATATCCATTGAAATTCAAATAAAGCGTGGAACTTGAAGGAAGAACCAAGCGATTGACTGAAAAGATAGCCCGATAGCTCAAATCGCAGCAGGAAGAGACAAGCTGGAAAAGACAAAAACAGAAAGAGGGAAAAGCCCGAAATGTTTGCGCAGAAGTAATTTCAGTAGGTGGAATAGTCCACTAAGCAGGTATTTTGGCTTGCAATTTATGGACGCGGCCTATTTTTTCCTTCCATGAAGTAAAGACAAATGGACAGTTGCACATACATCAAAGGGGACAAACCAGATGATCTAGACTCGAGAGAAGACATATGGGATGAAATGACACGCCATAGTTAAAACAACTACCTTGTTTTCAACGCAGTCCTTTGACAAACTTGGAAATGCATTCAAGGCATTAAATGCACAGCATGGGTCATTCTATGGAAAACAAGCGCCCAAGTCTTTCTTAGAGCGCTATATATTGTAATCTCTCATTTGTTACAAAGGGACTTTTCATTTTACAAGAGCGAAACTCTGCCCATTTTGAAAGAGAAAGACTAAGACTTTGAGCTCAGGTTGTAATTTCATTTCCATTGTTATCTTAATGAGAAAGCAGGTTTTTCATAGACGTTATGCTATTCTGACTTGTGTCATCTGAAGGTGTCCTTATTCATTTAATTTGGTACGTAGAATTAGTGAAAGTAATAGGGAAGTGTCCTGAAACCAACTGTGGGAAGACTTTGTGCTTTCACAATTGATTTCAATCTGTGTTTTCCTTTTCTTTTTGTGTTGAGGATTCTGGGGTGACTTTGTGCCCCCATTATCCTTTGTGATATACTCTTTGAGCAGTTGAGGTGGAGACTTTGTGCTCTGTTTCATCCTGCTGTTACTATGCCCTTTTGATCACTAGTTATTTCACTATTTGAAAGAAACTCCTGCTATTTCCTGTAAGGACACTTGTGAAAGAAGAGAAGTGCCTTCAGCGTTTATAGCCAGGATTTTCTCCTTTGTCTGTGTGCATCATCTCTGAAAGAAGAGAGATGGATGGTTTGTCCCACCCCTGTGTCTTACGTTTTGCTTATTTATATTGTATATAGCTCTGCATATTTAATAGGTAACCTCCCCTTGATGAGAGGAGAGATTTGTCTCCGATTGATGTAGTAAAGCTGCACACTAGGACGACCCATCTCCCTATGCTGTGGTGATAGGAACTATTTTGGTCACCAGTTAGCTGGCTGACAAAATATTCACCCAACAGTATGAATATCTCTACAACCAAGTTCCAAGTGTGTCATGTCCCCCTTTTGGAAACAAGCAAAAGAAGGCCCTTAGCCTTATTTTTTTGTGTTTCTTATGGGCCAAGGGAAAGGAATTGACAAAGGAAGCACTACTCCCCCTCATCACTTTGTAAAAAGGTACTTTTTGGTGAAGTTGTTCTAATTTTGAGTTGAGGAGGGGCCCTTTTGAGTTCATGGGCTAAATATAACCCTTGAGTGATTTTAAAAGAAATACCTTTATGAATATTCTAATTTTCTCTCCAACTAGAGCACCCCACTTTGGGGAGGGTTTTTTTGTGGAAAAGTGTATTTAAAGAGGATGGAGATTCATTTGCGAACCTTATGTTATGTTTATGAATTGAATTTATGAGTTTAAGCACAAAAATGCTTGGCTTACACCCTTTGGAGATGAAAACCTTCATTGGGACTGAGGTTGAGGATGAAGCCCTTCAACATTTAGGTAGGGTAGCTTCATTTCAAAGGTTGCTTTAGACTATGCATTCATCAATTTGGGGAAATGAAGCATGTAAAGTTATCACTAAGGGCAACAACTTGATTTTTAGGGTGGTGCTAGGGTTGATAAGGCCAAGAATAGGGCAATGACTGGGATTGAGGGGCATCACATGTCTTTTGAGGATTGTTGATTGCTTTTTTAGGGTTGTGTTTGAATTTAGGGACAGGGATCTACCTTTGGGAGCTAGGCAATCCCCCCTTGGGATTTGATTTGACCATTTGAAGGGTTGTTTAAGCCTAAATTTTTTGTACGAGGGTTTGAATAATAATCTACTATTTTATTTGAGTTTTCATAACAATTATTTGAATATAAAAATCAAAAATTGGGGTATTATTCTTGGATAAATTATTCTATAATCTTTGGGTGAATATTTGATCATGAAATATTGTTTAGTGTCTTGGAAATTGTATCTCTAGTAATTATGAAATTTATGGCTAGGGTTAGAAATATTAAAAATAAAGAAATTGCATATTTGGTGCTATAGTTTGCATTCATTGTTAGGGTTTGTTGGGAAACCATATTTGTTATAAATCTATCCAAAATGGGACATTATAGTGGTATTATAGCCATTTTCTATCTATTTGTGGGAAATAAGTTATTTGCAGACTCTTCTTCATCCAGGGCAGTGCTAGAAAGATGAAGACAACACTAGAAGCCATGGAAGAGATATTGCAAGCTATGCAAGAATCTCTTAGGGAACTAAGGGCAATGGGTCCCAAGGCATGGATGAAGTTTGTAGGGTCAAGCCCTAGACCTCTAGAGTCTCCATTATAAGAAGAAAAGGGACCGACAAAAGTGATGAATATTTCATCACCATAAAAGATCAAGTTGCCCATAGAGAAATCCACCGTGCAAATTGAAAATGAAGAGCCCCCCAAAGGGAAAGATATGGATTCGAATGTACAAAGTGTTGGGATGGAGGAAAGAAAATGGAAAATTCAAGATCTGAATTCCAAAACCCTGCAAAGAAGTAAAGGAATGAGGAAGCCAATGAAGAAATCTTAAAAAAGGAAATGCCATTCGTTGATTACCCTAAGAGTTCAACAAGAAAGAAGGGCATAAATTACATATGCAAGGCAAAATTTAATGATCCTATGGTTGAAAGGAAACCATCCCCCTTGCAAGAAAGCATAAAAGATGTGATACGAACCCAAATGAGGTGTGATGATTGGCTAAAAAGAGCGAAAAATAGAAATTCACTAGCCATTTAGGCAAGACAACACCTAAAGGAATATAAAGAGAATGGTAAGCAATTATTTTATCTTCAAAGTAAGGATTTAATGCATCACCATCATATTATGTCTTTACAATATTTTGATCATCACGAGAATCATGCTAACAATGAGGGTAAGATGAAGGGTGCCAAGTGGAAAGAGGATTTCTTCCAAGAAACCCCTATCCATCTTTTGAGCATCCTAATGAGTGAGCCAAGTTCTCTAAGGATAATCAATTAGGATGGAATAATAAGTTGCTTATTGTTGGAAGGAGAAGTCAAGGAGGAGAGACTAAAAAATGGATCACAATTCATTTCAGGAGTTGTCTCCAATATTAGAACTATTATTATACATGTTTCTAGCTTGTTATATATTGCATTTGCAGCCTTCAAGGGATATTTTATCACTATTAAAATGCGTCTCCCACCTAGTATTAGGAATAAATAGTTGTCAATGATTACAATATGGTTTTCATCTTTTACATTCATGATTTTAAGCAAGGAAACTTCTCGCATTAATTTTCAGTTTGCCATGAGTGGATATAACATAGAAAAGGATGAACTAACCCTTGGATCTTTTCTCGGTATAGGCAAATGGGCAGTTATGTTTGGGACCATTTGGAAGGATGGTTCAATGGTACACATCAACAGTTTGATTAAGGACATGTTGGCAAAGGAAAAGGTTCAAGAATAATATGCAAGGGCCATAGAAATCAATTGGCTTGAAGTTAAAAATTAAATTAAGATACAGGAGAAGGTTGCAACAGAGTTTATCGTATATGAATGTCCTTCAAAGGACATGGAAAAGATAGAGAGGGCAGTAGTTGAGTTTGTCATAGCATTTGATTTTGTCATACATAAACACCCTTCAAAGGACTTGGGAAAGATGGAGAAGGCAATGTATATGAAGGCACTAGAAGGATTTTCTGATTTTGGATAGCCACTCCAACATGTGGGAACTCAATCCACCGCTAATTTGGTAAGTGCCACAAATTTTGCATATTTTATGTTGGGACAATAGTACTTAGATGTGTCTGTTCATCCCTTCTTTAAAATGCACGCTTTGAAGGAAACACTTATGAATTCCAAGAAAGAAGATATTGAAGAGGTCACAAACCCTCTTCATCTTGTAAGGAAGGATGGACAAGTTGAGGGTGGCTCAAGGTATGGGAATGTTTTAAATTTGTTGTTTACTCATATGTCATCTAGGACGAGTGGTTACAAGGGGAAACATATCTCCAAAGATGAACCATTGACAAGTTTGGGTTTTTTCTATACACCATGGCAAGGCTACCTTCATTATGGGTGACCACATGAAGGTAAGAATGTAATGAAGATCACTTGGAGTGACATAAGAGGTATGGATTCCCTCATTCCAGGATTTGATGGTGTTCGCATGAGAGTTTGGAAGGTGAGCACCTAAAGGGAATGCAAGAAAGGTAAGGTTTCAACAATGTTCAAAGTTAATTGCTTTAAAAAAAATTGTAACCCATGCCATGGGCTTGAAGGGAGGCCTATGAGGATCCCTAGAAGTCATGATGGGTGCTATGGCACCACAATGAAGAAGCTCTACTCAGAAATTTTGTTGGACATTAGTTGGAAATGGAGTTTCAAGAAAAAAAAGGTGGAAGGTTTCACCAAGGAAGAAGGGTGGCATACCTCTAAAACCCATGTATGGTTGAGTTTGGCAAGAAATGCCATAAAGGGTAGTGGTTGTACCTTTTTTTCATGTTGTAGACAATGTTGCTAGCCACATTTGCACTAACATGACAATCATAAAAATCATCACAATGGTGTGGTGCAAAGAGGAACTCGAAAGGGATGAGTTCTTGTTAAAATGTCTCATAACTTCGGGTCATAAGATGGTTATAAAGCACACCTTCATCCAACTAAACAAATGGTACATCATTATATATGCCATACCAATTGCATGCATGAATAGTTTTATATTTATGGGAATGTTGGGGTTTATGTCAGTCATTGTAGAATTACTACTAGCCCATGAATTATTTACATTTCTAAATATGAAAGCAAAAGATGAACATGATCACTGTCACCCAATGTTCATTGTCACTATAGGTAACATGAATAACCCTTTTTTATATCCTTAGTTAAGCACAAGCATGCTTCCAATCACTAAATGGGGGAAAGTTTTGACTAACACCAGGAAGGAAGGGTTTGTGGTCACCCTAATGAAAGGAACAACCATCCCAATGTTGATTGGGAGGATGAAAGGATAAAGGTACAATAATAATCAAGATTGGGGCATGAGAAAATATTTTGATAAGGGTATCGATAACAAGAAAGAAGGGGGTTGCATTCCTATATGGCACAAAAAAAGGAAGAAAGAAGGGAGGTGGAGAATCATGGTTTTGATTAACATATTTACTTGTTGTGAAGGAATGGCAATGAGGTCAGCCATTCCCCAAATTACCAACAAGCACCTTGATGTAGCAAACATCTCTATCCTTCATGGTGCTATAATTTTACGGAATTATCATTTTACTATCACCTTCTTGGGGTGTATATGGTGAATGCTTTTAATTTGGAATAATGGTAAGGGAATATATTGATGTTATGATGCTTCCAAAACACTTTAACAATAATCATCCTTCAAGTATAATGGCAAATGGTTTTAAATTAAAGTTTTTTTCTTCAATGGAAGCAACTAGAAACAAGGATCAACTGAAAGAAAGTGACAGGGCAACCACATTGGCATTATAATTGGAAAGAAGAGCTTACAACATCATCAATAAAGGACGTCTCAAAAAGATATGTGTTTTGGAGTACACACATGTGATGATCAAATCATTTTCTGAGCTATCAAGTGGCATCATTGCTAATGGGGTTGAGAGCTACATTCGTGGTCACAAATTTCCAAGGTTGAAGTGGGATCTAGGTATTTTAGAGGATGACAAAATGGTTGAACCAAGGCAAAGGAACTTGCAATTGCTTTAGGATAATAAATTTTAGGAAGGGAGGATTGTCATGTCCCACTTTTGGAAATAAGCAAAAGAAGACCCTTAGCCTTATTTTTTATGTGTTTCCTATAAGATAAGGGAAATAAATTGATAAAGAGAGCAATACTCCCCCTCTTCACTTGGTAAAAAGGTACTTTCGTGAAGTTGTTCTAATTTTGAGTTGAGGAGGGGTCCTTTTGAGTTAATGGGCTAAATTTAGCCTTTAAGTGACTTTAAAAGGAAAATGCCTTTATGAATATTCTATTTTTGCCTCCAAGTGGAGCACCCCATTTTGGGGAGGGTTCTTTTGTGGAAAAGAGTATTTAAAGAAGATAGAGGTTCATTTGTGAACCTTATGTTATGTTTATGAATTGAATTCATGAGTTTAAGCATGAAAATGCTTGGCTTGTACCCTTTGGAGATGAAAACCTTCATTGGACTGAAGTTGAGGATGAAATCCTTCAATATTCAGCTATGGTAACTTCATTTTAGAGGTTACAAGGTTCATAATTGATCAGTTTGGAGTATATATTCGTTAGTTTGAGCAAACAAAGCAATGAAAGCCATCACCAAGGGTAACAACTTGATTTTAGGGTGGTGCTAGGGTTGATAAGACCAAAAACAAGGCAACGACTAGGATTGAGGGGCAACACATGTCTTTTGAGGACTACTTATTACTTTTTGAGGGTTGTGTTTGATTTTAGAGGTAGCGATTTGCCTTTAGGAGTTGGGTGGCCCCCCTTGGGATCTAATTTAGCCATTTTAAGGGTTGTTTAAACCTGAATTTTATGTATGAGGGTTTGAATACTAATCTACTATTTTATTTTAAGTTTTTCACCAATTATTTGATCAAAAAAATAGAAATTGAAGTATTATTCTTGGTTGAATTATTCTGGAATCTTTGGGTGAATATTTGATCATGAAATATTGCTTAGTGCTTTGGACATTGCTTCTATAGTAATTCTAAAATTTATGGCTAGGGCTTAAATTATTAAAAATCAGAAAATTGCATATTTGGTTATAGGGTTTACATTTATTGTTGGTGTTGGTTGGGAAATCCTATTTGTTGTAAATTTGTCCAAAAGGAGACTTTACAAAGTGGTAAACTATTTTTTAATCGACAAGACTACATTTTCAGAAATTTTAACAATGGAAAAAAATTTCAATGACAAATCATTATTAGAGTACTTGGAGGCATATGAGGATCTCCCTTCCTTCTATCATGAGAATAGGTTTCCTCATGCTACCTTCGCTTATGCTTACTTTGGTAAGAGTGATAATCCAAATATTCAACATGATGCATCAAATGTTATTCCTACCACACCATTTATCATGAAAAAATCTACTTTACTAAATGAAGAAACATTCAAATATAACTTTGGCATGGATAACGACCCTAGACTGGTTTTACTCATTGCAATGATGCAGGGAGATGAAGGAAAAACCTATCGATGGGTCCTTCATGATTTTTCTAAAATCTTTGATTGGGATTATTCGAATATGCCTCATATTGATCCACCAGTGGCAATGCAAAACATATTATTATACCCAGATGCAAAATTGGTAAAACAAAAAAATGCATCCCATTGTGGCATTGTTGGTAAAAGATGAAATTCAAAAGTGCTTAGATACCAGATTTATAAGAGCCACTACACATTCTAACTTGGTGTCCAACATTGTTCGTATTAAAAAACCAAATGGTGATATTCATTGTTGCACTAATTACCTTAATTTAAATAAGGCTTTCCCTAAAGATGACTTCTTTTTACCTGATATCGACATGATCATGGATTCTATAGCTAGATATAGAGATATTTTCATTTAAGGATGGTTTCGCAGGATATAATCAAATCAAAATTAACCATTTAGATCAAGAAAAAACTGCATTTACCACTCCTTGGGAAACATTTTGTTACACAATCATCCCTTTTGGATTAAAAAATGTAGGATCCACATATCAAAGGGCCATGACTCATATATTTCATGATTTCATACATAAAACTGTTGAATATTATTCTAATAATTTACTTGAAAAATCCAAACATCGCTAAGATCATGCTACTGATGTACAAAAAATATTTGAGCGATTACACAAGTTCAATTTTCGATAAAATCCAAAAAAGTATGTTTTTTGGGTATATTTAGGGAAACTCTTAAGATACATTATTTCTCAGCGAGGCATTGAGGTTGATTCAAAAAAGGTTAAATCTATCATAGAAATGCCCTCACCAACTAATCTAAATCAGTCACAATGTTTGCAGGGCCAAATTCAAGCTATTTAACATTTCATTGCCTAGTTAATTGTTAAAACCATCCCTTTCACCCATTTGTTAAAAAAGGATGCAAAATTTATATGGCCTTACTATCAAAATTTGATGATAATCACAAAGAATGTGCAATTTATTATATCAATCACCAGTTAGTCGATTACAAATGCAAATATACAATAATGGAAAAACTATGTCTAGCCTTGGTTTTTGCTACTCATAAACTACGACACTATTTGTTAAATAATGAGGTTCACATCATAATTAAAGAAGATCTGTTAAGGTTCTTTGTGAATAAAACACACCTAAACATCAGCATAAAAAAATGAGTGATGTAACTTATGGAGTTTGATCTAAAATTTGTAACCCAAAAGTCAATAAAAGGACATGTCAAACTCGACCAATTAACAACAACTCCTTTACCAAATTATTTATACTCACCAAAGCTTTATGGGATGAGTTCAAAGCATATAATATATATTCCAATCCATGGATAATGTTCTTCAACAGATCAAAATATGGAATGGGGTTGGGTGATGGTATTGTATTTTATACACCTGAAGGTGAATACATGCCTTTCTCTTATAATTAGTTTTTTCTTGCACCAAGAATATAGCCAAATACGAGGCCTTGATCATGATATTATCTGTTGGGTGAATATTTTGTCGGCCAGCTAACTGGTGACCAAAATAGTTCCTATCACCACAGCATAGGGAGATGGGTCATCTTGGTGTGCAGGTTTACTACATCCAAAGAGGACAAATCTCTCCTCTCATCAAGGGGAGGTTCCCTATTAAATATGCGGAGGCTATATACTATATAAATAAGCAGAAAGTAAGACACAAGGGCATAATACATCATCCATCTCTCTTCTTTCAGAGATAATGCTCACAGAGGAGAAATCCTAGGTGATTGGTGAAGGTACTTCTCTTCTTTCAGAAGTAACATTCAACCAAGAGCCAGATCCCTTCCTGGATAGTAGAAATCCTAGTGAAGCGACAGAAGGCACTTCTCTTCTTTCAGAAGTGCTTGTTCTTGTAGGCAACAAGAATCTTTCTAGTAACAGGTGACAAAAGGGTGCAATAACCAGCAATATGAAACAAAACACAAAGTTTCCACCTCAACTGCCCAAGAGTGAGATACGAAGAACAAAGGGGTTACAAAGTTGTCCCAAGGTCCTTTACACAGAAACATAAAATAAACACACATTGAAGACAACTATGAGAGCATAAAGTCTGAAAGTAGATGGCTTCATGACACCTTCCTTATCACCTCCACTAGTTCTGCTTGTTAAATCAAATAAACAAGAATGCTTTCAGAAGACAGACATAAGAACAATCTCCTAAAGTAGCACAAGCTATCACAGCACAAAGTCTGTAAGTAGTTTGCTTTCTCATTTAATCAAATAAATATGAATTACAATCTGAGCTCAAAGTCTCAGTAATGCCTTTCAATTCGAGCAGAGTTTCGCTTCTAGTAAGGGGAAAATCTCCTTCAAATGGTACAAGAGATTACATTATATAAAGGCTTGAGGCAGACTTGGCACTTTGTCCCATAGAGTGACCCATTCAGCGCATTCAATGCCTTGGACACATTCTGAGTCTTGTCAGGAAGGGCCATGCTGGAGCAGGGCGATTGCCTTAACTATGACGCATCGATTCATCTCTAGTGCCTCCTCCCAAGTCTGAATCTCTCATTCCATCACCTGCCTAGCTGCACAACTGTCTATTATGCCTTTATCTTAAACGGGACAAACATGCTACGCTTTCAATGTTGGTAGGCCCCAAATATCTACCCAGCGAACTGTTTCACCCACTAGAAATAACTCCTGCTGAGTTTCCCTCTTTGTCTCTTCCTCCTCTTGGGTCTGGCCTTAGGCTCTTTGAATGCATTCGGGTCCATGCCTTGAGTCTGCTAGAATCAACAAACACTTAAATGCAGCTAATTTGGCGTTCGCGTGTCTTTCCTCTATTGAAGGTTAACAGCTAGCCAGTCACTCCAAGTTTGATTCCCATGGGCCTGTTGGTCTTTTATTTCCTTCAGACAATTTATCTGAAGGAAATCCTTTCCTTGGCTTCATGCATGCCTTTGCATTGCGAGGTGATCCGTCCTTTGACATGTGGCACCTTCCACCACTTCAAACAAGTGATATGTGGCATCTTCTGTTGAATCTTACCAGGGACACGTGTCATCATCTGCCTTCTCGAGCCTTTGTGACATCCTAGAAATGTTTGGGGCTCAGTCGGGCTATCACGGATAATGACACTTGTCAGCCTCCACCACTCTCTGCATGGGACACGTGGCACGGTATGTTGCTCTTAGGAAAATATAGTAAAACCTTCCGTAGTTGCCACTTGCCGCCCTCTGCAGAGTTTTGGCAGAAGCTTTTTCAAAAGAGACCCTGTAACAGTCACGCGGATGTAGCCACGTGGCAGCCTCAGCTTCATTTAGTCACTCGCCCCCGGGCCCACCATGGTCTTTACTCAATACAATGGAATGAAAGGATGGAAATGCGGATGTTGACACGTGGTGACTTTCGTTACTTCTTAGGAACAAGGCATAATGGCTCAGCAAGTGATACTTGGCAGTATCCGCTTGACTCTTTCTGTTGCACGCGTTTCTCTTCATAACTAAGGCCATCTTTGAACCTTTGAACCTGGCGCATTAAATCGATTGTACATTGAACCAATTGAACCGATGAACCAAAATGGTTCAAGGTTCAACGGTTCAATGGTTCAAGCTTTTGAGACTCGTTAAATACTCGGGGCCATGGAACCTTTGGAATGGTTGAACTTTGAACTTTGTCAAATGCACCTAGCTCCTGTTCAGGACGTTGAACCTTTGAACTGCTAATCCCTTTACTGAAAAAGCTTTGAAAAAATGAGGAATTTGAAAGCCCCCGAATCAATTTTGAGAAGGGGAAGAGAGGAATTTTGGCCCTGCATGTCCATGAATAACTCATATGTTCCAAAAATGACTGACACATTTGAGGACCAACATTATCCATATCACATAAGCTTGATATAAGAGACATCCAAGTTTTTGGTGATTCCTAGTTGGTTGTTAATCCAGTTACTAATCATTACCAAACTAAAGAAGAGCATCCTCTACCATATAAAGAAATGGTAGATAAACCCACAAAGACATTTGACACATTTTCTATCAACAATATTCCATGTAATGATAACCACCATGCAGATGATATGGAAAGCGCGACATCCTTGATGACTTTTAATAGCAATCATATAAACTTTACAATACAACAACTATGAAATCCTTCCATTTCTTGTCAGGACCCCAGCTCATAAAGAGCACAGTTGATTACCTTTGTATAAGCAACTAAACACGGAATTTAATCAGAAGTAACAAGTAATTAGAAATTCAGAAATAACACAGAATATGAGAGACAATACCCAATTGTATTAATACTCTTCCAAAAAGAAAATTACAACAAAGAAGATGCCACAATCTTCTTACACCTATGAGGCTTCCCACACCTCTAGAACTCTCAGTTTTCTTCCCTCAAAGCTCTCTCTCAATTACGATCACAACAAACAACTCAAACATAGAGGTGTTGTTCACCTCCAACCAGTTAGTATCAATACTGCCAGTACACAAGTATGCAATGTACTCCAAGTAGATCTCACATGATCTTGGTACATATTGTGTTGTTGATCTCCCTGATCTTGCTGCCACTTGCAGATCAACCTGGTTTTGCACACCTGCAACCTAGATCTTGTACACACACACACCTACAGATCAATTGACCTTACTTACCCATGTAGATCTAACCTGATCTTGCTACATCGCAGATCAACCTGGCCTTGCACACTTGCTAACCTAGATCATACACACATGAAGAACCCTTCTGATTCTCTACACCAGCACCCCTGTGGATCTTCTACCAGATCTTACTCTCCCACATATCTACCTGATCATACACACTTGGCACTATGGCATTATGAGGAGCTAACCTTTCTCTCTTCTCTCTAAAGGAGCTAACCTTGCTCTCTCTATCTAGCACACTTTACAATACAACCCATGAGTCTATTAAATAGATCCCATACAAACAATAAATAGACATCCAATTACAATAATTAGATCTGTAGCTCCAAGACTAAAATTAGTCTTTACCATGCAAACTAACTGTCCGTCCAAAAATAGACCAGTTTCAAAGACGCATGCAAATGCATGCACACATAGGCTACCGACGTCGGTTCCTATCTGACCGATGTCGGCCGACACATAACCGACATCAGTTACTGTAACACTGAAGATGATCGACGTCAGTTGATCAGACTAACGTCGATTGCCTGCAACTCAGCAACCTCCTTTTGTTTGCATCTGGGTGAAGCTTTTAGCTCCACAACCTAACAATCTCCCACTTGGAGATAAATAGCTGCACCTGTACCTATACATCGTCTAATTTGTTTCTTGGCTTGTATCCCTCTTCGAGATCAATCCTGAAGACCAACCACCACACATCTTGTGGTGCACCGCATGTCATCCAAAGAACCTGCCACATCCAAATCTACATACCCATGTAGAGAAGTCCCTGACCCTGCATAGCATGTTAACCTACTGCTGGTCCCTCTCAGATACCTGAGAACCCACTGAACTGCTCTCCAGTGCTTCTTTCTTGAATTGGCTACGAACTTGCTGACAACACCCGCTACTAGGGCAAAAATAGGTCTAGTACACATGTACTTAACCTCATCATGTGAATTGGGACCCTGTTCTGTGAACTGTCCATCCATAGGTGTGCAAACTAGTTCTGCATCCTGCATCTTGAACCTCGCCACTACCTTATCCACACAATCATCTGGAGACAAAATCAACCTGTGACCTTCCATGTCTCTAGAAAAACTCATGCCAAAGAATTTCGCTGCTCCCAAATTCTTCATGACATACCACTGAACTAACTTTACCTTTAGCTCAACAAGACCCTGCATGTGTGACCCTACAACAAGCATACACACTACATACAATAACAGGATAATGTTGCAATCATCATCCAACCTGGTAAAGTAAACACAATGGTTACAATGACACTGACTAAAGCCATGCTTTGTCATACACCTGTCAAACCTGTATCACTGTCCTGCAGCTTCCTCAAGACCATATACCCTGGCCTTCCGTCTCACGTATCCATTCCCTCTCTTCTTTAACCAAAGAATCCATTCATCTCTCAGTGCTTTCATCTCGGCTGGCAACTCTACCAAATCTCTCGTTTGGTTTTTCTTCAAAGAATTCATGCCATGCTCCCACTATTTCTTGGATCCTACCTGCTCTGTAGTGAGCAACAAGTATAAAGAAGGGGAATAATGAATTTGAGGCTTACTTACCCTTTCAGTCCTCCACATGGGCGTTTGAGACTCCTTGACAGCTTGTTGTCCGCCCAAAATCTGTTCCAGTGATCGATGTCGGTCACCACCCAGTCTGCATAGAACCGACATCGGTTCTATGCGACTGACCTGACTACGACAGCGATTCCTTGACCGATGTCAGTGTCCACCTATTCATCGATGTCGATTACCTGACCGACATCAATCGCCACCTGCCTGACACCACTGACTTTGCCTGTCTACACATGACTGACGTCGGCACCTGTCTATTCAATGTTGGTTACCCCTGACCAACGTTGGTAACTGTGTTTTCTTGTGAGTGATGACTTTTTACATGCAAGCTCACCTTGGATCAAAACCCTATCCAAACTGCCCTGCTCAGAGTTATTTAGTCCCATTCACTGATCTCTGTCCATCATCTCCTCCATAAACACCAAGGCTTTCTAGTTCTTAAGTTTGTCAAAGACATCTGACTTCCTCTTAAGAACATGCATCTCCTTCTTGCTCATGTGACCAAGCCTACAAAGCCACGTCTTCGAAATAAAAGAAGAATCAGTAATATAAGTAGATAGATAAATGATACCTACTTTCTTACCACCTACTAATTCAAGTGCATCCGCTGTGAGAGTTACGATGCATCTCTCATCACCCAACTTTCCTGAAGAAATTAGCCTCATCTTTAGAACTGGGACCTGCATGACATCCTTCAACACCCATGTGTTGGTCGTCTGCAATTTTAGCCGCACTTCCCCTTTGCCAAAACTTTGACAAGGCACACAAGCCCCTAAATAAATCTTTCCAAAGTTTCCATGGACCTTAACATGGAAAAATACTCTATTTGGGGCTGCATGGAAAGATGCAACATAATCTATAAACTAAGATTCTACTTTATCCAAGGAACATACTAGAACAACCAGTGCAACAATACCTGCAACACATGCTCCTTTATTTCCTTCATGCTGATCTGCTACCAACCAGTAATCTTTCTTTACCTGCTCTTTCTTTCCATAACATCGTAATTGATCATTCTTGCTTTTGAATTCCTCCATACTTTCTTCTGCCATTGCTATACTCCCACTCAATCAGAAACCCCTTAGAGTGACATGTAATCAACACACTTAATAAGCTTTACCACCTGTTAGTGAACCCAACCTCGCTCTGATACCACTTTGTCAGGACCCCAGCTCATAAAGAGCACAGTTGATTACCTTTGTATAAGCAACTAAACACGGAATTTACCCAGAAATAACAAGTAACTAGAAATTCAAAAATAACACAGAATATGAGAGACAATATCCAATTGTATTAATACTCTTCCAGAAAGAAAATTACAATAAAGAAGATGCCACAATCTTCTTACACCTCTGAGGCTTCCCACACCTCTAGGACTCTCAATAATCTTCCCTCAAAGCTCTCTCTCAATTACGGTCACAACAAACAACTCAAACATAGAGCTATTGTTCACCTCCAACCAGTCAGTATCAATACTGCCAGTACACAACGTACTCCAAGTAGATCTCACCTGATCTTGCTACCTGTTGTGTTGTTGATCTCCCTAATCTTGCTGCCATCTGTAGATCAACCTGGTTTTGCACACCTGCAAACCTATATCTCACACACACACACACTTGCAGATCAATCGACCTTACTTACCCATGTAGATCTAACCTGATCTTGCTACACCGCAGATCAACCTGGCCTTGCACACCTGCCGACCTAGATCATACACACATGAAGAACCCTTCTATTTCTCCACACCAGCACCCCTGTGGATCTTCTACCAGATCTTGCTCTCCCATAGATCTACCTAATCATACACATTTGGCACTGTGGCACTATGAGGAGCTAACCTTGCTCTCTTCCCTCTGAAGGAGCTAACTTTGCTCTCTCTATCTAGCACACTTTACAATATAGCCCATGAGTCTATTAAATAGATCCCATACAAACAATAATTAGACATCCAATTGCAATAATTAAATCTGCAGCTCCAAGACTAAAATTAGTCTTTACCATGCAAACTAACTGTCCGTCCAAAAATAGACCAGTTTCAGAGACACATGCACACACAGGCTACCGACGTTGGTTCCTGTCTGACCGATGTCGGTCGACACATAACCGGCGTCAGTTACTGTAACACTGAAGATGACCGACGTCGGTTGATCAGACCGATGTTGGTTGCCTGCAACTCAGCAACCTCCTTCTGTTTGCATTTGGGTGAAGCTTTTAGCTCCACAACCTAACATTTCTTCTTATCAAATGAATGCTTCAGTCGTTTTGTTATTAGTTGTAGTACTATAAACACAAAATAATACATTGTTATTTATAATTTTATTTATCAAGCCTATATACCATACCATTTTACATGAAATGATAAATGTAAATTACAACATGAAATGTTTCAATATGTTATTACAGGAAATGATTTGTTCAAATGGGGTTTTGATGGACCATTGCTCTAATGCTTAAGCAAAGATGAGGCCCACACTACACTCTTGGAAATGCATGACAATGAGTGTGGTGGGAATTTTAATAGACATGCCATATCTCAAAAACTATTATGCCAAGGTTATTATTGCCCTACAATGGAACAAGAATGTATTGAACATGCAAAATTATGTTTACAATAACAAAAATATAGCAATTTGAATCATGCACCATCACGTGAGTTACAGGTGACCATTCACCATGGCCTTTTTTTTATGGGATTTGATTTAATGGGAATGGTAAATCCAACATCTATTGGTGGACACAAAATTATCATTACAACTACATGATATTTTACAAAATGAATGGAAGCAATTCCACTTGAGTTTAGCACAAGGGATGGCATATGTAGGTTTCTGTTGATCAATATTATTTTCCATCTTGGCATAACTTCAACTATTATATAAGATATTGGAACATCATTTAAAAACAAGATGGTAAAATTATTTTGTAGTAACTAAAATATCAAGAATACCTTTTCTACACCTTATTACCCACAAGGTAATGGCCATGTAGAAGCAACCAATAAAATAATTGTCAAAATACTTGACAAAATAGTTAATGATACAACACTGATTGGCACCAATATATGGTAAATTCTCTATGGGCATATTGAACTAGTGTATGCACACTTACTTTGACCACACCTTACTCTTTGGTCTATGGTACAAAGGTCGTCTTATCGATTAAATTTGAGATACCTTCTTTGTGTGTTTCTCTAAAAGATATCATCAAAGATATGAATACCGTGAAAAAAGATTGCATCAGTTAGAGCAATTGAATGCCAAATGTACAAAGGCTACTGAGCACTTAGATGTTTATCAGGATTATGTAAAAAAAGCATATAACAAAAAGGTTCACCCATGCGACATGATGTGGGTGACCTGGTACTAAAAGAATACCAATGTAGAAAAATATAAAAAGGGAAAGTTCAAACCAAATTGGTTGAGACCATTTACGATTACTGAAAAGTTGGGAAAAGGTGTATACCACCTTATTACACTTTAAATAAAGCCTTTAAAAATACCAATGAACGTTATGCACTTGCATGAATATATTACATAAGAAATATTCTAAAAATACCAAAAAAAATAAAAAACTTTCAAAACTCCAAAAACATTTTCGGCGCGTACATGTTCTTTTGGCTCCCTTGCATCTTCATGTCAATTCCACATTGATGGATGGCATATTCAATTATTCCTACATGCACCCATATGTGTCACACTTCTACTTGAATGTGATACAAACATACACAAATACATGATCTATTCCTATTTCGAATGTTGGGCCTTCCTTTTACTCACATCAGACATTAGAAGCATCTGCTTCTTTGATATTGATACGCACAAGTTATATGATTTGACAATCATATTTCATTATCGTGTTTGAGCTTACATATGTACTTACACATGCCTTTATCCATGATTGTATCTTAAACATGGTACTTGATATGCTATACACTTGACATTTTTATCTGACACATTTGGTCCATGGCCTATTATGACATGTTTATGTTGGTTGCTTATGCTTTCCTTTTATGCACTTCTTTGAGTATTTTGCCTTGCTATTGTCTTTTTTTTTTGAGAATTTGAATGTGTTCCTTGCTTGCAGCTATTGTGCCTATGTATGATTTGTTTGACGTTTGCATCTGCCATTATTTATTTCATGGATATTTGAATATGTCATTCTTGCTTTTATATACATTTGACTAAGTCATGTCCCTTCAATTGTTTGCAACCTCCTTGGATCATTGCCTTTTGACTTGCATTTGAGTGCTCTTGTGTGCATGTTTGTTTGCTTGTTGAACTTGTATTGTTACTATCTAGTCATTGTCATGATTTTTATCGTGCATCTTAGGCCTTAAAGTGATCACATTGATTTTATGCGATTAAATGTTATATCTCCATATACATGTACCTTATATATGCTACATGGTTACATTCACAGATTATAGAGTTGTCTTATCTTTTTGAGGTGAGGTAACTATTAGTTCTTATCTTTCCTTCACCTCAAAGGGGGGCATATTAGTGGGGGCATGTTCTCCACACTTGACACAATTTTTAGATATAGTGGGGACATGCTTTTGAAGCATGTTCTCCACACTCATTTAGTGTATGGTACTTGTTAGGTGAATATTTTGTCGACCAGCTAACTAGTGAGCAAAATAGTTCCTATCACCACAACATAAGGAGATTGGTCGTCCAGGTGTGCAGTTTTAATACATAAACAGGGGACAAATCTCTCCTCTCATCAAGGGGAGGTTCCATATTAAATATACGGAGGCTATATACTATATATATAAGCAAAAAGTAAGACACAGGGGTGGGATAAACCATCCATCTCTCTTTTTTCAGAGATGATTCTAACAAACAGAGGAAAAATCTTGGGTGATTGGTGAAGGTACTTCTCTTCTTTCAGAAGTAACATTCAGCCAAGAGCCAGATCCCTTCCTGGATAGTAGAAATCCTGGTGAAGCGACAGAAGGCACTTCTCTTCTTTTAGAAGTGCTTGTTCTTGCAAACAACAGGAATCTTTCTGGTAGGATAAGTGACAGGGTGCCAAGGGCGTAGCAACCAACAATCTAAGATGTAGCACAACATCTCCACCTTGACTGCCCAAGAGTGAGATACGAAGAATGATGGGGGCACAAAGTCGTCCCAAGGTCCTTTACACAGAAACTGAAAATAAAAACACACACTGAAAATAATTATGTCAGCACAAAGTCTGAAAGTAACTGGTTTCAAGACACCTTCCTTGTTACTTTCACTAATTCTGCTTGCCAAATTAAATAAATAATAACACATTCAGAAGACAGACGTAAGAATAATCTTCTAAAATGATACAAGCCAAAATAGCACAAAGTCTGCAAAGAACTTGGTTTCTCATTCAGATAAAATGAAATGAAATTTTTTTGAGCTCAAAGTCTCAGTATTCGCCTTTTAATTGGCAGAGTTTCGCTTCTATATTGGGAAGATCTCTCTTGTAACAAATGAGAGATTATAATATATAGCGCTCCAAGAAAGACTTGGGCGCTTGTTTTCATGAAAAAGGCCCATGCTGAATTGAATGCCTTCAATGCGCCTTCAGTTATGCTTGGAGGGACCATGCTGGGAACAATGCATTATCATAACTATGGCATATCCATTCCTCTAATATGTCTCTTCTTAGTATGGAGTGTCTGGTCCTTTTCTCGATGTTTGTGCAGCTGTCCAAATCACCATTACTTCATGGAAGAAAAACAGGCTTGCGTCCTTGATTTGGTGCGCTTAGAAGTCTACTTGATCCACTGTTTCACCTACTAGAAATAACTCTTTTGAAGATATTTCTGGTCCTTTGGTCTCGCTCCTCTCTTCACTGCTTAAGTGCTTCTTTGCTCTCTGGTTGAACCATCACTTTAATTGAACTTGCCTTTGGAATCATCCATGTTGCTTCTTTATCTTTTCTAGCCCTTCTTGTCTAAGTCTTTGGGTGGTCCTTTCTGCGTCTTTGACAAGTGGCAAGTTCCACTGTTATAAAATGCATTAGAAACTTACATAAAATGGGATCCACGACACGTCTTGCCCGAGCAACTTCAAAAGGGGAACGTGGACGCAAACACTTGTCATGTTCCGCTGAGTCATAACAGGACACATGACATATTCCACTTAACTTATAGAAGCTTTAGAAACCTTTTGAGGGTCATGTGGAAGATGACACGTGGCGGCTTCCATTTTTCTTTATAATGGACACATGGCGACTTTTGCTACACTTTGTATTTTTCCATCGGGCATTTTTCCGCAGGCTTTTCTCTTCAATCGGACTTTTCCTTCCCTTTCTTCGGGCTCTCTTCTCGGGTGAATTACTTGGGACAAAATGTCTGAAGGATTTTTGCCTTAGTCATTTTACCATGGAAAACACTTTCAAAATAATTCTAATGGCTCTTTCACTGAATAATTTCCTTCAGACAAAAAGTCTGAAGGAAATGTTCCCTGTCGGCCTTTGAACAAATCTAAAGGAATTCTATCTTTTCGGTCAGTCGCTTGGTTCTTCCTTTAAGTTATGCACTTTATTTAAATTTCAATGGATATTCCCTTACTTCAAATTTGATGTCTACGGGGTTGTCAATGGTCGCTAACCGCTTGAACCATGTTGAACCTTAAACCTTTGAACCCGCTGAAAGTACATTGGTTCATTGGTTCATCAGTTCATTCTGTCTCTTTTGTTCCATCGCTTCCTGGTTCAATCGCTTTCTTGCTTCTTGGTTGAACCATCCATTAAACCACCTGTTTGTTGTTTCTTTCCTTGACTAAGGCCGCCTTTGAACCCTTAAACCCATGAACCATTAAATTTTGAACTCTTTCGGTTCAAGGTTTAATCAGTTCATTGGTTCATCCTTTGTCTGTCACTTGTTCTTTCTAAGCTCTTTGATCTTCATCACACTGGTTGAACCTTTGAACCTGTGAACTCGTTGAACCTTATGGTTCAAGGTTCAATGGTTCCATCGATTGATTCTTTTTATTTGGCTAAGACCTTTTGATCTTTTTGAACCAAATGTGTTAAACCATTTGGTCGTTGAACCTGTCGAACCATTAAACCTGTTGAAACTTTGAACCAAAGTGGTTCTATGGTTCAATGATTCAATGGTTCAAGCCGTCTTGTCTTTGACAAGTGTTTTGAAGCTAATGAACCTTGAAGCAGTTAAACTTTGAACCTTGACAAATGCGCTTAACTATTGCTGATGACGTCGAACCTTTCTACCCATAAAACCCGTTGAACCAAAATGGTTCAAGGTTCAACGGTTCAATGGTTCAATCCTTGCTTAAAAGCTTGACGATGGACATTTTGGTTGAACCTTGTCATTGAACCAACCTTGAAATCACCTAAGTGTTGAGAGCTTGCTTCTTTCCTGTAGAGTCTGTAAAACTTGGCCTGCAGAGTCCGTATATTCAACCCTACAGAGTCCGTAGATTCAAGCCTACAGAGTCCATAAATTCAAGCCTGTAGAGTCCGTAGATTTCTGAGAAAGCTTTGAAAAATGAAGAACCTGAATGCTCAGAATAATTTTTTGAAATGGGAAGAGAGGATTTTGGTATGTAAGACCAAAATAGTTCAAATGTTGTCCCAAAAATGTTTTGGGGGACAACAGTACTTATATCAATTTTTGGATTCAATGGGGGCATGTATATGAGCATGGATTTCACACATTCATAGTTCTTAAATTTAGTGGGTGTATGCTTTGGAAGCATGTTCTCCACACCTATTCAGTATTCAACATCTCCATATTACATCAGTGGTATGTTTATAAAATATGTTATATATATTGGTATTTATATTAGTTTTTAGATTTATCCATATATAGTGGGGGCATGCTTTGGAAGCATGTCCTCCACACTTACACAATTTTCCAAATTGGCCAAATCACACAGTTATATGATTCAGATTCATAGTTATGACAAAATTTTATACATTGGTACTATTATTATACATAGTTTTAGCATGAGACATATCTAAGGTGTATATGTTATATAATTTGTGCATAATATTGCAAAATTGAAATCATTTTTTAAATCTAATTTTTTTTTATGGAATGTTACCACATCATGGACATTTTCAATATGATACCCTGCAAACTTTTACTAACTTTATTGAACTAATCTACTGTAGTAGTTGGTTCACTTTTTGATATGGTTGAGATGATTAAATCACTCAATCTTGGCAATTTTTTAGGTTGGATTTGATTATATCATTTAACCTCACTAGGTTATAAGTATTATTGGGTTACATGGTTGAGCTAATCTCAATTACTAGGTGTCAACTCACCTTGCTTTAAAGTTGGGGGCATGGCTCTCTCTCTCTCTCTCTCTCTCTCTCTCTCTCTCTCTCTCTCTCTCTCTCTCTCTCTCTCTCTCTCTCTCTCTCTCTCTCTCTCTCTCTCTCTCTCTCTCCTTAAATATATGCACTTTCAAGATTTATCTATATTTGTCCTAATCTCAATTCCTTAAATATATGCACTTTCAAGATTTATCTATATTTGTCCTAATCTCAATTTTAGAGCCTTACAATGATACATATTTTTCAATTCAACTTGTCAATAGGCAAGATAGTTACATCTACACACAAGTGTACTCCTAAACCTTGCTATTTTAATTTCAATATATTTCAAGTACTTTTTAATTTCCAAATTATATGCATTGATTATACATTACAACATGCTCTTGGTTGTAGGTCAGTCACTAGTAAAGCTCTCAAGTTGGGCACACATAAAGATAAGGTGTGCATACATACTCAAGTACGTATTCCTTTCCTTTAAACTAGTAATTTCATTACTATATTAAAAATGGGGAATATAAACACTATTTTATGATTATATAACATTTCAATCTTGTACACTTGGCAAACTCAGACATTGGTTGTTCCTCTCAGTTCTAGACCTTTCTTGCTTTTGCAAGTCTCACATTTTATCTACATTATGCCTCTTGTTCTGTCTCTTAGTCCAACCAATCTTATGTTGATGACATATGTTGGGTGAATATTTTGTCGATTAGCTAACTGGTGAGAAAAATAGGTCTCTTCAACCATAGCATAGGGAGATTGGTCGGCCAGATGTGCAGGTTTACTACATCACCAGGGGACAAATCTCTCCTCTCATAAAGGGGAGGTTCCCTATAAATATGAGGGGGCTATATACTATATATATATGCAAAAAATAACACTCAGGGGTAGGATAAGCCATCCATCTCTCTTTTTTCAGAGATGATGTTAACAAATAGAGGAAAAATCCTGGTGAAATGACATAAGGCACTTCTCTTCTTTCAGAAGTGCTTGTTCTTACAAACAACAAGAATCTCTCTGGTAGTAAAAATAACTGGTAAGCAAGGGCGTAGTAACCAGTAGCCTGAGATGTAGCACAAGGTCTCCACCTTGACTGCCCAAGAGTGAGATATGAAAGACAATGAGGGCATAAAGTCGTCCCAAGGTCCTTTACACAGAAATAGAATACGAAGGATAATGAGGGCACAAAGTCATCCCAAGATATTTTACACAAGAACAGAAAGAAAACACACTAAAGGTAATTGTGGGGGCACAAAGTCTCTCCATAGTCGGCTTCAAGACACCTTCCTGATTACTTTCACTAGTTCTGCTTGCCAAATTAAATAAACAAGAATGCATTCAAAAGACAGACATAAGAACAATCTCCTAAAATGGTACAAGCTATAACAGCACAAAGTCTGTAAACAACTTGCTTTCTCATTCAGATAAAATGATATGAACAACAATCTGAGCTCAAAGTCTTAGTATTCGCCTTTCAATTTGGGTAGAGTTTTTTGCTTCTATATTGGAAAGATCTCTCTTGCATAATGAGAGAATTTACAATGTATAGCCACCAAGCAAGGCTTGGCGCTCTTTCCCATGGGACGGCCCATGCTACAGTCAATGCCTTCAATGTGCCTTCAATTCTGTCTAGAGGGACCATGCTTGGAATAGTCCATTGCCTTAATTATGGCATGTCATTTTGTCCCATATGTCTTCTCTTGAGTCTAGATCATCTGGTTTATCCCTTGTGACAACTGCGCAACTGTCCATTTGTCTTTACTCCAAAGGAGACCAACAGGTCGCGCCTTCAATGTTTGCAAGCTCAAATATCTACTTTGTGGAATGTTCCACCTACTGGAATAACTTCTGCACAGATATTTTGGGCTTTTCCTTCTTTTTGCTTTTGTCCTTTTTAGTTTTGTCTCTTCCTAGAATTTAAGCTCCTGGGCTATCTTTTCAGCCAGTCACTTGGTTCTTCCTTCAGGTTATGCGCTTTATTTGAATTTCAATAGATATTCCCTTACTTTAAATTTGATGTTTGTGGGGCCATCAATGGTCACTAGCCACTTGAACCATGTTGAACCTTAAACCTTAGAATGTGTTGAAAGTATGTTGGTTCATTAATTCATCGATTCATCGCTTCCTGGTTCAATCGCTTCCTGATTCAATCGCTTTCTTGCTCCTTGGTTGAACCATCTGTGGAACCACCTGTTTATTGCTTCTTTCCTTGACTGAGACCGCCTTTGAACCTTTGAACCCATGAACCATTGAACTTTGAACTCTTTCGATTCAAGGTTCAATCGGTTCATTGGTTCATCCTTTCTCCATCACTTCCTTGTTCTTTCTAAGCTCTTTGATCTTCATCGCACTAGTTGAACCTTTGAACCTATGAACTCGTTGAACCTTTTGGTTCAAGGTTCAATGGTTCATTCTTTTTATTTGGCTAAGTCCTTTTGATGTTTTTGAACCAAACACGTTGAACCATTTGGTCGTTGAACCATTAAACCTATTGAACCTTTGAACCAAAGTGGTTCAATGGTTCAACGGTTCAATGGTTCAAGCCTTATTCTCTTTGATAAGTGTTTTGAAGCCGTTGAACCTAGAAGCGGTTGAACTTGTTGAACCTTTGCCGAAGCGCTTAACTCTTGCTGACTGTGTTGAACCTTGAACCCATTGAACCTTTGAACTAAAAGGTTCAAGGTTCAAGGTTCAATGGTTTAATGGTTCAATCTTTGCTTAGAAGCTTGCTGATGGACATTTTGGTTGAACCTCGTCATTGAACCAACCTTGAAATTACCTAAGTAGTGAGAGCTTGCTTCTTTCCTGTAGAGTCTGTAGAAATCAACCTATGAAGCCCGTAGAACTTGGCCTGCAGAGTCCGTAGATTCAAGCCTGCAGAGTCCATAGATTTTTGGAAAAGCTTTGAAAAATGAAGAACTTGAATGCTCAGAACAATTCTTGAAAAGGAGAGAGAGGATTTTGGTTTGTTGAACCAAAATAGTTCATATGTTGCCCCAAAAATGAGTGATATTTTTGGGGGACAACAACTGGCTCCATTTGGGGAACTTTTTTCAGTTGAAAAATTGGAACAGTTGAGGGAAGTAGAAAAAAGAATCTCTAGTGCCTTGAAGTGTGCCATTGGGCTATTGAGTCATGCTACCCAAAAAATAAAGGCGCCAGAAATGAAAGCAAAAAGCACAAAATAGAACTAAAGACTATACAAATATACATATGTACATATAAACTTATCTGGTACTTCAAGAATTGAAGTACTTCAGATGCTGCCCCCTGAGATGCAGTGAAAATGGCGCTATGTCCTGATAAACCAGTAAGAAGCCATTTTATCCCCATAATCAGTGATAGGTGAATGGAACTCTCCACCAGGAAACTAATTTTCTGTGTCTTCCCTTTAGTTTTCTCCTATTGCTCCACAAAATTTTAATCTGAAAACCACAAATTTTTGCTCTCTTGGCAAAGAGTTCCTTTTCTTGATTTTGATGCGCAACATCATGGTCCATTACCATAATTGGTTGCTCTTCTAGTTCAGTCCAGCACATGATTTGATTGTTCCCATTCAACACCTGCGAATGATTGGCACTATCAGGCATACTTGGTATTGTTCTATCTGAACCAATTCTTAGATCGTCACTTATAGGATTTTCATCTGCTAAAACATGAATGTCTTCAGTAGACAGAAAATAATTACCCCTGCCTGAAGACTCAAACATAATTTGAGCTTCCGGCCTTGATGTCTGAGTGACAACAAATTTTGCCTCCTTCTCAAGAAGCAACCTCTGCATTATGTTGGTCCCCAAAAATGTCACTCATTTTTGGAACAACATATGAGCTATTTTGGTCCTACAGGACCACAATTTCTCTCTTCCCTTCTCAAAATTTGTTCTAAGCTTTCAAATTCCTCTTTTTTTTCAAGCTTTCCAGAAATCTACGGACTCTATAGGCTTGAATCTACGGACTTTGCAGGAAGGAAATCTATAGACTTTGCAGGCTTGAATCTATAGACTCTACAAGGAGGAAATCTACGAACTTTGTAGGAAGAAAATCTATGGACTCTGCAGGCCAATTTCTGTGGGCTTCAGAGGTTGATTTCTACAGACTCTGTAGATATGTTTCTACAGACTCAACATGCTTGAAATTAGCAGGTTCAACAAGTTCAAAAGCTTCTACAGGTGAGTTCAGTCAAAAGAACAAGCTTCTAACACTTAGTCATTTCCAAGATTGGTTCAGTGCCTCGGTTCAATCAAAAGAGTTCAATCGACAAATAATAAAGGACAAAGGCTTGAACCATTGAACTTTGAACCACTTTCATTCAAAGGTTCAATAGGTTCAATGACCAAGTGGGTTCAACGTGCTTGGTGCAAAAGATCAAAAGGACTTAGCCAAATAATGAAGAATGAGCCGATTGAACCATTGAATCGTTGAACCAAAGTTGGTTCAATTGGCAGGTTCAAGTGGCTGCCCTAAAGTGAAAAAGGCAAGTACCCTTACGGAGGGCTATGAACCAAGCCAAGTGCTCTTACGGAGGGCAGCGAGCAAAAGCGGATAAAGTGAACTCCTTCGGAAAAGTGAACAAGGCAAAAGACAAAGCAAAATCCTTCAGACAAATTGTCTGAAGGAATTTGCCTGTAAGACAAAGCAAAAGCCTGGTGAGAAAGATGCAAAGGCAAGGAAGATTTCCTTCGAACAAATTGTCCAAAGGACATAAAGGATAAAGACTGTCGAGAGGAAAAGCCTGAGAGCCAAAAGCCCACTGAAGAAGCAAGAACCCACCAGAAAAGTTGAAGCCTGAAGTCCACCCAAAAGATACCAAAGGGTAGATACCCTTGTGGGGGACACTTGACGTCAAAAAAGGACCTTTTCCAAGGACCCGAAGGGACACCTTCCCTTAGGGACGTTCCAAAGGCTGAACAAAGACACATAAAGGAATCTTCAAAGACTTGGTCAAAAAGGACTTCAGAGGATGAATTGAACGAACCGATTGAACCATTGAACCGTTGAACTGAATGGGTCAACTGGTTCAGGGTTCAAAGGTTCAACCAAGAGCTTAGAAAGATAAAGCAATGATTGAACGAGACACAAAATGAACCAATGAACTGATTGAACTTTGAACCGAAAGAGTTCAAAGTTTAATGGTTCATAGGTTCAAAAGTTCAAAGGCGGCCTCAGTTAAGAGAGAAGCAACAAACAAGTGGTTCAATGGATGGTTCAACCAAGGAGTGAAGAAGCGATTGAACCAAGGAGCAATAGAACAAAAGAGATAGAACAAACCAATGAATCGATGAACTTTCAGTGGTTCAACGGGTTCAAATTTCAACATGGTTCAAGCAACTGGCGACCATCGACAGCCCCTCAGACGTCAAATTTAAAGTAAGGGAAAATCTGTGGAAATTCAAATAGAGCACATAACTTAAAGGAAGAACCAAGTGATTAAATGAAAAGAGAGCCCAAAGATTTAAATTGCTACAGGGAAGAGAAGATCGATGCAAAGGACCAGAATTATCTTCGAAAGAGTTATTTCCAATAGGTGGAACAGTGGATCGAGTAGACTTATGGGTGCACCAAACCAACGACGCAGCCTATTTTTCTTCCATGAAGTAAAGACAAATTGGAAAAGGACCAGACAAGCCATACCAAGGAAGAAACAAATTATATGAAGGAACATGCCATAGTTTTTACAGCGCACTGTTCTCAGCATGGTCTCTCCAGACAAAACTGGAGATGCATTGAAGACATTGACTGCAGCATGGGCCATCCCATGGAAAAAGGCGCCAATCCTTGTGTAGTGGCTATAAGTTTGTTTATTCTCTCATTTGTAAGGGGACTTTTCATTTTACAAGAGTGAAACTCTGCCCATTTCGAAAGAAGAAGACTGAGACTTTGAGCTTAGGTTGTAATTTCATTTTCATTTTTATCTGAATGAGAAAACAAGTTTTTTAGACTTTGAGTTGTTCTGACTTGTGTCATTTTAGAAGATCATTCTTATGTCTATCTTCTGAAGGTGTCCTTATTCATTTAATTTGGTAAACAAAATTAGTGAAGGTAATAGGGAAATGTCTTGAAACCAACTGTGGGAAGACTTTGTGCTTTCACAATTGTTTTCAGTCTGTGTTTTTCTTTTCCTTTTGTGTTAAGGATTCTGGGGTGACTTTGTGCCTCCATTATCCTATGTTATACTCTTTGGGCAGTTGAGGTGGAAACTTTGCATTTTGCTTCATCCTGTTGTTACTACGCCCCTTTTTATTATTGGCTACGTTACTATTTGAAACAAACTCCTGCTATTTCTTGCAAGAACACTTCTGAAAAAAGAGAAGTACCTTTAGTGTTTACACCAGGATTTTCTCCTTTGTCTGTGTGCATCATCTCTGAAAGAAGAGAGATGGATGGTTTATCCCACCCCTGTGTCTTACTTTCAGCTTATTTATATAGTATATAGCCTCTACGTATCTATAGAGAACCTCCCTTTGATGAGAGGAGAGCTTTGTCTCTGATTGATGTAGTAAAGCTGCACACCTGGGCGACCAATCTTCTTGTTGTGGTTGATCATACCTATTTTGTTGATCAGTATGCTAATTGACAAAATATTCACCCGACAATTTTTGGTGGCTCCGCTGGGGACACAGTAATTTTGTGCAATTTAAAACCTCAAGTTTCAGATTGAAACATCACCTGTGTCTTACCTATTATCATTATAACCCTTATCTATTACAGACTCTGGCGACTCTGTTCCATGTCTTACCCATTATCATTATAGCCTTACCATCTTCCTCCACTTCCATTATTTTATCTAGTCTGCAAAACCAGAGCTGCTAGGAAAGAGTGCGCAGTTTGAAGCCTCAAGCCTCAGGCTGAAGCTGAGCTAGTCCTTTTCCATTTTTGTTCTGCAATATGGCCTTTCCGTTTAGATTTGTTATCCCTATTTTTCATAATTAAAACATGGCAATTTGATGCCCTTGGGGTAACTCTTTTGGCCCACTCAACTTGACTCCACCTCTGCATGAACTTCCATGTTGTTCAAGAATGAATTTCTCCAAATCTTTAGTGATGGGATAGTTCACCCTGATGAACACATTGTAGCCTTCAACATAGCTTGTGGTGTTATCGGAGTGGAATTTAAAGACGTGGAAGTTAGGCTTTTTGTGGAGACACTACAAGATGTTGCTACAGACTGGTTTTACCATCTACAAGCTGGATCAGTGACTGACTGGGATACACTCAAAGCCAAGTTTGAAGCCAGGTTCAAGCCTGCAGAGGATGCGCATGCTTTGCTGGCCTAGCTCACTCAGATGAAGAAAGAACCTCATGAGCCTATGAGGGATTTTATTGCCAGGTTCAATAAGCTGAGGCACATGTTTCTCATGGTAGCCCAGTCGACACCTCATAATTTTATGTGTTTCTTCATCAACTCACAACTGCCTAAAGTGAGTTTTATGTTGAGACGGGCTAGACACATAGACCTTGAGGCTGCTCAAAACTTGGCTATTGGGCTAGAAGATGACCTTATCTTGGCAGGAAAGATAAGGAGAGATCCTAACAAAGCTAAACCCTCTTCATCTTCTGAATACTCACCCACAGTCACCACTGACCCAATGGTACAAAAGCTGGCAAATGAATTGCTAGCCTTGAAAAGGTAAATGGCACAAGGTATGTCTTCTGCTCCTCTATATAAAGATATACCAAGGAGGACATTCCCTAATCAGCCATATCAAGGCAATGCTGCCAGAAGTCAGGGGCAACCAAATCATCTTCCTCCCCCACAGAGGAACCTTGCCCTTGAAGCACCTCCAACCAACTCAGTAGTTGGATATCTGGAAACAAAACATGTTTCCTATTTCCAACCTGAGTTTGAGCAAGAAAATGGCACTGATCTCTTTAGGGAGGATCTAAAAGAATCAGCTGGTGACTCCCACATTAGTTTCCTGAATTTCGAGGATGAACCCAAAAGTGAAGGTGAAGCAGTCGAAGGATCATATGCAGTATTCACCAGGTCTGAGAATCAGTCAGCCCAGCAAGCTGACAAAGAGAAGATAGAGGAGCAACCCCAACCAACAATTTCAATCACTGAGCAGAGAACCCCTCTTCTTTTCCAGTCAAAGGACTCGATGATTGCCAAAGAAGTAAGTACATTGAACATCTCTGCACCTTCTACTTCAAATTTGCAAATCAATCCTCCCCCTCCCAAAAACAAAAAGGATGAACTCCCATCCTCTCTTCCAAGTCCATCTCAGTCATTTGCCATGATTGATCACGTCAAGAAATTCAAAATTTAAATGACTGAGTTTGAATCCCTGCAAGCCAATCCTGAGTAGTTAAACATTGGTGAAGAGCTAGGTGTGGACTTGTCTGAGGCAAAGATTGTGGTCACCCAAATGTTAGCCCCTGCTGCTCAAATTTTGTTTGAGCCTTCAGGCAGGGGTAATTACTCCTTGACCACAAAGGATGCTCATGTCTCAGCTGATCAAAGTCCCGTGGCTGGCAATCCAGAATTTGATCCAAACAAGGCATCAGAAATATTGGTAGGGCATAATGCAAATCAAGAAGGATCTTCTATCTCCCATAAATAGAAATCTAATAGAAGATCAGCTTCTGATGATGCTTGGATCTTGAAATCCGATGGCAGTAATTCTTCCACAATTGGATGCAGATCTTTGTTGCTTGGATTGAAGACTGCTCAGGATGAAGAGATCGAACTCCTTCACACTAAAGGAGATGCTGAGCTGATGGTTTGTCAGGGGTCTAATGCTGACAATAAAAATATGTGTTGGACTGAACCAGAAGAACAACAAACTATGGTGGTGGACCATATTGTTGTACTCCAAAATTAGCAAAAGGATCCGTTTGCCAAGAGAGTTTTCAAATTGAAGACCACGTCCTGCCATGGGGCAAGAAGAAGAAAGAGCCAAGAGGAAGACACAGAAAATTAATTTTTTGGTGGAGAGCTCCATTCACCTGTCACCATTTTTGGGGACAGAATGGTTTTCTGTTGATTTATCAAGAAAGCATCCCCTTTTCTTCACTGCACAAGGAGCACCATCTGAAGTACTTCAATTCTTGAAGTATCAGATAAGTTCATCTGTACATATGTATATCTATATAGTCTCTAGTTTAGTTTTATTATGTTGGTCCCCAAAAATGTCATTCATTTTTGGAACAACATATGAGCTATCTTGGTCCTACAGGTCCAAAATTTCTCTCTTCCCTTCTCAAAATTTGTTCTAAGCTTTCAAATTCCTCTTTTTTTTCAATCTTTCCAGAAATCTACGGACTCTATAAGCTTGAATCTATGGACTCTACAGGCTTGAATCTATGGACTCTGTAGGAAGGAAATCTATGGACTCTGTAGGAAGAAAATCCACGGACTCTGCAGGCCAAGTTTTGTGGGCTTCACAGGTTGATTTCTACGGACTCTGCAGATATGTTTCTACAGACTCAACATGCTTGAAATTAGCAGGTTCAACAGGTTCAAAAGCTTTTGCAGGCGAGTTCAGTCAAAAGAACAAGCTTCTAACACTTAGTCATTTCCAAGATTGGTTCAGCACCTCAGTTCAATCAAAAGAGTTCAATCGACAAATGATAAAGGACAAAGGCTTGAACCATTAAACTTTGAACCAATTTGGTTCAAAGGTTCAATAGGTTCAACAACCAAGTGGGTTCAATGTGCTTGGTGCAAAAGATCAAAAGGACTTAGCCAAATAATGAAGAATGAGTCGATTGAACCATTGAACCAAAGTTGGCTCAATCGACAAGTTCAAGGGGCTGCCCCAAAGCAAAAAAGGCAAGTGCCCTTACGGAGGGCTGTGAACCAAGCCAAGTGCCCTTGCGGAGGGCAGTGAGCAAAAGCGAACAAAGTGAACTCCTTCAAAAAAGTGAACAAGGCAAAAGACAAAGCAAAATCCTTCAGAGAAATTCTCTGAAGGAATTCGCCCAAAAGACAAAGCAAAAGCCTGATGGGAAAGATGCAAAGGCAAGGAAGATTGGTCCTTGGAAAAGGTCCTTTTTCTGACGTCAAGTGTCCCCCACAAGGGTATCTACCCTTTGAGATCTTTTGGGCAGACTTCAGGCTTCAACTTTCTCGACGGGTTCTTGCTTCTTCGACGAGCTTTTGTCTCTCAGGCTTTTCCTCTCAGCCAGCTTTATCCTTTATTCCTTCAGACATTCCACCAGGAAAGTTGAAGCCTGAAGTCTGCCCAAAAGATCTCAAAGGGTAGATACCCTTGCGGGGGACACTTGACGTCAGAAAAAAGGACCTTTTCCAAGGACCCAAAGGGACACCTTCCCTTCGAGACGTTCCAAAGGCTGAACAAAGACGCAAATAGGAATCTTCAAAGACTTAGACAAAAAGGACTTCAGAGGATGAACTGAATGAACCGATTAAACCATTGAACCGTTGAATCGAATGGGTCAACTGGTTCAGGGTTCAAAGGTTCAACCAAGAGCTTAGAAAGATAAAGCAATGATTGAGCGAGACACATAATGAACCAATGAATCGATTGAACTTTGAACCGAAAGAGTTCAAAGTTCAATGGTTCATAGGTTCAAAAGTTCAAAGGTGGCCTCAGTCAAGAGTGAAGCAGCAAACAAGTGGTTCAACGGATGGTTCAACCAAGGAGCGAAGAAGCGATTAAACCAAGGAACGATAAAACAAAAGAGACAGAATGAACCAATGAACTGATGAACTTTCAGTGGTTCAACGGGTTCAAGGTTCAACATGGTTCAAGTAGCTAGCGACCATTGATGGTCCCTTAGAAGTCAAATTTAAAGTAAGGAAAAATATATGGAAATTCAAATAGAGCGTAGAACTTAAAGGAAGAACCAAGTGATTAAATGAAAAGAGAGCCCAAAGATTTAAATTGCTACAGGGAAGAGAAGATCGATGTAAAGCACCAGAATTATCTTCGAAAGAGTTATTTCTAGTAGGTGGAATAGTGGATTGAGTAGACTTTTGGGCACACCAAACCAAGGATGCGGCCTATTTTTCTGGCATATTTGAGGCACTTACCTTTCTGGCAATCACCAAGTCCTTTTGCTGGAAAGGCAGAGTGGTTCCACGCTTAGCAATTGTAATTGTTGGTTGAGGTTGCTCCTCTGTCTTCTCTTTGTTAGCCTGCTGGGCTGACTGGTTCTTGGATCGGGTGAACACAACATATGATCCCTCGACTATTTCACCTTTACTTCTAGGTTCATCATGGTAATTCAGGAAAGCAATGTGGGAGTCGCCAACTGATTCTTATTGATCCTTCGTGAAGAGATCAACATCATTTTCTTGCTCAAACTCAAGTTGGAAAGAGAAATCATGTTCTGTTTCCAGATATCCAACTGCTGAGTTCGTTGGAGGTGCTTCAAGGGCAATATTCCTCTGTGGGGGAGGAAGACGATTTGGTTGCCCTTAATTCTTGGCAGCATTGCCTTGGTATGCCTGATTTGGGAATGTCCTCTTTAACATATCTTGATTAGGAGCAAACATAACTTGGGCCATTTGTCTTCTGAGGAACAGCGATTCATTTGCTAGCTTCTGCACCATTTGATCAGTGGTGCCTATAGGTGAGTATTCAGAAGATGAAGAGGGTTTACCTCTATTTGGATCTCTCCTTATCTTTTCTACCAAGATAAGGTCATCTTCTACCTCAGTAGCCAAGTCTTGAGCAGCCTCAAGGTCTATGTGGCCAGCACGTCTCAATAGAAAACTCACTTCAAGCAGCTATGAGTTGATGAAGAAGCATTTGAGGTTTTCAAGTGTCGGCTGGGCGATCATGGGAATCCTGTGCCTCAGCTTGTCAAACTTGGCAATGACGTCCCTCATAGGTTCATGGGGCTCCTTCTTCATTTGTGTGAGTTGGGCCAGCAAGGCATGTGCATCTTCTGCAGGTTTGAACCTGGCTTCAAATTTGTCTTTCAAAGTGTCCCAATTAGTCACTGATCAAGCTTATAGATGGTAGAACCAGTCTGCAACAACGCCTTGTAGTGTTTCCACAAATAGCCTGACTACCACATCCTCAAATTCCATGCCTATCACACCATAGGCTATGATGAAAGCTGCAATATGTTCATTAGGGTGAACTCTCCCACAACTAAAGAATTTGAAGTTCTTTCATGAGTTGCATGGAAGTTCATGCAGGGATGGAGTAAGATTTAGTGGGACAAATGAGTTACCCCAGGGGCCTTGAATTGCCATTATGGGATTATGAAAAAGAGGGATAACAAATCTGGGTGGAGTGGCTAGATTACAGAATAAAAATGGGAAATAACTGGCCCTACTTTAGCTTGAAGCTTGAGGCTTAAAATTGCACATTCTATCCCAGTGGCTCTAGTTTTGCAAACCAGATAATATAATGGAGATGGAGGAAGATGGTAAGGCTATAATGATAATGGGTAAGACACAAAACAGAGTCATCAGAGTCTATAATGGATAAGGGCAGGGACTATTTTAATCTGAAACTTGAGGCTTCAGACTGCATGTTCATCCCCAGCGGAGTCGCCAAAAACTGTTGGATGAATATTTTGTCGACCACCTAACTGGTGAGCAAAATATGTCTCTTCAACCATAGTATAGGGAGATTGGTTGGCCAGATGTGTAGGTTTACTACATCACCAGGGCACAAATCTCTCCTCTCATCAAGGGGAGGTTCCCTATAAATATGAGGGGGATATATACTATATATATATATGTAGAAAAGAACACTCAGGGGTAGGATAAGCCATCCATCTCTTTTTTTTTAGAGATGATGTTAACAAACATAGGAGAAATCCTAGGTGATTGGTGAAGGTACTTCTCTTTTTTCAGAAGTAACATTCATCCAAGAGCCAGATCCCTTCCTAGATAGTAGAAACCCTGGTGAAATGACAGAAGACACTTATCTTCTTTTAGAAGTGCTTGTTCTTACAAACAACAAGAATCTTTCTAGTAGTAAAAGTAACTGGTAACTAAGGGCATAGTAACCAACAGCTTGAGATGTAGCACAAAGTCTCTACCTCAACTGTGCAAGAGTGAGATATGAAGGACAATGAGGGTACAAATTCATCTCAAGGTCTTTTACATAGAAATAGAATACAAAGGATAATGAGGGCTTAAAGTCGTTCCAATAACCTCTACACAAGAATAAAAAGAAAACACACTAAAGGCAATTATGGGGGCACAAAGTCTCCCCACAGTCAGCTTCAGGACACCTTTTTAATTACTTTCACTAGTTCTGCTTGCCAAATTAAATAAACAAGAACACATTCAGAAGATAGACATAAGAACAATCTCCTAAAATGGTACAAGCTATAACAGCACAAAGTCTGCAAACAACTTGCTTTCTCATTTAGATAAAATGATATGAACAACAATCTGAGCTCAAAGTCTCAGTATTCACCTTTTAATTTGGGCAAAGTTTCTTGCTTTTGTATTGGGAAGATCTCTCTTGCATAATGAGAGAATTTACAATGTATAGCCACCAAGCAAGGCTTGGCGCTCTTTCCCATGGGACGGCCCATGCTACAGTCAACGCCTTCAATACACCTTTAATTCTGTCTAGAGGGACCATGCTTGGAATAATGCATTGCCTTAATTATGGCGTGTCATTTCATCCCATATGTCTTCTCCTGAGTCTAGATCATCTGGTATGTCCCCTCTAACATCTGCGCAACTGTCCATTTGTCTTTACTCTAAAGGAGACCAACAGGCCACACCTTCAATGTTTGCAAGCTCAAATATCTACTTTGCGAACTGTTCCACCTACTGGAATAACTTCTGCACATATATTTTGGGCTTTTCCCTCTTTTCACTTTTGTCCTTTCCAGATTTATCTTTTCCAGCTTTGTCTCTTCCTGGAATTTAAGCTCTCGGGCTATCTTTTCAGCCAGTCGCTTGGTTCTTCCTTCAAGTTCCACACTTTATTTGAATTTTAACGGATATTCCCTTACTTTAAATTTGACGTCTGCAAGGCCGTCAATGGTCACTAGCTGCTTGAACCATGTTGAACCTTAAACCTTTGAACCCACTGAAAGTACATCAGTTCATTGGTTCATCAGTTCATTCTGCCTCTTTTGTTCCATCGCTTCCTGATTCAATCGCTTTCCCGCTCCTTGGTTGAACCATCCGTTGAGCCACCTGTTTGTTGCTTCTTTCCTTGACTGAGGCTGCCTTTGAACCTTTGAACCCATGAACCAATGAACTTTGAATTCTTTCAGTTCAAGGTTCAATCGGTTCATTGGTTCATCCTTTGTCCATCACTTCCTTGTTCTTTCTAAGCTCTTTGATCTTCATCGCACTGGTTGAACCTTTGAACCTGTGAACTCGTTGAACCTTTTGGTTCAAGGTTCAACGGTTCAATCAGTTCATTATTTTTATTTGGCTAAGTCCTTTTGATATTTTTGAACCAAATGCATTAAACCATTTGGTCGTTGAATCTGTTGAACCATTGAACCCGTTGAACCTTGAACCAAAGTGGTTCAATGGTTCAATGGTTCAAGCCTTCTTCTCTTTGATAAGTGTTTTGAAGCTGTTGAACCTAGAAGCGGTTGAAATTGTTGAACCTTTGTCGAAGCGCTTAACTCTTGCTGATGGCATTGAACATTGAACCCTTGAACCAAAAGGTTCAAGGTTCAACGGTTCAATGTTTGCTTAGAAGCTTGCCGATGGACATTTTAGTTGAACCTTGTCGTTGAACCAACCTTGAAATCACCCAAGTGTTGAGAGCTTGCTTCTTTCCTGCAGAGTTCGTAGAAATCAACTTGTGAAGCCCATAGAACTTGGCCTGCAGAGTCCGTAGATTCAAGCTTGCAGAGTCCATAGATTCAAGCCTACAGAGTCCGTAGATTCCTGCTTGCAGAGTCCGTAGATTTCTGGAAAAGCTTTGAAAAATGAAGAACTTGAATGCTTAGAACAATTCTTGAAAAGGGGAGAGAGGATTTTGGTCTGTTGAACCAAAATAGTTCATATGTTGTCCCAAAAATGAGTGATATTTTTGGGGGACAACAACATAGACCTTTTCTCTTGCTTAAAATGTACTTTTCTTCCACATCTACAAGTTCTGAGCCTGCACATGTTTTCTTGTTCTCTGATTAATAACATCCGGGATAGACACTGGCATCAACATTAGTGTTCTAAGCTAACACTAGTGTCAAGTGCCCTAAATTCATCTAATTTATAAATGAAATGTATCCTAATGGTCGGCCTAAGTGATTTAATGTGAGTTATTAATCCAAAGGGATTGATATAAATATAATTTCAACCCTCATCCATTTCTCACCTAGCAAAAGACCAAAGAGACCAAGGCAACTTATAAAAAACACTCTATCAAACATTTAATTGAATAAAGCTTTTCTATTTCCATACCAGTCATAGGGACAACACATCTATAGGTCTGAAGTACTAACGAAGTAGTCCAAGAGCTTGATTTGTTAAGTTACAAGCCAAGTCACTGTTTTACTTACTTTCCATGTATTGCATGATTCACACGCAAACCAACATGTATAGGAGAACTACATGAGTTTGAGACCCTCTTCTAGAGTATTGGTTATGTAGGAAACACCCATTGGTAATGGGATCTTTTGGGTCAACTTGACACCGTGTACCCACTAACCCATTTCCCCCCAAGATCACAATGAAGATGAAGAACTAAGGTTTTACAAATTTATGAGGATCAATAGTCCATGACCCAAATATGAATACACCAGAGTGAAGGTGAATTCAAACCTAGAAGCATCTAGGTGGTCGTATCTCTTTTCAATAAGTATTTTGTATAGAACACTTACGTCAAACCTAAGCATGCTCGTTGATTGTCTAACTATGACTATATTCTAGTAGTGGAAAATAAACTAAAGCATGCTCATGATTCATTTGGTTTAGGAACTACATTATTGATTATGCATTGTTGGTCTTATCAAATCTAGGTCACCATTGACTATCGATATTGACTTATAGTGGTTGGTGCTGACTAATGCAGAAAAGAGGATTTATGACCATACAATCATGTTTGCCTGTCTCTGAAATCTTTGTATGTGCGATGCCAAACCTTTATGATGTACACATCTCCATAAATCAACTTCATTCACCTTGAAACCTTTGTTGTGCTTGTGAGGGCTAGAAACATGCAAAATTAAGAAAGTGTAATGGGTTGAACTAACCCTGATAAACCCAATTTGATGATTGATTGTTACCTACATATCTAATAATTTCAGGAGGGAAATCATGTCACACATAATTCTCCCACTTTGTGTAATTTTATAATTGTGCTCCTTCACTATATGTATAAAACTAATGAATTAGATTTAATACTTGACAATGTTTACTTTGACTTGGATTTGGTATGCTTCAGACTTGGCTTGTGATTGATCTTACTGCCTGATTCTCAATTTAAGGCAAATAAAGTAGATTTTATCAATGTGTAATAGTGTATAGATATGTACTAAATAAGTATCCAAACCCCTATTAAGCGAGGTAATTTTAGAAGTATTATAAGAAAGAGATGGTTGAATAAAAGAAAAATGAGAAATATTTCAAGACAACAAAAAAGGATTAAGAAGCAATTAAAACATGTCGATAAGTTTAAATAACTTGAGAAGCAATAAGAATATGTTGAGAATTCTGACGAACTTAAGAAGCAATGGGAACATGTTGAGAATTATGATGAACTTAAGAAGCAATGGGAATATGTTGATAATTTTGAAGATCATGGGAAGTGGTGGGAACATGTTGGGAGATTGTAACATTTTGAGAATAAGGAGAAACTAGTAATATTATAGGCAATAAAGACATGCACATGAGTAGGTCTAGAAAAAAAATAAAAAATTAGTACATGACAAGGCAATGATTACAATCCATTACACGAGGTAAATTCTTGATCCCCATTATGGGCACTCATACATCCATTATATACCTTATAGGTTACTTCTCGAATCTTAACTCTATATTGGTTATATTGATTTAGAGTTTGACTTGTAGCTTAATTTAATACATTCAACAATCCAACTATCTCACAAGGATTTTCCATGATATGTTTCCCAAAAGTTGCAAGAGTTCTAGTCCTATCTTGCTCATCTAGGTAAGCTTGATGATCATGATCTAATTCACATGAATTATCAATTTGAGAACCATTCATAGTATTTTCATTCAAATGCCCATCATTATCATTTGCATTAGAAAATACAATTTTTTTGAGAAACACTAGATACATTTAAAAAATCCTTTTTCTTTTTCAAGCAAGATCTAGAATTAATCAAAAGAATCTCAATAAAATCAATAAGATTAATCCTAACACTATTCTTTGTTGGATTCATATATTTAATTAATTTTGGTAGCATAAGAGGAGATAAAAAACTAAGCACACACACAATGCCAGTGTCTTAGGTTTGGAATGAACTACAAAGAAGTTAGGGGTAATATATTTGACAAAATACAATAGAATAAACCCTACAAAAACTAAGTGAATTTATATTCATCCTAAGGAACAATATCTAACCCTGTGATGTGTAGGTACTAAAGTATGGTATTAAGGACTTGATAATCAAATTATTGAGATAGATTTACTGAACATGACTTGCACACACAAGATAGTTTTAACCCGCCATTCTCTCACACCTACATGCTACCTTATGAACTTGACCCTTCCATTTTGTTATTACACCCCTAAATGAACCTCATTGTCTATTTCAAACCTACATAATATCCTATATAGACATGCCTAGATGCTTAGTTTAGTCCTCCCATGCATAGGTCAGTAACATTATATTAAGTCAAAATTACCAGTCAATATTGATGTGAACCTGATGTTATTGACCATCTCCCAACAAAAAATACTTTTTAAAATCAAATATTTTATTAGGGTTAACCCATATACCTAACACATTAGTGGCATGATAAATTACCTAATTGGACTCATATGTACAAATCAAGGCCTCACTTGATTAGGGACTTGACACTTATTTGGCACACATCTACACACTATTGCACATCAAGCAAAACTATCATATTCTTCCCAATTTCATCAATCAATCACTAGGAGCAATCACAACTCAAGTTTTAAGAATACCAAAGTGAATAAAAAAATTTATTATCGAGTATCAAAAGTCAGATCATTAGTTGTATTGATATAGCAAAGGAACATAGATGCATAATCACTCTAAGTGAGATAACTATATGTGGCTTGATTTCCCTCCTTGGAGTATCAAATACCTAGGCAATGCTTAATCATCAACATGGGTGATTGTTGTCAGCTTAGAGCATTACACTTTCTTGATTGTACAAGCTTCTAACCCTCACAAGCACACCTGTTTCAAGGTAAATGAGGTTGATATGCAGATTTACATGCATCATCAAGGTTCAACATCACACATACAAAGTTTTAAGAGACATGCAAATGTAATTGCATCGTCATATACCCTCTTTTCCTCATAGGTCATTGTCGACCACTACAAGTCAGTATTGATGGTCAATACTGACCCATGGCTAATGAAATTGACCCTGTGCAAACATAAACACTATTTTAGATCTGGACAAATCATGACTGCTTTAGTCTATTTTTCATTATCAGAACATAGTCACAAACAAACAATCAATCATAAAAGCTAAGTACTTATCCTTTTGTTGTGCTTATCATATTTAGCATATGACACTTGTTCAATCATTGCAATATATTTTTAGCTTTTACTTTCAGATTCATGTTTAAATATTGTATTTAGTAACCTAAATTCACATACTAGTTTCTATTCTATTAGGTTTTTAAAAACCAAATTAGGGTAAAACATATTTGTGAACTTGTACATTGCTCAAACCATGTCAAACCCTAGGTCTTACTCAAGGTTTCATCCTTCTAGGGTTTCAGATTATAGTATCAGGGATTTATTTTCAAACTTATTTTTTGATTGTCCCTAATATACACATTATGCACATCTATAATGAATGACCATTATCTTTATTTGTTAGCACAAATCATGAAGGTAATCTTTTCATATTATTCTACTTGGATATTATATATCATTTGGATCATTTGTGTAAACAAATGGGTTAAAGGCAGATACACAAATAAACTCAACACAATTTATACACATTGTGTTCATAATTTATAATGTCTTAATATTCAATAGTCAGTAATAACTAGACAACAAGTATCATGCATGACTCATCTTGTTCTTCCCCCTAGATTTCATAATGTTGACAGTTACCATCCCTCTATTATAGAGGTTCATGTTGTCACTATTCTAAGAGGTAGGGTGACCCGTCCTATAATACAAATCAGAGGTCATCATAATGTTCCTCCTCATCCCCGTTCACCTCCCACACATCCTCTTGAGGGTTCTTGTATGCATATTCAATCAGAAGTGCTTAAGGTTTGTGCTTGTGAAGCCCTTCTAAATCAAATGGTTACCATGAGAAAGTCCATAAAGGCATTACAAAATCAAAATGAAATTCTAAGTCTAAAAGTTACATTACTTCAAGGCAAGATTACACATATAGAAAATACCAAGCATGCCAGTATCAATTATATATCTACATACTTATTCAATGGTTTTGTACCCCAAAATATTTCATTTCAAGAAGAGATTCAACACAAAGATACATTTACAACTAATGGTTCAAAAAGTTTGTAGAAGCATCAAAATAATCCAAGGAAAATTCTAAGTGATATGTTTTGAAACAAGTTAATCACATTGCATCTTTGCATCCTGTAAGGAAATCAAGATACTATTATGCCTATAATAAAATGCACAAACATCATACAAATAATTGTTGTGCACTGAAGAGCAAAATGCAAAGTATTGTTAACACTGGTGATCTTACATTAGACACATTCACCAAACCATCACCAGATTCTAATACACCTTCTATCGTTAAGCAAACTTATCCAACCATGATTCCTTAGTCTAAGGAACAAGTGCAAAAAGTATAGAAAGAACAATCATAAGACACACAATTAAAAAAGAAGAAATTACAAAAAGAACAAGAGGAAATAGCAAGGTTACATAAAGAACAATTACAAAAGGCATGGTTACATAAAGAACAATTACAAAAGGAATGGTTATAAAAGAAACAATTGGAACAAACAAAGTTAGAATACGAAAGGTTACAACAAACAAGATTGAAACAAGAGAAGTTACAAAAATAAGCATAAATTCAGTAAGAAAGCATCTTAAGAAAGGGTTTCTTAAGAAGGAAGTTCAAAAACAAGATACACTTTAAAATGTTAATGGCATAAATGTGGGTTCAAAGGAGACAACGATTTTCTTTTTTTTTTGGTATAACCTTTGACTTTTTAACCCTGAGATAGATGGTATGAATGTATCAATGTCGATATTTTTTTTTTAATAAAATCAATATATGTAATATGGTATTTCTCAAATCTCTTGGATATGATGTTCACCATTTGAATATAATTATTAAATCTAAATGATGCATTTGATTTATCGAGATATAGTAATTTTTGGACAACATGTTTCGTTATATTGCACATCAACCTTACTTGAAATAAATATAATATAATATTAAGAAGATCATGGCTAAGATCAATGGAGGCAACATTGAATAGAGATCCTGACTATGCTGCATTTTGAAAGTGAATGTGCGATTGTTACCATTGAATGAATGAATGAAAGATTTTAATAACGTCCATGAGACCGCAGCAGCCTATGGGACCCATCAGTTGCACACATCCACATCAAAATGGGACCTCAACGATAAAAATGCTCCCTAAGTTGCCTAAACTTCCTTATTGAGATCTTCCCTTCTGCTGTGAAGTTTGATCATGAGGTTCATCGTATTACCCAGCCTTGTCGCTTCAAACAAGGTGTCCAGGTTGGCGATTTTTAAAGTTTCACCATAACTATATTAGATGTCTTTGTATGCCTCGCATTCTAAGAGGAAGTGTCGTTCCGTCTCCATCACGCCTTTGTTGCAAAAGAGGCATATTCTCTCCTTCCTATCCTCTTTAGGGCTTAGCCATCTACCCGTTTCACACCTAAGATGATGAGAGCTCATCCTAAGTTGGGCAATCAACATTTTCGCTTTCCACTTAATGTTTGCTCTTCTATAAGTTTTTTCTTCAAAATCGCCTGTGGCGTTGAATTCTTTGAGGTAGTATTCCTTTTTACGGCCCATTTGTTTTATCCACATGATGCACTTGAATTTTCTTCTTACATATTTTTTTTATTTCTTCATTAGTATTTGGGCACTCCTGCATGCTAATATCCCACCTCTTCACCCATTTGTCATTTTGCTTCCTCAAAGTGTTATTTCTTCTAGTTAGCTCTTCCTCCATAATTAGTCTAGGCCACCTGTGCTTCATGTTTTGAATCTTCTTGAGGTAGCTTAGTAACCATATCATTGTTGATGCCTCTAGATAAAAGGACCCCGTTTCAACAAGTAGGATCTCATACGGCATCAAATTCTTGACTTTGAGACTACTTATGATGAAGTGTTTCTGGATTCTCTCTATCTGTTTCTATTTTTGATCTGACATATTGCTGCCCCAAATTTCACACCCGTAGAGGATCGCTGGGATAACCAACAAACCAAAGAGTGTTCTTTTGGTCTTCCAATCCCATAACTCTGCAAGTCTGCACCTATTTTGAAGAGAGTACGACACTTTCCATCCTTGGATTCTTTTTGCTCTACATGTTTCCCAGTTGAGCTTGTGGTGAAAATCAAGCCCGAGGTACTTGTACTCCTCGACTACCTCTAACGCATTGCCTTCAAAGGTAAAGGTATATTATTTTTTTTCTTTTCAGAGAGAATATCATTACTTTGGTTTTGATTGTGTTCACCTGCATTCCAACCTCTTGACAAAAAGTTTCAAGTGCTCTCAAATGTTCCCTTAAGCTGTTGGCCGTTCTGGCAATTAAAATGAGGTCATCCGCATAAAGAAGCAGTTTTATAACATACTTATCTAGTTGAATCCCCTCTCCACTATCTCTATTTAACCATTCTTTTAATTTATCAATGTACAGTCCAAATAAAGTTGGTGAAAGTGGGCAGCCCTGCTTGATGCCTATATCGCTGTCAAAACACTCTGACATTCCATCACTAGTTCTGATTTTAGCCTTTACTTGCTCATATAATCTATGGATAACCGCTCTAAGCTCATCCAAAACCCCCAACTCCTTCATCCTATTCCAAAGTTTGTCACGGGGGACCATGTCAAAGGTTTTTTTGAAGTTGACAAAACAGCAAAAGCCCTTGTCTCCCTGAGTGTTCCATATTTTTTCAATCAAAAACCTAAGTGTAGCTCCATGATCAATAATAGAATGTTTCGGTCTAAATCCAGCTTAGCCCTTAGCTCTTTTTCCTTCTTTTTCTGCCATTTCAAAATAAAGAGTTTCTTCAAAACAAAAAAACAAAACATAAACTACGTCAAGAGATGATAGTGGTCTCCAAATCAACACCACATTCCAATTGGCGATTTAACATAATTACGGTCCCCCACGCCCTTCTTTATCTATTTTTTTCTTTCGTCCCCACCAACTTTATTGTTTGACATAACACCAAACATGATATATATGTAGAAATGTTTGACCGGTTGTACGCGGAATTTGTTTACTGATTGGAATGATGCTTCAGGGAAAATACCAAGCATGATATATGTAATTTCTATACTGATTGGAATGATGTTTCAGGGAAAATACCAAGCATGATATATGTAATTTCTATACTGATTGGAATGCTTGGTGGGATCAAACAGTATTCGTATTGGAATGTACACAGGTGTTAATCCTCAAAACTCCGTTGTAACGTGGATCCAATTCTCATCTCATGACATCTGTGCGTCTGCCAATCCCACAGAACAGATAATCACATAAACAAAATAACACCTCTTAGTCTCTTTTTCATACAACTGAACAAGCAACAGTTAGTGTAATGTCTTTGCAGGCCCTTATTAAGTTATTCATCTGCAAGAGCTCTACACTGTCATTCAAAGGTACCCTTTTTTATTTTTTATTTCTATTCCTTTCTGAGTCGGACATGGCCTAAAATGGGTTGAAATATAATACCCAATTTGTCTTTTCTTTATTTTCTTCCTCCTGCTTCGCACTCTGAAAGGATATGGTCTATAATGGATTGGAGTATGGTGCCCTTTTCTACATGAGAAGATGACTTGAAATTTGTCTTTTTCTTTGTTTATTTGTTGGTGTTCTCCTTGACCAGATCTTAGATTAGGATTGCTACTACAAGCAGATTCTTAATTCCAGCTCTAACCGAAATCTTATCTAGACCCATATGGAAAACCGTTTGATTTTAGGCTCTGGATTGACCTGGAAAAGGGCATTGGGGACATACGATGTATATGCATGTAAAACTCCGTTGACCCATATCTTAACATGTTCTTAGACCTTAGTTGATGATGTATAACATAGGGTCCTACAAAATGAAAGAGCCAGGGAGCTATAAAATGAATTGTGTTTACATGTATATAGAAGAGTATCCTAATTTGCGGACAATCTGGAAACAGTCGTCAGAGAATTAGGTTTTGACACTGAGAACAAATAAAATACAATAATACTTAAGGTTTTGTGAATGGGTAGCAAGATAAGTAGGTTTGACTGTGGGGAATGCTCCACAGTTAAACTCGCTTGAGCTAGAGTAGTACTGGGACAGGTGGCCTCATGTGAAGTCCCAGTTTCCAGATGTGGGGTTATCAACTTATCGTGAATCACTACTCTTGAGAGACGTGTTATTGAAGGAAACAGTCGAGTATTATATACTCTATGCAGTTAATTCTGAAAAATATAAGCTATTATGTATTAGCAAACAGTTTCAAATACTTCTAAATTTGATTGTTTGTCAACCTTATTACTTAATCCTAGTCCTTAGATTCCACGAAAGGGCCCAAAAATTAAGTTTTATGGGGTCAAAGAAACTGTTCCAAATACATCAAAATCTCAATTCCTCAACCCTACTATGGAATCCAATTTTTAGGTCCTATGGAAGGTGCCAAAAAAGGATGCCGTTCTGGGGTGAAATAATTGCAGGTAAGCAAAGAATTTCATCCCCATGATAGAGTCCTGATTACATTTGGTGCTGCTTCTTTTTCATTGATTACGTAGGTATTGTTTGAGCAAGGTCATTTGTGTGCCTCTTGAAATGGAAACTGTTGTATCAAAATAATCCCATTTTGTCGAGTCAAGGCTGTGGTCTAGAAATATGCTGGGGCATTTCTCGCGATGACATTAATCCTATTTTAGTAACTGGGGTGCATGCCCCCAATGTAATTGTAACTGTTTAGTAAGTGGAAGAAGGTAACCTCCCTAACAGTTAGCCATTATTTCCTTAGGGCAAAAATTCAGATGTTAGCTTTTCTAGCTTTCATGGGAGAAAATTTCCCAGGCAACTCTGTTGCTCAATGGGTGTGCTTGGTGTAATATACGATGCATTCCCAAAAAAGCAATGCACAATCATTTTCCTATAAAAAAAAAGCCACAGTTTATTAGCCATTTTCCACAGCTGTCCTCCTACCTTAATGTGTGACACATGATTAAATATTTTGCTATCCTATGGTGCTAATTATTTCAGAAAAAGGTGAGGACTTAGATGCTATTTTGTTGATTGTGTCTTTAGATTCAGCCTAATCAGGGTTTGTATCAGAACAGTTTGCAGTATAGTTACCAGGAGATGAGTTTGGGTATGGGGAGGCAGGCACGGGGACTGGTACTCCACTTTTCAGAAAAATAGGAGACAGGTACTCAGAGATGGCAAAAAATTATATATATATATATATATATACAGCCTAATTTAGCCCAAGAAAAACGTCAATAACTTTTAAAGCAATGAAATTAGATATTGCCAAAAGAATAGAGTAATTAAACTGATATTTGTCTTTGATATCTCATAATATCAAGGGTCAAGAGTACAAAAAAAAGAAGAAAAAATCACAAATGCCAGTCTCTGAGGTGTGTCTCAAGTGGTAGCAGTCGTGCCTCTGTGCAATAGTGGTTTGCAGCAGGGCTGTTTAATTAACTCATTTTTGTTGCAGTTGCTTCCTGGACAATTAGGATAACATAGTGACAAATGAATTATGTATGTGCATGTTTACATATCCTTCCAGATGATATGGTACATACAACTTTTTGAATTAGAGTTTTTATAGTTTCATATTTTCTTACAAAATCAAATTTTTATATTCAAATGGCAACCAGGCAAAGATTTACTTAGTTAGAACCATATAATATCCAACAGTGAACTCAACTAGACAACTGTTGTGATTCTGCATTCATAACTGTAACGATAATGATTACAAAATAATGAATAATGAAGATGAAGCACAACTCTCAATAGAGAATTTCAAAGACAGAGCACAGCTTTCAATAGAGAATAATGAAGACAGAGCACAGCCCTGGACAACAAAGGCGGGGTTACAATTATTCTATTGCCAAGGATATCCAATTATATGAGATAATTCAGCTGTGATGTTACCTATTTGAATAGAAAGCCTTCCATATATATTAATCATAGTTACCATGTTCGGTTCGAACCGAACAAATGGCATGGACCGAATTTGAGCGGTCGAACTTGACCGAATAACCTTTTTTTTTTCCGAACCCAACAGTATATAAATAAAATAAACATTTAAGTATAAATAAAATAAACATCTAGTTTCTTATACTTTAAGTTATATTTTATTTATATACTTTCAGGATGTTTGAGAGGGGTTTCGGACCGCTAGGAGCTATAATGCAAATTCTAGGTTTTGGAGGATCCTATCATATTTCAGAGTTAGTCAGATTCCAGGGTTTCAGGGTTTCAAACTTAGCCATATTTCAGCGTTTCAAGATTTCAAGGAGACATCATAGGAGGTATGAAGGCTGCATGAAGGGATGTATGCGTGATAGAATAGTATGAAAATATCTCTCGCAAAGTGCCACAAGCCGATCCCACCCCATTCCCAGTGCACCCCTTAAGGCATGCACTCTGTGAGATTCAATGCACCAATGAGCCCTTGTGAGAGAAAGTGTCAGTAAATGATAAAGTTGAAAAATAATGGGAGTGGCATTCATGATTTTGTGGGCAATCGAGATGATTTATTCTAGATTTGAATGTACATTTTGTCTTTGAAGTAATGAATGAACGATGGTGCTAGTGCTAGTGCTAGTTTTGATTTTGAAGCTGGGTTTGATGTTGCAAATGTTTGAAACTTAAGTTCTATACCAATTTTGAGCTTAGGCTCTAAACTATGAATATTTTGCTATCTTTTAATGTAATTCAAGTTTGAAATTCTTATGCATTTCTCATTTTTGAAAGTGTTAAACTTAAATTAATGTTCATTCCTTAGTAGATTGAAATATATATATATATATATATATATATATATATATATATAATTCCGAACTTCCAAACTTACCGAACCGAACTTTTTTCAAAATTCCGAACTTCCGAACTTTTTCTCCCTTCCGAACAAACTGAATTTTTCGAACATGGTAACTATGATATTAATTGTCCATGTTTAGCCTGGCTTAACCCATAGTGTAGTTGGGCTTCCATAGGGAGTAGGCATAAACCCTAACTTTGTTTGCAATAGATACTTCGTACCAAAAGTAAATCCCATGAGCTCATCAGAAGTAAAGTTCAGATTTTGGATAGGAAATTAATATAGGATGCAGCTATGGGGAAGGAGATAATGGGCCGTCTTGATCTGGATGATCTCTGCATTCATTTGATGAGGACAAGCTCTCTTAAGCATCAAAAGTAGCATGCAGGTGGAGATTGTGTAGTCACGACGGCAGTTGGAGATGGAAATAAGGCTCATCAAGTCCATATGCCTTCTGAGCCTTCCCTAGTGTATTATTAAACTCAGAATTACTTGGCCACTCAGGATGAGTATTGTGTTCATGATTAAGAGCATGGGGGAGAATTGAAAATTATAAATAAAGAAACAACCCTGAAAGCTGAAGAACCAATTTACAACAAGGTTCAAGAAGCATAAGAATTTTGAACTTAATTCTTAAGTTGCAATGCAGCTTTGGTAAGAGAAGAAAATATAATTTTAAAAGGTGGCCAGAAGAAGCTTATTGAAGAAGTTGAATTATAACCCAACAATAGATGTACAGAAGAAGATTTTGGAAGGTTTTCTCTTAAAATGAAAGGAAAAAGAGGAAGACAAGGACAATCACAAGAGGGAAAGGCCTAGGCTTTACAAAGATAAAGCCATATCAACATCTTTGTTCTTGCGAAACCTGACAGTTAATGCATCAGAATGTTTACTGACATTCTTATTGCTACAAAAGTCAACAAATAAGACTCTAAAATAGATATTGACACCCACTAGTCACCTGCAGATATTTTAACCTCCTTTTACAACAATGTAATCCAGCTCATAGCTAGAGATTTTTCCAAGACATAAGGAGTAGGCATCTTCAATATGTTTTTGTTGTTTATGATACAATCCCTAGCCCCTGCCTTGCTTAGGCTGTTTCTATGGACTCCATCAATCTTCAACTTGTAGGTTCTTTCTCTAATAACGTTTAGTTTGAAAGAGGCATTCTTTTTCATCCCCTCTTGGACTAGGTTCATTGTGCTTCAATGGCCTAGAATCATTGTCTCGATTGCTATAATTTCCTTGGGAAGATTGCTTCACTGCATGAACAATATTTCTCTTGATAAATGATACCACTAGCTGAATTTTGTATATCTGGCCCTGAAAAAATGGTCGTGTTTCAAGCCAACCAAATTCCCTTCTATAATGTTATAGCCTTATACAACATTCCAAGACCGCTTTCTTATTCAGCCATCCTTGTAGCTTTTAGCCATTGGGCAACTTTTCCATAAGTTCCACCAATCCTGCTTGTTGAAACTTACAAGTTCCATAGATACTCAAAGGCCAATTTGATTACAGATACCTTTGACAATGCATGAAGACCATAGAAGATGATTAGTATATTCCTCTTCTATACAGAGAGAACAACATCTTGGATAGGTAAAGCCTCTCTTCCTTAGGTTGCCCAAGTCAATATTTGATTAGTGATAGGTCAGCCGAGTAAATATTGAAAAGTTGGGCTATATTTTAAACATCTAAATGCAAGTTAACTGCCAATATCACGTGGTTCTCCAGCTTCAATGCCGCCCGCTTAGAATTGCATGTGTTGACTTTACATTCACCCTTGCATTGTTTAGGCACCCATTTAAGTTCATCTTGTTTATTATTCAAAAATAGAGGTCTTCAGGTTAAGATGTAATGTCCCCAAATGTGACGAATTAATGCAAAAGGGGTTTTCCCCAAAATCTGCAAATCTGAAAATGCAATCAACAAACCCTAGATTACAAAACAATCTCTCAAAACCCTTAATGAACCTTAGAAACCCTAGGCACCAAAATGATAGGTTTTATGGGTAAAATCTAGCCAACAACTTATTTCGAAATAATTGAAAATGTGTAGGAAAATTTCAGAATTTAATTTGCACAAATAAGTACTTTTTTAATCTGTTTTTGAAGCTCAAACACCACAATAAGATGGCAGAAATTTTAATTTATTATCAAAATTACAATTGCTGTTCGGAGTGAAATTCCTCTTCCAACCGCTATCAAAAATAGCCACAATCCTCCAAAAAATACCAGAAAAATTTCAGTGACCTATTTGGATAAAGAAAATGCCAAAATAGCCCCTCTAGGTCAATCGCCCCACTTCCAAAGTGCTGGGGAAAATAGCAGAAAATTATAGAAAATATTCTTGCCTTCCGCAAGTGGAAAATCTTTTGAAAACCTGTCAAATAATTAAATAATAATTTTGCAAATTATTATTTAATTTTTATCCTTTAAACCCTTTACAAATTGTCCCAAAACTTCGCACAAATAATTAGAAAAATAGCAAATAAAATTAGATTATTTAATTTGCGAATTTTAGATCAATTGAAGCCTTCAAACTCTAGATCCAAGCTCCCCAAGTGGTTCGCTCCACTTGCAAAAATAACATAATAAATTAGCAAACTGAAGATGCAAAGAAAAGACCACGAAACCCTCATAAACATGCACACAAACTCTCCAAAGCAATTCACCCTACTCCTTATGGCAAGAACAAGATCTCCTTTAGCAATGGTGGTGTGAAAATACATCTTTTAGATTGATCAATCACCAACAGTAGCGAACCTCTATTAGGTATGCATCCCAATAGTTTTCTTCAAGCATGAAAAACAAGTTATTAAAATTCAGCATATCCTCCATTGTAGCCTTCCCCTGTATTTGTAACTTTCAAATAGGGTGAACCACTTTGAGAAGATAAAACACTTTTATTTTTCCTTGTTTTAGCTCCTATGTCGATATCTCTTTTTTGAATAATATATTAATTAATTACCTTAATTAAAATAGTAATTTAAATTACTTTTAAGGCAAATAAATTAATAATTAATTCATTTAAGCTCTTTAGTGGTAAAAACCACTTTTAAAATATTCTATTAATTAATTAATAATTGCCTAATGATAAAAATCACTATTTCGACAATTAATAAATAATTAATAAAATAATATTCCCCAAAAAGAGCTCTTTTAGTTTATGGGGAATAGGGTAAAGGCCTTCAAGCCCTGTTTATTCATTATGTGGAAATGGGGACATCACAGTGCTGCCCACCCAAAATTGCTTGTCTTGAAGCAATTGCAAAATCTAAGTAGGTGTTCCAACACACTTTATCAAGCATTGTCCACATTTACCTGTTTCCCAATGAAAGAAATCCTCAAATGGCTTCTTCATACTACTGTCCCTGTACTTTGGGGACTGCCCTCTCATGCTAGAAGTGTCCTCATAGCCTTCCAAAGGCTCCATATGCTCCCAAACATTCCCACAAGAAGGCTGTACCCTCCCATTGTGAATGCTTCTTACATCACTTTTCCAAGGTGCCAACATAAGTATGTTTTCAAAATCTTGTATGAGCTGGACCAAATCAGCTTTTCCTTTATAGTAACATGGCTGTATATGCAAGTAGATTACTGATTTTTCAGGTGGATAAACACGGAAATAAACATACTCATACTTTTTTTGACCCAAGAGTTGGAACATGCCATAAAATTCAGAATTTTCCCCTTCCATGCATCGCTGTGTTTGACCTCTTAAATCTGATTTTTCCGGATGACAGTTCGGAATTAATATATGCATTCATCCATCTTCTTACGAGCTGAAGCATGCTCTGATTTTATAATTTTGTGATCATGTTAAGTTGGAATTGCTCCTTTGACTCAGAAATTTGTGAGAAACAAAAATCAGGCTTCATACCATTTTTTCCAGCTTTCTTCCTTGGTTGCCATGTGCAAGATAAGTTGTTCTTTGCATAGAGTAAGGAACATGAATGCATCCAAATAAATTATGAATTTTCCAAAGTGAAAGAAAACAAATTTTCTACCTCCTTGATCTCATGACTCAAATTATTATTTCTAGCAATCATTGGGCTCAATACACATGGAAACAAATATTGCTTTTCATACCTTGAGGGCTGTTCCATCTTAGGAAAGGCCTGTTTCTTTGCTTCCCTTATCCATTTCTTCTTGAGAAAGACTTTTTCTATGGTTTTTGATGTCACCTTCAATGCAAAACAAAATTCAGATTTAGTCATACGTACTGATTTAGTGGAACGCTGAATTTTCTTTGAAGTCATTGGCTGTCCATGATCAAAATTTGCAGCCTCTTGCCAAGGCCTAAAAATCATACTTGCATCCCACAACAATTTGGAACCTTGATTTACCTCTTTATCCATTTCAAACAATGGATTGTCCATACAACGAAAATCACTTGCATTCCACAACAAGTTTGAATCTCGATCCATTTCAAACAATGGATTGTCCATACAATGGTTAATTTCTATCTTTGTATCTTTTGTTTTTTTTGTAAAGCATCCCAAATCAAAGTCTTCTTGGAGCCTAAGGAGTTCATCAATCACTTGTTCAATTTCCTTAGCCCTTGCCTCATCCTCTTGCTCCCTTAATTGTTTTGCCATCACAATCTGATTTTTTGTTTCTAGAAGTGCCCTTTGACTACCTTTTAAGGAGTTCTTGGTTGATTCTAACTCAAAGGTGAGCTCCTCCACCTTAAGCTTCATTGCCTTATGTGCATTTAAGGCCTCATCTGCAACTTTGATGGCCGCATCCTTGTCCTTGATCATGTGAAGAGAATCTAATTTTGTTGTCTCCATTGCAACTTTGATTGTGTGCAAGTCCATCATAGTGACCCATCTCTTCAAACATTCCCCTTTCACATTGTGCATTATTTCATCAAGAAGCCTTTTTGTGCCATTCTACCTTGTTAGGGTTTGTACTTCCCTCTCCCTTGTGATTAACAATTGTTCTTTTCAATCTCCCTCATCCACTCTAGAGTCATGCAACAAAAATGAACAATTATTAGAATCATTTCAAGAATCAATATTTCCATCCACAACATACCTCTTTACAGGGCCATCCAAGAATACCTCGGTTTCTATGTTTTCTTCTCTTTGAATTTCAAACTTTGTGATACTTGGTTGCCCCAAAATACTTAGCATTTCTCCATGTTGGTCAATCATTTGCAACTCTTTTTGCCGCTTCAAAAACTCAGATTTTTTATGCTCACAATCTTCCACTATATGCTGCCCCAAAGTGTCACATTTTTGTTGCTTACCTTCTCTCAAATCTGATTTTTCTATTTGGTTGATTCTTCCATAGGAATCCTCATGAAGGGCTGTCCATCCACTTTTTTTGTCTTCTACTTGCAACTCTTGTTGTTTCTAAGTTTTTGGTTCTTGTGGCACAAAAATTTCAGTTAATGGCTGCTCACAAACTTCTGATTTGTCATCTCCTACATGCTCTATTATCAAATATGGCCTTAATTTTTCCTCACAAATATTTGCAACATTTTCAAACATTTGGGCAACTGAAAATTTATTTTTTCTAACTTTAAACCTGCCAATAAGATAGACGACAATGGCTCGAAAAGATCATCACTTTCATTGAGTGTTAAGACCCTCATCTTTTGTATGGAAGTTATCATACTTTTTGTAGGATTTTTACTTGTAGCTGTAAGGAAATGTTGGAACATTTCAAGAATAAGTGTATCACACTCTAAATCCAACATTAGCACACAAGATTTGACTTTTGCCATATTTTTTTGAATAATGATCTTATTAAGAGAACTTGTGATGTCACCAAGATTTTCAAAACTTTTCACCATCAATTGAAATATTTCCTTCATGATGTTGTCACTGTATGACTATTCTGGAGCTATTATCCTTGTAATTTCACTAATGCAAGTGATATCTACAAGTCTCACATCCGAATCTGAATGTTTCAAAATATTGGGTCTAGCCAAATAAACCACCAAAGGATTCATTGCCCAAAACATAGACTTAGAATCTGATTGTCCTATCATGGACAAACATTTTGCTGTTTCCTCTAAAATATTGAGCAAAATATTTTTAAAATGATGTGGATGCTCAAGCATTTTTCTCAATCTGTGAAGCTTTATTTTAAATTCTTCACTTATTAACTCTATGATTCATAGACTATGCATCCAAATCTGCAAACACAAACCCTTACAGCTTGGACAAGATTAGTGCTCTGATACTATTGTAATGTCCCCAAATTGGACGAATTAATGCAAAAGGGGTTTTCTCCAAAATCCGTAAATCTGAAAATGCAATCAACAAACCCTAGATTGCAAAACAAGCTCTCAAAACCCTTAATGAACCCTCGAAACCCTAGGTGCCAAAATGATAGGGTTTTATGGGTAAAATCCAGCCAACTTATTCTGAAATAATTGAAAATGTGCAAGAAAATTTCAGAATTTAATTTGCATAAACAAGTACCTTTTTCACCCATTTTCTGAAGCTCAAACACCACAACAAGATGGCAATTTTTTTTGATTTAGTATCAAAATTATAGTTGCTTTTCGGAGTGAAATTCCTCTTGCAACCCCTGCTAAAAATAGCCATGATCCTTCGAAAATACCATAAAAATTTCAGCGATCTATTTGGGCATAGAAAATGCCAAAATAGCCCCTCTAAGTCAATCGCTTCATTTCCAAAGTGTTGGGAAAAATAGCAGAAAATTATAGAAAATATTCTTGCTTTCTGCAACTGAAAAATCCTTCGAAAACCTGTCAAATAATTAAATAATAATTCTGCAAATTATTATTTAATTTTTCTCCTTCAAACTCTTCACAAATCGTCCCAAAACTTCACACAAATAATTAGAAAAATAGCAAATAAAATTAGATTATTTAATTTGCGAATTTTAGATCAATTGAAGCCTTTAAACCCTAGATCCAAGTTCCCCAAGTGGTTCGCTCCACTTGCAAATATAGCATAATAAATTAGCAAACTCAAGATACAAGGAAAAGACCACGAAACTCTCATAAACATGCACACAAACCCTCCAAAGCAATTCGTTTAAATTCTTAGGGCAAGAACAAGATCTCTTTTAGCAATGGTGGTATCAAAAGACACATTTTAAATTGATCAATTACCAACAGTAGTGAACCTCTATTGGGCATGCATCCCAATAGTTTTCTTTAAGTATGAAGAACAAATTATTAAAATTCAGCATATCCTCCATTGTAGCCTTCGCCATATATTTATAACTTTCAAAAAGGGTGAACCACTTTGAAAAGATAAAACACCTTTCTTTTTCCCTGTTTTAGCTCCTATGCCGACATCTCCTTTTTGAATAATATATTAATTAATTGTCTTAATTAAAATAGTAATCAAAATTACTTTTAAGGCAAATAAATTAATAATTAATTTATTTAAGCACATAGGGAGCGTAGTTGGCTAAGGGTTTTGGGTTCGTCCCATATAAGTCCCGAGGTCGATTCTTGCCGTCCGGGTTTTCAACGCTGTCCGGTGCGTGTGAGCCCTATTGGCAGCCCCCCGAGAATTAATTTCACCTCCGCTCGCCTCAATGAAGGTCACTGGGCGGAGCCGCAGTGTCCCAATTGGGATTGGGGATACCTCTGGGTATTTTAAAAAAATATATATATTTTTATAATATTCTATTAATTAATTAATAATTGCTTTATGATAAAATCACTATTTTGACAATTAATAAATAATTAATGAAATAATATTCCCTAAAAAGGGCTCCTCTAGTCTATGGGGAATAGACTAACGGTCTTCAAGCCCTGTTTATTCATGATGTGGAAATGGGGACATCACATAAGATATCCTCCAAATTCCTTTTTTACAACTGCGTCACGGTTGTTGGCTTTTTCTACCATTCCTCTATTTGTTTCTAATCATTTGGCTGAATCATATGAGGCTAGGTCAACTCTTATCCCAACCATATCTAATAATGAGCTCAATTAATGGTACACTCTGACATCCTAGACCAAAGGGAGATGGTCATTCCACTAATCTGCCCATATTGGTGCACTATTTCCGTTAACTTTCTATGAGTTAATTTGTAATTGGGCAACTTCTTGTTGCCTATTATATTTTTTCCAGATGCACATTATTTAGAGGCATTGTCAGCGCCCAAGATATTTGATTGAATTATTTGGTTACAATATTTTGCTAAAAGGAGCTTCTTCCAAAAGATTGACTTACCTACATAGAGCCTCTATTAATTCTCTGCATCTAATACAATATCAAATGGATCTAGGCACATCAAGCCTATCTCTCATAGTTTCTTAGATGTACATACATCGGCCCACCTAACCATGCCGGGTTTTTGCTATTGCTTGGCCCTTGCCAAACCAAATTTTTAACAGTTTCTCTAATTCACTTAGAATCCCCTTTTGATTGCCAAATTTACATATGAAGATTGTTTAAGTTGTCAAGACAATTTTCATTACATGAGTTCTACCTGCCTGAGTTAGTGACATGTCATTCCATGCCATAACCTTCCTATGGAATCTCTGTACAATCCACTCCCATTTGGATGTGGTCAATGCCTCAAATCTTATTGGTGATCCTAAAGTCTTGATGGGGAAAGATCCCCTTTTAAAGTTCAAACTCTTACATTTGTCATAGAGGAGCGTTACTCCTTCCTTAATTATGAAAATCTCCTACATGTTTTCTTTTACCAAAGGCTATGAGATAGGATTCCAAAATTAAAAATACCTTTGAAGACATTTGCTTCCTTCAAGCTAGCTTTCCCCATAGGGTAAGTGTCATCCACAAACTGTAAGTGAGAAAGAGTATGTCAGTTTGGGTGTAGCTCTGATATATCATAAATTCATTTGCCTTCCTGAGGGGGGCCCTTCCAAGGCCCTATGTGACTTGAAAGAGAGAGTAGGAGAGAGGGGACAACCCTGCCTCAGACGTCTGGTGGGTCTAAAGAAAGGGATGAATTTTCAATAAACCAGAAATTGAAGAGGAAAAAGAGATTTATCCTCTCATCCAATCTACCCGTCTTTTATGGAAACCAAATACCTGCAATGTCTTAAGAATGAATTTGAATGTTCTAATATTTTGAACATTGCTGCTATACTCACCAGCTATGTATTGAGATCTACCATCATACTCCACAACATGATTTGATGTGTCGGCTTTGATCCCCTCAGGTGGTGGAGATGGAAAAGAACTTAATTTTCAGCTGTCCTATCTATTGTGAGATTTGGTGGAGATTATTTTTTGTACAAAAACTCAAGAAGGGCAGTTGCTAACTTTTTCAGCCATTGTGAGTAGAGTTGCTTGGCTCTTTATCCTAATTAAGTATTCACCGTCAGGTGTCTGGCTTTGCAGTGGGCTTCAAGCATTACTGGGATAATTACTTCCTTCTTTTAACCTTATCCAGCTTTTGGAGGTGTCGAGTGTCCTTTGGATGCTACAATTACCTGCATAGTTGGTGATAGATTGGCGAGACAATGCCCACCTCTGTGTGCAGATTTTGAGGAACTTGCATCCTCCTTTTCTTGCACTAGATGTGTTGTATCCATTGCTCTTTGGCATATTGGCCATGGATATTAGGATATTCTCTGGGAGATGCTCTTTGCATCCATAACAATTGCCTAGCCAGGCCCACCTAGTCCGTGCCATTTTCCTGGAGACATTATGAGAGCTTGTATCAGCTCTTTCATGGTGGTTGATGAGGATGCCAGTTCTTCGTCTTCTTTGCATTCTGAGACAGATGAGGGTCAGAATTTGCCTCCAACCACGGTCTCTGTCAGTATAATCTTCTTTGGCGACAAATCTTATTCTCACAGGGTTATTTTTAATTTTTGTAATACATGGCATTGTCATTTCAGACATGTTTAGGGTTTACTTGCCTCCCTTAGAATCCGTTGTTGTAGTGCCTCTAGCCTTTAGCTTCTAGCCTCTTGTTTCTATAGACATTGGAGCTCAATTTTGGCTCCATCTTGCTGTTGTCATTAGCTGTACTTTTGAGTTCCATTGACCTATTTCGGTCAGTTGTGGGCATTAATATAATTTATTTTGTTCTTTCTTTCTCCTTTTCCGAAGACTCTTCCACTTCTAAATATAGCTATATTGTCTAAACTTTGCCTTTCCTCTATAGAACAACGTTCTTCTTTATTGTTTAGGTAGGGTAGGATTCTCTTCAATCTCTCAAGTTTCAACCATCATCTTGGTTATTATCACATAGCTTGAGTTTTAGAGGGAACTAGTCCTGAATTTGTCAAAAGACGGAGTCCTGTTATTTGAGAAAAAACTATGCAAGTTGCATTTAAAAACTTAAGGGCCTTATCTGTGTTCATGGAGTCCTCACTAATTTTGCACCTTTCTCCTTTTCTGTATACCATATTATTATGAAGTATTGAAATGGGAAGCTTTCCAGACATTGGGGCTATATATACATATATATAGTTAGCTTTACATTTTTTCGGTAGTTTCCTTTGCTTCGGCTAAAATAGTTCTTATTAGTATATTTTGTGTTTCCTCGACCAAATGGAAAATATGCTGAAGAACCTCTGCCTGTGGTCTCCCTCTTTCCACCAGTGGTTCAGTCATAACTTCTCTGAAGAACTTTATTGCTTCCTCCTTTATCTCATGATTGGTTAGTCTTTTCTCTATGTCATTGAAGATTTAAGATATTTTCTGGTGCAATGATCTTGTTAATATCAGCTAGTGAAAGTGCTTGGCATTTTCTTCCCTTCTGAGTCGAACAGCTCTAGATCTCTGTCTCTGTAGAATTTCTTATGGTTCTAAGAGTTTCTCCAGTTTTTCTGCAAGCCTGAAATTGAGACCCTCTCTTGCATTTTACTCGTCAGGAAGCTTTGTCTTGTTCCAATCTTTCTGTTTATGCTTAACATATGGGAACCATTAATTGTCTACCTTTCTCGCACCACTCTTCACTAGCTTTGCAAAATTCAAGTCTGATTCCCCTGCCTTCTTGTATTTGGAAGGGCGATTCTTACTCCCACCTGAAGGGTTGAGCCCCAAGAAGATGAGCCAGTGGTCAGGCAGGGATCTTGTTAGGTCTCTGGATTCAACCTCATCAAAATATATCAAGGCTTCATTTCATCCACAAGAAAACCGTCCTACCTTTCTGCGACCAGGATTTTGTCTACATATATATATTATTTGAAGTATAAGTGTCTCCTTTGAGGAGATATCAAAATGGCCACAAGATTGAATGATGTTTGTTAGTATATTTCTAGCAGCTTTGGGAAAGGCAACTCTCCCTTTCTTTTCCAAAGGTGAAGAGGTGTATTTAGGTCTTCCCCAATGATACATGGGATGCCTACATCGAAAGGTTAAGCAGGTGGTGGAAGGTTCCATTGTCACACTCCAGGCCCATTTAAAATATACTCCAGAAAAAATGCTCACTCAGTGTTTCTTGGGCAAGATTCTGTTTTTTCCTGTAGCTGCACAGGTAAGTTTTCATGGGATTCCCCACATGCTAAAATTAGCAGCACTAGGAAGCCTTCTCTATCAGACCCCGCCCCAATAGAAGCATGTTTTGGATTATACTTTTGGTTGTATTCCTTTATTAGAGAAGCTACAAGAGTCTATCGTTCATTAAGCATAATTGTATGGTTTATCCCTAGAGTAATTTTCTATCAAGCATTTTTTTTTATCAATTCTTGGTTTGCTGTGTATTTTTCTTCTATGGTTGTGATTATATGCTATATTTCAGTTCCTTGCAGTATATAGAAGCAATTCCGCATACTCTAGAAGCAAATTCATAATAGCAAAGTTCTACGGAAGCTGCATTTAATCCGAGTGAACAGAGTCGGGCACAAATAGTGAGATTATCTAGGTCATTTAATATTTGTAATTAATGAAAATTGTAATATTTGAACACGCAGAGATCAATTCAACTGAGTGGATGCCAGAGTGAGTATTCAGATTTTCACATCGGTATTCATTTCTTCAAGGCTTGATTGGATAGATAGCTGTTCTATTTTTGTTCAGCATCTGCATATTTTGATCAATGTGATGAATATCAAGCCCAGGCCATAACTTGGATACTGGGGCTTAGGAAAAGGTCGGTTAAAATGACGACCTCTTTAAATGGAGCTGTAGGTGTAGGAACAAAGCAGCCACTTTTTTCTTTTGGGGTCATCACTGATATCCAATATGCTGATATTCCTGATGGTCGTTCATTCCTTGGTGTTCCCCGATACTATCGACACAGCATTCTGGCTTTGCAAAGGGCTGTCAGGGAATGGAATCAGATGGCAAAACTTCAGTTTGCAGTGCATTTTGGTGATATAGTGGATGGTTTCTGTCCTAAAGATAAGTCTCACACAGCTGTATTGAAAGTTATTAAGGAATTTGATGCGTTTAATGGACCTGTTTATCATATGCTTGGTAATCATTGCCTTTATAATCTTCCTCGGAATGATTTAATTAACCTGTTGAAAATTCCTTCCTCTCACAGTCGTGCATATTATGAATTTAGCCCAGTTCCAGATTACCGATTAGTTGTTCTTGATGGATATGACATCAGTGTTATTGGATGGCCCGAGGATCATCCTCATAGATTAGAAGCTGTTAAATGTATTGAAACCAAAAATCCTAATGTGGGAAAAAATAATCCTGATGGGCTCTTTGGTAATGAGAGAAGGTTCGTGATGTTCAATGGCGGAGTTGGAAAGGAACAGCTGGCATGGTTTGATAGTATCCTTCAAGATGCAACTGCGCTTGATCAGAAGGTGATTGTTTGCTGCCATCTCCCTCTAGATCCTGCCGCATCATCACCTGAATCATTATTGTGGAATTACAATGAAGTGATGAATGTTATTTACAAATATAACTGTGTTAAGGCTTGCTTAGCTGGTCATGCCCACAAGGGTGGGTATGTTGTGGATTCTCATGGAATTCATCATAGGGTCCTTGAAGCTGTGCTTGATTGTCCTCCTGGCTCAGATGCATTTGGCCATATTGATGCTTACCATGATCGAATTTTGCTGGTTGGAACTGATCGCATGGCAAGTACTGAAATGCTCTTTAGTCTCGAAAGGATATCAACTTAGATTACTGGGTGAACTATCTTGATATAAGAGAATGGATGCCTGAGTCACAATTCCAAACATATGTAATCTATACACATTATATATCTGAGAAGCAGGAATGGGAAGTATATATACTTTTTTTAAGGCATCTGCAGACAGACGGGCAAAGCAATCTGTGTCTCTGAGATGCGTATCTCAAGGTTGCACATGTCCTCATACAACTGGGCATTGGCTGAAATTCAATTTTTTTATGTTGCTTGATATTATGTGAATCTTTTTCATTCATTTTACTCTATTAATGTTTGTTGGTTTTGAAGAGACAACATGCATTTTATTATGTATGATCCACTATTACTTGTTGGAATTCATTAAATTCAGTTTTCCCTGTTGTTTCTAGCTGTTGATTGTTGAGTGTGCAATTTGGTGGTGAATGCTTTAGTCTTATGTAGGAGCGTATGTGGGAGGTAATCAAACCAATGGATGCACCAATGCCCATTCAAGACTCGCATTTTTGAAGGCTAAATACCCATTTTTGTCCAGTTGGCAGTGACACTTACATGTTGGGCCTTTACTGTTTGCAAAGCTGGGTTGATTTCTGCTGCAAGTTGGTGTAATCCCCAGGGCATGGGATCAAAGGGTATCCACCGACTATCTCTTGGGACAGATGTTCCTACCATGTGTCTCCTGTAGCACTGTTCTTGGATGGACTAATAACCATGTGGCGTGAGTTTGATCACCGAGCCCCTCGAGCACAAAAATCAAATCATTGAGCCCCTCGAGCACAAAAATCAAAGCAATTGTTGCAACCAATATAAGTAGGTCAATAAACTTGTGCTTCCAGGAATTAAGTAGAGATAAACATTCTGCGTGTAACATGCAAATTTGAATGGACGTTATTCTTTATGACTCAAAACAAAAAGCTTCATCATGCCAACCTCCAAGCGATTTAAAAACAGGCAGCCTCTCAGCTAATAATATTCTATAATGAATCAACTAAAAGTCACCAAGATTCTTCAACTTATTAATTAATTCTCAATTCTAATTTGAGAGACTGCATAGCATGAATAATTAGCTGGATCAATTATATATAACATTAACTACAAATATTGTCTACATGTGTTCATTTTATCACATATTATGGTCCCATCTTTCCTGAATTTCTTTGTTCCAATATAGAATAATTCATTTTAATGGAGTTTTAGAGAAACATTATTTCATTTGCGATAAGGACCATTAAAGGGTTAAGGATTTGTTACATTAATTTCCTTTGTAGGCCATTGGCAGATGATGAAGACAAACAATTCGGAAACAAGAAATATCCCATTTTTGTGGGGATAGTGCACTTCCTCATGCCATCATAAATATCTCTCAATAACAATGGCAGATCTTTTGGGGACCCGAATATCTAAAGAGGCAATTTTGGTATTGGAGATACCCTTGCCTCCTTGGGTCTCAGCGAAATGTAACATCTCCCTTGAGATGCTTTCCACAAAACAAAAAAACAAAAAAACAAAAAAACAATATTAGAAGTGATAAAATTCCAACTCTACAAGGCTAACATCATCCATAGATATCTGACATTTCTTTGGAATATGTTTTGGTCTGTAAACCCAGTGAACTCTAATGGGTGTTTGATTAATCCAAATTTGGACCTCATTGTCTACAGACTGAGTTTTCTTGAACTTGATCCGACACTTCTTTGTACTATGTTTACGTCTGTAAAACTAGTAAAGTCTAATGGGTTCTTGATTAATCCAAATTTGATGTTAAGGATACAATAAAAAAAAGCTCACCACTAAATCGGGGCTCAGTAATAATGGATTTTGCTTGTGATCCTCGTGGGTGATGTTGAGGACCATCTTTTTAACTCCAGTAGTATCTTATTTTTCTATTTATTGTTATTTTTGTTAGAGATAAATGGCTTCTAGGGGACTTTTCCTTGCCTTTTCGTGTATACCCAAACTCTAAATTTAGTTTTGCTACTGCAGTTCACCATCTTTAATTTCTCTTTCATTGGTCTATTACCAACAAAGACTAACAAATCAATGGAAAAGTGTTGCCTACTCTATATGGGTATTGAATTTGATCAGTGGATTTTTTAACAGCTCGCAATTGATCATTCAAACTAGGGACTAACATCACCTCTGGGTTTGGTGTTGTTCCTTTTAGGCCCTTTTTAAATTTTTGTGATGTTGATTCTAATCATAGTAGCATTAATCGTGATTAATTGGGAAAAAATTGAAAAAAACTTAAAATTGAAAAAAAAGTTTAAAAAAATAAAAATTAGATGCATTTTCATTGTGTAGAGTTACATATGAGACATTTCAATTGCATAAAGAATAGATAAAGAGTATGAGAGGAAGATAAATAAGATTGTACGTTATCTAAATCAGTTAACTGTTTTCTTTTATTACTTTTTTGAAATATTTAAATTTTATTATATTTGCATTTCAAAATGCATTATTGTCGTTTACAAGGGAACAAAAAGGGGGAGGGAGCAAATGGCAACACGTAGAGTATAGATCATCAGGGCTACATTTTAACATTTTTTTTTAGGGTTTTTGCCTCTCCTAATTTGAGAGACGACTTCCATGTTGATCCCAACATCATTCATGATGTTGAAGTCAGAATCTTAAAAAATAGGCTCTTCATTATTTTCGAGCCATTCAAAATTTGGATTGATTTCGACAAAGTCGATCAGAGGATCTTCCTTAATGGTACTTAATATTATAAAACGCTGATATGAAACATTCTCTCAATGCAATTAAATAGGTCTTTTGTGACCTTTGCATCATTTCAAAATGAGGCGATGTAGAACAATGTTGGATTGAAGAAGTATTTAATTGCATTGAAGGGAGAATGTATTTGTCGATTCTATCTGTTATCAACTATTTCTCATAATGACATGTACTTTTTCTTGTTATTCTCCAATCTATCCTTAATAACTTTTTTGGTCATATCCATTGCCTCATACAAATAACCCATAGAAGGTTTATCTTCATTGACAATTCTCAAAACTCAAGCTAGAGACTTGGAGAATAACACAATTTGCTTTATCTTTTTTCAAAACGATGGTGAGAAAATAGTCATTCATTATTCTGCCATCTATATGTTTTGCAAAGGAACATTCCACCCACTCACTTGAAACAAATAATTGTTTCAAATTCATTTGTTGTTGAAAAAGAGTCTATAAGACAAGGAAGTCGGTTGCAAACCTTGTCACCTTTCACTGAAGAAGTTCTTTGCCATCTGTGAAAGTTTGCATCATACTTATAACTTTTGTGTGATTGTATATGAACTTCGTGATTGTGTGGGCCTTTTGTAAAATCTCTTTCACCTATGAAATTTTGCCTATGTCATCCAAGATCAAATCAAGACAATGTGCACACATGTAGTCCAAAAAATAGTTGCATATTTTTCTATAAGAAACCTTCCAACAATCACGCAAGCAACAACATTATCAATAATAAATTAGACCATATTTTTTGGTTCCACCTCAATCAAAACCTCATAACATAGATGAAACAATGTCTCGCTTAATTTTATCTGATCAAATGCATCTACACTTTTAAAAAACACAGTGCCAATGTCATACGACATAAGGAAGTTGATGAGCGTGCGATTCTTTCTATCTGTCCATCCATCTGACATGATAGTGCATCTCGACTGTGACCATATTTTGCAATGTTGTGCAAAGACATCACTCACATCATGTACAACGTATTTCAACAAATCTACGATGTCCTCAAGTTAATCATGGGGATAAGACCCTTAGCGTGTGTATTCCCAAGAGCTAAAGTATTCTAAGGAAAAAGGGGACGTTGGTAGGCTTCAAGGTCATATTTTGTAAAACCACTTTATTATTTTTTTGGGACCTTTTTTAAAAGGTTGCTTTATTAGTGTTATTATAAGGAAGCTTGCGATATATCTTTTTATAAAAGGAAAAAAGTAACTCTCCCTTCATAATTTTGGGCGCCACAATTGGAAGAGGCATATTAAAGGTGAGGGAAGACTCTTTTGGAAGGGTTATGCAATTTGGATATTGAAATTTTTTGTACAAATATATCAAGCTTGAACAAGTGACTTAATAACGAAACCTTTCAAGTGCACCAAGGGATTTGGGGACGAAAATCTCCATTCTCTACTGGGTCTACTCTATTCAAGGGTTGTAATTGCATCATAATTGTGCATAAGTATATGTAAGAAATTCTACAAATGTATCTTTTGACGTCACCTTCAAAGAATTAGTATTATTCTTCGGAAAACTAAAAATTTTCAATTTGCAAGTAAAAGAAAGGTGGGTGAACTTCGTGGAGAAGCCCTAAAACGAGTTTGAAGTCTTCCAAGCTGTGGCGAGCCCCTTTTGGAGGATGACAACCCCTCACAAGTGAGAAATTTGGTTTTCAGAACCTTATTCGGTGGTTAAGGTAATTTTCATAAATTATTTCAATCATTTAGTGAATTGTTTGAAACAATTGGCAAGCATGAAAGGACATTCTAGGTCCTAAAACATTCCAGAAATTATTACAATAATTTTGGCACTTGGGCGACTTGATTGGCGAGCTCTGAAAGGTGATTTGGTGATTGAAATCCATAGGATAATTTTCAGAATTGTTCTATTTTTCTGAAGTGTGGCAACTCGCTTGGGAAGTGTTTTGAAGCATTTAAGGGTTGAAAAATACAACTGTACCTGCAAGGAAGAATTAGATTTTTTTTGAGAGGTATTTTCAACTATTCGTTAATATGTTTGACCCCCAAAAAGGTACTTAATATTCTAAATAATTTTTAGCTTCTTGTAGAATTATTTGGATGCTCTTTAGCTTGAATTTCATGTAATTTTTTCAGCTAGGGTTTCGTTGGTTATAAATTTATAGATTTCAGTTTGGTGATTGGATTGGCTAGGGTTTTTTAGAAAACTCTCTTAATTTTGTATTCGTTCCAAATTGGGGGACATTACAGTGGTATCAAAGCCATATCTTGGCCATTTATGGGATTTAGAATAAGAATAGGGATGGATGAAAGGTAATACATAGGCCCAGGATCACGAGGACCAACATTTGATTTGTTGGGATCTCATGGAGGATTATGATGAGTACTTGACTCTTTCACCTATTATCGTAGGGGAAGGAGCTTCGAAGTTGGCTATGTTTGAGGTATGGTAAGAGGCACTATGGGTATATGAATACGTAGGATGATTTAGGGAAGATAGTTCTTTCAAATTTTGATGGTGATCTAGGTAATTCGGTAAGAGTTAGGGTTGATATGATGATTGAGTACCTTGACTTGAGGCCTAGAGGTCGAAAAGAGGCACTAATTTTTGTTATTCAACATTTGGATGGGGCTACCCATAAGTGGTGGCATCAAGAAAGAATGACACAAAGGCCTAGCATGATGGGAACACATGAAAATTTGTTGGAAGAGATAATCGAGAAGTTTGAAAGGAAGAAGGAACTAACCATGCCTAGATCAACAAAGGTGTATGATAAAGAGCTCTAATCAGAGGAAAGACATCGATTAAAGCAAGTGTTAGAGCTGAATTTCCAATTGTACAAGGGGCAACCACTTCACGTATTGGAAGCACAACTACTGAGAGGGGGTGGTGAATCAGTGTACAAACTTTTCTTTCAATTCCATATATCATTCAAACTAATCTAGAGATATATCAATGCATAATTAACCATTCATATGAGCATGAAGTAGGAACATAACACATGAACACAAGATCTATGTGAGAAACTCACATGGGGGATAAAACCCACTGACACACAACTTGGACTAAAGTCCTATAAACAATGAATCAAAATTTAGTGAGGCACCAACCCCAAAAGGGGCACCAACCTCTCACTAGTCAAACACAGACTCAACTAGCCCTTTAACAAGCACCAACTTGCAAGGAGACACCAACCCCTAGGTAATTCAACACCAACTCAGCTACTTGGAGTCTCTGATCACCTTTGAACCCCTGTTGCTTACCCAACTGATGATGATTACCTCCTTTTGCTCTTCACACTCTTCTATCTCTCTCAAACAGCCTATTAGGTCTCTTCTCTCAAGTAGCCCTCTCTTTGGTAGAATTAGGTCATATGACCTTGATCATCACCTGTAGAATCACTGTTAGAATTTCATGACATGTTCATCACACCTCTTTGATGGTCTTTGAGCCGTCTACCTGGTTTCCAAACTTCTATTTCATTTGCTCATTTTCTCAGTGTTCTAACTAGTCAAATTAGACCTATTAGACCTTTTCATACTTGACTCTTGCTCTCACCTATCTGGGTTGGCCATAAACCTATATATACTTAGATCATCCTTGGAATAGATCAACAAACGCATTTCACAAGTGAAGCAACCACTAGATAGGCCGGTCACCACCCATAATGACTAAAACCACCACTAGGTCTAATAGAGACCTAATGCAATTAGGCCTTCAAAGCACATGTTTCATCTTGACCACCTTGAAAAATATTGAGCCTCCACAAGCGAATGAAACACTTCACACACACCTCAATTGGACCCCTGCTAAGTTCACCTTAGGTCCCCAACACCATTTAGCTCATTTCACTCCTTGAACCATGCCATTAGGTTTACTCGCAATTAGGCCTTTTTACTGCTAAAAACTTTGTCTTGAAAATATGAAGCATATATTCAACTTTGCCACATAACCAAATCAACAAATCACATGGATATAAATTCATGACCTCAGAGTCATCATCAATTCCATTAGATTTCACCACATATGACAAAAGACCTCAAACTGATCATTTCCATATGCTCACTCAGAATTGCACACAGGTTTCAAAAACCCAGTCAAGAACCTTTGAATTTTCACACCTTCATAAGCATTTCTCATGGAGACAAATGCATTCAAATGAGCCTATGAGACCTCTAGAACAACTTCATGTGTATTGGATTCTTCAACTCTTTGCATAATGACTCAGGGACATCATTCTCACTCAGACATAAAATTGCTTGTAGCTCCAAAACACAATCATGGAAATCAAGACGTGGAACACATGTGTGAATACTTTTATGAACTTAAAATGGGTTTAGATGATCCTTCAATATCCTTAGAACATCTTGAAACAAATAGATTACATGGTTCAATATCAATATTGGTCTTACAGACCAATCTCATTTCTTCAATCTACACAGACCTCATTATGTTAGACAAGTCACTTTGAGAGCAACTTTATGCTAGTATATGGGCTTCTCCAAATCGTCTATTCAAGTGGTAAATGTGATATAGGTCTTGAACAATAACCCCATGCATTTGGATCCATCCCTAATCCACTGCAACTCATCCCTAATCTTATTCTCACTTTTGCCTAGTTTTCTCACTGCCTTCCTCATTAGGCCTATTTAGTGATAGGTCAACTTCCATGACTGATTTAACATATTTAAGGTTTGCAACCTGCTCAAAAACTTACATGGGCACAAACTACAAGTCTCACACATCATCCTGCAATCATTTGCATGTTTTGCCCTGGTCAACCCTACCTGCTACATCAAAAATCCGAGAAACAGGTGGTTTCCTGTAGCTTCCACTCACCTGACAGACCAATGCCTCTTGGAGGTACCTGGTAGAGTTGACTACAACCTCCAATCATCATACTAGGTCAACCAAACCATTCTAAGCACTTACCAACAAGATCTTCCATATCGGGTCATTATGAGGGTTTTAGGAGTGTTTAGACTACCTTCCATTCTTATCAATCATTCATAAAGGATTTGCCCTCAACTCCAAAACTGATGCCAGGAAATTTGAGCTAGGAACCTTCCCCAACTTCCATGAGCTTCTTAGGATCTTATGCAAAGGTTGCACGTGCCAACGAGCATAAGAAAATTCTTCTTGTGTTTGTTATATCTCATTCTGTGCACATAGAAAATCTCAACACCAATTTTTATGCTTTCTCTTTCATACTTTGACCTTAGACTTGGTCAACAAACTTGACACAACCTCTCACACCTTTGACAATGCTATTATGAGCTCTGACACCTTGGGAACTGAACTTGACCCCTCATTAGGTCATACTAGGTCTCTTTGCACATTAGGCCTTGAAATGCCAGTCATACTTATACCTTGAACACACTTTGAAACCTCTTGTATTGTTCTCAACACCTCATTCTCATGTCATACAACCTCATACCAAGCTTAACCACTGCCAATCTTCTTCTTACAAGCCTTAGACTTCTCACCTCATCATGCCAAGCCTATGCCTTCTCACTAGGTCTCTCAAGAACATGACTCATGAACTCAACCTCAAGAACAACAATGACACCTCAGAATGACATTAATGACACTTTCATGACATCAATGACAACTCCATGCATACCTTAGAACACATTCTCAACATCACAAGCTTGTCAATGACTAAAAATCGGTCAAACAAAGCTCCTTTATGAGGTACGAACATTTGGGAATCAATTTAGAAAATTTGAAGAAATCATTGGCCAAAGACGCTGATTTTGAAAGACAACCACCTAATGGAGAGACCTTAATGATTAAGCATAAAAAATCGCCAATAATGGACCCAAAGAAATAAGCAATCAGTTGAAGTTAAAAACAAAAAAAATGTGAAGAGTCAAAGACACACAAAAAGAGCATAGGTGGGCAACCATCTAAGGAAGAACACGCTGAAAATGGGGAGCAAGGAAAGGTGTATGAGAAGGTAAAACAAATTTAAGATGGAAGGCGAATGCATCAAAAGGAAATGGACAACCAACATGTGACCAAAGAAGAAGTGATCGCCACCCTATCAAGCGCCAATAGGCACCACATTTTTCGTATTAGAGGAAGCATCAATGGAAAAAGGGTTATCACATCAATGGACAATGGAGCCACTCATAATTTTATAAATGCCAAAATCATTGCAAGACATTAGTTGCCTACTAAAGCAAATTAAGGATTTAAGGTGACCATTGGGAATGACTCCTCCATCTCTTGCATTTCCAACACTATGGGGTTAAAATTAACCTTGGGCAAATACACATTTGAAGGAGAATTTAATGTGATTGATCAAGATGAATTAGATGCTGTGCTTGGATCCCAATGGTTCCAATCCTTTGGCGAAATATTCATCTTGCAAAAATCAAAACTGAAATTTATGGCAGCCAACAAGGAAATTGTTCTCCATGGGTTAAGCAATGGAACACCTATGTTAGTGACTTAAAAAAGGATGGAACAAGCTTTTAATATGGGGTAGATTACTTGGGCAACAAAATTGTTTATGCATAATACGAGGTGTGATTTCAAACAACACCACCACCACAAGGATGTTCAAGCCATTTTAGACAAACACGAGAAATTGTTTGGTGATATACCACATGGGTTGCCCTCGAATAGGGGATTTGGACATATAATCGAACTTGAGGAAGGTATAAGAGCAGCGATCACTACTCCCTACCGCAACTCACAGATCTACAAAGAGGAGATTGAGAAGGCCATTCAAGAGTTACTTGAGATGGGGCACATAAGACCTAGCTCTAGCCCTTTCACCTCTTTAGTTGTGCTAGTGAAGAAGGATGGAACCATGAGGATGTGTATTGACTATAGATTGTTGAACAAAAAGACCATCAAGAATAGGTATCCTATACCTAGGATTGATGAACTCATTGATGAGCTTCATGGGGCGGTTTACTTCTCCAAAATAGATTTGAAGACCTCAAATTTGTGCGAGGGAGGAAGATGTGCAGAAAACTTCTTTTCATTGTCACTATGGGCATCATGAGTTTTTGGTTATGCTTTTTGGACTCACTAATGCTTATGCTACATTTTAATCTTGCATGAACTATATCTTCAAGCAACATCTAAGGAAATTTGTGCTATTGTTCTTTGATGACATATTAGTGTATAACAAGACTTGGGAGGAACACTTACGCCATTGGGACATTGTTTTGGAAATGTTGGGGCAACATACCCTCTTTGCAAAGAAATCCAAGTGTGAGTTTGCCACTTCCGAAATCGTGTATTTGGGTCATGTGATCAATGCACAAGGGATTCAAGTGGACCAACAAAAGATTCAAGCTATACTCGATTGGCCACCTCCCACTACTATGACCCATTTGAGAGGGTTCCTTGGTTTATGTAGCTATTATAGAAGGTTTGTGAAGGGTTTCTCCCAACTTGTTGCCCCTCTTACAAATTTAACAAAGAAAGGTGCCTTTGTGTGGTCTCAAACTGCATTGGAGACTTTTGAGAGACTCAAAGTATTGATAAGTTCTTACCGTGTTGGCTATTTCAAAATTTTCACACCCTTTCACATTGGAATGCGATGTTTCGGGAGAAGGAATAGGGGTTGTCCCCATGCAAAAAGGACATTCCATTGTTTTTGAGAGTAGGAAACTCAAAGAAGGGGAGAATAAATTTTCAATTTATGATAAAGAGATGTTGGCTATCATGCATGCTTTAGCCAAATTCCATCAATATCTAATTTGTGAAAGATTAATAGTTAAGACGGATCACAATAGCCTCAAATACTTCCTCACATAAACCGATTTGAATGATAGGCAGCAGAAGTGGGTGAGTAAGCTTCAATCCTATGACTTCAACATTGAACTAAAAGCAAAAATAATAAGGTGGTTGATGCTTTGTCAAGGAGGCCCTATTTGTATTCTCGAAGTGAATTAATAGCTGATTGGAGGGCTGTAATTATTGCGAAACATGCTAAGTGTTAGGATCTTGGAATACAATTGATTACTTTTGTATAAGCAACTAAACACGAAATTAACCCAGAAGTAATAAGTAACTAGAAATCAGAAACAACAAAGAATAAGAGATACGAGAAACAATACAATCTTGTATTAAACTCTTCTAGAAGGAAATACAACGAAAAAATCTCTCTCTTCCCACACCTCGAAAATGTACAGTAATTCTCCCTCAAGAGTTCTCTCTCTCTCTCAATCAATTACAATCACAATCAACCCAATTGTTGTTGTGTCTTATTATCTACAAGCTATGAGGATCTAACCCTATTATATAGTAAACTACAACACTAAGGTTCCATGAGCCATGCATTCTCCACCGTTAGATCCACCTCTGAATCAAAGGCTGAAATCTGTCCTGCGAAAAATAGAAAAGCAGACTCAAGACTAATTTTAGTCTTTACATGTAAACTAACTGTTTTCCAAAAATAAAATTTTAGGAACGCACAGATGACCGATGCTGGTTTCTGTTTGTCTGGAAATGACCGATGTCCGCTGATGCCTAACCGATGTCGACAGATTTCGGTTGACCCCTGACAGATGTTTGCAGGTTTTGACCAACGTCGGTTACTGTGTAAAACCAACAACCTCTACATTTGCTCATTGGTGAAGCTTTTAACTCCACAATTCAACAATCTCTCACTTGGAGATAAACAACTGCACCTGTACCTGTACAACAACATCCTCTAGCTTGTTTCTCCATCTTCAAGTTCAATCTTGAAGACCAACAAAATTTGAATGAAGATTCAACTTCTCCTTTGTTACCGGCTTTGTTAACATATCTGCAGGGTTCTTATCCGTATGGACCTTTTCTAGCTTCAACTGTCCATCCTCCAATTCATGTATAATGAAGTGGTACCTACGCTGTATATGTTTGGTTCTTGAATGAAAGGCTGAATTCTTTGCCAAATGAATTGCACTTTGACTATCATTGTACAATCTGCAACTCTCTTGCTCCTTTCCCAACTCTTCTATGAACCGTGTCATCCAAATCATTTCCTTGCTAGCGTTTGTGACTGCAATGTATTCTGCCTCTGTAGTAGACAAGGCAACAACCTTCTGCAACTTTGAAATCCAGTGAACCGCCGTTCCACCAACAGTGAACACATACCCTGTGGTGCTTCTCCTGCCATCCAAGTCACTTGCCATATCCGAATATACATACCCATGTAGAGAAGTGTTTGACCCTCCATAGTATAAATGCCTACTGCTGGTCCCTCTCAGATATCTGAGAATCTACTAAACTACTTTTCAGTGTTCTTTTCCTAGATTGGCCATAAACTTGCTGACAACTCCCATTGCTTGGGCAATATTAGGACTAGTACATACCATTGCATACATCAAGCTCCCAACTTCTGAAGCATATGGAACTCTACTCATGTACTCAACCTCATCATGTGATTTAGGACACTGTTCTTTGCTCAACTTGAAGTGTCCAGCCATATGTGTGCTTACCAGTTTTGCATCCTGCATATTGAACCTCTCCAACACCTTGTTCACATAATCCTCTTGAGACAAAATCAAACTGTGATTTTTTCTGTCTCTCTTAATACTCATGCCAAGGATTTTCTTTGCTGCTCCTAAATCCTTCATGGCAAATGTATGAGCTAATTTTACCTTAAGCTCAGTAATTTTTTGCATGTGTGAACTTGCAACAAGCATATCATCTACATACAGTAACATGATAATATAACTACCATTATTCAATCTGTTAAAATAAACATAATGGTCAGATTGACATTTACTAAATCCATGCTCTGTCATAAACCTGTCAAACTTCAAATACCATTGTCTTGGAGCTTGCTTAAGACCATATAAGCTTTTTTTCAACCTGCACACAAGTTTCTCCTTACATTTGACCTCAAAACCTTTCGGCTGATCCATATATATCTCTTTATCTAAATCTCTATGAAAAAATGTTGTCTTAACATCAAGCTGCTCAAAGTGCAAATCTTCAATAACAACTAAAGACAATATAGTCCGAATAGAAGTCATCTTTACTACAAGAGAAAAAATTTCACCAAAGTCAATACCTGGTTTCTGTGCAAATCCCTTTACTACCAACTTGGCCTTATGTCTCATTTGTCCATTCTCTCATTTCTTTAACCTGTAAACCCATTTATTTTTCAGTGCTTTCTTTTCGGCTGGCAGCTCTACCAAATCCCATGTTTGATTCTCTTCCAAAGAATCAATTTCTTCATTCATGCCATGCTTCCACTGTTTTCTGGATTCTACCTGCATTGCCTCATCAAAACTTTTTGGTTCTCAACCATCAGTGAGCAACAAGTAGTGTAAAGAAGGGGAATAACAAATTGAAAGTTTACTTACCTTTTCAGACCTCCTTATGGGCGTTTGAGCTCATTGACAGCTTGTTGTCTGCCCAAATTTTTTTTTGACAGTGATCGATCTCGGTCATCTCTAGCCGATGTCGGTCTATACCTGACCAACGTTGGTTCCTTCTTGATCGATGTCGGTTTCTACCTGATCAATGTCAGTTTTTGTGTTTTCCTGTGAGTGATGATTTTTACCCGCGAGCTCATTTTGGATCATAACCTCTTCCAAATCAAGATTGCCCTGCTTAAAATTATTCAGCGTCTTGAGCCGATCATTGTACATCACTTTCTCATTGAAAACTACATCACGACTTCTAATAATTTTGTTAGTTTCTAAATTCTACAACCGAAATCCGAAATCTCCAAAACCATAACCAATGAAAGTGCATCGCATAGATTTAACATCCAGCTTCTTTCTATTTTCTTTATCAATGTGCACAAAAGCTTCAGAACCAAAAACTCTGAGAAATGAAAGATCTATTTTTTTACCTGTCCACGCTTTTTCTGAAATTTCACCATCCAGTGCAGTAGAAGGTCCTCTGTTAATCAGGTAAACCGTAGTATCTACAACATCTACCCAAAATTGTAAGGGCAAATCAGCATGCAACTTCATACTCCTTGCACGCTCCATTATTGTTCTATTCATCCTTTTAGCAACTCTATTTTGCTGAGGTGTCCTTAGAACCGTCCTTTCCCTACGTATTCCATTCATAGAACAGTAATTGTTGAATTTATTGCTGTAGTACTCACCACCATTGTCAGATATTAGGCACTTCAATCTCAAATCTGTTTCATTCTCAACCAAAGCTTTCCATTTTTTAAATGTGTCAAAAACATCAGATTTCTTTTTTATGCAATAAACTCATACCTTTTTTGTAGCATCATCAATGAAAGAAACATAATACTGTGATCCTCCAATAGAAGCTACCTAGCTGGTCCCCACACGTCTGTGTGAACAAGCCCCAATTTGTGCTTCTTATTTGTTGAACCAGTTTTGAGAACCTCACTTTCTTCTGTTTTTAAAAAATACAAGACTCACATAAATCTAGATCTATGCTTTTCAAATCTGAAAGCTTATCTTTTGACTTAAGAACATTCATTCCCTTCTCACTCATGTGACCAAGCCTACAGTGCCACAACTTTGCATCTACATCTGAAGTAGATAAAACAGAAGGAGAATAATCAGTAATACAAGTAGATAGATAAAGTGTACCTACTCTCTTACCTCTTGCTAATACAAGTGCACCCTTGAAAACTTTCTAAGATTCAGCTGTGAGAGTTACTATGCAACCCTCATCACCCAACTTTCTTGCAGAAATCAGATTCTTCTTCAGGGTGGGTACATGCATGACATCCTTCAAGACCCATGTGTTGTCATTCTGCAATTTTAGCTGCACTTTTTTTTTGCCAACAATTTGACAAGGCTCATCATCCCCTAAATAAACTTTTCCAAAGTCTTCATGGATATAATCATTGAAAAATTTTCTATTTGGGGTTGCATGGAAAGAGGCACCAGAATCTAAAACCCAAGATTCTATTTTATTATCCAAAAAAAATATAAGAGCATCCTGTGCAACAATACCTGCAATTTTTGCTTCTTTATTATTTTCATGCTGATTTTCTTCTTTATTCTTCAACCAACAATCTTTCTTTGCATGCCCTTTCTTTTCACAATTCCAGCAGATTATTCCCCCATTTCTGAATTTGGATCTCCTTCCCATCTTTGACCTTGATTTTCCATGCTTGCTCTTCTCTCTTTGCCTTCCCCTGCTTTTAATACTTAAAGCATTACCTGATGTTTCTCCTGTGCTTTTCTTGCGAATTTTTTCATTCAAGATTACACTAACATCATCAACTTTCAAGATATTTGAAGTAGATGCAATATTACTAACTGCCATTACCAAACTATGCCAACTTTCAGGTAAAGAGCATAAGATTAAGAGAGCCTTAATTTCATCTTCAAAAATTATTGACTGAATTTAACTGATTTACTATTACATGGAAATCATTAAGATTGCTAGATATAGATCCACCTTCCTGCATTTGCAAATTAAATAATTGCTTCATAAGATATACCTTATTCGATGCTGAGGGTTTTTCATATAAATTTGCCAAAGTATCCATTAACTCTACCGTTGTCTTTCCCTGTGATAAGTTGGAAATCACAGAAGATGTCGAGCTCAACCTTATAGATCCAAGAGCATTTCTATCAAGAACATTCCATTCTTCATCTTTCATATTTGTGGGCTTACTTGAAACTCCACCCAACGGTAAGTACAGAGATTTCTGATACAGATAATCTTCAATCTGCATCCTCCATAATTAATAATTCTTGCTATTGAATTTCTCTATTCTTAGTTTATTTTATTCTGTCATTGCTTTGCTCTCACTCAATCAGAAACTCCTGTGAGTGAATTATGTAATCAACAAACACTAATCTGCTCTGATACCACTTGTCAGGATCTTGAAATACAATTGATTACTTTTGTATAAGCAACTAAACACAAAATTAACCCAAAAGTAATAAGTAACTAGAAATCAGAAACAACAAAGAATATGAGATACGAGAAACAATACAATCTTGTATTAAACTCTTCCATAAGGAAATACAACGAAGAAATCTCTCTCTTTCCACACCTCGAAAATGTACAGTAATTCTCCCTCAGGAGTTCTCTCTCTCTCTCTCTCAATCAATTACAATCACAATCAACCCAATTGTTGTTGTGTCTTATTATCTACAAGCTATGAAGATATAACTCTATTATATAGTAAATTACAACACTAGGGTTCCATGAGCCATGCATTATCCATCGTTAGATCCACCTCTGAATCAAACGCTGAAATCTGTCGTACCAAAAATAGAAAAATGGACTCGACTAATTTTAGTCTTTACATTCAAACTAACTGTTCTCCAAAAATAAAATTTTGGGAACACACAGATGACCGATGCCGGTCTCTGTCTGTCTGGAGATGACCGATGTCGATCGATGCCTAATCGATATCGGCAAATTCTGGTTGACCCCTGACCGATGTCGGCAGGTTCTGACCGACGTCGGTTACTGTGTAAAACCAGCAACCTCTACATTTGCTCATTGGTGAAGCTTTTAGCTCCACAACTCAACACTAAGGATGAGTGGGCTACCGCGATTTTGGAAGGCAAGGTGATTGACAATAATTACAAGGTGAGTGAAGAGCTGATTCTACATAAGGGTAGAATTTTCTTGGCCCCTTCATCCAAGTTAAATCATCAAATTATGAGGGTTGCTCATGATGATTCTATGGCAGGGCATCAAGGGTACTTCAAAACGTACAGAAAGGTAAGAGAAAGGTTCGTTTGGAAGGGATTGAAAAGAGATGTTTTATTCCATGTTAGAGAGTGTGGTTTATCAAAGGAATAAAGGCATGGCTACATTTTCAACTGGTCTCTTGCAACCTCTCTCAATTCCCCATAAAAAATGGGAGAGTATATCCATGGACTTCATTACAAGGTTACCTATGTCACAAGGTAAATGCGGAATCTTTATTGTTGTGGATAGATTGACGAAATATGCTCATTTTTTTACAATTTCAGCCAAGTATAGTGCTCCTTATATAGCAAAAACTTTTTTCAAAGAAGATTTTAAATTGCATAGGTTGTCCAAGAGCATAATAAGTGATACAGACTACCGATTTATGAGCCACTTTTGGCAAGAGCTTTTCAAGCTAATGGGGATTGAATTGCTTCCAAGCACTAGTTATCATCCCCAAATGGATAGGCAAACAAAAATTATCAATAAATGGGTGGAAGGATACTTAAGGAATTACATTTTAGGGTAGCAAACATGGTGGAATAGATGGTTGTGCATGGCAGAATTTTGCTGTAACACTACCTACCACATGTCAAGTGGTATGTTTCCCTTCAAAGATTTATATGGTTATGAGGCTTTTTTATTTTTTTGACCTTGTTTTGGGGGATAGTAGGGTGCTTGCGATTGTCGATTGGGTTCAACAAAGTTCTGAAATTTTGGATTAACTTAAGAAATACTTGCAACAAGCTCAAAATCAATAAAAAGTGTATGCGGATCAGCTTAGGGTGGAAGGACAATTTGAGGTTGGGGACATGGTCTATTTGATATTGCAACCTTATAGGCAATATTCTCTTAAGCAAAGTGGAGCAGAAAAACTTAAACCACATTTCTATGGGCCTTACAGAATTCAAAAGAGAGTGGGAAAGGTAGCATATAAGCTAGAGTTATCGAAATAGAGTAATATTCACAATGTATTCCATGTTGCTTGCCTTAAGAAAGCTCTTGATAATCATATCATACCCTACATTGAATTGCCACCACTTGATGAAAAAGGTAAATTGATTTTGGTTCCTGAAACTATTCTTGAGGTTCGTGAAAGGAAGCTTCGCAATTGCACTATCATGGAATACTTGGTGCAATGGAAGAACATGCCTATGGAGGATGCAACTTAAGAAGAGGCAACCATCCTTCAACATCACAATTTATAATTGCTTGTGGGCATAAAATTTCGGAAAGGGAAGACTGTAATGTCCCCCTTTTCAAGTTAATCATGTGGATAAGATCTTTAGCTTGTGCGTTCCCAAGAGCTAAGGTATTTTAAGGAAAAAGGGGACATTGGTAGGCTTCAAGGTCATATTTTGTAAAAGCACTTTATTATTTCTTTTTGGGACCTTTTTTAAAAGGTTGCTTTATAAGTGTTATTATAAGGAAGCTTGCAATATATCTTTTTATAAAAGAAAAAAAATAACTCTCCCTTCATGATTTTGGGCGCCACAATTGGAGGAGGCATAATTAAAGGTGAGGGAGGACTCTTTTGGAAGGGTTATGCAATTTGGATATTGAAATTCTTGTGCAAGTATGTTAAGCTTAAACAAGTGACTTAAGGACGAAACCCTTCAAGTGCACCAAAGGGTTTGGGGATGAAAACCTCCATTCTCTACCAAGACAACTCTATTCAAGGGTTATAATTGCACCATAATTGTGCATAAATATATGTAGAAAATTCTACAAAGGTATCTTTTGATGCCACCTTCATCAAGGAATTGGTATTATTCTTTGGAAAGTTAAAAATATTCAATTTATATGGAAAAGAAAGGTGGGTGAACTTCGTGGAGAAGCCCTAAAATGAGTTTGAAGTCTTCCAAGCTGTGGCGAGCCCCTTTTGAAGGATGACAACCCCTCACAAGTGGGAAATTTGGTTTTCGGAACCCTATTCGATGAATAAGGTAAATTTCATAAATTATTTCAGTCATTTGGTAAATTGTTTGAAATAATTGGCAAGTGTGAAAGGACATTCTAGGTCTTAAAATATTTCAAAAATTATTACAATAATTTTGGCACTTGGGCGACTTGATTGGCGAGCTTTAGGAGGTGATTTAGTGAGTGAAATCCATGGGATAATTTTTAGAATTGTTCTATTTTTTTGAGGTGTGGCAATTCTCTTGGGAAGTGTTTTGAGGCGTTTAAGGGTTGAAAAATACAATTGTACCTTCAAAAAAGAATCATATTATTTTTGGTAGGTATTTTCAATTATTCGTCAATTTATTTGATCCCAAAAAAGGTACTTAATTTTTAAAATAATTTTCAGCTTCTTGTAGAATTATTTGGATGCCTTTTAGCTTAAATTTCATATAAATTTTCTAGCTAGGGTTTGGTTAGTTATAAATTTATAGATTTTAGTTTGGTGCTTGAATTGACTAGGGTTTGTTGGAAAACCCTCTTAATTTTGCCTTCGTCTTAAATTGAGGACATTACAAAACTTGTCTGCAAAGCCTTGTATGATGGGGTTGAGAACCTTGAACCTGCAATTGTAATTGCATGCACCATACTTTGCTAGTATGGAGATCTAGCCACATTAAAAGACAAGCTAAAAAAGTACAAAAAGTTAGAGATTGCCTTTTTTGCTTGCTCGTACACAATTTTTTTTTCAACATATATTTTTTAGTGTAGTTTGCGCTCTAGGGGTAGTGCGAGGGCTAAAGAAGGCATGAATGTTTTCCCCGCTTGTGTTTGGCACATAAGGTTCTAATCCAGGTGTCATTTGAGCCCTCTCTTTTCTCTTTTCATGTTCTGTTAATGGCTTAGGCATGTCATTATATTCTTCATCACCCCTTGAATTTGAAGAGTTAGAACCTACTTTTGTACATATTCTTGCCCTTTTCACTTTCGAATCTGAATATCACTAGAATGTTGCTATAGCTTGATTGGTGACATTTGTAGGCCATGCATTAGTGCAAGGTGTAACTTCGTGCTTTCATTGTCTCTCAAATGCCACTTGAAGCTTTATATACCTCCATTACATATATGTCCACAAAAGTTGCATTTGACCTTGTTTGTGTTGCCATCGACTGCGGTGTCATAGTTCCATGCAAATTTTTTTTCATGTGACATGATAATCAATTCTGCAATGTGACATAATTTATTTTGTTTTTCCTTATCACTCATAGAAAAAATTTTTATCATTCCAATTTATCACTCCCATAATTTGAAATAGTTTGAAAGTGTTTAGTTTTTCCTTATCACTCCCAGAATTTTTTTTTATCATTCCAATTTATCACTCCCATATTTCAATATACATAAATCTCCAATACCCAAACCGCCCAATATACTATACACCTTCCTATATACCTTTAGGTACATGGAATGGTAATGGTATAGAGGAAAAATTCTCTCGATATACTATCCCTTTCGATATACTAAACATTTCTATATACCTCACCTTCTTATATACCTCAAGGTACATAGAAAAATGGTAGTACGTAGAAGAAAGATGTACATGAGAGTAGAGTGATATGTGAGAGTAGAGTGACACTGAAAGAAATGGTGCGCGAAATGTCTCGGGTCTATCTAATGGAAAACTTGTTCACATGGGGCAGTTTAGAGTTTGTAGGCATGACGCCCTTTTAACACTGTGACCTCCTACATCAGATTTACAACTGAACGACAGATCCTGGAAGAAGAAAAAAGTTGAAAAATAGAAAAAAAAGTGTTTTAAAGATGTTTTGTTTGCTTTTATTTTTTAAATAGTTTTTGTATTCCTACAATCATTAGTAATAAATACACACAATAAAAAATATAAAAAATTTGTTTCGAAAAATAAAAAGGAAAATAAAAATAAAAATAAATAAACATTGTTTTTTATTTTGCATTAGAAAATAAAAATTGATTTTAAAAATTTGCCATATTTTTGAAAATTTACATTAAATATAATTATATTAAACGTGACATAATTTAATATTAAAAAAAACATTAATTCATTGAAAAAAATTAATGTTCTTTAATATTTTTCACAAATTAAATTTTTTATTAATTGAATATATTAAATTAAAAAAAAAACTTTAAGGATTAATTTTTAATTTAAAAAAAACCTTAATCGTGATTCGTAACCCTTTAAATTTTAATAATTAAATTAAAAAAACAAACATTAATTTATTGAAAAAATTATACTTTTTAACATTTTTTTTAGATTTTATTTTTTATTATTTATAAATTATAAAAATATTTTAAAAAAATTATATTAAAAAAATCCTTAACCCTAATCTTAAACTAGGTTAAGGTTAGGTTTAAATTTTAATATTTAAAAAAAACTTTAAACTTAACTTTAATTGTACAGTTAAGATTAAGGTTAGGGTTAGGGAACATAAATATTTTTTAATTTTTCTAGTTTTTACTTAAATTTGAACATATATAAAGAAAAAAATAATCAACTTACTTGCAAATTTTGTACAGGTACACTAAAGGAAAAATATCCAATTTGTCGCTAAATTTTTTTATGTTCTTGTTTGGTAACTTGGTTTATTTTGAAACTCTTTTTGAAAATTTTCTCTTAAAAAATTTGCTCAATTTGCTAAATTTATGTGAAAACAATTGAAATGTTTTACTTTTTGTATATAAAAATGAAAAAAATGCGATTCAAAACCAAATTGTGATTTAAATCTGTTTAAAATGCATTTTTTAATAAATCGTGATTTTTTCATGATTTTTTCGTGATTTTGACTAATTATTCATCGTGATCAATGATTTTTTCCCTGGCAAAGATTAACTATTATTAAAACGTGTTTTATTGACCGAAAAAATCAATTTCCACCACAACTGACAATTAATCACAATTTTTTCATAATTTCTACTTCTATGATTCTAATAACACCCATCTAACACCCATCTAGTATTTTTGCCTTAGGATTGATAGTTTTACTTTGAAAACTTAATTAACAAAAAGATAGACAAAATTTTGGATAAATTGAGCCTCCTCTATTTTTGTTTTTTTGGTGTTATTTACAATTTATTAGTGATGCAATATTCACATAACAAAGGCTAAAACTTAGGGTAGTAGTTACATTTTATCAACTTTGCATTGGACGTGACTGGTAACTATGAAGCAAAATAGTTGATTTGAGGTGGTTATTATCTTGGAAATAGATTTCACTGACTTAGAAAACTTAAATAATAAAAAATATCATCGTATAACATATTTCATATGTAATTTTTTGTTTAAAGTAAAATGAGGTTTTGTAAGGTAGAAGTGTAAAATGGTAGTTGTACTTCATTTGAAATTTATGATCGTTGATGCTCATTTTTTATGTATAAAGTATTAATCAATAATATTCTGAGATTTTTGGGGGAGGTGATGATGAAAAATAAGGTTGTGTTTCTTCATATGACATGACAATAAATTGTGTGAGGAGACATTCTATTTAACAGTGAACTTGAACAATGACAAAGTAGTGAGAATGGATAATATCATATAAAATACAAATGATGAAATATTTTGAAGTGTGTCTGGTGTAATGGTATATATATTCTTTAAAATATACATATTATATATAATACATTAATAATATAATATAATTAACTATATATATATATATATATATATATATATATATATATATATATATATATATATATATATCATTTTTAATAATAATATATAAAAATATAATACATATTATTAGTATATATAATAATTTTATATGGTGAAGATAGAGTTTCTCCGCCCTCCCCCTCTAACTATATGGATATGGTTATATATAATATAAATATATACTATTATTATTATAATTAAAATTGTAAATAATAAGTAACATAATAATTATATTATATATATATATATATATATATATTAATACAATATAATAATATAAATTTATAATTATTTTAATAGTTAAAATTAATATGATGTTGGTATAATTAAAAAAACACAAATTTGTATTCCAACATTACAAATAGGAAGATTTAATTCCAATATTAAAACTTTCACATAATTCATTATCAATACATAATAATATTGTGAAAACTAAATCTAAGAAAGAAATATCAACATTAACAAGTAAAGTTACTATATGTAATCTGTCATGTAGGCATCACTTTCTTTCCCCTCTATTCGATTGAAAAATTGGTTATCTCCATGTTTCGAACAACACACTTTGCCTAATAATTATCACTATTATTTCATCGCAGAAGGTTTGGATGGATATTTTCCCTTTCACATGGAAATTAGGATTAACCCTTCAAATTTGATCAAATGTGTGTTGACTGTAGTAGGGAGATTATTGTGTTATGTTTGTCTTTTGTTATTGAATTTATCCATTTGAATTTACATGGTAAATCACAAAACAACTAAAGGAAGGTTATCCCTTGATACTCATCCTCTTAGTGATGCACTTTTGTTCCCTAAATCTATGGCCACCTTTACATCCATGGATAGAGGATTCATTGAAAACAAATCACCTCAATATGCCCTTTTGTTTTGATGTTGTTGTTTCAATTAATTGAAAATAAAAGGCTTTTATCGTGACTTTTTGTGTTTTGCATGATATAAATAAAATATCTTATGGAGAGAAATCCTCTTGTTTGGATGTTTGCCTTTGATGAATGGACAAAGGACAAAGCTTAGAAAATGAAGAAACAAGAAATGGATTATCTCAAAGAAGCACATGAAGCATGGCAAAACACTAAAACATCTTATGGAGAACAGATCCCACATTTGATAATTTGAAAACCCAAACCTAGGGATCCAGTTAGACCCACTAACCCAAAAAAAATCTTCAAGAATTATAGAGGGCCTAGGTTTTGGATCATAATCATTATCCCATTGAAGGACTTGGAATGTCAGTCACTTGTTGATATTGCACAATGATGACAAAACTAGATGGAAAAAAAACATAAACCAAAACCATTAAGGATGATAGGACAATTACAATTGAAATTTGTTAATGAAAAGGATCCAAAAACATTCAAACTTGTGACTGTATGATTTGAAAGTGACATGCCAACTTTTGTGCACTCAGCGTCTCGAGGTTTGGCCAAGATAACCGATGAATGGCTAGTGGAATGGATGATCTAGAGAATTGGTTAGTTGGGTTGATGTGGTTGAGAGATTTATGTTGGAAGCGCTGGAAGAATAGGTTGGTTGTGTTGAGGTAAAAGGATGGTGTTTTGAACAATGGGTGGCAAGGGATGCTCGTGGTGATACTAAAAGAGCTCACTTGCGTCACATTACTCGTTTAGAGTGAAAATTTGACAAGAGATGGAATCTTAAGAACCCTTTGTGCAGACGATGACAAGATATTAGAATTATTGGTCAATGCTTGGCTCAGAGAATCAGGCAAAGTTGGGTTGCAAGAAACTAAGGATTTGGTTGGCACGATCATATTGATTGTGGCCATCTAATGCCATCTATAGTGCAAATAAAATAGGATGAGGGTACACATAAAAAAATCACATGCAAAGCACACAAGAAGGCCAAGGGGCCATATATAAGGGATATATTAAAATGTCACCAAAACACATAGAAGCACACAATAAGGCTTAGAGGCACAATCAAGGACATGTTCAGATGTTCACAATCCCAAAAATGTGAATACACATGACATGGAATAATGAAGCAAACATTAAAAAACATGCATTAATAAGTAAAGTTGATCAACATTAACAACTTGTCACACTAGTATATTTAGCAACTCAGGTATCCAGTAATCTAACAATATGAAAGTGAGTGAACAATAAATCGAGCATATAATGTACTGAAGTATGAACAATAGTGATAGCCATAGAACGATAAAACCTTTGTAAGAGGATACCCCAAATGAACTTGCTATGATATATACAATTTTAAGAAACCTTGTGTGTGGATTGAATATGAAAAAGTAGTGTGTTCATTGGGACAAGTTTGTTTAAATCAGACAAGAGTGCAGTGTGTTACTGTCTGGGTTAGAGCAGTTTTGTTTGTGTAAAATTTCTAAGCCTAAGACAATATCACCTCATACAACATCTGGAAATGACAACTTGTATGTTCTGCAACTCACTCAAGTACACTTGTGAAATATATTTTATATAAAACTAGATATAGAGAAATATTGCATATACTGAGCACAAATCAATTGATGTAAAAGAACTAAACATAACATGCATAGGTCATGGTTTTAGAAAATTTTAAAATATTATAATTTTTTCATATTTTGAATATATTATGACTAAAAGAATATACTAACCAATGACTCCCTTAAGAACCTTACCGTCAATAGGTCTTGTATCAAACAAATGAATGGTTACCTCTCACAAACATAAAGTATCATGCCATTGTGAATGATCTAATGTCAACTTGGAATCTGAAATCTAATTTGACTCTGTAACATATGTGCCACTATCATGATGACGATCTATAATATTCTATGTACGTGTATTATAAACCAACTGTGTCATACGATGGTTTTGACTTTTCTAATTTCTCTTGTGCGTTATATTTTGTATCATTTGCCTCTACTATGATTCCATTGGTTGTTTTTGTTTGTATATTAGCTAAATATATGCTTTCTTTTTGCTACTCTTGTTGCTAAGAGATTTCATATTTTTTTGAAACTATAATCATTGCACTTTCATGTTCAAATATGACATGATTATGATCTTTACTCATTGTTTTCTCCATCATCGTCATCCATGATCTTCCTAATTCGATGCTATATATGTTTTCGGATCAACTGTGAAAGGTATCTCAATGGATCTGATAAACGATTTAGATACAATAGTCTTACTCAAATGTTCCTTATCATATCTAAAAAAAGTCAAGTTACAAACATTCATTTTAGTGGTGTTATTGATGACGACATTAGTACATTGCTTTCCATCTATGAGGGGGTTAAGAATCAAAGGCTTTAGAAATGATGAGTAGTTTTGAGTTGACTCCTTTGAAATCACACTTGTAACATTGAGTTTTGTAGGCATCTCTTACTTTTTAACATATTTTGTTAGAAACCTTTTCTTAAATATACTTTCTTACTTAGGTTGCACTTATTTTTGCAACTTTTGTTCTTGCTTTTTTTGTAATTGTTCTGTTTCACCTTGTACCTTTTGTAATCTTACTAGCTCTAATTTGCCCTTATGAATCTTTTTTGACTCTAATTATTCAATTTTCAACTGTTTTTCTTTGAATTATCCTTTTGTATCCATACTTATTATTTTTGTTCCTTTTTTATTAATTATTTTCCTACTTGTTCTACTTGCACTTATTCCTTAGGAGATGAAATTATAATGTGAGTGGGTTGCTTGATTTATGTATTCAATGTAGGATCACCACTATCAATGACACATTTTTTTTCCAAATCCAAACAATTATCTTTATGACGCTCATGCATTCTATAATATACACAATACTATTTTTATCTTTTTAGAAGAGACATAAGGTAATGCAATCAACTTGTTTCTAAGAATTTATCTTATAATCTTATTTGAACTCTTATTAGCTTTTTGTATACTTTTGGAATCATTATTTGTAGATTTATGTTGTTTTTTAGGCACAATATAGCTAGACGAAGATGCAAGTACATGATAAACACTAACATATTTTAAATTCTCTGTATATTTGATGTTATTTTTAATTGAAATGGTATTTGAATCAAAATACTAATTTTGTTTTTGTAATTCTTTAATTACCTTTCTCATAGTGATGATTTCATTTTTAAGGACTTCACAAGTATAAACCTTAGGTACTTCGGATTGAATATGCATACACACACCATCAAGAGGAGATGGGGGACGTGGAGGGGTTGATGAATGACATATTGGTTAATTTCATTTAGAACTATAAGATGAGTTACTTTACCTCTTAGGATAGTGATAACATGGACCTGGTTAGAGGAAAATAACTATCACAACTTTAAGAAGGGACGATAGAAGTTTTTATATACACTGAAAATGTATTATGATTATGTGTAACTTTGATTTTATGGTACATTACTGTTATCCTATTAATTGTATAATTATAAAAGATATTGAATATTTATAACCAATACCATGCAATTAAAATAATCAATATTTTAATTAGATGGTATACACCAAGATTAACCCATATAACCATTATGTGGTGTGCACAATAAAGCACTGACACTACAAGAGATATGTTAAGTATATTTCAAATCTGAAAAATATTTTCAATACAAATCAATAAATAAATGAAACCCAAAAATTAATTTGAAAATAGGTACATCGTTCGTCTCTTAAGCCAAATTTACTAAAAATATTAAATTGTAAAATCTAAAAAATACGTACATAATGTTGGCATACAAAAATAGGTTTCTAATTTTATCAATACAAATAGCAAAAACCTTTGATATATTTGAAAATAGAGCTATTACAAATCATATATGAGCCAAACAAGGTAGGATGAGCCACAAACATATGCTAAAATGGGACAGTAATATTGTTGATTAAAATACATGTTGTGACAACTATATGTTATATTATGTACACTTGGATGTATAATTATTAATTTTGTATCATTGATTTATGATGACACAGAGTAACTACTTACTTGTTGTGAGGTGGATGCAGAATAGGTTCTACCCTTAAAGTTTGATGAAGAAAAGCATCATCGGAGAGGATCGACTAGATGGAGCGATTGAAGGAAATACTAGTGAAAATGCTAATTATCCCACACACACATTAGATGTTAAATGATATTTGCATAAAAATGTTAGTGAGTATTGCTTGCGATTATATTTACGTGTGTAGAATTTGTTTTAGTATACATTAATTTTATTTAGCCTAATCGATTTGATATATGAATTTAAATCTGAAAAAGTAAATATATTAGTGCAAATAAATGAAATTATTGTAGAAATAGTTATTTTATAATTAAAAGGGAAATTAATAACATAATTATCCTTATAAAAAATATTTTCTTAAAATTAAAATTATGCATGAAATTTATTTAAAAATTTAGAAAATGGATTACATTATTATCCTAGTTAACCTAGCATGTTTTAACATTAATTTGGTAAACTAAAGCGAAAAATGAAATTAATAGAAATTAATAAATTTAGAACTTGAGTTAAATGCAATTTTAAATATCCATGCATGAATTTATTTAAAAATTAGAAAATAGATTACTGAGTCAATCATAGTTGAAATTTGAAAAATAAAGGGAAATACTAAAATAGAGATTTACATGCAAAGGGAGTAGCCCTGGATTTAGAAGTGAAGTGAGTTTATAAATAAGAGAGACACAGGGAGGGGGTAGTGCTACATAGAGGAATAAGGATTGGAAATGAAGGTAATCCATCTCCTGGACGCAGTGCATGCCTATCACTCTATCTAATCACATGTGTCATGTATTTTTCTGTTTTATTAATTCATTTTGAAAATCCACATTATAAAAATGAAAAAAAAGAAATAGTTGTTTTAAGCAACATCTTACTTTTTAAATGAATTAAAATATATATGCCTTCGTCTGCATTATTTATACAATAAACTGTGAGTTATGTTATATGGCTTTGTCTCTATGATTTTAGACTACGCTATAAATAGATTATGAAATCTAAAGTTGCATTTTAACCTTTCTAGAAGGTGTCATACCTCTGCTATTGCATCTGATTTTGTTTCCCTGTAATCCACATATAACTATTAGTGCCAGATCTTATTGGGCATCGTCTCAAACTTAACTACATATACTTGCATGGGTTGAGTCTTTTAGTTAAGTCACTGAGCTTTTGGGTAAAATCATTGAGCTCTATTTTAGTATGGCGTCTCACTTATTTGGAAAATATTAAATGCCGAGTATAATTATTATAATGTGTAAATTAATTGTGAAAAGCTACGTGTATTTTGGAAAAAGCCGAGCCATTCTTATTAAGGCTTGTCTTGATAGAGGTCATTAAAGATATTTTTATTTAATTTGTTGTGTTTAGAATATAAAATAGCTTACTATCTTTATACTAACACGCCCAACCAATAAATAGCTGAGTCATTTTAAGTGAACGTCAAGCTGAAGAATTTGAAACATTGTATTTATGTTTTGTAACACTGAAGTCAGACGCTGACTTAGCTATTTGGAATGCCCAACCAAATCAAATGTATGAAACACTATGCTATAATAAAATAGCTGAGTATTATCTATTATATAGCAAAATTTTAATCATCTAGTTATATATATATAAGCTTTTGATGTATATTGAAAATCCCTGGTATATAAACTAATTCGTCAAGTCTATCTATGAGAATGTTGATTCATACAAACGCTGAGTTTAAAAATATAAAGTTGAGCCTTATATTAAATCAGGGCAATATGTTGAATTAATGCAATGAAGTGTTGAAACTTATTTTAATAATAATGTTAAAATTTTAAATAAGTTGAGTGAATTTTGTATAGGTTGGGTGTGATAATAGTGGACGACATTGACTTCTTAAACCCGAGGATTTATTTTAAGGTCTATGATTCTAGTGAGGCTTGTGTTTTATTATGTTGCCCTGCATCCCATTCCATATATTGTGATCCGCATATTATTTAAAGGACATTGATTTAAATGAATAAGCCAACACCTTAATATGGTAGTGTTGCGTTGTATTTTATAAAACTGAGTTTCCTTTGATTAAATTGTGTTGCCATTAACTATGGCCCTGTGCTCTACTTGTAATAGAAGCGTTCGGTTTTGAACCCTGAGTGTTATTGATGAGGTCTGCAAGCTGAGTATTATCAGTATTAAGTCACAGAAGTCAAAATGCAAGTCACAAAAATCAATCATTGAGCTTTTTATTATAGTCGCTATATATCGAGTTAAAAATAAAAACACTATTTCAATTATAAGATTGTTGAGTAAATATTATAAAACTCCTAAGCTAATAAATTGAAACACCAAATCACCCGATGTAGCGTTGGATATAATTGAAAAACCCGGTCTTATGAAAGAGTTGAAATAAATATAATATAAATGCGCCGAGTTAGTTATCTGAAAAGCGTCGTGTAATACGTTGTGCATTTATATTAAAACATTATCTTTATAAAATGGAGCACAGAGTATTTAAAATTGATCACTGAATTCTTGTTTTAATCATTTCATTTTTAGCGCAAGATCAAATGTTTGGTGGAACTTTATCTTGTATGGGGATTTCCATTATTGAATTTTGAGCAATTCACAACCAGTCAAGATTGCGCTACCAGCATAGTAAGTCGAGTTATGCTACAAATTTGAGTTGGAAAAATAAATATAAGAGTGTGATTTTCATGGGATCTTTATAAGGATCATTACCCTGTATCATCTTGATTAGAGATCAATGTTGGAATGCTTTATAAACTCAGTTCAAAAGAAAATAGTAATTTTATAAAACGTTAAAATATTAAATGCTAAATGTGAACGTTAAGTTATGTTCAAACGAAGTATAACTTGGTTTACCATTATCCAAGATTATGTTAACTGTTAGTGATGTGATATGATTTCTAGTATAGACAAATAGTTTATCTATACTACAGTAGAGCTATGAAAACATGTTAGTTGGATCAAAGTCTATGGCATCATGAAATGATGAAAACTTGTGTGCATTTATTTTGTGAGAGTATTTTATATGTAATGATTTAACATTCTTGGAATAAAATAGTGCATCGTGATGTGTGCCTTGAGCTTGTGGTTTCATTTGATTATTATTATGAAATCTAATCTAGGGTATACCCAGGTGGTATAATCTCGATTTGTTGGTTTAATGATTCCAATGTTAGATTGGTTGCTCATGTTGAGTAGAGTGCTTTGGGCACAATGAACTATGACAGTATGAAATGTCTTAAAGTTCTACAGTACGAAAAGTATCTAGATGGTACATACTATATTTGATCCACACCTAAATTATTATATATGTATTGGTTGTCACTTGAATAATATATTGTAGTGTTTGGTAGGATATCATTTAGGTGTGCATACAATCTTGATAGTGCAAATAAATTTTAAGATAGAATTATTTGTATTGTATGACTTATTTTTATAGTTATGTTTGACTGAATATGAGTGTATACTGTAATGAATCTATGACTACTTAGTATGATAATTAAGCGTAAACTAGTAGTTATAGCTTAGAACCTTGGACTATGATGTTGTGGGTTGTCTTGAGGTGTAGTTACTTTAATTTTATTGCAGTAGTATTAACCTAGAGTTTATTATATGTTTTATTTGGGTGGTATAAATAGTGGTCATTATTTCCAGTTTGAGATTGATTTTAAGGTAAGATCTATTCATGTGTAAATGATTATATGTATATCTTGCTTTCTCCTTGATTAGCATGTGATGTGATATTTTTGCTAGGAGAATGAAATCTGTATGAGTCTTTTGAGTTATATACTATGATATATTTATTTATTTTTAGAAATTATATTGATGATACTAATAGGTAGTGAGACGGATTCCACTAGCCTAAGTAGTACCACCAATAGATAATCCAATCAAGTGGTGTGTTATGAAATTACCAATCTAAATGATCGTATATTATTCAAAAAATTTAGCCAAAGTAGTGTAGATATACATTGTCTTTTCATATGTTTGATTTGCATGTTGTATGATATCATGTTAGAATGGATTTATTTATGGTATACTATATATTTTTAGAAATCTTACAACACACAAGGTACTAGCACGTCTCATTAGATTCTCACACCGTTCTATCTACCTATCCATGAAGGGAGCACCATTTTTTGATAAGAGATTTTAATGAGAACGTTGATCTGTGGTTGGTGTGATAAAGCACTCGAATGATGCCCTCCCTCTTCCACTGCAATACTATTTGAAGATAAAACTTGAGATTATCAGTGATACATGATTTGGTTTGACTCAAGCTCTATAAAATTTGGTATCTGATTATTGTATTAGGCTGTATACCTGAAATAATGTAATTGTATTATGTATATTTATATTTGAACAGTAATTGTTATATTGTGAGACTATCGTAGCTATGTTCTATTGTATTTAATTTCTTTGGAGTTGTATAAGATTTATATTGTATGCAATATTTGAATTAGAGTATTATTGTTCTTAGTTATGGCTTTGATTTATTGTATTATTTTATTATGTGGATTGAATATTAATTGTTTTAAAAAATTACTATTTTTTATTAAGTACAATTTGAGGGGTTGTTACATGTGGTATCAGAGTTGTGGCTCAAATTTTACGACCTAATAAGTCCATTAGAATTTTCATACCTTTATGTAAACCAGTAAAAAAAATTGAAAAAATATGTATGGTACATTGAGTGTGTATTTTAGAGTATTTGTGCCCCCTTATAGTGGTTAAAAAGTTGGTTTATCGAGTGTCTCATTGGTCATGGTTTTATAAGGTGTATGGGTATGAGAGTACTTAGCTTAGTTCATGAGTTGTGAACACGAATTTCCTACTTTATTATTGATCTTTTAGATCAAACATCTTGAGTGTGATTATGTATTTCTTGAATCACTTTCACCATTTGTGTTGTGTTGTGAGTGTTTTAGAGCATGGAGTGCTTCTCACTTAGGAATATATGCATTATTTTTATTTCTTATTCAAATCTTAGGAGTGAGAATCTTACAATGCCATTCTAGTTTGGCACCACCTAGTGCAGTAAAAATTTTCTTGTGGTTGAATGTAGATGTATTGATTGTGTATTCCTTTATGTTTGGATTTTGTTATTTATATTATCATCTTTGTATTTATATAGACTTGAGGAGAAGTGTCATCTCACTTAATTAGCTTAGAGGTGATTTGTTATGTTCACACACTCTTACGTCAATTTAAGCTACTGAGAAGATTCATATTTTTAGGATGTTGATTTAGAAATTTCTTAGGCATTGCATCTCTAGAATTAATATAAATTCATCTACCTAGTATTTTTTAGGCTAACTTGACCATGAAGAATGGCTAACATTGAATTTATATTAATTCTAGTGGATTACAATTATTATGCTATTGTATATCTTTATTTAGACTGATATTATTCTCTTCTTGAAGCATATTATTTTGAAGAGTTATATGTGTACCTTTCTTCGAAATCAAGGAAGGTATAAGATGCGCAGAGCATCTTTACAGTCTTATGGAATGATTTAACTTTTAACTTGTTATGTGTTAGTCATGCAAACAAGGATACATTATCTTATTTTTAAGATTATAACGACAGAGTGATCTTTAGCTTTTGTATGTTATGATAATTATGATATTATTACAATATTATAGATTAAGTTGTAGGATAAAATACTAGTTATGATTGATTAGTAGTAACTTAATACAATTTCAGGATGATTGTATGATTTCTCTTGTGTGTATGTTAGTACATATGAAATTATTTAACATACAGTATTGCTTTTTATGATTTGTTAGTACAAATTTATGTTTCTTAGAACTGTATACATTTTTTTAATATTTTCTGATCATGAAGACCTGAGGGATGATGGGTGATTTAAGACCGTGCATTCTAAGTGATATGACAATATCGTACTTAGTCTCACATTGACTCGATTGTTAATGAGTTGAATATGATAAAGGAACTTATCGAATCCAAGATTTGACAGGTGAAACTTGTCAAATCCATTTGTATGATCATTTGTTTTGATTTTTGTGTTGTTTTCATGTGTTGTTGAATTAGCAGTGAAAATTTTATCGAGTTATTATTAGACTTTACTTGTAGTTCTAGACCATGGAGGTTGTCATGATAGAACCAATCAGCATAAAGTGCCTTTTGTAAAACCTATTTGTAGAATAAGAAATGTCATAGAGTAGGGTCTTGTGAGACCAATTCTCTATGAATAGTGCTAATTATGAGATCTAGTATAAGTTTTGTAAGTAAATTTTACATTTAATTCCATGATATGATGATTGATACTATGTTTTTATGTTGTTAGACTCTGGTTGTTAATCAAAACTTTTATTTGAATAAGGGTCATTGAAGTGATGATCAATTTTAGAGGGAGGATGTCACATCTTGATTTCACCTTGTAATTAATAAACTTTTAGTCCATTGATTAGTATGATTAAAATCTGATTATTATTGCTTTGATTTTGAGTTGTATAATATATACTGAATGGGACAATAATATTGTTGATTATAATACATATTGTCACAACTATATGTTATATTACGTACACTTAAATGTATAATTGATAGTTTTGCATCATTGATGTATGATAACTCAGACTAACTACCTACTTGTTGTGAGGTGGATGCATGATAGGTTCTACTTTCAGAACTTGACGAGAAAGATCATTATCGGAGAGGATCGACTAGATAGAGTGATTGGAGAAAATACTAGTGAAAATGCTAGTCACCCTACAGACACGCATAATAGATATTAAATGATATTTTTGTAAAAATGTGAGTGCATATTACATGCAATTATACTTGTGTGTGTGGAATTTATTTTAGTATGCATTAGTTTTATTTAGCCTAGTTGACTTGATATATGAATTTAATTTTGAAAAAATAAATATATTAGTGCAAATAGATGAGATTATTGTGGAAATAGTTATCTGCAAGTAAAAAGAAAATTAATGACATAATTATCCTTATAAAGAGTATTTTCTTAAAATTAAAATTATGCATGAAAATTATTTAAAATTTTAGAAAATGAATTTCATTATTGTCCTAGTTAACTTAACGTGTTTTAACATTAGTTTGGTAAATTAAAGTGAAGAATATAAATTAATAGAAGTTAATAAATTTAGAATTTGAGTTAAATTCAATTTTAAATATCCATGCATGAATTTAATTAAGAACCAATAAATAAATTATTGAGTCAACTGTAGTTGAAATTTAGAAAAAAAAAAGAAAAAACTAAAATAGAGGTTTACATGCAAAGGGAGTAGCGTTGGATTTAGAAGAAAAATGAGTTTATAAATAAGAGAGACACAGGGAGAAATAAAGGAGGCAATGCTACATAGAGGAATAAAGATTGGACAAAACGTCATCCATCTCCTAGACGTAGTGGATGTCTATCATTTTGTCTAATCGTGTCAGGGATTTTTCTATTTTGTTAATTAATTTAAAAAACCCACGCTATAAAAATGAAAAAAAAAAGTTATTTTAAGCAAAGTCATATTTTTAAAATGAATTGAAATATATATGCCTTTGTCTGAATTATTTATACAATAAATGGTGAGTTACGTTATATGGCTATGTCTGTATGATTTTAGACTACGCTATAAATAGATTATGAAATCTAAAGTTGTGTCTTAATCTTTCTAGAAGCCATCATACCTCGACTACTGTGTCTTGTTTTGTTGCCCTACAGTCCACATATATCTGTAAGCACCACATATTATTAGGTTGCGTCTCAAATTTAATTACATATACTTGCATGGGTTGAGTCTTTTAGTTGAGTCACTGAGCTTTTGGGTAAAATCGTTGAGTTTCATTTTAGTATGGTGTCTCACTTATTCAAAAAATATTAAATGCGGAGTATAATTATTATAATGTCTAAATTAATTGTGAAACGTTTGTGCGGTTTAGAAAAAGCCGAACCATTCTTATTAATGCTCGTCTTAATAGAAGTCGTTAAAGCAATTTTTATTTAATTTATTGTGTTTAGAATATAAAATAACTGATTATCTTTATACTAAAACGCCCAACCAATAAAAAGTCGAGTCATCTTAAGTGAACGCCAAGCTGAAGAAATTGAAACACTGTACATATGTTTTGTAACATTGAAGTCAAACGCTGACCTAGCTGTCTGGAATGCCCATCCAAATCAAAGGTATGAATTGCTATGCTATAATAAAATAGATGAGTATTATATACTGTATAACAACATTTTAATCCTCTACGTAGACTTTTTAAATCTATCAACAAGATAAATGGAGCTATATCTAGTCTTTTTTTAGATGGAATGCCAGACATGTTTGATTGGAATGCCTAGGATAATAACTTGTTGAGTCTTTTTGAAAGTTGTGATTTATAAATCACCCACCCAGTTATTGGCAATACCCAGTCTCTTACAAAATGCTGATATAATTTTGGAAAATTTGAATTCTTAAATTGAACGCCGAGTCAATTAGTTGAAACTGTTGAGTGTTTTAAGAAACTTTCTCAATATATGTTAAATAGTACCCTGAGTTTTCTTTATATATTAAAATGATGAGAGTAAAAAAGATTGAAAAACATGCATAATGAATTTGAAGTGCTAAGTTTAAAAAAATAAGAAGCTGAGTTTATTTTTAAAATGTTGGTTATATATATATATATCTATTTTGCTTTTGATGTATATTGTAAATCCCTGGTATTTAAACTAATTCGCCAAGTCTATCTATGAGAATGTTGATTCATACAAGTGAGTTTAAAAATATAACGTTGAGCCTTATATTAAATCCGGGCAATATGTTGAATTAATGCACTGAAGCATTGAGACTCATTCTAATCGCTGTGTTAGAATTTTGAATAAGTTGAGTGAATTTTGTATAGGTTGGGTGCAATAATAGTGGACGACATTGACTTCTTAAACTTGAGGATTTATTTTAAGGTCTATGTTTCTAATGAACCCTGTGTTTTATTATGTTGCCCTGTGTCCCATTCCATATAATATGATCTGCAGATTATTTAAAAGGCAACGATTTAAATGAATAAGCCAATGCCTTATTATGGTAGTGTTGCGTTGTATTTTATAAAACTAAGTTTCCTTTGATTAAACTGTGTTGCCATTAACTATGGCCCTGCACTCTACTTTTAATAGAAGCAATAAGTTTTGAAGCTTGAGTGTTTTTGATGAGGTCTACACGCTGAGTATTATCAGTATTAAGTCGTAGAAGTCAAAATGCAAGTTGCAGAAGTCAATCACCGAGCCTTTTATTATAGTTGCTATATATTGTGTTAAAAATAAAAAGGTTGTTTCAATTTTAAGCTTACTGAGTAAATATTATAAAACTCATGAACTAATAAACTGAAACACCAAATCCTCTGACAAAGCATTGGATATAATTGAAAAACCTAGTCTTGATGAAAGTGCTGAGATAAATATAATATAAAAGCAATGAACTAGTTATATGAAAATCGTCGAGTAATACGTTGTGCATTTATATTAAAATATTAGCTTTATAAAATGGAGCACAAAGTATTTAAAATTGATCACTAAATTCTTATTTTAATCATATATTTTTAATGCAAGATCGAATGTTCAGTGAAACTTTATCTTACATGGGAATTTTCATTATTGCATTTTGAGCAATTCACAACTAGTCAAGATTGCACTACCAGTATAGTCAGCTAAGTTGTGCTATGAACTTGAGTTGAAAAAATAAATATAAGAACGTGATTTTCTTGGGATCCTTATAAGGATCATTACCCTATATCATCTTGATTGGAGATCAATGTTGTAATGCTCTGTAAACTCGATTTGGAAGGAAATAGTACATTTTATTAAATGTTAAATTATAAAATATTAAATGTAAAATGTGAACATTAAGTTATGTTCATACAAATTATAATTTGTTTTATCATTACCCAAGATTATGTTAACTGTTAATGATGTGATATGATTTCTAGTAGAGATAAATAGTTTATCTGTAGTACAATAGAGCTATGAAAACATGTCGGTTAAGTCAAATTCTATAGCATCATGGAATGATAAAAACTTGTGTGCATTGTATTTTGTGAGAGTATTTTATATGCAATAATTTGACATTCTTGGAGTAAAATAGTGCATCGTGATGTGTGCATTGAACTTGTAGTTTTCTTTGATTATTATTATGTAATCTAATCTACAATATATCCAAGTGGTATAATCTTGATTTGTTAGTTTAATGATTCCAGTGTTAGATTGATTGCTCATGTTGAGTAGAGTGCTTAGGGCACAATGAGCGATAATATGGATAGAGTTCTATAGTATGAAAAGTACTCGGATAGTATATATTATACTTGATCCACACCTAAATAATTATATATGTACTGGTTGTCACTTAAATAATATATGTTGTAGCATTTGGTAGGATATCATTTACGTGTGCATACAATTTTGATAGTGCAAACGAATATTAAGATAAAATTATTTGTATTGTATGAATTATTTGTTATAGTTATGCTTGATTGAATATGAGTGTATGCTTCCATGATTATATGACTACTTAGTATGATTGATTATGGGTAAACTAGTTGTTGTACCTTAGAACCCTAAACTATGATGTTATGGGTTGTCTTGAGGTGTAGTTATTTTGATCTTATGGTAGTAATAGTAGCCTATAATTTATTGTGTGTTTTATCTAGGTGGTATACATAGTGGTCATTATTTCCAGTTTGAGATTGAGTTTAAATTAAGACCCATTCATGCATAAATAATTATGTGTATATCTTGCTTTCTCCTTTGTTAGCATGTGATGTGATATTTTTGCTAAGAGGATGAAATCTATATGAGTTTTTTGAATTATATACTATAATATATATGTTTATTTTTAGACATCATATTGAAGATACTAATAAGTAGTGAGACAGATTCCACTAGCTCAGATAGTACCACCAATAGATAATCCAATCAAGTGATGTGTTTTGAAATTGACCAATCTAAATTATTGTATATTATTTAAATTTTTTGGTCAAAGTAATGTAGATATACATTGTCATTTCATATGTTTGATTTACATGTTGTGCGATATCATGTTAGAATAGATTTTTTTATGGTACACTGCATGTTTTTAGAAATCTTACAACACATAAGGTACTATCATGTCTCATTGGATTCTCGCACCATTATATCTATCTATCTGTAAAGTGAGGGCCATTTCCTAATAAGAGATTGTATGAGAAATCGTTGGTCTGTGGTTGGTGTGGTAAATCACTTGGATGATGTTCTCCCTCCTCCACTGTAGTACTACATGGAGACAACACTTGAGATTAACAGTGATACATGAGTTGGTTCGACTAAAAATCTGGAAAGATTGGTATTTGGTTATTATATTAGATTGTATGCTTGAAAAAATATAATTGTATTATGTATTTGTATATTTGAACAGTAGTTGTTGTATTATGAGACTAGCCAAAGCTATGTTCTATTGTATTTAATTTTCTTAGAGTTGTATAAGATTTATATTGTATGCAGTATTTGAATTAGAGTACTATTGTTCTTAATTATGGTTTTGATTTATTGTATTATTTTATTCTGTGGAATGAATGTTATTGTTTTAAAAAAATTACTACTTTTTAAAAAGTACAACTTAAGAGGTTGTCACAATAAAAAACACTGATTTCAAAACACTGAAAAAAAACTCACCAAAGATGAAATGTATCACCGCAAGGTACTAAAAAATGAGTAACAACTAAAGTCAAGAGAACAAAACATATGCTACAAGACATCTCAAGAAAGCAAATGACTCAATACTTAAACATAATGCTGAAAAGGTGCACTGGATGAAATAAAGGCCATCAAATAAAGATGTACTCAGTGAACTCAAAAGTCTCAATGAAACTCAAATCTACACAAGTGGTTTAGATCCGTTGCTTGATCGTAAAAAAATAACTGACACTGGAATTCATTAGAATAGCTCTTACGAAAAGAGATTGTCAGATGTGTCGATAATGCAAAAAATGTTCACCAACTAAATTTGATCAATTGGCAGAAGATGTGGTGCACCAAGGGTTAACAAGGAACATAACCACTGAAGAAGTAGGATATACACCATACCCCCCATACTGCTGACTTAGTGGAGTGATGCAAAAAAAAAAATTCTGAGTGGGTTAAATCCACTACTCGAACACTAACATGTTAACATTGTATTCACCAAAATAGCTACTCTTTAAAAGGAGATCAAGTTCCACAACAAATCTAAAGAAGATTGTCAACTGTTAATTAAGTTTTGAAGATACAAAATAACTATCTCTCAATAAGATGGCCTTGGTGGTGATGGGAAAGCCAAGCAATGAAAAAAGTGAAAATGTGCCCAAAATAGAGCACACAAATGCATGAAGGTAGACAAGGATGAATTGACAAACTCTCTTTGGCACTTTATAACTCAATCTAAGTACAAAAAATAATCTCAAAATAAAAAACATCAAATAATGCAAGAAACTCAGATGTTGTCAATCTATAGAAGATGCTATCAAGAATAAGAGAGTTGATCTTAAAATAAGGAAGCAATGTGTAGACAAAAACACAAGTGTTGTAAAAATGTACTAAAAAATGTAAGACGTCAGGGTCTACCAAAAATGAGTCTATAAGTGCAAAAAGTGACACAAAAATACAATGCACACTCAAAACGAGATGTCAGACTCCACCAAAAAATGTGTCTGTTGATGTGCAAAGTGTGATGACAAAGACAACAATGTAGGTCAAGAGGGTACAAGCATAATAACAATGAACTCCAAGAAATGAAGGTAAGGAGAAACAAAAATAAATTTGTTTTATCTATAAGGAGCTTCCTACTAGACCGAACCTCACCCTTCGTCTTCGACAAACAATATAGAAAGTATATATATATATATATGTTTACAAATGTTTCCCACAATAATAATCATCCCACTAATTATAAATGGCCCTAACAAAAATATTTGTCTCCAATTAAAAAATAACCCCCTCTTTAAATCACCATTTTGAAATGGTCCCTCCACATTAGTTTTTCCTTTTATAAATACCTCAAGTGGAAAAATTAAGTCCATCTAAATTAAAAAAGCTTCGCCACTTTAGTAAAGTTGGCCACTAATGAAATCATACTTTAAAAAAACCTCCATATGTTTGCATGAAGTAGTGATTTGGGTTGATTCTATTTTTAAAAATATTAAAACACCTCTATATGTAAAAAAATCACGAGCTTGAAACGTGGTCAAAGCAGTTGGCACTACGTGGAGGATTCCGAAGGAAATAGTTGTGATTAATAGAAAACCACATCATTACTAATGCAAATGCATGCATACGTGTGTTGTCATGAAATTTTACATTTCAAGACAACACCTCCAATTTCACTCTCACAAACAATTGGAATTTTTTTAATAATATGGATGGTAATTTTTTGTTTACAAAATAGATACCGACTTTGTAGCTCAATGGACAAAGCTTGAGTTGTATATTGAGGTTTACTTTTTTAGAGTTTTGATGACAAAGTTGAGCGTATTAATGATCTCTTGACTATGCCTCTTTTGGTAAGAGAAGGTCATGCCTTGGAGTCAAGTCCCACACTTGAAAGCAAAGTTATACATGATAGTCATAATGAGATGAATGATATTGGACAATGCTACAGACAAATTTCTCATCTTTGGACTACGAGGATCCATAAAAGATGAGATACTACAAGATGACTTCACAATTTCTTGTATCGTGAAAACACAAAAATGTGTCAGCACTTAGGGTAGATACAAGTAGTACAAGATTAGACAGAGTTGATAAAAGATTGAGAAAGAAGCTAAAATTTGCCTAAGTCTAGCTTTGGTGGGTTTTATTCCCATATTAGGCACATCTTCTAATTTTGATAATGTATTTAGACACACATCAGATTATATTACCTTCTTGAGTAGAGTCATAAATCTTGATATTGGTCTGAACATTGTAAAAAACTTTACAGCATACAAAATGCACCTTTAAATCTCACAACATGCAAAATAGACTTCAAAAACTCAAAAAATGTTTCATGAGGTTAAAAAACCCAAAAATATGAAATAGACTCCAAATAACCACAAAATGTTTTAAAAAGTCCAAAGTTCTACAAAATATTTTATATCCTCAAAAGTCGATAAAATATTAAATAACTCTTTAAATCCTACCCAAAAAAAATAATATTGTCAACTATAAAATCTCCCATAATATTTTAAACCCCTCCATATTCCTCAAAGTGTTTTAACAGCTTTAAAAGCCCGCATATATGTTTTAAAAGCATTAGAATCCCTCAAGTGTCTTCTAAGCTTTATTTTTTCGTAAATTATTTCATTAAGTGTGAAAATTTCACAAGGTGTTTGATAAGGTTTCAAAGCTTGCATACATTTTCAACTTCATCCTTTTATCCCTCCACGTAACCACCATGTTTCCAAACTATGAGAATTGCATGGTATGTAAAGTTTTATTTTTAAAAAGGTGACCATGTGGTGTTACCTAAGATTTTCAAAAAGAAACTTTTTCCCACTCATTAAAAATCCATGGATTTTGGCTTAATGGTGGGTTATTAAAAAAATTGTGGTTTTATCCTTTTAAATGATGAGTTATTAAAAAAATATGGTTTTTATCTATTTTTAAAGGTGGGTTTTGTTTCATTCATGGTATTTTCTATTTTAAATCTTTTCAATGGTGGTTTTGATTATAAAAATAGTGGTTTATAGTTTTGGAAGTGAAGTTTTTCCCGGAATAAATGTGGTTTTACCAAGAAAGCACTTGGGTTTTGCTTCTTAAATTGTTGTTTCGGCATAGAACCCACGGTATTATATGAAATTTGTGAGTTTTGAGTTTTGAAAGGTTCTTTTGAACATGTAAACCCCGGTTTTGCATGAAAGTATAGTTTTGGTTATTTTGGAGGCGATATTTGTACTCAACAAGTTCTTTATGAATTTGACAGAGGTTTCCAGTGTTCATTGTGTCCTACATAAGGTGTGGATGAAAGAGCCATAAGTTAAAACAACATAGTTAATGAAAGAATTAAGGGTGGATTTCTTTGCATAGGTGAATTCATTTGTAGATTAATGAACTTGAGTAAATAAGAAATCAAGCACATGACATAATATAGAAGAAGGTGAGAAATTCCTTGTAGTGGAAATAAATTTGAAACAATTGCATGTGTATGAATTGGCATTCATGTCATGCACCTATGAATTTTGAGGACACATAGGGATGGTTCTTTGTATTAAAGAGTCAACGAAGCTTGCATCATAGGATATGACTGCTTGTATGCAGAGGCTTCCAAATTTAATACTAGTGATGGTACTAAGAGGTCATTAGACACCTCAAGAAGAGTATGGTGATAAAATAGATTAAAAATATTGTTCATATAACAGAGAATCTATGATAAGGAAATATGGCAAAACAATTACAATATATGTCAACATGGAATGCTTGAGGGAGAAATAAAACTTGACAAAGTATGAGGAATCAAAAATTGTCACAACGACAAAACAGGGTCCTACTCAGCAAATGGACTTGTCTTTTTACCAATAACCACCAAAAGTCTTTGTCTTTTTATTTCTCTGTTACACTTTTTGTAATAAATTAAAAAGTTGTTTTACCTTTTTAAATTCATTTGAGATAAAGTAATTGTAAAATATAGACCTTTTATCATAAAGGTGGTTATGGACGTGGTTGTGGGTAGTTACACCTATTGTAACCTAAAAATAAAAGTATGGAGCTCCTTTGTAAGGTGAGCTTCAACTGGGCTTAGGTTGGCTTTATGCCAGTTGATTTTTTTATAGTAGAATGTTTACAAGCGGAAGGAAGGAATCTGTATGTATAGTCCTATGAAGAATCAATACATAAATGATTTATAAGACTTTGTTCCATGAGATTTTCTTAATGATGATATGCATGAGTATGTCAATTCACTTTGATTTTTGTTCTTTCAATTTTCTATAATGCTATTGTTAGATAGTCAATAAATGTGAAGTTATTAAGCGTGGAAAGTTCTTTTGAATCTACATTACGAACTTTATCATTTGAAATCCTTGGTGAGATTAAGAATATGATTTTATGCTTGTTTTTATTGGAAAAATATAGAGTTGTTGAATATCTTTCTTTGTAAAGATGTCCAATCTTCTTGGTGTATGTATCATATCCATATGTTTAATATACGTCTTTCCCATCTCACTTTCATGAAAAAAAATTCATTTTATATACCTCAAATGTTGGACTATTTTGGTGAGTCTTTGTGTTTAGCTATCCAGAGTTGCCTTTCATTTTTTCTAGGATTATCATAGCAACTTTTCTATTTAACTAGCTAGAATAATCCCATTATTCCTTTTTCCTTTCCTTTCTCATTCTTCCCTTCTTTCCATTTTCCCCATCTTTCCCTTCATTTCCTTTCTATCTCTTTTATGTGATTTCTGGTGAAAAGTACAAAAACCCCCAATAGAAAACATTTTTATTGTAAATAACTGTGAATAGCTTTTCCCCTACTTTTCTCTTTTTGGCTTTCAACAAAAGTAGCACTGCCTGCGAATAGAAGAGGGACTTTGTCTTATGTTGCTGACTAACGCAAGGACTCAGTTCCCACATTGCTGACTCAAAAGCACCAATTTGTCCCCCTAACAATTTTTTGAGCCAACAAGGTGTCACCAAGCATCATGTGAGAAATACAAGCAACTATCATAATTGTGCATAGCCCAGGTATTGCACATAGCTCAGAAAATGCGCAATCTATTAGAGTGACATACCAAGTGAGGGATAGAACAAATCTTCCCTATACAAAGAACCCTTGTGATGAAGCTATTGTCCCCCCAAAATATCACTCATTTTTGGGACAACATTTGAACTATTTTGGTCCTACAGACCAAAATCCTCTCTTCCCCTTTCAAAAATTGTTCTGAGCATTCAGGTTCTTCATTTTTCAAAGCTTTCTCAGAAATCTATGAACTCTACAGGCTTGAATCTACGGACTCTGCAGGCTTGAATCTACGGACTCCGCAGGCGCAATTCTACAGACTCTTTCAAGGGATTCAAATCTATGGACTCTGTAGATATGTTTCTATGGACTCAACATGCTTGAAGTTAGCAGGTTCAAAGGCTTCTACAGGCGAGTTCAATCAAAAGAGCAAGTTTCCAATGCTTAGTCATTTTCAGGATTGGTTCAACTAAAAATGTTCATTGGCAAGCTTCTAAGCAAGAAATGAACCATTGAACCAAATTGGTTCAATGGGTTCAACGGGTTCAATCAGTTCAAAGAGATCAAAACACTTAGACAAAAAGATGGCTTCAAACACAAGATTGAACCATTGAACCGTTGAACCAAAGTTGGTTCAATCGATCGATTCAATCGACAGGTTCAAGGGGCTGCCCCAAAGCCAAAAGAACAAGTGCCCTTACAGAGGGTTGTGAACCAAGCCAAGTGCCCTTGCGGAGGGCAGCAAGCAAAAGTGGACAAAGTGAACTCCTTCAGAAAAGTGAACAAGGCAAAAGACAAAGCGAAATCCTTCGAACAAATTGTCCGAAGGAATTCGCCCGAAAGACAAAGCAAAAGCCCGGTGGGAAAGATGCAAAGGCAAGGAAGATTTCCTTTGGACAAATTGTCTGAAGGAATTCCTTTAGACATTCTGATCGAAGGACATAAAGGATAAAGCCCGCTGAGAGAAAGAAGCCCGAAAGCCGCCATGTGTCCATTATAAAGCAGAGCGGAATACGTCACGTGTCCTGTTATGACTCTGCGGAGTGTGACAAGTGTTTGCATCTGTGTTCGCCTTTTGAAGTTGCTCAGGCAAGACATGTCGTAGATCCCATTTTTCGTGAGTTTCTAATGAGTTTCATAACAGCGAAACTTACCACTCGTCAAAGACACAGAAAGGACACCCTAAAGACTTAGACAAGAAGGGCTATAAAGGACAAAGAAGCAACATAGATGATTCCAAAGGCAAGTTCAATTAAAGTGATGGTTTAACCAAGAGGCGAAGAAGCGATTGAACCAAGAAGCGATAGAACAAAAGAGACAAAATGAACCAATGAACCGATGAACTTTCAGTGGTTCAACGGGTTCAAGGTGCAACCTGAATCAAGCGATTGACTGAAAAGAGAGACCAAAGACTCAAAGAGAGAAGATCGATGCAAAGGACCAAAAATGTCTTCGAAAGAGTTATTTCCAGTAGGTGGAATAGTGGATTGAGTAGACTTCTGAGTGCACCAAACCAAAGATGCGGCCTATTTTCTTCCATGAAGTAAAGACAAATATGCAAAGGACCAGATGATCCATATTAAGGAGGAGACATATCAGATGAAGGGACACGCCATAGTTATGGCAACACACTGTTCTCAGCATGGTCTCTCCAGACAAAATTGGAGACGCATTGAAGACATTCACTGCAGCATGGGCCGTCCCATGGAAAAGGGCACCAATCCTTGCGTAGTGGCTATAAGTTTTTTAATTCTCTCATTTGTAAGGGAGACTTTCATTTTACAAGAGTGAAACTCTGCCCATTTTGAAATAAGAAGACTAAGACTTTGAGCTCAGGTTGTCATTTCATTTTCATTTTTATCTGAATGAGAAAGCAGGTGTTTTACAGACTTTATGTTGTTCTGACTTGTATCATTTCAAAAGATCATTCTTATGTCTGTCTTCTGAAGGTGTCCGTATTCATTTAATTTGGCAAGCAGAATTAGTGAAGGTAATAGGGAAGTGTCTTGAAACCAACTGTGGGAAGACTTTGTGCTTTCACAATTACTTTCAGTTTGTGTTTTTCTTTTCTTTTTGTGTTAAGGATTCTAGGGTGACTTTGTGCCCCCATTATCCTTTGTGATATACTCTTTGGGTAGTTGAAGTGGAAACTTTGCGTTATGCTTCATCCTGCTATTACTATACCCTTTGGTCACTAGTTATTTTACTATTTGAAAGAAACTCCTACTATTTCCTGCAAGAACACTTCTGAAAGAAGAGAAGTGCCTTCAGTGTTTACACCAGTATTTTCTCCTTTGTTTGTGTTATGGATGGTTTATGGATGGTTTATCCTGCCTCCCATGTGTTATTTTATGCTTATTTATATTGTATATAGCTCCTACGTATCTATAGGGAACCTCCCCTTGATGAGAGGAGAGATTGTCTCTGGTTGATGTAGTAAAGCTGCACACCTGGCCAACCATTCTCCCTATTGTGGTTGATCAGACCTATTTTGTTGATTAGTACACTGATTGACAAAATATTCACCCAACAGAAGCAACCATCAATAAAGGAAGGGGCATCTTAATGGAGAGGGCTATGGTGATGAATAGTCTGTTGGGTTGCCCAAATATGGCAAACTCCTTTACCAAATATGAACAAACTAGAATGGCTTAGATTCATGAAGAGCTCACTAATGGAGAATGACTACATGTAGAAGATTGTCAAAATACGTACCTAACCAACACAATGCCAAAATTTCAATCACTAGTTCAGGTAGCTTTCAACGCTATTCAACAAAAGTATTTGAACGTACCAGTTTAAGGGTGAGTCGAGTTAGGTGTTTCCTTGTCGTTGGTGATGGGGCAATCCACAGTGATGAATTAATAGCTACCACTGCAAGGAGAGGTGAAGAGATCACAACTAGGAAAAAACATGCTAAAGCCACAAAGATAGTCGACATATAGTGGTCGGTATACTATAGTAACACAACTAGTAAAGCCAAAAAAAAGGACCCAATGTCCACTGCTTTAATCAACATCATACTATGCTAATATCACGAGCAAATATTTGGAGACATTTTTATTGGTGTGAACAGAGTTATTTTCTATCTAGTTTCACCCTCAGGTGTAAACAAAGTTATCGCCCTAATCAGTTCCACTAGTTGATTGCATTTGTTGTCCCCAAAAAATGCCACTCATTTTTGGGACAACCTACGGACTATTTTGGCCTTGCACAGACCAAAATCATCTCTCCCCTTTTCAAAAAAAGATTGTTCTAACCATTTGGGTTCTTCATTTTTCAAAGCTTTTTCAGAAATCTATGGACTCTGCAGGCTTGAATCTATGGACTCTGCAGGCTTGGAACTAAAAACTTCACAGATGGTTTCTACTGACTCCACAAATAGATGTTTATGGACTCTTTCAAGGTTAGAGAAAACTACGAACTTGGCTTCTACGTACTCTGCAGGTAGGCTCAAATTTATGGACTCTCAAGGTTGGTTTCTACGGACTCTGCAAAAAAGAAACGGGTTCAACACTTAGCCAAATAACGAAGAATGAATCGATTGAACCATTGAACCGTTGAACCAAAGTTGGTTCAATCGGTAGGTTCAAGGGGCTGCCCCAAATCCAAAGGAACAAGTGCCCTTGCGGGGGGCAGTAAGCAAAAGTGGACAAAAGTTAGGAACCCCTCAGGAAAATGGCTAAGTCTAAGAGGCTGAAAGAATACTTTCGAGAGGATTTTCTCAGAAAAATGTTAAGGCAAAGTTCCTTTGGACTTTTTGTCCGAAGGAATTCACCCAGAAGAAAAGTACGAAGAAACATAAAAGAACAAATGGCCAAGTAACAAGAAACTTTCCTTCAGACATTTTGTCCGAAGGAATTCTTTCAGGGTTTTTGCCCGACGAAAAAAGCTCGCTGAAGAAGTTGAAGCCCGAAGGACAAGTACCCTTACGGGGGGCACTTGACGACAGAGAAAGGACCGTTTTAAAAGCTCAAGCAAAGATGTAGAAAGGAACTTTCATGGACTTAGACAAAAAGGGGCTTCAACGGATGAACCAAATAAACCGAATGAATCAAATAAACCACTGAACCAAAAGGTTCAACGGGTTCAAGGTTTAAAGGTTCAACCAGATCTTAGAAAGATAAAGGAAGCAATGTTTGAGCGAAACGTAGAATAAACCAATGAACCGATTGAAATTTGAACCGAAAGAGTTCAAAGTTCAATGGTTCAACATGGTTCAAAAGTTCAAAGGTGGCCTCAGTCAAAGAAAAAGCGACACACAAGTGGTTCAATGGATGGTTCAACCAAGAAGCGATAGAACAAAAGAGACATAATGAACCAATGAACCGATGAACTTTCAGTGGTTCAACGGGTTCAAGGTTCAACCTGAATCAAGTGATCGATTGAAAAGAGAGCCTGAAGACTCAAAGAGAGAAAATCGATCCAAAGGACAAGAAATGTCTTCGAAAGAGTTATTTCTAATAGGTGGAACAGTGGATCGAGTAGACTTCTAAGCGCACCAAACCAAGGACGCGGCCTATTTTCTTCCATTAGGTAAAGACAAATATGCAAAGGACCAAACGGTCTATATTAAAGAGGAGACATATCAGATGAAGGGACACGCCATAGTTATGGTAGCGCAGTGTTCTCAGCATGGTGTCTCCAGATAAAACTGGAGATGCATTAAAGACATTGACTGTAGCATGGGCTGTCCCATGCAAAAAGGTGTCAATCCTTGAGTAGTGGCTATAAGTTTGTTAATTCTCTCATTTGTAAGGGAGACTTTTCATTTTTTACAAGAGCAAAACTCTACCCATTTTGAAAGAAGAAGACTGAGACTTTGAGCTCAGGTTGTAATTTCATTTTCATTTTTATCTGAATGAGAAAGCAGGTTGTTTACAGACTTTGTGTTGTTTTGGCTTGTATCATTTTAGAAGATCATTCTTACGTCTGTCTTCTGAAGGTGTTCTTATTCATTTAATTTGGTAAGGAAAAGTAGTGAAGGTAATAGGGAAGTGTCCTGAAACCAACTGTGGGAAGACTTTATGCTTTCACAATTGCTTTCAGTCTGTGTTTTTTTTTTCTTTTTGTGTTGAGGATTTTGGGGTGACTTTGTGCCCCCATTATCCTTTGTGATATATTCTTTGGGCAGTTGAGGTGGAAACCTTGCGTTCTGCTTCATCTTGTTGTTACTATGCCCTTTTGATTACTGGTTACTTTACTACTTGAAAGAAACTCATGTTGTTTCTTGCAAGAACACTTCTGAAAGAAGAGAAGTGCCTTCAGTGTTTTCACCAAGATTTTCTCCTTTGTCTGTATGCATCATGTCTGAAAGAAGAGAGATGGATGGTTTATTCTGCCCCCATGTGTTATTCTCTGCTTACTTATTTTGTATATAGCTCCTACGTATCTATAGGGAACCTCCCCTTGATGAAAGGAGAGATTTGTCTCCGGTTGATGTAGTAAAGCTGCACACCTGGCCGCTCAATCTTCCTGTTGTGGTTGATTAGACCTGTTTTATTGATCAGTACGTTGATTGACAAAATATTCACCCAAAAGTTTATTGGCGACTCTGCTAGGGACAGTAATTTTGTGCAATTTGGAACCTTAAGTATCAAATTGAAACATCACCTGTGTCTTACCCATTATCATTATAACCTTATCCATGAATTTCGATGTGGAAGAACGAATTGCTCCAGTGCTTTCCCATTGTTAATTTTTCCTCCCCAGCCTCGCACAACAGTTTTTTGCTACTCTGTTGGGGATGAATGTGCAGTCTGAAGCCTCAAGTTTCAGATTGAAGCAGTTCCTTCCCTTATCCATTATACAGACTCTAGTGACTTCGTTACGTGTCCTACCCATTATTCATTATAGCCTTACCATCTTCCTCCACCTCTGTTATATTATCTGGTCTGCAAAACCAGAGTTGCTGGGAAAGAGTGCGCAGTTTGAAGCCTCAAGCCTCAAGCTGAAGTAGGGCCAGTCATTTTCCTTTTTTGATTCACAATCTGGCCACTCCACCCAGGTTTGTTATCCCTATTTTACATAATTAAATCATGGCAGTTCGAGGCCCCTGGGGTAACTCTTTTGGCCCACTCAACTTGACTCCACCTCTGCATGAACTCCCACATAGTTCAAGAAAGAATTTCCCCAAATTCTTTGGTGATGGGATAGTTCACCCTGATAAACACATTGCAGCCTTCATAATAGCCTGTCGTGTTATTGAGGTGAAAGTTGAAGACGTGGTAGTCAGGTTTTTTGTGGAGACACTACAAGGTGTTGCTGCAGACTAGTTCTACCATCTACAAGCTGGATCAATGACTGACTGGGATACACTCAAAGCCAAGTTTGAAGCCAAGTTCAAGCCTGCAAAGGATGCACATGATTTCCTGGCCCAGCTCACTCAGATGAAGAAGGAACCTCATGAGCCTATGAGGGATTTTATTGCCAGGTTCAACAAGGTGAGGCACAGGATGTTAGGTTGTGGAGCTAAAAGCTTCACCAGGATGAAAACAGGAGGAGGTTTCTTAGTGTGATAGCAACTGACATCGGCATGCTCAATCGACGTCAGTCATATTTAGTGCAAGGAAAACTGACATCGATCAGGAGTCAGCCGACGTCGGTCACCTCCAAACAGACAGGGACCGACGTCGATCGCCTGTGCGGTTCCAAAACTGTCAGTTTCATGAATAGTTTGTTAACGAATCAGTTGTTTGCATGTTAAAGACTAATTTTAGTCTTGAACTACGGTTTCTAATTATTGTAATTAGATGTCTAATTATTGTTTGCATGGGATCTATTTAATAGATTCATGGGTTGTATTGTAAAGTGTGCTAGATAGAGAGAGCAAGGTTAGCTCCTTCAGAGGGAAGAGAGCAAGGTTAGCTCCTCATAGTGCCACAGTGCCAAGTGTGTATGATCAAGTAGATCTGTGGGAGAGCAAAATCTGATAGAAGATTCACAGGGGTGTTGGTGTGTAAGATCTCGGTCGACAGGTGTGCAAGGCCAGGTTGATCTGCGGTATAGCAAGATCAAGTGAGATCTACATGTGTAAGTAAGATCCAAGATTTTTAGGTTGTTGCAAGATCAAAGAGATCTACTTGGAGTACGTGGTGTACTCAGACTTGAGTATGTGTGTATACTCGGTGGTACTGGCAGAAGTGATACTAATTGGTGGAGGTGAACAACAACTCTGTGTTTGAGTTGTTTGTTGTGACCATAATTGAGAGAGAGCTTTGAGGGAAGATTACTGAGAGTCCTAGAGGTGTGGGAAGCCTCAAAGGTGTAAGAAGAGTGTGGCACTTCTTTGTTGTATTTCCTTCTGAAAGAGTATTAATACAATTGGGTATTGTCTCTCATATTCTGTGCTATTTCTGAATTCTAGTTATTCTTTTACTTCTGGTTAAATTCTGTGTTTAGTTGCCAATACAAAGGTAATCAAGTGTGCTCTTAAATCTGACAAGTTGTGTCAGAGCTTTGTGAACCCAGTTCCTATCACAGGATTCCCATGGTCGCCCAGCCGACACCTCAGAATCTCAAATGCTTCTTCATCAACTCACAGCTGCCTAAAGTGAGTTTTCTGTTGAGATGGGCTAGACACATAAACCTTGAGGCTGCTCAAGACTTGGCTACTGAGCTAGAAGATGACTTTATCTTGGCAGGAAAGATAAGGAGAGATCCTAACAAAGGTAAACCCTCTTCATCTTCTGAATACTCACCCACAGCCACCATTGACCCAATGGTACAAAAGCTGGCAAATGAATTGCTAGCTTTGAAAAGGCAAATGGCATAAGGTACGTTTTTTACTCCTCTATATAAAGATATACCAAGGAGGACATTCCCAATCAGCCATATCAAGGCAACGCTACCAGAAGTGAAGGGCAACCAAATCGCCTTCCTCCCTCACAGAGGAACCTTGTCCTTGAAGCACCTCCAACCAACTCAGCAGTTGGATATCTGGAAACAGAACATGTTTCTTATTTCCAACCTGAGTTCGAGCAAGAAAATGGTGTTGATCTCTTCAAAGAGGATCTAGAAGAAGCAGCTGACAACTCTCACATTGGTTTCCTGAATTACCAAGATGAACCCAAAAGTGAAGGTGAAGCAGTTGAAGAATCATACGTAGTATTCACCCAGTCTGAGAATCAGTCAGCCTAGCACGCTGATAAAGAAAGAACAAAGGAACGAACCCAGCCTGTAATTCCAATTGCTAAGCGGGAAACCACTTTGCCTTTTCAGTCAAAGGACCCAGTGATTGCCAAGAAGGTTAGTACATCAAACATATCTGCACCTTCTACTTCAACTTCGCAGATCAGTCCTCCCCCTCCCAAAAACTGAAAGGATGAACTCCCATCCTCTCTTCCAAGTCCATCTCAGTCATTTGACATGATTGATCATGTCAAGAAATTTGAAATTTAAAAGACTGAGTTTGAATCCCTGCAAGCTAATCCTGAGCAATTACACATTGGTGGAGAACCAGGTGTGGACCTGTCTGAGGCAAAGATTGTGGTTACCCAAATGTTTGCCCTTGCTGCTCAAATTTTGTTTGAGCCTTCAAGTAGGGGTGATTACTTCTTGACCACAGAGGACAAATTACTTCTTGACCATAGCGGACACTCATGTCCCAGCTAATGAAAGTCCTGTAGCTAGCAATCCAAGATTTCATCTAAACAAGGCATCAGAAAAATTGGTAGGGCGCAGTACAAATCAAGAAGGATCTTCCATCTCCCACGAAGAGAAATTTGATAGAAGATCAGCTTCTGATGATGCTTGGATCCTGGAATCTGATGGCAACAATTCTTCCACAGCTAGATGCAGATCTCTGTTGCTCGGATTGAAAATTGCTCAGGGTGAAGAGGTCAAACTCCTTCACACCAAAGGAGATGCTGCGCTGATGGTTTGTCAGGAGTTTGATGCTGACAATCAAAGCATGTGATGGACTGAACCAGCAGAACAAGTTATGATGGTGGACCATACTGCTGTATTCTGAAATCAGTAAAAGGAACTCTTCGCCAAGAGAACAAGGAGTTATGGTTTTCAATTTGAAGACCACGTCCTGCCATGGGGCAAGAAGAAGAAAGAGCCAAGAGGAAGACAAAAAAAATTGGTTTCTTGGTGGAGAATTCCATTCGCCCATCACCGTTTCTGGGGACAAAATGGTTTCCTACTAGTTTATCAGGATAGCACACCATTTTCACTGTCTCATAGTGGGCAGCATCTGAAGCGCTTCAAATCTTGAGGCATTAGATAAGATCATCTGTACATATGTATATTTGTATAGTCTTTAGTTCTGTTTTGTGTTTTTCATTTTCATTTTTGAAGCCTTTCTTTTTGGGTAGCATGACTCCGTAGCCCAATGACACACTTCAAGGCACTGGAGATTCTAGTTTCTACTCCCCTCAGCTGTTCCAAGTTTTCAACTGAAGGTAGTTCCCCAACTGGAGCCAGCTGTTGTCCCCGAAAAATGCTACTCATTTTTGGGACAACCTACGGACTATTTTGGCCTTGCACAGACCAAAATCATGTCTCCCCTTTTCAAAAAAAATTATTTTGAGCATTCGGGTTCTTCATTTTTCAAAGCTTTTTCAGAAATCTATGGACTTTGCAGGCTTGAATCTACAGACTCTGCAGGCTTGGAGCTACGAACTTCACATATGGTTTCTACGGACTCTTTCAAGGTTAGAGAAAACTACGAACTTGGCTTCTACGGACTCTGCAGGCAGGCTCAAATCTACAGACTCTCAAGGTTGGTTTCTACGGACTCTGCAGGAAAGAAACGAGTTCAACACTTAGCCAAATAATGAAGAATGAATCGATTGAACCAAAGTTGGTTCAATCAATGGGTTCAATTGGTAGGTTCAAGGGGCTGCCCCAAAGTCAAAGGAACAAGTGCCCTTGCAGGGGGCAGTAAGCAAAAGCAGACAAAAGTTAGGAACCCCTCGGGAAAATGGCTAAGTCCAAGAGGCCGAAAGAATACTTTCGGGAGGATTTTCTCAGAAAAATGTTAAGGCAAAATTCTTTCAAACTTTTTGTCCGAAGGAATTCACCTGGAGGAAAAGTCTGAAGAAACAAAAAAGAACGAATGGGCAAGTAACAAGAAACTTTCCTTCAGACATTTTGTCTGAAGGAATTCTTTCAGGCTTTTTGCCCAACGAAAAAATCCCGCCGAAGAATTTGAAGCTCGAAGGACAAGTACCCTTGCAGGGGGCACTTGACGATAAAGAAGGATCATTTTAAAAGCCCGAACAAAGACGCAGAAGGAAACTTTCACGGACTTAGACAAAAAGAGGCTTCAACGGATGAACCAAATAAACTGAATGAACCGAATAAACCATTGAACCGTTGAACCAAAAGGTTCAACGGGTTCAAGGTTCAAAGGTTCAACCAAATCTTAAAAAGATAAAGGAAGCAGTGTTTGAGTGAAATACAGAATAAACCAATGAACCGATTGAACTTTGAACTGAAAGAGTTCAAAGTTCAATGGTTCAACATGGTTCAAAAGTTCAAAGGCGGCCTCAGTGAAAGAAAAAGCAGCACACAAGTGGTTCAATAGATGGTTCAACCAAGAAGCGATAGAACAAAATAGACAGAATGAACAAATGAACCGATAAACTTTCAGTGGTTCAATGGGTTCAAGGTTCAACCTGAATCAAGCGATCGACTGAAAAGAGAGCCCGAAGACTCAAAGAGAGAAGATCGATGCAAAGGACCATAAATGTCTTCGAAAGAGTTATTTCTAGAAGGTGGAACAGTGGATCGAGTAGACTTCTGAGCGCACCAAACCAAGGACGTGGTTTGTTTTCTTCCATGAAGTAAAGACACATATGCAAAGGACCAGATGGTCCATATTAAGGAGGAGACATATCAGATGAAGGGACACACCATAGTTATGGCAGCGCACTGTTCTCAGCATGGTCTCTCTAAACAAAATTGGAGACACATTGAAGACATTGACTGTAGCATGGGCCGTCCTATGGAAAAAGGCACCAATCCTTGCGTAGTGGCTATAAGTTTGTTAATTCTCTCATTTGTAAGGGAGACTTTTCATTTTTTACAAGAGCGAAACTCTGCCCATTTTGAAAGAAGAAGACTGAGATTTGAGCTCAGGGTGTAATTTCATTTTCATTTTTATCTGAATGAGAAAACAGGTTGTTTACAGAGTTTGTGTTGTTCTGGCTTGTATCATTTTAGAAGATCATTCTTACGTCTGTCTTCTGAAGGTGTTCTTATTCATTTAATTTGGTAAGCAGAATTAGTGAAGGTAATAGCGAAGTGTCCTGAAACCAATTGTGGGAAAACTTTGTGCTTTCACAATTGCTTTCAGTCTGTGTTTTTCTTTTCTTTTTGTGTTGAGGATTCTGGGACGACTTTGTGCCCCCATTATCCTCTGTGATATACTCTTTGGGCAATTGAGGTGGAAATTATGCATTCTGCTTCATCCTGCTGTTACTACGCCCTTTTGATTACTGGTTACTTTACTAGTTGAAAGAAACTCCTGCTGTTCCCTGCAAGAACACTTCTGAAAGAAGAGAAGTGCCTTCAGTGTTTTCACCAAGAATTTTTCCTTTGTCTGTGTGCATCATCTATGAAAGAAGAGAGATGGATTGTTTATTCTACCCCCATGTGTTATTTTTTGCTTACTTATTTTGTATATAGCTCCTACGTATCTATAGGGAACCTCCCCTTGATGAGAGGAGAGATTTGTCTCTGGTTGATGTAGTAAAGCTGCACAGCTGGCCGACTAATCTCCCTGTTGTGCTTGATTAAACATATTTTGTTGATCAATACGCTGATTGACAAAATACTCACCCAACAACATTCACACCTTATTTAATTAAATTTACTTAGGTGTTTTAAATATTTGTCTTACCTCACAAGATCATGACACTTGTCACACTCATATGCAAGGTTGGTGAGAGGTTAGTCTCACCTCATAGGATCATGACACTTGTCACAATCTTGTGTAGGGTTGGTGAGAGGTATTTAGTATAAATACCCCCTATGTAAGCTTGTTTTGTTACACCAAGTGAATGAATGATTCATGCACAGTCTTGAGTTTAGTATTCATTCGCATTCCCTAGTCTAAGTGCTTCCCTAGGCCTATTAGATTTTTATCCAATCTTACATGGTACCAGAGCGGATTAAGGTACCTAGGGTAGTCTAATAGAGATTATAATCTATGAATTTCTCTTATTGTCCGTATGCTCTTCTCTTACATCTGTAGGATGGTCTTGAGAATCAAAAGGACATGAGAAGAATAATCAAATTTTTGGGGGAGCTTCTATTGAGTGTTTCAATTACAGGGCTTTTTTTGACATTTTAGAAGCATGTTGGAGCTCACCGTCATGTCCAGAACATTTTGTAGCACTCTCGATTGTTTTAGTTGAGCAGTGGAGGCTACATCATCAAATAGATTTGTACAACGGTTTTGAATGCATCACGCAGATTATTAGAACGAAATTTGAAAGTTTTTTTTCAAAAAACACATTTTTTTGTCAAATTACTTTTTAAAAATTTTCCCCTTGATCTCCTTTCTCAAAAAAAAAATCCGATTTTACCGATCAATTGTAATTTTTTTCTCTAGTTTTTTTAAACCAAAAAAAACATATTTCTATTATTGTAAAATGAAAACTAGCTTTAAAAAAATCGGAAGAACAAGTTTTTTTTAAAAAAAACTTTTTTGTTCGATATTTTCGAAACAAAAAAAGATCAAATTTTTTAAAAAGACTTAAAAAAAATCAAAGTTTTTTGAAATTAAAAAAAAAAAAAGACTCACGGCCTGTGTGTACAGACTGTGGCCTGCTAAAGAGCCGCCGGCTCTTGGTTGGGGTGTCGTCCAACTCCACGGCCTACGGGCTGTGGGTGGGGAGTGACCCCAACACAAAGATCGTAAGGCCCTTTGTGGGGCTTCCCACCACCACCAAGCCATCGACCTTGGCGTGAGGCACGCCCTCCACCAGGCCTCGGCCATATTTTTTTTCAATAAAAATATCAATGATCTTTTTTCTATGTTTTTTTTATTTTTTTACAAAAAAGAAAAACACGTCAACAACTATCAGAGGACTGCCAATTTGAATTTCACATTCTTGTGTTTGCAAAATTTTGGATTATTGAAGGAATCCAAAACTAAAAAAACCAGAACTTCAAAACGTCTCACATTGCTATCAATTTTGGGATTGTTGGGTCTTCAAATTCCCAAGTGCCTGCAAATTTTGGATTTTTCAATCAATCTGGTGTGCTAGTTTTTCAAACATCCCATGTTTTCCATGCTCTTGATTTGGTCTAATTTGGCTAGGAGGAGGATAAATCTAAATGAAATTTTGTTTTTTTATTGCACGTGAAAATTGTTTTTTTTTTGGGGTCAAATCTGACGGCCTTTGCGAAATATGATGGACTTCTAAACTTGGTGGACCTCTAAATATAGCAAAGTTCTAACGGTATTTATGTTAAAATTAGTGGATTTTTAAACTTAGTGACAATTTTTCTAACTTTGGAAACATTGTGTATGGACCTCCTCTTCGTTGGCATTTTTGAATTTGTAATTCAACTTCAAACATTCATATCTTGATCACATAACTTCCGTTTTCCACGTAATTTTTTTTTATTTGAGCTACCCTTTCGTGCTCTCTGCACCAGTGTAGATGGTTTTCAATTTTAGTGTCTGGGTTTTTCAAAAATTGTAGATTCTCAACTGTGTCCCTGCTTAATCCTAGTTTTGGGATCTTCAAAGTGACATAAATTTTACATATAAGTTTGGATCGAGGCACTTCATTTTTTGAAAATGCGTAATTTTTTGTATACTTCACACTAGTACTAATAATGGCACTTAGTTTTGTGCCAAAATTTTAATTTAGTATATGCTCATTGCAGAAGAATTTATAAAACATTGAAATCATTTTTGCTTGGGGGAATTCTTCATTTAGTTGATTTTGGGATGGTTATGTCGGTGTCTTGGTCTCCACATTTTGTGTGTGTGTTTGCATTTCTTTACCATGGGTAATCCCACTTTTCCTTTGATAACTCCATATAACCACAATACATGGAAATCTCATGCATGGAGTGCACTAATGGGGAAAGGATACACTCAATACATTAAGGGTACATTTACATAACCCATTGATCCTAAAGAAAAGACTACATGGTTGATTAAACACACCAAAACAATTGGCTATCTACGCACATTTATTTTTTTAGATATATTGTTTCACATTGGTCAATGTAAATTGCCTAGGTGGCATGGGACATCCTTAAGAAACTATATGGTAAAATGGATGAGGTCAAAGGGTATCAAATTGACAATGAACTCTCCAATCTCGATCCGTCTTCTTTTGACAATATTTAAGACTATGTAACTAAGGTAAATGAAATCCATACACAACTCAAATAATGTGGAATTGATAAAAAGGATGTTCAAGTAATTTTCAATGTGTTTGGAAAGCTTCCTCTTGAATATGTTGCATTTGTATCTAGCTTTCATACTCATCAGTTGATAATGGGCTAGGCCTATGCTATGCCCATATTCGAGTCATTTATTGAAATTCTAATGCTTGAGAAAACCAAGTTGATTTCTATGGGTCTTCTCAAAACCTCTAAGTCACACGCATTAATGATGAGACCTCCTCAACATTCAAAACGTCCTAAACAACAGAAGCAACAACTGCCCAAGACATAAAAAACACCTCCACAGTCTTCACATCCTGCACCAGCAACATCCTCATCTTACAAGAAGAAAAAGAATTTTCAAAAGAAGGGATGACCAACTTGCTCATATTGCAAGAAAAATGGTCATGATGAGTATCAGTGTTATGCTAAGAAAGCTGATGAACTTAAGAATTTACTCAAGAAGAAGAACATCAATTTGCCATCATCTTATACAAAGGAGTCCTCTCCTCCTACTTCTTCACAATCCAAGAAAGGGAAAGGTCAAGCACTTGTCACAACTAGTAAGTCTTCTCAAGAATGGATACTTGACTCCAGGGCCACACATCATATGGGTTCTAATCAAGAGCAATTTTCTTCGCTGGAACTTTGTTCATTTCCTCACCTTCTCACATTCTCACAGGAGAAGATACACTAGTGGAAGTTACTGGAAAAGGATCAGTTGCAATGCAAGAAGGCACTTTTTTTGATGTACTTTATGTTCTAAATTTATGTGCCAACCTTCTCTCAGTCTACTAGATCACACATCTTGGGAATGGAAAGAAAGTTGAATTCTTCCTTGATTCAATAGAAATTTGAGATCTCGAGAATAATACCTTAGTTACAATGGAAAAATCTTATCATGAGTCTCAGCTATATGCATTTTCTCATTTTGTGCCTCATTCCCCTTCTACTGCTTGATCATTCATACAGATTTGGTGAGTAAACTATGGCATGAACGGTTTGGCCATCTCAACTACCACTATCTTCAACAATGCAACTCAAAGGATATGGTACAAGGACTCCCTCCTATTCAATTTTTCAATGGAATATGTTTGGGCTATATAATCAACAAGCATCTAGAGGAGAAGTTAAACAAAGGGTTATCTTGGAGGGCTTCACGAGTCCTTGAATTGGTTCACAGTGATCTTATGGATCCATTTCCCACATTGTCTTTTAGCAAAACCCATTTTGTCATCACCTTCATTGATGACTATTCACAATTTACGTGGGTCTAATTCCTTCATTAGAAGAGTGTAGTCTTCAATTGGTTTCTAGAGTTCAAGGCTCATGCTAAAAAATAATATGAGAAATCTCTCAAAATTCTCTGCACAGATAATGGTCAAGAATTTGTGAATCATCACCTTGAGCAATTTTGTGCACTTGAATGGATCAACCTTCAACATTACATTGTCTACATACCCCAACAAAATGGTGTTGTATGAATGAATCATACCTTGAAGGAAATGGCAACTTGCATGATTTATGCTCGCTCTCTTGATCCAGAATTTTGGGCTGAAGCTATTAATTATGTTACTCACATTTAGAATCACATTCCTCATAAAGCCTTAAAAGGTGTGACTCTTTTTGAAGCTTGGTGTGGTTAGAAACCTATTGTAGGACATTTTTGATTCTTTGGCTCCCCTACATTGGCATGCATTCCTTCAAATAAATGTAAGGTTCTTCAACAATAGAGTCGACATCTCCTTTTTGTTGGCTATCCTGATGGTGTCAAGGGATATCAACTCTTAGATCCAGAGATGAAAGTGATTTTAATTTCTAGGAGTGTTAAGTTTGAGGAGACAATTTCTCCCTTGGCCTCTAATACTCCTTCTCCTCCATCCACAGTGGAATATGATGACAGTGATTTAGATGATGCATATTCACCTCCACCAGGGCCATCTTTAGTAACCATTGCAACCCCATCTTCGTCATCACCTCGATGGGTCTGACAGACTCTTCAGTTAGTAGAAACATTTATTGGGGATATTTTATACACTCAAAGGATTTAGTCACATCATCATCATCTTCCACATGTATACATTGCCCTTGCTTTTGATCCACAATATTTTTGTGAAGCATCTGGTCATGATGAGTGAGACTCAGCAATGGAGGAAGAATACAGTTCCTTGATGAGGAATAACACTTGGAATTTAGTCTCCCTTCTAGAGGGAAGGAAAATGGTTCACTGTAAGTGGATCTACCAAACCAAATATGTAGTGGATGGAACAATTGTTTATCAAAAGTTCCTAGTATTAACTACACCAAGACTTTTTCACCAATTGCTAAGATGAACTCCATTTGTTTGACTCTTGTTATTTCTATAGCTCATGGTTGGGTTGTACATCAAATGCATGTGAAGAGTGCATTTTTTCATGGGGATCTTCAAGAAGAAATTTACATGGAGTAACCACAAGGGTTCGTTGCGGACTCTTCCTTGGTTTGTCACTTGTGAAAGTCTCTCTATAGCCTCAAGTAGGCCCCTCAGGCTTGGTATGTCAAAATGGACTCATTTCTTCTATCGTCTAGATTCTCACGTTGTCATTCAGATCACTCTGTCTAAATTTTGAGATATAATGACTCCCATTTATTGCTGGTCTCTACATTGATGACTTAATTCTTACGGGGAGTTCTTCATCCATCATTGATAGTGTCAAATCTGATTTGCATGAATGATTTACTATGACTGACTTTAGGCCTTTTGCACTACTTTCTCAATATTGAGATTACCCAATCTTCTTTTGAGATCACTCTTGAACAACCTAAGTATGCTCTTGATCTACTTGATTGATTTAATATGGCTGATTGTAAGCCGACACCGACTCCCTTCTCGTTTAAAGTTAAGCTTGAGGTGAAGTGTTCCACTCCACTAGTTGATGTTACTTTGTATCATCAACTTATTGGAAGTCTCATCTATTTGACACACACCCCAACATTTGTTTTGCATTTGGCATGGTCTTTCACTTTATGCAAAAGCCACATGAACTTCATTGGAAAGTAGCCAAACATATCTTACATTACATCCAACACAATCCTAGACATGGGATACACTATGCAACAGGGATTAGTCATGACTTAGTTGGATATACAGATTCTGATTGGGCTAGAGATTCAGAGGATTGTAAGTATACATATGGCTGCAACTTTCACATTCGTTTTGGCCTCATTAGCTGGTAGAGTAAAAATCAACATGTTATTTATCTATCTTTGATTGAAGTTGAGTATTTGGGGGTCGTTAATGTCTCTACTGAGGCTATTTGGCTTCAAAATATTTTGACTGAGTTTGACATCACTATTCCACAACCATCTATCATTCTTTGTGATAATCAGAGTACTATTCAGATCTTGAATAACCTAGTTTATTATCAGAGGACCAAACATATCGAGATCCACATGTAATACATCAAGGAGCTAATTCAAAAGCAAGTCATTGATCTACACTATTGTCCTACGAAAGAGCAAGTTGCAGATATCTTCACCAAACCTTTCATTGAGAGTAAGTTCTATCATTTACGAACTCTCGTAGGGGTGTGAGACACTATTTTTGGGGGGGTCACTTGACCTTCCTTCATCATCATCTCATGGGGCAGTTTTTTCCTACAAGTTTTCTTCTTCTCTTATGTTTTGAGAGGATTAGTGTGTACATGGGTACCTCATCAAGCCTTATTGTTAAGACCCATTTCTTATTTTCTACACGATTGAATAAACCCCTAAGTTGTACTTAAGGGGGGGGGTGTTAGTTTGAATAGGGTTATTTCTTATCTAGTTCCACCGTCAGGTGTGAACAAGGTTATCTACCTAATTGATTTCATTCACACCTTATTTAGTTATGTTTACTTAGGTATTTTAAATGTTATCTCACCTCATAGGATCATGAAACTTGTCACAATCCTATGCAGGGTTGGTGAGAGGTTTGTCTCACCTCCTAGGATCATGACACTTGTCACAATCCTGTGCAGGGTTGGTGAGAGGTATTTAGTATAAATACCCTCTATGTAAGCTTGTTTTGTTACACTAATTAAATGAATGATTCATGCATTGTCTTGAGTTTAGTATTCATTCTCATTCCCTAGTCTAAGTGCTTCCCTAGGCCTATTATATTCTTGCCCAATCTTACAATTTTGACTTAGTTTTAAGTCATGTGACTAGGAATAAAAGCAGCAGACCCAAGGATAGGCAAGGTGACATAAATGTTGGATATGTCATTGCGTAGAGTAACTAAGAATGACTATGACTTATATGCCAGGCTTTGTATTCAATATGCAACAACAAGGGCATGAAGGTGGTCAAAATGTGGTTTGGAAACACTAGATATTGTCGTCTTACTACATAATGAAAGAGCCAACATTGCAAACATTGTGAGATGATCAAATTTGAAGCACCACAAATAATAGTTGTGCAATCTAGTATGGCCAATAATTGCTAAAATCAAACAAAAAAACTCTTAAACCATAAAATGTTGACCTTGATAGGTTGAATGCCTTGTGGAAAAGTATGAAGCCCTCAATAAAATATAAATGTTTGTATATATTTTCAAATCTGATTTCAACAGATAAAATTTGTGTTGAGGGGATAAGCAATGGCTACAAAAGGGAGCTCTGATACCATGATGGAGTGTTATATGCACTCTTTTAACCACATAATTACTCTTGCTTACCATTACTACAACAAGGCCATTATCAAACAAATAATATGTAGAAAAGAGTCTCTGTAAATGTATTCAAAATCTCTATGTGGTTTTTCATAACCGACCAAGTCAAAATACATGTGTCTATTAAATAGGCAAAAAGGTTGTCTCATGCAACAAATTATTGTTGCATGAATAACCTATAAAATAGGAGTATCTATTATTAATGTGCACTCAACAAATACGTGCACAAAATAGAATAACAGTTCTAACAATAAACAAATGACTCCTAAATCAAGCTTATATGCTTTACTTCAACATTGGATAGGGGTGGTTTATGCTAGTTTCCTTAGGGGATGTTGATGTCTAATAAGGGTTCGCTCTGTATGACTGATATAACATGTTCGCTTACACTTGTATGTTCTATTTGACTATGTAAGATCTCTCTATTCACTTTGAAAGCCAATGTGTACTTTATTCTTCATTAAAAAATCTTAGTTCAATGACATAAGAAGATGAATGCAATCACATGGTAAAAATAGGTTAATGATTGAATTGTGTTTGACCTCAACACCCTATGTGTTGAGTGTTGCCTACATACCAATAGTCCAAACTGGAATTAAACTCCATGTAATTATCCCATACTATAATGGTGTATGTGAAATACTAGTGCAATGCCAAATTCTAGTGCAATATTGGTGTGAATAAATTCTTCAATAATGCCCTGTGACCTTGGAGGTGTATTCAAACTTAGCTTAGAGATATTAGGGCTGTGTAGACTTTTAATTGGGAAAATAGATGCTTTTCTCTCAATGCACAATTAGATATTATGGTGCTTTTCAATGATGTTATCCTTTAGTGAATAAATGGCTCGGAAATGTGGCTTTATAGTGATCATTTTAAAATTCATTCGAATGAGACTTGCGAAACATTTAAGATGACCCATTAAGTGAATTTGAATTTGAGCAACCAGTTGTTATTTGGTGAGAGGACATAATCGATGGAATCAAACACTACTAGCGAGCGAGATTATCCTAAATGAGTGACCTTATCTGAAGAGAAAATATAGCTAAGATGAAGTGTGAATCAATCCAAAGATGAGCTTAGACTATTTGTATTTAGAAATATGGCCATTTTGTGATCATTAGTTATTTGAAGGGATGGGTCATCCACATAGGAGTGAAATAATGGCGGTCAAAAGACTGTGGAATCAAGAATGAGCTAAGTGTGTATGAGCAGTAACAAGTGAATTGTTTTAGCAATAAATGTTAATTTGTGTGTCTAAAAATAACAAAGAAAAGGTTGCAAGCTCAATGAATTCCCTTCTCCAATACTCATGTAAAAATGACCAAAAGATGATTATAGACTAAGGCAAAACTTCTTCAAAACAAAGTATGTGGGCTATGGTTTTGAAATATTTTAAGTTTTAATTATACGTACATAATTTGGATATAAAATTATTAACAAAATGAAATAGTTGTAATGAGGAAGAAGAAGTTGTGACTTGGAGTTAATTAAAGACCAACTGATAGTTTATTTAAAAGTCATAAAAATTGACAAAAATAATACTAAGAGTGAACTAAGCAATCAAAAAGGTAAATTTAAGAGGAAATAATAAAAGACACAATCAAAATCAAGAAAAACACTTGAAAATTGAAGTTTTCGGCATAAATTTAAAAACACATACGGTGGTAAAATTACTTCATTATACAGGTGGTAAAAATACAACACCGCAGTGCTTTTGCAAACCACCATTGTGGTTTTGTCATAGAGTAAAAGTTTTTAAAACTTAGGTAAAATGACCAAAATGAGAAAGACTAAGGTTTGCAAATACCAAAAAAGAGGTGAAATAATAGCAAAAGGGGGACAACTAGGTTTGATAAAGTTTTTGGTGGAGATCATTATATCATCATTAGATTTGTCATGAAATATTGCACCGTGAAAAAATTGGGTGCGTAAATATTACACCTTAGGGAGATGCCTCATCATGAGTTGGCAGTGGTGTTTTCCTGAGTAATGATATAATCAAAGGTAAATGAGATTTAGGACATATACCTCACTTTCCTATTTATCGCAACAAACCTAGTCAAGACATCATCATGACATGTAAGTAAAAGATGAGAATCAAGTGTAGTTTTATGAAAAAATAAAAAAATTGTTAACTAATAAAAACACATACAAGTTTACCATGTTTGTGGGGATGAGAATGATACCTAAATCATCCCATTGGGGGATTGATCTTGGTGTAAAGTGGTGTCAACGTATAAAATCTAACATGGAAAACAACATACTACACAATAAAATTACAAAAAATGAATTGTCAGAATCTTCAATTTTTGTCTTGTTTTGGATTAGTGTGGGAACAATTACATTGTAATATATGGGAAAAGTAGGTTTTGAAAGTAAGTTACCAAAAATATAAAGTTTTTAAAAACATAATGGCTAAGAAAATAGGCTACTTATTTGAAAAACTTCTAAAATTGGAAATCATTTGTGTTATTGAGATCGTGAAAGTTGGAGCTCTAGATCCTCGGTGATGGAATCATGCAAGAAAGCAGGAAAATTAAAGAGGATGAGGGGAGGATGGTAGATATACCAACAAAAGTGGGTGTCGAACAAGGACATGTGATTTATTTTGTCTTTTACCTTTTTACCCTAGGTTTGAAATTTTAGTGGAAAATTTGTTTGAATATGTTAAAAGTCAAATTATTTGCATGGATGGGTTGGGGGGGATGTTTAGAGTAGGGAAAGGAAAATTTTTTGTTATATTTTGGTTAAATATTGGGGTAATTAAGGGGGGTTAGGCTTGGACATGACCGGCTGGTGGAATTATCAATATCGTGGTGAAACTGACAGTCTTTGTAGACTGGTGATTACATTTTTATCACCGACAATTATATAATCATCGTTTGCATAAGGTGGCGGTTCTGCCACAGGTTGAAAAGAGTTAGAATTAGTCAAATTTTAAGTTTTAAATATTGATTCAAGTTGCTCTAACTTGTGATTGTAGGGGATTTACATCCATTGGATCATGGCCAAGGAGCAAGAGTGGATTCCTAGAGTTCTGGGTTCATTGACCACTGATGCATTAGTGACCCTAGATAGGGAAATGATACTTTGGGTTGCATAGATGGGGATTATTGGATATTCAAGAATGTTACTTTGTAACTTGTTTATTTATTAAGATGTGGACTTAAACACCTCTCTATTCTTGTAGGCTCCTAAAGAGTGGACTATTACTCTCACTAATGTATATCAAATTTTGGGATTGTTGACTATATACAATATAATGACCTTGAGAGAGGACATTGATAGGGGATAGGCCTATAGTTAGGAAAAGTAATTTGGTAATGTATATGCACTCAATGTGGGTATGCAGTATAGGGTTAGGCTAGCAGGGGTGGAGCAGTCTACGATCCTAACCCTTTGTAAAGTGATCATAGGGATCATTACCTCCTTATTAATGGGAGACAAGGGGATAAATCGCCTTCTCTAGAGATAGGATCCTATTGTCAAAGGGATATAAGAGAGAGAGAGAGAGATTAAATTCACTTGGGAACATGACATTCTATCCCACACTTATAAGGATTTATACATGGTTACTAGACTAGGGGATTTATCAATTAGCCACCCTACTGTCATCATGAGCTTAATGTTCGAGCGTATGACGCCTTACTAGTGTGGGGTAACAATTGGGGCAATAGGGGCTATCATGTATTTTAGGTGGATTAGCATGGATTTATTCAAGGATTTATCTTGGGTAGTGGGCACATTGAAAACTACAAATCTAGTGGCCATAACCTACCAGGGTGGTGCAGGTCATAATCTGGGTTCCCAGTGAAGGCACTCTAAACCACGTAGCCATCAAAGTGCTAAACGAATTCCTTAACTCATTTTATTAATCATAATGGAGTTACATTATATTATTAGCTTTAAAATGTTACATAGGGGCCCTCAACTCCTTTTTAAGAGCTTTCAACTCTCTCTCACTCATCCTCTCAATTTTGTATTTTATTAGAGTTAAGGCCTTAGGCCTTGGCTTTTCTCTCCTATAGTTTCACCTCTCAACTAACAACTAACCACTACCTCTGGCAACAACCATTTATCATCAAAAACCTCAAATGTGACCCGAATCTCCCTTTTTATAGTTATTGCGACCTCGTTGCCGGTGTGTTTGATCAAGAAAGTGATAATTATAGTTAAGTACATTTAGTGCCCAAAATTGAAATCTTGTGTTAGGTTAGCTAGGATTAGTTAGAGATTGATCTTTGTAATTTTTACAAAATGTAAATTTGATCTTGCCTTCTAGATATTTTTGTCATTTGTCATCATATTAGCTCCAACTTTGCTACATATCATCCTTTACAACTAGTTGATTATGTGATTGTATTTTCTTATCTTGGGCTCTACATTTATTGAATTATGCCTTACTTTTGTGCTCCCACTGTTGTAGGCGTTCCCTCATTCTACATGTTGTTCACTTGCCCAAATTTTCAGAACTTTGTTATCTTGCTTTTGTTATGCATGCCATTCACACACGTTTCACTTCTCCCTGCAAGTTCCTCTGTGTTGTCCTCTAGTGCCCATTTCTCTTATTTTTCTGTGCACCTCAAAACTTGTTGATGCAAAATAATTGATTTACTTGGGATTTCCTTGCATCATAAGGGGATGGATGGATAATTGGAAGATAAGGAGGTTACTCGAGCAATTTACGAGAGGGCATGATAGCTGGGACAAATGCCTTTAGGTAGAGGTTCACCCCATGGACTGGGTACCCCAATAGTGGGGGCTACAATATGTAGCCAATCTATCCATTCCATAGATAGTCATCATATGGGAGTGGGAGACTAGAGGTTCTCGGTAAGGAAGACTGGGGTGGTTGTCCCTGACACCAGGGACCCTTATCATCATAGTAGTTAGGAGGAGTTAGAGAGGAGGAACACAAGATGGGTAGCAACATGTGGAAAGAGGAGGGGGTGTTATACATGTTGCAGTACCATCTAGTGGTAAGCAAAAACAAAATACACAACCACCACCATAATAACAACAGGTTGACCCAAAATAATAACATGTTGTGGTAGGGGTAGATGGAGACTAGGTTGTCATGGGAGGTGACTAAAAACCTACTGGAAATGAGCCAACAACAAGGAGGAGAAGGAGACCAAGATGAGCTCAAATAAGGGTTCATATTCAGACTGGCAAGAGGGAGATCCAGGTAAAATCATGTTATTTCATTTTAGTTCATTTACCACATACTTTCTAGTTTATCTACTTTTGTATATTTGTGTGACTAAAGATCTAATGTATAGTTCATATGTTTATGATCTCAAAGTCAACTACACAGTCAAGGACCTTAATCAAAGATAATCTGGTCAACTTACCCATACAGGTATTGGTATCAACAAGGGTCAAATTATAGTAAATATGAGTCTCCCAATCGTCATATGGATAAAAATTGATGTCTTCACTTTTGCATATCATGTGTCCCAGGAGATGATTTGTCAGAGAGGGGTGATTTCTGGTTTATAGTCTCAAGTAAATACTCTTAGCGACATCATTAGAGCAAGAGTAAGTTGGGTTTCATCTAGTTGACAAACAACAGGAGGGAGATCCTCCCGGGTGGACACAAATAGGAGATGACACAGGAGCAAGAGCCACAATCCACATCACTCTTTTACACCAGGTCCTCACAGGATAAGGAGCATGAGTCCCAAGTACTTATATTATGGAGGAGTTCAACATCTAGGATTCTTGGACTATGTTATTGTATATCCTTTTTGACATTTTGGGATATTTGACACACTTTCCATCTATAGAGGAGTTTGTACTGAGACATGGTGTATACAAAACTATATATATATATATGAATAGGGAGGGAAGGAGAGAGATTTTGGTAATCTAGTCTTTAGTATTATTTGTTTTAAATGTTATGTTAATTTTTAGTTTATGCACCTTAGATGACTGGAATTGTAATGAAATGCAATTTATTTATGATTTAGATAAATGCTATGGATATGCTTATAATTTTTAAATGTGGTAACATAATATATGTAAATGTAATGTGATGGATGTTTATAAGATTGTAAAATGCACTAACGATTGTCTTGTAGGTGATGAACGAGCTATTTCAACTATACAACAAATGAATTTAAAGTTGTAATGAAGAGGATGAAAGGTGGATATGATATGTGAGATAGTGAAAATGAAAAACTAAACATCAAAACTTCACAATAAATAGTAGGTCTACCTAATCCTCTTGAGCAAAGGGGAAATTATACTTCTTACTAAGCTTATGAAACACTAGTTTTGTTGGCTTTGTCCAAACTTAGATCAAGAGACTATGATAAAATTGGTAAGAAGAATGAGGTTCTCATTTTGGCATAAATATCTAGGCAAGTTTTTTGGGGATTTTATTACTTTTTAGACACTTTCTAAATTGATTTTCCTCTTGCTTTGATTTTACAAATCCCTACACTCAGTCTCATGCGACTAGGAAGACACACAGGCCCATTACCAAAGGTTAGATGTAGTGAGTAAGGACATCTCCCCTCAATGCTAACCTCACACAACTAGTAGGATGTGAGGGCTCCACACTAATGATCAACAAAGGGCAAGAGATGTGAGGTTGATTTGATTTGCATAAGCTTGAGTTTGTATTAGTGTCTTTCTTCTTCATTTTTTTGGTTTTGTTTTGGAAATGCTCTCACCCCAAAATATTGGCTCTATGTAACCAGTAAAATGCAAGGGCTCATCACCAAAGACCAAGATAGGTAGATAAGGTTACCTAATTTTAACATGCTAGTGTTTTTGCTTGGAGATAACCATAAAAGGGATTCTATCATGGATAAACTTATAAACTACATTATAGGCTAGAGTTCCTCAATTCACAATAAAGTATAGAGGCACGAGGTGCATAGTTATCATAAGAACTAAGATAAGACTCTATGTCATGCTAATTTAGGGAATGTTTTCCAAGGGAGTAGGGTGATATGAAAGATGGTATAGGATGATATGTTTCATTTTGAAAGTCCTTGTTACATGAACTTGTAGCTAAACAATCACTAAACAAAACAACTGAAATGTAAAACACATGAACAATGGAATTTTTATTTTTTTCTATATAGAGGGTAATGTAAAATGAAATATATCTATGTAGAAATGTTTGAGATTCAAATAGTTCACAAACTCGTTGAATTCCTTGCCTTCTAAGGCACACAATTGAAAGGCTCTATTATTAAAATATATAGTCACCAAATATGGAACCAACCAATTGGGTATGGAATGTTCATGAACATTTTGATGTTATTCATAGTATTATTCATAATGCATAACCATTTTTATTTTTCCTGCCATATCCAAGTGAGGGAAAATAAAAGGTTGAAAGAACTGAGTGAGAAACTTTCCATAGTCTTCTACTTCTCTAGGGGAGAGAGAATATCCCATTTTGATAATTTTGGGGTCCCCTTTGGAATCAATGTTAATGTCTCTAGTGTCTAGGGTTAAATTGTGAGTTCCTTCATCAAGCATAGGTAGGACAAGCAAAATCAAATGGTTCTATTATCTAATCTAACATCTAAACTATGATTTTTCCCTTCGTGATGAGGCATGGGATGACTACATTGAGGAGGTGGATCATTAGGTTATTTTGGGGGCTTATCTCATGCCCCAAGACTTCTACCATGTCAACATGGTGGACTTTGATAGTGGAGTTGAGAGCCTCTAGTCTGAGAGGTCTATGAGGATTATAAGTTTCAATCCTATACAGATCAAATGAGAGTTTGATAGGTTAATCCTTTTCTAGGATGATTATGATTGAAATTGTTGATTTAGTTAAGGCAGGTGGTATAGTTGAAATTTTATCTTCACTCACTTTTTCCATTGTCTTGACCCTATTTTCTTTAAGCGTTTCACTTGGAAAAGCTTTGGGGCTCTCAAAACTTAACTTCAAGATTTTTGTGGTTGTTATGGGTTCCTTATCTTTGGATGGAGGTGAGAGCTTCACCACATCATGTTTAGGTAGGTGATATTTGATATGAAGCCTTGGTCTCTTATTGACGCTGACTTGGAGGGTGTTAAGGGGTTTAAGATCACCTTGAGCAAAAAAACCTTCCCTAGATGAAGGAATATGATCTCTTGGAATATGGTAGAAGGGATCACTTTCATCTAATGGATCTAGGGCCTTCCCTAGATCATATTATATTTTATCCACATCAATAATGTAAAATTACATTAACATAATTTTGGTACCTTAGGTTACTAAGAGTACAATGGTCCTAATCTATGTGAACTTGTGGTTCTAAGTGGTGGAGCAATTAGGTTATCCATAACCAAGTTCAGGGAGAAACGAAAAAGGGACTATGTTAATACCCCTACCGTCATTGACCATTGCTCTTTTCACATAATTATTGTAAATCTTGACTGATATGTACGAGGTTAGTGAAAGAGTTGTTCAGAATCAGAAGTTCAAGATTGATGATTGCAAAGCGAACACACACAATTGTTGAATCAAGAAATCTAGAAGAGAGCATAAATTGAACACAATGTATTCAATAATAGAGATGAATTTCTTATACAAAGATATGAATTGCTTATACAAAGAGACAAAATTTATATCTCTCACAGCTTTCAAAGTTGTCACAACTTACAACTACGAAGCTAAATGAATCCAGGGTTAATGAATAAAGAATACAAAGGGAGAGAGGTATTTATAGGTTGGAGAGATAATGAAACTCCACATTCTAGTGAATGTGGTACTAATCTTCTTAAATGACCTCTAAAGTCCTAACAAGCTAATGTAGTCATGTAGCCAAAACCTTTAGGAAAAAAGGCCTACACCAACACCTCCTATAAGCATAATTTAGGTAGGCAATGATATAAAAAATAAGTCTCGATAAGAAGGCTTGATAAAGTACCCATGACAATGCAATCTCTCATAAAATAGAGAAAAGGAGAAACCCAATGGAAAAAAACTCCCCTCCCAAAAGAGAGAAAATAAGAAGAGGAGACTAAAAGACCCCATAAAATAAGATGCTAAAATAATCAACACTCTAAGTAAATAGTGATGATCCCCAATATCTTACAAAGCATGAAGGATGTGTACCTCCACATAGAAGAGAGAGAATGTGAATGCAGAATGTTGCATGGTGAATGCTATAGTAGGTCCCTCTAAAACAAATGTTGTTTCTTACTTTTAGAAGAAAGAATCCTTGAGCTATCAAACTGTTAAATTCTCACTCAAGTAGAATGCATGTAGGAATCATGATGTAGATCTCTAAATAATATTGAAACATGTCCCTGCTAATGCTTGAATGTGCCAAAGTCTGATAAGGGATCACAAGCCTAACAATAGAAGATGGCAATGAAAAATCATACAATAAAAGGGAGAGAACAGATAGAGAAGAAGATATACATGAAACACTCACCAAAATAATGTCCATGGGAAGAGGAGAGCAAGGCTCAACAACTATCAAAACTGAAGACAGTAATGCAGATGAAGCACTCAGATCTGCAAGATAAATGTCCACAAAAACATATGAGTCATCGATACTCTCAATGTGTGTACTCTCACTGAAATCAATGAAGTCCTATGAAATGTAAGTCTGTGAAGAATCTAGAAGAGCAACAATCAACATAGGAATGAAAGTAAAATCTGTAATAAGACAACTGAGGTCTGGCATTATCTCATCTTGTAGTGGGGGCTTGACAAAAGGAAGAGCATTATCTACTATATATGTGTCATCACAAGAAATAAAAGTAGGAGGTAAGAGTACAACTGTCTCAAAAGAGACGATGGGCAATGGAGGAGGAGGTGTGATGTAAGTCTCAGCTAGATCATCGAAAAGAGACTTTAGAGTGCTCCAAACAGTAAAGGGACACTCTGTGTGCACTACATGGTGGTGTAAATCCCATGAAACGTGCAACAAGTGACCATAGACACAGTCACAAGAGTTGGCCCAATCATCATATTGACATGGGTCAATAGGAACAGGAATCTATCCATATAAGAATGGAATAAGTTTTCATTCCTTGAGTCAGCATTCCATGTACAATTGCCATGAAACATAATTGGTCTTATCAATAAGGATAACTGGAGACAAAAAAAACTCTTTAATAAGAATCTCTCAAGTGGAGTTGGCATGACCACAATTGAGAGTAATAGTGCACGTTTTAGAGATGGACTTCGGACTACGTTGAAAATGAGTCCAGTCAAATAAGAGCAATCAGTGCACAAGTGACAATGCACACTCAAATGGACGTTAGGATCTGTTGATAATGCATCCAATAATATAATAGTAATTTGTGCAAGTAATCACTAAATGGTCAAGGTAATAGTTATAAAAACTTATTATGTGTATGAGAGAATGTAGGGCCCACAACAACTTCCTCAAGACAATAAACAATTAGCCTCCGCCCTGCCCCACCCCCGTATTTACAATTACAATCATGCTCAATGTGAGGACATCAGACTTAACTGACAATATGTCCAGATAGATACGAGCAAACTATGCCCAAGTGACAATGCACGTCTTAACAAATGAACGTCAAACTCAGCTGAAAATACATCCATGAGAATGAGCAATTAATGCAATTGACCAAATTAGTACATATTAAATATAAACAAGTCAGTAGGAGGACTTCAGACTCTGTCGATAATGCATCCATGGATAAGTAAATGTGTGAACTAGTTAGAGAGCCCCCCCAAAATTTGGCACTTTATAACTTTAGTGTGTTTTACAAAACAAATTAGACCAATGAAAAGAGGACAAAAAAACATGCACTTTTGAAAAAAGTAGCACTCAATTCTAAGTTACCAATCAAAAGTTATAACAAAAAACTTTTTCCGTCACCAATGCTCTATTTAATTAAATTGCACTTAAAGTTTAAATACTCATCAGGGTCAAACATAAAATATGCCATGTAACCACCCATTGGAATCGGTACTGAATGTGAAATGCAATAATTTTATTTGTGAAAGGGAATTGACCTTCTGCCAACCCGAGCCTTACCCTTCATCTTCGTCAAGCAAAAATACAAGATAAATTACCAAGGCAATTACAATATATAATGTTTTTGTATAAAAAACAAGTAAAAAATCAAAAGTAATCATGTCAATCAAATGAATGACATTAAACAATATAAAGTAAGCTTCCCGTGAGGATGAAACCAACGATAAGGAAAAGAAAGTATAGTCTCTGGATGGAGAACACACGGCAACGGCAAAACATAGGTAGGACCTGTGGATGAGATCCAACGCAGGAATAAATCTGTGATGAGGCTATAATGAAATCGATGGATGGCGAGGCAGCTGCCCTTTAATCAACATCTTTCTACAAATAAATATGCCAAAGTCTAGCAGATTTCCCAGAATTCTTCGATCAAAATCCCATATTATAAGGCGAATTTTGCAGCAGATCTCCACACAATGATGCCTTGGGCAAACTTCAACGCAGCATATCTGTCAAGAAAAATGCCAAGCTTATATTACAACACCTCTCTCTTAATGGTTATAGCTTAGATCCAACGTCAAGCTTCTGCAGACCCAGAAAGAGATGCCTCTGGTAGAAAGGAAGAAATCCAACGCCTCTTTTTCTGTACATCCAATGCCACAAAAAGATGCCAAAACAATAGATCTCCAGATCTTAACGCTTTGCCGAAAAAATAAGAATCCGGACTTTGGATCTTGCACCATAGGTTCAAGCCTCTTGAAAAATTGCAGCTTGCCAAAGAATGAAGGATCTAAGATTTCAACTCGTAAATAAATGAGCAAAAAATGCCAAGCTGTAATATTGGAAGAGAATGACTCTAATAATCTGGCATCTTCGTTTTCTCTCCAACCAAGATCAAATTCAACACCAAACTCCAAGCTTTCAATGCCAAACGCCAAACTCCAAGCAGAGCTAACAAGCTTTGATGCAGCAGCAAGTCTGGGACGCCAAACTCAGCAAGAGAGTGCAGATCTGGGCAATGCTTTTGCACTCAGATAGCAAGTAGATCCAACACCTTCTCCTCTAAACGTCTCAGATCTGTAACCAAACTCATGCGACCAATGCAAACAAGATCCGCCAATACCATAGATTTTGCAGAAAAAAGACCCCTACAATTTTTTTCAGTCCTTTAGGCGACCGAAGGATTTTAACAAATCCCAAAGTTTTTGAGATTTTTAATTCAAAAAAACCTCAGAATTTCATAAACCCTTTAAAAAATTGATGAAGAATATAAAATAATATACTACTCAAGATTTCTTATTAACAACATAAAGAAATCGGTATTCGATTACTAATACCTGAAGCTCTGATACCATGAAAGAGTTATCTAGAATTGGACGTCCAAGATCAGTGACTGCAGAGCAAACACACACAACTGTTGAATCAAGAAATCTAAAAGAGAGCAGAAACTAAAGACAATGTATTCAGTAATGGAGATGAATTGCTTATACAAAGAGACGAAGTTCACAGCGCCTACAACTCTCAACGCTGTCACAGCGCACAACTAAGAAGCTCAATGAATCCAGGGTCACTGAATGAAGAATACAAAGGGAGAGAGGTATTTATAGGTTGGAGAGATAGTGAAACTCCACATTCTAGTGAATGTGGTACTAATCCTTCTAAATGACCTCCAGAGCCCTAAGCAAACTAATGTAACCATGTAGCCAAAAGCCATAGGAAAAAAGGCCTACACCAACAATTAGATCTCCCCTCTTGACCATTTTTACGTATGGGGGAAGACCCCTAAGGTCAAAAAAGTAACTAATGCATATCGAGTTTATCGTGGGTGGGAACATGTCTAAGTCAATGTGATTAATTTGGGCCTGAGGTGGAGGCATGATGTTAACTAGGTGCCTCAACCCTAAGGCATCAAGCAATGCCAAATGATGGACATGAGAGTTTTTAAGTAGGTCCATGAAGTAAATTTAGGAAAACATCTTTGTAAGATATGCAATAAATCATAGTTTCCTATAGACCTATGATTAGTTTGGGTATTGGCCTCTAGAATGTGTGTGGAGAGGGGATTTGTTGGGTGGTACTCCCTCGTGCAAGTGATGAAATTCACATCCTTGTTAGTTTCTAGTTCAGAGTCCAGGTGTGATGGTCATTGTAATAAAGGATTTGTTTGCAAAGCTTGAAGAGCAGAGCTTTAATAGCAAATATGTTATCACGATTTGTTATGTTGAAATTAACAATGAAGTTGTGAAGGATCTTATATCACCCAACAAGCCTCTTTTTCTTAGAGAGTATAAATAGGGTTGTTATAGGCCCCTCCCAAGCTCTTTGGGGAAGCACTCAGATTTCCTTTATTTCCCTAGACGAACTGATCTTCCTCTTTTTTGTTTCAGGTCAATGTGTTTGTAGGGCTCACTCAACATGATACTTATCCAGTTGAAGAGGTATGAATTTCTCTTCAAATTAGGAGATCATTTAATTTTTGCATACAAAAATGAAGGTGAAACACTAACAAACTTCTATGATTGGGGCTTGTAGGTAATGGTCTTGCTCCATCAAGGAAACCAGAACAAAACAATAAAGGCAACCCAAATGAATGAAACTTCATCTCGATCTCATGTTGTTCTGCAGGTTTGGAGTTTGTACTCTTTGTGAAACTCCCAATTTTACAAAGTTGAAATTATCTACCATGTAAAGTTTTCACTTACTAAGTTCATGTCAGATGAAAGTGGTGTGGTTGTTTAAACAATATGTAATTGTTGAAGGTTATGCTGGAATACAAAATAAAAGATGGCTCAACAACTACTAATACTAGTAAATTATCTCTTATAGATCTAGCTAGATCTGAGAGAGCTATTGCCACATATCAAGAGACTATCAGGTCTATAGAAGGGGATAATATAAACAAATTCTTGTTGGCCCTTAGTCATTGCATAAGGGCTCTAGTGGAACAGAAAAGCCATGTTCCTTATAGACAATCCAAACTTACAAAGCTTCCCAAGGTGTGAATGGTATTGCCCCCCAAGTTTTTTTCTTATTTATTTATCACAAGCCACAATTATCATATGTAAGATTGAAGATCCCATCTCCATCTCCATCACCATCTGCATCTCTATATCATAAATTTTCACTTGCGTGGAGTAGAAAAAGTGGCCCTTTGAAGATGTCAACAATATCACTACATCTAGAGAAAACATGAGTAGAATGGCTACTAGTGATTCACCCTCCATGCTTCTAAAGGTAATCCTCTATTCCATTTTATGAGATTTATACTTGATAACTCCATTGCATATTTTTAGTTAATGCTTAGTTCCATTCTTAATATTTACTCATTGTTAATGAATTATATATTGTCTTTGTGAAACCAGGGTTTTATCGGGAGCAAACATAGTCGTGTGTAGTTAGAGGTGTAAGATACATGTAGGATATCTTTCCCCTAAAGAAGGATCACAGGAGGTGATATGAAATGTCGAGGCAAAAAAAATCTTCACATAGTTATTTCCAAAAGAAAATTTAAAAAATATGGACTCTGAAAGCATAAAATCTGTTATACATGTAACCATTTTGTGATTCAGTGTATACATATATAAAGAGTTTTATTTTGATGGTGTTGCCACATAGATATGAATTGAAGCTTTTTATTACATGTGGTGTATGAAGAAACGTGACTCTCTTTCATCATTCTAATACAATTTGATGGTTATATGACCATATTTATGTTTTTTAGTCGTATAATACAATCAATTTTATTGGTAAATTGTATCAAATACAAGGTGAAATTTTGGATAAACATAAAAAAAATCTCAAAGATTATAATGAATATATAAATTATCTTTAAAGTTTCCTTTTCCTACTTTGAACTACATTAACATTTGAAGGGTAAAGTCAAACAAATAATTGGCCATAAAAACAAATCATAATAGGGAGAGTCGATCATCAAATTTAGTTTGTGATTGTCACCATATTTCTTTTTCTCCATGAATTATTCAACCCTTTTCAAATGAATGAAATATCTAGAATATGAAAAATATATAGATAAATAAGATGATAATCCTTCATAAACGTAAGAGCTAGACCAATCTCTTTTTAATATATGAGTATGGTAGAAATGAAGGTACCCAATTAACTCAAAATTCTTATAAAGTAAGAATTCTTAGAAAATAATTAAGTTATATAGGTTGATTAAGTTATTTTTCATATTATTAAGGGAAGAACATGTTAAAAGAAAATGATGTTCCTCCTCATTTTCAAAAATATTACATATTTTATATGCTTGCTTCTTCCAAAATGTTCATTACTTCAATAGGTAGTCTCAGTTTTTAGTTCTTATTTTAGTAATATTCATTTAAATAATGTTAAACAAAAAGTAATCGATCAAGCTAATTTTTTATAAACTTTTTGATTACGTTGTCATATTCTATATATCAATGTTCAACCCAAGCTTCTATATTTATAGTCTTATTTGTTTCTATCCCATAACAATTGATACTCATATTAAAGAAGATGAAATAATGAGGAGTTTGTTATTACTCAAATTAAGCACAATGTGTTCATATTGTAAGTATTTATTTATACATTTAGTGTTAACATAAGTACAACCACCTTTAAAGAGAATATGATATAAAGTATTACATTTTGTTTTAAAATTATTGGTTATTACATGATTATATATATTTTTAATCGTGTATTATGTCTTATAACAAATGTTGTAAAATCAGAGTTTACACTCATGGAATCTTTGTGATGACTAAAATCTTAAAAGGAAATTGTTTCTTATCTCAAATTTTTCTACATGTATTTTTAATACCATACAAAGATTTCAAACCATCAAGATTTTCTTTATAACACTACTTAATTCCAATTTAAATATAAATTGAAGTCAATTCCTAAGTATTAGTAAGATTGTAATGAACATTTAATAAAATATAGACAAAAACACAAACTCTATTCCATTATCACCATTTTTTTATATTTTAAGTGTAAATATTGGATTCCATTAATTTTTAACTGTCGTGATAGCATATTCTAATATTTTATTCTTAGTTTAATCTAATATTGTTATTATTGGTTTATTATAATATTGTTATTATTAGTTTTAACTAGTGTGCTATCAAATTTCAATATTTTTATTGTTAGTTTTTAACTAGTGCGATCTCAAATTCTAGCTTACTATTGGTTTTCACTTTTGCATATGTATATATGTATGTACAATAATATTAAACACAATTTAAGAAGCATTAATGATTACATAAATAAACAAATCTTGTATTCATAGTTAATAAGTATAACAAAATATTGAAATAAACATTAATTTCAATTCATATTAAAAAATTGCAATATCATGATCTTGTAAGACCATGGTTTGGAATATAAATTTCAAAAAACCAAATCCCGAGCCAAGAATATATCACATATGATATTCAATAAATTTACAATTAAAAAAACCTAAGACAAATTAATTATCATTTGATTCACTTTGGCTTTTATTAGCTTGTTCAAATTGTGCAAAATATGCCTTAATGGCTTCATGTCCTAATTCAAGTAGTCTAATATGGTCTCAAGTCCATCCTTTATTTGGTGTCCATGCCTAAATGATGATTTTCACATCAATGTTCATTTATTCTTCATTTGATTCTTTCCACCATTGATTTTTCCTTAAACAACCCTAATAGAGGCAAAGCCATTTCAAATCTTGTTTTCCCAACATCTCTCCACATTTAAAATTCTGCCATATGAGCCTCATTCTTGGTATCCTCTTCAAGATAAACATCCCCTTCCAGCCTACCCATCCATAATATTGGACAGTGTTTTGAACCTAGTCATATTATAAGAAATTGTCCCTTGAACACATCTCCTATTTAGATTGAATGTCTTAGGTCTTTTATAAGAAGTCTCCATGTAAATTATATCATTATTATTTGGGATATTCTAATTGAAGTAATCAACCATGAGAAAACGTGTAGCTCCCAATGTATTATTGTTGTTATTCAAATCCTTCTTTGTTTTTGGCAAATATGGTATATTGACATCTCACTATAATTGACAAAAGGTTTATTGAAACATATAAAACATTTTTACAATAGATTATCATTAGAATCCAAAATGCTTCACCTCCATTTGTAACACTTTTTCAAGTCTTCCATCTCTTTCAGTTCCTTGAAGGGTGCCACCAGAGTTTTCTCTATAGGAAAGTTTGGATTACCATCAAGTAAAATAATCCATATTTTGATTGGACTATACTAATGGAGACCCTTAATTATCGATTAATATTCCATCGCAATTATGTTGTCCATAACATGGAACATAAAGTGCTTACATTTTATAATACCAACTATCATGTGATTTTCATCCAATAAGTGTGGATCCACAAGGGCATTGAATTCATAGATATTCTAAATAAGGTATGAAGTGAATGTACTTGCCCCCTTATGACCCATTTTTTAAGTGTCCATGATTTGTGGGAAAGAGAATGCTCCAATTAGCCATAACATAGTTGATGATCTCACAAATGTTCCATCGATATCCTCACAGATGTATCCCACTAGAAGGAAACTTGCATACAAAATGTTGAAACCCCTCATTGTTGTCAACATTGATGCAAATACTTATAAGGTGTGTTTTTTATTGTCACTCGAAGAATTATGTAGTTGTAAATAGAGGACTGGTCGTTATTTTCTAAATAACTTACCTGTATTATCAACATTATCTAATTAAGAATGCACAAAATTTTCCTTGTAGCCATTGTGATTTTCTTACAATTATTTTTTTAATATTGTTTCAAGCAATGGTTTTTTGGAGGATCCATTATTATAAAAAAAATCACCACACAAATAAATAATAGGCTCTTCGAGCTTCCTAAGACACAAAGCTAATGATGTGACCATGACTTTGATACACATGGAATAAATGGAAGGCCAAATGGCTAAAACCACAAACCTTGTGTAAATGTGTAAACATGCTAGTCAAAGTTATTGGGAGGCTCCAAACATTATTTATTGACATTTTTTTGCTTCATGTCCTTGATATGGAAGATTTCATCTTGTATATTTTATCGTGCACAATGTTAAAAAATTTACGAGGGCCCTCCTCTGATTTCATTCTATGGGCATAATATTTTGCATGATAAATTGTAATACAATCATTATGCCAATTCTAATAATCTTCCAATTTTGATAGAATGTGGTGGCTCTACATTTGTTGGTAATATCAATACACTCATCACACTTAGTAAAGAAGTTTTTCTTAGTGATTGAAACATTTAAAACCCATTTTTACACATTTTATTAAAGTTATATTGTGATTCTAGAGGTAGATGTAAAAATGCAAGGTCATAATTACACTTATTTAAGATTGAAGATTGCGTATAGTTTGCAGGAAAGTTTATTATATGAAATTTGGTTATAAACTGCCCTATAAAATGAGTAAAATGTGTAACTGTATCTGAATTTTATTATATGGTTATTTAAATTCTATAAATTTTTATGATGTTATTGGTTTTTTGTTTTTATAATCCATTAATACCATTTACTACCCAAAGTTCACCATTTAGAAAACCTATTTTATATATGAAGAATGTGCTTCTTGGAATCCTAAAAGCTCTATACCATGCATTCTGACAAATGTCTATCATATCCAAATTCATTTTGCCTATATTTTTCTCCCTTAATTGTTACCCTATTTTAATAATAACATTTAATTCAAATGCAAATAGAACCAACTCCCTTCTTGAATTTTCATTCATGGATCTAGTTTGTGCCACCTAAATAGTGATTTAACCAAAGGGAAATTATGGAGAAAAAAATATGTTTGAAATAAGGTTTATTTCTTAGATCCTCTAAGAACATAGACTCAATTTTATCTTCATCAATTCTTAGCTCTCACAAAGTAGTTGCATTTACATTCAAATGCTGACATTTCTAAAACTTGGAAGGTATTTGTATCAACCTTTGAGAATCATTGAAATCAGAGGCATCAAGAGAATTTGGATGGGTCAATTTGGATTGTTATTTTAATGCATTCCACATATTGACCTCTACCTTATTTGGGACTTATTTTAATTTAACATCCATAAGAGAACTACCAAGGTAGGCCAATTAGCTATTAGGCAATTGTATGAGAGATCCTTCTAATATGGAGCAACCTTTAGAAGGAGGGGTGAATTATTTATCGATATGGACACCAAAATAATTTCCATCCATCTTTTATCTTAAACTATATCTTCTTCAAGCAAATTTTTAATCGTTCCCTCTACAAAAATATTTCTCTTAGATGAAAAAAATGCATCAATTTGGTTGCAACTACTTTGAACTTCAAACTATATTCACTTCCCTTTAGTGATGTTAAACCATCCAATTGATCATGTCCTAAAATATATATGGTACAATATATTTTACAAGCCACCAAGTTTGTAGTGATGTGGTGATGACATATATACTTGCTTTAACTGACACAAAGAATAAGATAAAATTTTAATCTACCACTTTTATATTATGAATTAGAAAAGTAAATTAAAATATCAAGCTGTGTTCAAAATTTCATAAGAATTGTCATTTACTAGTTTTCATTACTTAGCTACCCTTTCATGTTTTAAACTAAGTAGCAAACAAAACCACTGCCATTTACTAGTTTTCAATAGGCTGGCATAACCAAAGGTCCTCATTTACAAGTTTTTAACCTTAGTAGTCATGCTCAAAAACATTTCACCAATATGAATTAAGTTGCTCATGAGGGTTTGAATCCAAGATAATCCCAATATGATGCCCCCCTTTTAAAATGAGGGAAGTAGCTTGCAAATCACTTATCTCAACATAAAAAATGAGAGTATTTCTGAAAGGTAATATTTTGCATAATGAGATCTTATAAATATAATTATGAAACATATGAAGAATTTGTATATTGCATTGCACCATGTATTTGAATATAGCATTGAAGTAGTGGATGAAGCATGTGAAGAAATTGACAGTGTTTAATATGTATTGTAAACATAGAGATGTAGATAAAGGATGTAAAGAGTTTGTAAGTATTGAAAGTGCATTGCATCATTAAATTAAGTATAACATTGAATTGTATATGAAACATTGTAAGTAATTGGTAGGTGTGTAATATGAAATTAAATGAAACTAACATATGTCAATTATGTGTATTAATTTCAATGTTACCAAATATTTCATCCATTATAACCCATGTAAAGTATGAAAGAATAACAAAACATTTGTATAATATACAGCTCAACATGAAAAAGAGGTTGTGGATAAATACAACTTGTAAATTTATTTGTATATAATAATTAGATGCCCCCATCTTTAAAATGTTGGGCCAATATCGAACCCATGTAAAATTATGTCATGTATTACACTCACATACCTTGTGAAAAATGCCTTGTGTATTGAAAAATGAATCAAAATATGCTATCTATTTAACATAAAATATATGACATATGTAAAGATAGTAAACTTGAAACTTAAGTAAATGCTTAGAGATCTTGAGTTGTGAGTGTTGCAAAGAATTTGATGTTTTTATATTTTTGAAATAGAAACTTGAAATTTTATAGTGTTACCACATTTGAAATGGAAATATGTGAAATTGAAAATGCAAAATATTTGAAAGCAAGGAGCAAGTCTTCAAAATTAGACATAGTAGGAGGAATTTGAACAATCCTTGAAGTGTGAGATCATAGTGTAGTAAGATGGAAGACGTGAGATGCCCCCAATCTGTATGTAAAGGAAGTATAAAAAGATAACATATATGATAAGCATTATCATGTGTAAGTATGTATGAACATGTGTTATGAATTATATAACCTCGACATGTTATTGTGTTGCCTTAGCATATTTTGTTATCCTATGAATTTCCAATTATATGGATATAGAAAGGCATCATAAGGGTTGAACGTTGTACAGTTGCCTCATCTAAGATATCATGTGTATGTAGATTAGTGTCCTCAATTTGTATTTGTGTTGATTTAGGGACCCAAACTTGGGTGGGTAATTTATTATCTATGTCATTAGATTATTTTTACTTGACTATGTTTGTTACTAGGGTTGATATGATCATTATTATGTTGAATATGATTTGGAGATTGTAGCGAACTTAGTTGAATATTTAGAGCTTTAGGAGGGTGCTTGATGTGGTTGCGACATTTTTGAAAGGAGATGATTCCTTAAGTTGTAAGTTCATATAGCTTTTCTCTTAATACATAAAAATTAATTCTCTTAATACATAAAAATTAATATCATGATGCCCATTAATTCCATGAAGAGTACAAAATTATCAACCTTTTATTTTTTCTAATCAGCGTGGAGGATGATAGTAATTAGGGTGTAATTGTATTAACCTTTTGTCCAATAGTGCAGGTAAAAATATTGTGGACATTCATTGGAGAAAATATTAGTGTTGGTTCTGTGGGTGAAATTTGAGCTCTATGATTAAATTTATGCAATTCAATCAACTCATATGACAACTACTAGGTAGATTCTAGAGCCATTAGAACATAATGCAACTAAATGAATATAATTTGAAATAACATTCAAATCCTAAATCCTAAATTCTCTAAAACATGATCAAACAGATTCAAAAACAAAATTATTGATGTGATTACCTTGGACTCAGACTAGACATAGTGATGGCATGATGTTGGATGTTGGATAATTGGATCAATTGACAATTGGACATGGATTCTCCACAAACTTTTTAGATTGACATGGATTTGTTATGGCTTCATGAGATTGCATTCCATGGAGGAATAGGTTGCTTATATATATTTGGGAGGGAAGATCAATGGTTGATTTTCAAATTTGGATGAGGAGATCTAATGGCTATGAATTATTCAAGGAATATTAAATTCCTTAGAAGTCTCTAGTTTAGAGACTTCTAGAGACTTGGAGGAGCTTCTCCAATTCTAGAGGCTTCTTGATTATCTTAAGGATAATGGAGGATTAGGTAGGGGTTAGATAGGGATTAGGTAGGTGATTAGGGACTAGGGATGTAGGAAAGGCTAGGGTGTAGGTTAGTAAGTGGGTAGGTGGGGTTATGGGAATTTGAAATTCCCATATAATAGATAACTAGGATTGGATTAGGATAATAGGGATTAAGGATAATTAATGAAGGAGGTGGGATGAATAAGGTTATTGAATGTAGGATAATAGAAGGGGATATTAGATGAGTGGCTAGGAAGGGGGATATATTAGCAGAATAAAATAGGTTAAGCAAAATTAGTGTCGATTAATAAAAATATTAGTTGACATTAATGAAGTAAGCGATTTTAGGTGCATACAGGTTCTTTTATTACAGGTAAAGGGTGAGTATGATTATTAACTTGAGGGGTGTGTTGCTTTCATTTATGCAAAACCTTGAGTTGTTCAGATTTAAATTCAATATTATGGACCGAAACATGAGAGAAATGGTGATGTGTTTATTAGAAGTAGTTGCATTAACTTTAGGTGATTTATCTTCTTGAAATAATTCAATGCCTTATTACATATGATTTGAAACAATAACAAGACCTAATTATTCTTATAGTGTTAATCCATCGTAACAAAGAGCTATAAATGATTCACAAGTATTATAAAGTATCTTCTCTTTTAATGGATGAATAAGACCTCGAGAAAAGATGTATTTTACTTCTAAATCTGTGGTGTGGTAGATTCATTGATGCATAATAATTTTAAATCATAAAATGTAATCACATATTTGTTCATTCTTACATTGGCACAAGGAGGGTAGCATTTCATAAGTAACCCCAAGTCCTTTATTTTGAATATATTGAATTAAAATGCATATTTTAGCTCAAGATAATTAGATAAGGATCCGATAGGAAGAGAATCAAACCAAGTAAGTGCACATCCTATTAGGGTTTTAGGGAATAACTATAATAATAATCAGCTACCATTATACCCACTCATGGACTCATGAAAGACTTTAAGGTGCAAATAAGGGTCACCATTTCCATCAAATATGGAAAATATAGGGGTTTGGAAGTTATAAGTTAAATGTGAATATAAGACATTATGTACAATAGGATTACCAAGAATGGCATTAAAGTCAACCCAAGCATGATACACTTTACTTTTTAAGGATAACTGGTTTACTTATGCTTGTAAAACACCTACGACATGCTTTAAGGAAATGACCTCTTAAGAAGCCATACTAAGATTTTAAGAGGCTCTTTTAAGGGTTGAATTATGTTGTTAATCTTTGTCATTGGCACACTAGTGTATATAGGATAAGTATGCCTGGGAAGAAATTTTTCCTTAGAGATGGTTGGTTGTAGAGATTAATTGGATTTTAATGTATTATTAGTGTTAATAAGAGATATACAATTATGATTACTATAATCCTCTTGTTCACATATTGTAATTTGTAAAGGAGAATGATAAATATCATTAAAAGATGTATGTATGTTCTCATGACTGGAAGAAGTCTCTAGATTAGGATTAGGAGGGACATGTTCATCATCAGTATAGATATAATCATCATCATACCAATTCTCATCATAATCACTATAGTTATGATGCTCACAAGGAATACGAATAGGCATACTATTGATTTCTATTATAGGTGGCAAGATGGAAAGATGAGATCTATGGCATGTGGGTACACTAGTATGTAATGATGGAGAGAGCGTCTCATCACAAATGGGGTGTGATTGAACCTCATGGGAAGAAGGGGAAGGAAGTTGTTCATCAATAACATCATCTTTAAGAGTAGATGGCAATCTAAGAGAATGTAAATAATTAGAACTAGGAGGCTCCTTGCTTGGTAAGGTAGTTTCTAAGGGAGATGGGGAAGAAAATGTTTTAGTGGAATTCAAGTGCTCCTCTAAAGGGGAATCTAGAGGGGCCACATAAGTGTGACTAAAGAAGAATCGAAAAGGAGACCTGAAGGGCTGTTTAAAGGATGCGCCAAAAAGAAATCTAGATGTAGAGATGAAGAACACTCTAAAGGAGAAACTAAAGAGGAATATGTGGGAACATCATCCTTTTTGGGGCACATCTTAGGGAATTAATTTTATAAGAGTGAATGTAATGAAGGACATTAACAAAGGAAAAAGAGAAGTTGGGTGTGCAAGGGTAAGGTTCTTTGGGTTGGATAGTGGGTGGTAACCTAAGAGGTGATAAGTAAATAGAGTTAGAGAGCATCTTAGGCTCTAAAATAGATTCTAAAGTAGAAGATGAGGGAATATCAAGGGTGGATCCCAAGTGCACATCCAAGGGAAAAACTAGAAGAGTGATTGCAGAGGAGACTATAGGTGTCACTGAGGAAGGATCTAAAGAGAAATATAAAATATTATCTAAGGGGTCAACCAAAGAGGAAGCTAAAGATAAATAAAGAGGTGTTTCCTTCTCTAGGATGAGGTGCAAGCGTTAATTTGGATTCAAATGGATTATATGTATCTATGCTATCAAAATCAAAATCATCCATATAATAAACATCTTCCATGATATTTTATTTATTTATTTTTCCATTCAACTTGATCATAAGAAAAGGGGATATCATGTGTGGAAAACAATCTATTTTGATCACCAATAATGCAACGAAAGATAAAATATGCCACAAGAATAATGCTAAAAAGTAATAAATAATCTATGTATAGAGAAACTAAGCAAACAACACACACAAAATTTGAGATATGATGGGTAAGCTAGGAAAAGGTCTTGAATAATTTATACGCTCCCAGATATACTTGCTCGCTTGGTTATTAGTGTCAGTCTAGTATTTCAGAGCACTAACTACAGAGGTAGAACCATTCATATAGCCCACTAACTTCAGTTTTGAGGGTAAGTTGAGAGTAACTTCACTGGGTGATACGCTCCTATCAGGTACAACACAAATCAAACAGATAAAATATGCTCTTATTGGTGTAAACAAGGGACCTTGGGCATTCTAGAGATATTGTGAGGTTCATGAAAACTAAATTCTATGTTTAGCTTTATATTATAGCCATGAGTATTGGGGTAAACCCCTCACACCACGATGACTATAAATAGAACATCATGTATCCCTTCACAACAGTCGCTAAGTAGTTTTAAAACTACCGGAGCACAGTTTCTTAAATAAACACAAGCAAAGAAAAATAAAGTGAAATATTTGTATAGGAATCATTTTTTTTTTTAATTTAAAAAAATTAGAATTTTAAATGAAACCCTATACCATACAAAAATCAACAAACATCAACTAATAGACTTTTGCACAATAAATAACTAGCAAATTTAGGAGATATATGTAGTATTTTTAAGAAACTAAGACATTTTATTGTAGAAAAACTTCAATTTACACAACCTAAAAATTAATTTGAAAATAGAATTATTGTTCGCTACTTAATCTGACACTATTTAAAAATAATAATTTACAATTTTTTGAATATTCTATGCAAAATTGTACCAAACAAAATAAGATTTTTAATTTATCTTGTATAAACAGAAATAAAGTCTAAGATTTTTTCTAATTGAGTTGTTTTGAACTAGCTATGAACCAAATAAAGTGTTATGACTTTGAACTAATCATGAAGAAACCTTAAAATATGCACAATATAAAAACTATAATTATAGTTGATTTTTTTAGCTATTTTTGAAATCTAAAAGAGGCATTTGTAAAAAATTAGTGAATTTACAAAACCCATAAATTAATTGTAAAATAGATTTGTCTATTTTTAGTTATGTAAACATTTATTAAAAACAATAAATTATAATTTATAGAAAAAATATGTAATAACTTTATGAGAAAAAATAGGTTTTTACTTATTTATTTATGAAAAATAAAAACCTTTAATGGATTCACAAATAAAATTGATTTAGCTTGAAAATTATAGAAAAACCCTGGTGAGGAGCTAGGGTTTTGACAATGTTCGATAATATACAGGTTTACTAAAATGTTTACCCTATAATTAATTAGAATTAATCAATTACCTAGGACTAAAATATATAAATTGATGCACAATACTATACAATAAAATATAGTAAAGTACAAATCTGAAAGTTGTTTATGAATAATAAATAACAAAAGGGGAAATATGTATTTAGCTTAAATTGAATGATTTTTGAAGTTGTGGACGGTGTACTGATTTAGAATAGATCATATTGAACTCAAGATCATGTCGTCATCAATATTATAATGTTAATAGCTTCAGGGATAAGAGCACATTAGGTGGACAAGATAACAATGCAAATTTGTTCGCTAATGTGAAGTTGTCCCTGTTGACTATTCAACAAAATATCCACTTATAGATATTTTTGAAATCTAAAAAAGGCATTTGTAAAAAACTAGTGAATTTACAAAACCCATAAATTAATTGTAGAATAGATTTGTCTATTTTTAGTTATGCAAGCATTTATTTAAAATAGTAAATTATAATTTATAGAAAAAATATGCAATAATTTTATCAGAAAAAATAGGTTTTTACTTATTTATAAATGAAAAATAAAAACCTCTAATGGATTCATAAATAAAACTGATTTAGCTCAAAAATTACAAAAAAAACCCTCGTGAGGAGCTACGATTTTGACGATGGTCGATAATATACGGGTTCACCAAAATGTTTACCCTATAATTAATTGGAATTAATCAATTACCTAGGATTAAAATATATAAATTGATGCACAATAGTATATAATAAAATATAGTAAAGTATAAATCTGAAAGTTGTTTATGAATAATAAATAACAAAAGGGGAAATATGTATTTAGCTTAAATTGAATGATTTTTGAAGTTGTGGCCGGTGTACTGATTTAGAATAGATCATATTGAACTCAAGATCATATCATCATCAATATTAGAATGTTAAGAGCTTCAGGGACAAGAGCACATTAGGTGGACAAGATAATAATGCAAATTTATCCAGTAATGTGAAGTTGTCCCTATTGACTATTCAACAAAATATCCACTTAGACTACCTATCGCTGCCTACAATGGTTTTCTGATTCTGTATAGAGGATGAAAAGATTATCAGAAGACCTATAAAAGTGATGCCCTAGTCTAACACAAGCACACAAAAGAGATAAAATAGAAAAATAGAAAAAAATAAGGAAGTGGGATATGGTCGAGCTACTTCAAAAAATTCATATTAACTGAGTGTTACCTACATATTCCAAGTAGATCTCACGCTGATCTAATTCTCTCCTTTGAGGAAAATAAGAAATCTGTGATGATTAAAACTAAAATAATTGATTAGAATGTTTGGCAATATACACCCTTGACTTGAAATAAAACACTGTTAAACTTAGCCTATGACTATAGAAAAGCAACATGATTTAAATTGAAAATAATAATGCTCTTTTGCTCAATATATAATACTTTTGAAATCAGATTCCCAGGGGATTGCTACATAATTATTTGAGTGGATTTGAAGTGAGTTTATAGAAGAATATTTTGGGTATTTTCATGAGTAGACCTTATAAAAAGTGTAGGATAAATGTCATTAAACATCTAAATTTAAAATAGAGTTTGTTAGAGGTAAAAGGACAAGGGTGCACTAGGGGATAAGGTTGCACCGTGGTCCTGTTCACCTATTGTGGTCTTGTCCCAAAATGTCAAAAAATTCTAAAACTTACTATGAATGTTATGTGAGTAGAATAAGGATGAATAGGAATGAAATGAGGATGTTTGCATGTTATTTTCTCAGTATTCGTAAGACAATGAAAGCTCATGTAATGACTTTGGTTAATGACCAAGTAAGTTAAGGATGTCAAGAATAAATATTGTCAAACATTTTTTAATTAAATTTATGTGTCTATAATCAATTGGTGTTGAATTAAGGGACTAATTCAAGGGGCATGATATTAGTTCATGCATGTGTACACACTTTAAGATTTGTGAGGCATGATATTGGTTTATGTACATTCACACATTTTACAGTGAGCATATTTGTTTATTCACATAACACTTTTTCAATCTGCACCAAGTAGTGATCAACTTTAAATATTGTTGTCATAGTTTTTGAAAATGGATAAAAACTAGTGAAAGTTCAATTTTTAATAAACAACTAAATTTTTTGAACTGAATCCAAAACCATCAAAAAATTTTATTAATTAATTAAAAATTTATGGCCAATTTGTTTTTTACCATGAATTGTTTTAAAATGCATTTGAGCCTATTGTGTAAAAAATCGTTAACATTTCCTATAATTTGTAAAAATAATTTAACTTTTTATAAGTTGTGAAAACACACGTTATTTTTTCAAAAGTTGTGAAACTTACAATTTCTTTTTTCCATTCAGTGCAAATTGCAAAATATTTTTCAGCTTCCGTATAATTTGTAAAATCTTTTCATCTTCCATGTAATTTTAATTTTTTTAGCTTCCGTGCAATTTGCAAAATCTTTTTCAGCGTCTGTGTAATTTGTAAATTTTTTGGGTTTTCATGTAAACTATAAATTTATTTTGAGCTTTTGTGCAAATTACAAAATTGATTTAAAATTTCGTGTAAATTACAAAATCTTTTTGACTTTTTTCTTTTCGTGGATTTCCAAATTATAATTTTACAAGTCATTAAATGCAAATCATGCTTCCCCAAATCATGTAAATGCAAATTATATTTCCAAAAGCCATGTAAATGCAAACTTCTACATTACAATTGCATTTTTTAACGGTGTAGATTATCATTGCAAATTATAATCTTTTCAATTTGCATGCTCAACTCTGGCAATTTTAGCAAATAAAAAAATGAATTTTCATTTATATTTTAGCCATCATCCGTAAAAAAAATAAAATTGAATATCATGGAAGGGAAGCAAGTGAACAGAAAAGAAGTTATTTTAATTTCTTCTTCAGCTAGGAAAAAATAGTGCAAGAGCGTCTAGGAAAAAGAGAGAAAATTTCAAGTAAGCATTAATTTTTTTAACCAAGAAGAGGTCGTACACGTGCATTCAATGAAAGAGGAATGAAAAAAGAAACTTGAAGACTAGAAACGAGTAGTTTTATTTTCTCATGTATCTGTGAAACACTCTAAAGAGAAAAATACGCTCAGTCCAAGTAAAAGATAAAGATATAAATTTTTAACAGTGCATTTTCAAATTATTTTTCTTAGCCAACAGTCCTACATCCAAGAGGAGCCGATAAAAATAAAGTTTTTATTTTTCAAAGTTTTCATCTGCCTATATGAAAATTGTATGTCCAAATAAGTTGGAAAAAATAACAAAAAGTGACAGGATTATTTTTAATTTCTTTAGAGCAAGAGAGAAAGGTATGGACTTGGGGAAGATTAAAAAATATATATTTAAGAGAAAATTATTCTTGATTTGCAAATTTGTAAATTTTCTTTGTTAAAATTTATGTCATATGGCAACGTCTAGGGAGGAAACAAAAATAAAATTAAAAAATTGTATTATTCTTGCTTTTGACCTGAGATAAAAATATAAAGCAGGGAAATGGGGTTTTAAAATCAAAATACATGAATTTTTAAAATCACATTTCGACTCATTTACACTTGCTAAAAGGGTTCATGTTATAACTACAAAGTGATTGATCAAAAAAGAAGTCAACTGAAAATGTGTTAGTGCATGTATTTGCTTTATTGCATTTATTTATATTAGTGCACTAATTACTTATTATAATTAGTTTATTATGTTTATTAATAATTTTCATCAGATAGGATAAGCTTGCTTAACTAGTAGTCAACTTGGACACCTATCTTGTCACAGTGGAGTTTCACTCCACTATTCTTGTTAAGATAAGATAAAATTATTTAACTAGTAGTCAACTTGTGTTCATCATTTACACATTGGACACCTATCTTATTAGTGTCGAGTTGCACTCCACTATTCTTGTAGTCAAATATCAATTGAACTACATGTGTTGTATGAGTTTCTTGATCTTTATCATGCACGCCTTGCTCTATATAAGCAATGGTTATTTGTGTATCTACATCAAATTCATATTGAATTATCAAAGTAATTTATCATATTTGAGTTATTTATTCATTTCTGTTGTTATCTCAGATATACAGTTATTGTTTATTACTATTACTATTTTATATCTTATTTATGCTTTCTATTAGATTCATTAGATCCTGTAGTTAATTCTAACATGGTACCAGAGCGATCTTGAATCTGTAAATTATTAAATATTTAAAAATATATATCCAGATATAGGATTGTTTTTTAATTCTGTATACAGGTATAAATTAGAGTTTTGTGAAGAATTTTGAGCTCACTATTGAGTTTAGAGTATCTGAGATAGTCAAAATTATCTATAAAATTAGCAAGGGTTTGATCCAAAAGCACCACACCCAAATCTGGCAGGTACCTAAAAATTGAAGTATTTTTTGAGCAAAACAAACCTCATGATTGCGTTCGAAAGGCATAAAAACCTACATATCCATGTAAAATTTATCTAATTTGGACAGAGTCACCTAGAAGACATTTTTTTTTTACTCCCAGGTATGGCCATACAAACTGTGCAAGCAATTTTTTTTTTAGCAGGCCTCACGGATCAACAAATAGATTTGTTAGGGCAACTTTAGGAGCTTGCCATTTGAACACCGGTAGGTATTTTTGAGCAAATTGTTTTTTGAAATAGCTTAAAATTTTGTGCTCTTCACTGTTATACTTTTAATTTCTTCTAGATTTATCTAATTTTTTCTAGAATTTAAGTTTTTTTATGGAAGCTCTTGTCCATCCTCATTTATACAACTTCAGAGGCTCATAACTTTCACATACGACCTCATATTGAGATCTTTTTTTTAAGTTAATATTTTTTTGAGCACAATGCATTGGTGCAAAAATTTGTGTAATAAAGTGCATATTTTTTGTACTTTTAGACTAGAGGGCCTAATTGAGTTTTTTGTAAACTAAAAAATTTATAATTCAGACTTGTAACTATACTCAATTATAAAGTGCAAAAAATACTTGTTGGGTGGGATAAAACTAAGTAATTCAAGGGGATTTTGTGGTGTGTTTTGTACTTTAATTTTTGCTTTGTGATAGTTTATTTTTAATTGCATCATAGGGAATCCTAAGTTCCCACTATTAACAACATACAACTATAACACATGGAAACATAATACTTGAAATGCATTAATGATGCTATGATATATGTCTTACATAACAACTCTTCTTACTTCACCTACTGATGCAAAAGAGTTATAACACTTTTTCTTTGAAACTACTAAAATTATTGGATACATTCAATCTTACATGTATTTAGATTTGAATTTCTATCTTGACAAATGTACAACTCTAAAGAGGCTTGGGATAAATTAGCATCATTGTTTGACAAAATAGATGAGGTTCATGGTTACCAAATTGACAATGAACTCATTAGTTTGGATCCTAAAAATTATGCTACAATACAAGACTACATCACTAAAGTCATAGATCTTAGAGCACAACTTTCTAAATGTAAAATTAATAAAAAATATATTTAGTTGATTTTTAGTGCTTTACAAAAAATGGTCCTAAATATTCATCCTTTATCTCTAGCTTTCAAACTCATAGGCTCACATTGGGCACATCTTATCAAATGCTCACGTTTGATGTATTCTCTGAGATTCTAATGGTTGAAGAAGAAAAGTTAATAGCTATGGGTCTAATCAAGTCATCTAAATCTCAATCTCTAATTGCAAGGCAATCTCAGCATAAGCAAGTTTCAACATCCGCATCAAATACAAGTTCAAGTAAAAAGAAGCATAATAATCAGAATAAGTCACTGAAAGATAAGAATAAAGAGCAACAATCTTCCTCATAGAGAGATTACAAATCCACTAATAAGAAAGGGGATTCACAGGAAAAAAATCATCACTCCTTGACCTTATTGTAAAAAGAGGTTTCATAGTGAACAAGATTGTTGGAAGAAAGAGATTGATGGCCTTAAGAGTCTTCTAAAAAAGAATAACATCAATCAATCATGTTCAAAGGATTCTTTCACTCCTTCAAATTTAGGGAAAGGGAAAGCTACGGCACTAGTTGCACTAACAAATTCTCCCAAGTCATGGGTACTTGACTCAGGTGCTTTGCACCATATAGGTTCTAATCAAGAATAATTTTATAGATTAGAACCAAGTTCCTTGCCTCATATTCTCATAGGTGATGATTCTAAGGTAAATGTCATAGAAAAGGTACAATTGATGTTGATAGTGGTGTATTTGATTATGTTCTCCATGTGCCATAATTATCAACTAACCTTCTCTTTGTCTACCAAATCATCCACTTTAATACTGGTAGGAAAGTTGAATTCACACCCGATTTTGTTTTAATTAAAAAATTGGAGGATAATGCCTTATTTGTAGTGGGAAAAGTCAACAATAATACTTAGTGTTGACCAATTTTTGCCCACAAGCAAAATTTCGGCCAACTTCTCCCTTGTTATGAAAGGCCAGTCAATTTTGGGTTGCAAGTCCATCTTCAGGTTCAAGTTCAGTTCATGCCCTGGTTCAAGTGGTTCAGCAACCTTTAGTTCAAGGGTTCATCGCTCGGTTCAAGCATCTAAATTCAACAAGCATTGAACCTTCGTACTTTCATACTATTGAACCAAAATTTAAGGTTCAATGGCTGGGTTCAACGGTTTGGTTCAAGGGGTTGCCCTTGGCAGAAGGCACAGTCAAAGTCAAAGTGCCCTTTGGAGGGCGGGCGGACACTTCAAATATTTCAAAGGATTTGGGCTGCTACAAATGCGAAGGCCGACAAGGGATCTGATATGATGCCACATGGGCCCGATGACGTCACAGTGGCCGTCAAATTTAATAGAATGAAATATGTGTTAATGTTTAAAAGCATGACGGCTGCAAAAGCATCAATTTTAACGGAATAGAATAACCGTTTGTTTTCAAATGAAAAAGCGTGAACCATGGAAAAGAAGGTCCTGAATGCAGCGATCCGTTTAAGTGTTTGCCCTTGGAGGCTGACAAGCCAGAAGAAACAAAACTGAGAAAGGACAAACAACAAAGTGACAAAGCAAGGAGGAATGACATGGCGCAGAAGTGACAAGGTAACCCAAGTGGCAAAGTGCAGGCAATTTATTGCCTATTAATTCCAAATGGCGCAAACAACATACAGTAGGGCCCGTGCATTTAAAAAAGGGGACAAATTTCATCTGTTGGTAGAAAAAAGGTGAGACCCATGCTTCCACATTAAAGCTCGAATGCCAAAGTCAAATTTGGCAATTATACAGCATGGTTCCAGTAGGCTTCTTCTAAGACGAATACAACACAACAGTGTTTCCTCTTTCTAATGAGACGCGATAGGCCGACTTGTCAAAAAAGTGCCAAGTTTCTTTCTCTTTTCTTCTATATATTGTAACTTCTCATTTTGGAGAGGGATCGATTCTTCCACATTTGTAAAGAGCGCAGCTCTGCAAAATTTCACCTGAATCAAATAAAATGTAGTTTTTACCTCCATTTGGATAGATATTACTGAGTGTGCCTTGAGTGTTTTGTCTGTGTCCAGTCATTGCTTCTTGATGCTCTCACAGGGTCAACACCAGCAGACCTATTATCTACAAAGTGCCATTTTTGCAGCTGAAAGGAGAAGAGCAGACATTTTAGAAGACCAGAATAGGAGTCACTTACAGTGTGCATTTCATAGCACCTCAGTGATTATTTTTTGTCTCATGTGTTTTCATGTAAGCCTCCCTGCCAGTTTCTAGTAGCCTGGTCCCTTTCTGCCAAATGTGTAGTGTATGTCTGTATTTGTCTGGTTCTGAGAGTGGATGTGTGAAGGTCGACCCTTGTTTTTTGGGTGCATTACCTCTTTTAGAGTAGGTTGTTTGTTTTTTGCATTTCTTCTCCCTTTTCATCCCCCCCTTTTTATATCTATATTTATGTGTTTTACTTTTGCTGGAAACAACACGATGCATCAAAGGGAGCTAGCCCTTATCTAGAGACTCTCTCTTCCAGCTTCGCCGGTCCCACAGGCGAGAGGAGAGTTTCCATGTTGCGAGGAGAAGGCAGGAGCTAGGCCTCCTTGCCCCGGGTGCAATCTCCAGTGTCAACACTTAGCTTTATTCATTCTCCCACTTTATGCTTCAGTCTTCCTCTACAACTTTGCTCTCACACACTGATTCAGTGAGCAAACTATGGCATGAGCGGTATGGTCATCTGAACTACCGCTATCTATAGTAGCTTAGTCAACAAGAGATGGTTACATGACTTCCATATATTTAGTTTTTAGGGGGTGTATGCCATGGTTGTGTCTTAGGCAAAAATCTAGAGGATAAGTTTGATAAATGGAAGGCTTGGAAAGCTACACAAGTCCTCAAACTTGTTCATAATGATTTAGCGGGTCCATTACCTACTTTGCCTTTTAGTAAAACTCGGTATGTTCTCACATTTATTGATGATTATCCAGATATACTTGGGTCTATTTTTTAAAACTCAAGAGTGAAGTATTTGATAGATTTAAGAGTTCAAAGCTCTAGCCAAAAAACAATCTGGGAAGTATGTCAAGATCCTCTACATCGATAATGAGAGGGAATATGTGAATGACAAGTTTGAACAAATGTGTGCTCTTGAAAAAAATTATCTTCAGCATTCAATTGCATACACACCTCAGCAGAATGGTATAGCAGAGAGGAAAAACATATTCTTAAAAGAGATGGCAAGTTGTATGCTTCATGCAAAATCATTAGTACCTGAGTATTGGGTGAAAGTGATTGATTATGATGCATATATATAGAATAGAGTTTCTCACAAAACTTTAAAGAAGATATCACCTCTTGAAGCTTGGTGTAATAGGAATCAAGATGTTCATCATTTTAGAGTCTTTGATAGTCCAACATGGGCTCACATACCTTCAAACAAGTGCGATGATTTAGAACAACAAAGCCAAAATTACAAATTTGTGGGATATCCTGATGATGTTAAGGGATATCAACTCATTGATCCAGATTCACATGAGCTTATTATAGCTAGAAGTGTTTACTTTGAATAAAGTCCTTCAGACTTGTCTTCTAACATTTCTCATTCTTCTTCTTTAGAAAAAATATATAATAGTGATGATGATACTTCTTCTTTTACTCATAGGGATGATGAGGTAATACCTCCCCAATAGGGTTTATCAAGTCATGTTCCTCCTCTTCCTCCTCCAGATCCTTGCCCATTAATGCCTTTGTAGGCTAGACAGACTTTGGTAGATGTAGACCCTCTTTTTATGGATCCATTAGATAAAAGGAGAAAACGATCAAAAAATGATCTTCCACATTCCTATATTACCACAACTTTTGATCCATAGTCTTTTCAGGAAGCCAAAGGGATAGTTGAGTGAGATTCAACAATGGAAGAAGAGTATGACTCATTGAATAGGAACAACACTTGGGATCTAGTTCCTCTTCCTAAGGAAATAAAATTAGTATGATGTAGATGGATATATCGGACTAAGTTTTTAGCAAATGAAAATATTGATAAGTATAAATCATGTTTAGTGGTCAAAGGTTTTTCCCAATTGGAAGGCATTGACTATATAGAAACCTTTGTGTATGTTGCTAAGATGAACTCCATTTAATTGATACTGGCTATTGGTGTAGCCCATGGTTGGGTTGTACATCAGATGGATGTGAAGAGCATATTTTTTCATGGGGATCTTCATGAGGAGATATATATGGAGTAGCCACAGGGGTTCATTCAAGGTTATTCATTAGTGTAATGCTTTCATAAGTCTCTCTATGGTGTAAAACAAGCCCTCAAGGCTTGGTATTCCAAGATGGACACATTTCTTTTCTCAGTTAGGTTCTCAAAATATCACTCAGATCTGAATGTCTACATTTCACAATAGGGGGATTCACTATTGTACTTGGTACTCTATGTTGATAATCTCATTATTATAATGAGCACAACATCTATCATCAGCAGTGTTAAGACTGCACTTCATGACAAGGTTTTCTATGATAGACATGGGTCTTTTACACTATTTTCTTAGGATTTAGATAGCACAATCTTCTTTTAGAATTACATTTTCACATCCCAATTATGCCATGGACTTTCTAGCTTAGTTTCACATAGTTGACTATAGGCCTACATCGACTCTTTTATTATTTGGAATTAGACTTGAGGTTCATTGTTCCACTCCCTTGGCTGATGCCACATTGTATTGCTAGCTCATAGGTAGCCTCATCTATCTGACTCATACATGACATGACATTTCATATGTAGTTATCATGGTTTCACGCTTTATGCAGACACCACATGAGCTTCATTGGAGAGCTATCAAGCATATTTTGAGCGACATTCAAAGCACTATCAGATATGGGATTCACTATATAGCATGTATAATTTTAGACTTAGTGGGATACATATATTTTTATTGGGTTAGAGATTATGATGATCAGTGGGATACACAGATTCTGATTGGCTTTGTGATTATGTTGATCGTAAGTCCACTTCTGGTTATAGATTTCACTTCGAATATGGCCCCATTTGTTGGTAGAGCAAGAAGCAACATTTTATTTCTCTTTCATTTATAGAGGCTAAGTATTGTGTCATTGTTAATGCCACTACTGAGGATATTTGGCTTCAAAATATTCTCATTGAGCTTGGTATTCCATTTTGGAAGCCATCAATCATCTATTGTGACAACCAGAGCACTATCTAGATCTCAAAGAATTTGGTTCATCATTAGAGAACCAAACACATAGAGATCCATATGCACTTTATCAGAGAGATGATTCAGACAAAGATCATTGATCTTTGATATTATCCTATGGAGGATCATATTGTAAATATTTTCACCAAACCTTTCACTGAGAGTAAGTATTTTCACTTACAATCTCTTTTGGGGGTACAAGACATCAGTTCTTCAGGGGGGTCTCCTAGACCTTCATTTTGAGGAGTTTTTTGCCTTTGAGTTTTCTTCTTTCCTCATCTCTTTGTATAGAGTACCTAATATGGGTACACATTATCAGGACTCTTATCTACATAGCCCTACCTAAGCTTGGCTTATGGGCAGGGTGTTGGTACATTTATTTGATTTATTGCATTTACTTGTATTTATTATTTAGATTGGTGCACTAATTACTTATTATAATTAGTTTATTATGTTTGTTAATAGTTTTCACTAGATAAGTTTGTTTAGCTAGTAGTCAACTTGGACACCTATCTTGTTACAATGAATTTCTACTCTACTATTCATGGTAAGATATGATAAGATTGTTTAACTAGTAGTCAACTTGTGTTGATCATTTACACAAGTTGGACACCTATCTTGTTAGTGTGGAGTTGCACTCCACTATTCTTATAGTCAAATATCAGTTGAACTACATGTGTTGTGTGAGTTCCCTAAATGTTATCATGCACGCCTTGCTCTATATAAGCAATGGCTATTTGTGTATTCTACATCAGATTAATATTGAATTATCAGAGTAATTTATCATATTTAAGTTATTTATTTATGTTATTATCTCAGATATACAGTTATTATTTATTACTATTACTATTTTATCTCTTATTTATGCTTTTTATTAGACTCATTAATCCTATAGATAATTCTAACAAAATGGTAATTGAGCGATAAATTAAAATTTGTCAGGGCATGTTGAAAAGACAATAGAATGAATTTTCACAAGCAAAATTATGAATTGACAACAATGACGATTAGGCACGGAATTTCATTGAGTCATTTTTTCAAAAGTTTTATGTGGAAGTGGTCAGATCGAAAACTAAAGATGACAAATGTATAGATAATGTATAGACAGGGAGGCAGAGTTTAATAAGGTTGTGAGACATAAAACAAACACAACATTAAAGAAACAAATATAATTTACAAGTGTAAATTCAAATCTATAACCTTTATAAACATTCTCCTAGTTCGTACCATGTAAATGGGCTAACAAATAAGCAAATTGAATCAATTTTATTAAGACTTTTGGTCAAATGGGGACAAGACACGTGAATACTATGCTAAGCTCGAGAGATACCACCTCTACATACCATCTACATGTTCTTGGGCATCTAGGTGTTATACTGTCTTGAATCAATACAGAATGGATGATGATATTAATATCTCATCCATGCAATCAAAATCTATAAAAATGAAAGATAATGAAGATCACTTTGGGTGGACATTCTCACATGCTGAAAGTGAAGGCAAATAGGCTTTGTCAAATGTTTTCGGCCTTTTCATAAAAATATTGAATCTTGTTTTGTAATTTATAGTTGTAAATTTTTTAAATGCAAACTCATAAATATAAGTCATGCAAATGCATTGTGCTAACTTTGTAAATTATGATCACTTTTGCACGTGGTGTAATTACACCAACGCACTTTTACATCACTTAAATGGTGTATTTTTGTAAACTCACTTTTGCAGTGTCTAATATGCAAAAAAGGCGGTTACGCACTATAACCACCTCTCCATGTTATAAATATGAGTGTAAGGCTCATTATAAAGGGACTTTTGGTAGTGAGACTATGCAGAGATTTTATCTGAAGAGCTGAGTTTTGTTATCAACTTAATAAAGATTGAAACTAGTAGATTTTGCAAGCTTTGTATTTGAATTTTTTTTGTGGGTTATGTCTTTGTATGTGATTCACCTATTTCTATATCTATACTTTCAATTCATATTTTTAATCATTACCAAATTGTTAGATAATAGAAAATTCACATTAAGCATTTCTTTTAGAATCTTCTTGTGTTGTTTCTATGAATGTGAAATCTCAGTGGAGTTTAAGCAATATTTTAATTATCTTTTACGATAAAATATGATATAGTTGTCTTTGGTCTGTCACTAGTATTAAAAAAATGTCTCGGTATATGTTTTGCACTCTTAAGGGTGTAATTATGTCTTTACCACCTATTGAATGAGAGAGATTTCTATGCACACGATGTTCTCCCTTTCTTGGGATATTCTTGTAAGTTTTCGTATTTAGCCACCAAAAGTTGTCTTTTATTTTTTCTAGGGTTATCATAATAGTTTATGTGTTTAACTGACTATAAAAACCTTGCTGTCCCTTATTCATTTCCTTTCTTTCTATTATTCTCTTCTTTCCCCTCATTTGCTTTTTATCTCCTTTATGTAATTTCAAGTTAAAAGTATGAAACCCCCAATATAGAAAACATTTTTACTGTAAATAACTGTGAATAGCTTTTCTCTTATTTTTTCCTTTTTTTGTTGACTAACGTAAGAACTCAATTCCTACACTACTGACTCAAAGTCACTAATTTCTCCTCCTGAAATGTTTTTGAGCCAACAATTTTTGGTGACTCCATTGGGGATCGAGGTGATTTATGCACATGATTTTCATACATTTATAGGAACCTCCCCTAGAATAGAGGTTGGCAACTCTATTGAGAAGAAGTACATAGTGCCCATACCTTCTTGATTGCAAAAATGGTATTGGTCCATCCCAAACCCCAATGATCCCCGTGTCCCATGGGGAAAATATTTTGGGCCATTAGCTTTGTATTAATACAATGAATTTATATTAGGCTCAAGAAAGATATTCCCAAATTTATTTAGAGAAAATGGTCAAGACGTAGATAAACATATCCAGGCCTTCACAGTGTCCTGGAGCATCTTGGGAGTTATGTATGAGGGTGTTGATGTGAGAATTTTCATTAAAACTTTAATTGGACCTGTTATCGAGTGATTCTGGAACTTAGAAGATGGATGTATTACAGATTAGAACTCTTTGAATAACATGTTCTTGGATAGATTCAAATAAATTCTAAATGTGTGTGCACTTATATCAGACTTATTCTAAATTCAAAAGTGAGATGATGAGTAGATGAGAGAGTTTATAACATATTTTAATAAATTATTGAGACTAATCCCTTAGGAAAATCAGCCAAGTCTCAACAATCAACTATGCATTTTCATTAGTTCTCTTCACCTAAAGATCAAGTTTATTTTGATGAGGAACAAAGTAAATGACTTTGTGGTTGCATAACAAGATGCTATCAAGATTGAAGATGATTTGATCATGTCTAAAATGTTGACGAAAGAAGTTTTAAAAGGTACTACAAATGTTGCAAATAGTGATAAAAAAATAGTGAAACCTGATACAATCAAGAGTCTACAATATTCATAAAAGAGACTTCAAAGGTAAGTTCTTGATCAAACATGTCAAAAATATAGCAGGGAGAAACAAAAAGTGATTCCTTTCACATATGATTATTTTAGTTTTAAAATTGTGGAAAAAGGTGAACATTTGTAAGAACTAATGATTGATGATAAAATAGACAAATAATTTGGCTTCCCCCTTGGAGAAAAGGAAAATGATTTGCCTATTTTATCAAATTATTTAAACCCCATGGTCCTAGGATAAAATGAGTTATTTGAAAAACAACTAGTAAAACCACAAACAGAAAGGAGTAATAATATAGAGTGTGATGTTATAATTTATGAAAGAGAAGATATTGTGGAATCAATTTTTAGCAAAACAGATGATCTCTTCTCTATCAAAATGAATGACTCAATAGTCAAAAATAAAGGTTTTTTAGGTATTTCATTTTTGAGATTTATCATAGAAGAATTCTCTACAATATCTGAGTCCAAAGTAGTCAAGCCTGAATAAATTGAAAACCATAATCATGCCAAGGTTGAGGTCAAAGAAGACATCAATGTGGAACAAAATAAATGGTACCCAATAATTATTACAAGCGAAATGGAAACTATCAAGGCAAAGAAAATTGACGAAGATGATGATGATGAGTCATCTAATAATGAATTAATTTTTACCATGGGAAGCGATTTGAAAAATAACATCAACACCTCATTCATTCTGTAAGATAATTATATTGTGGTTTTAGATCAATAATAGATATGTGACACACTTCTCTGTGATTGAGATATTGTATGTATCATAGATTTGTTTGAAGTCATCCAAGAAGACATTGAAAAAGTTTAGTATTGCTTAGAAGTGCTCATAGAAGATCAAATAATTCATAATGATTTCATTTCAAAATAGAAAAATATTGTTGATTTATTCATTTGTGATCATCCTTGTGTGAATGATAACTGTAAGTTCATCTTCCCACATGCTTAATCAATGTTGCTAAATGTGATCAGAGTTCATAAGTCAAATCCTTTATTTCAAAATGGTAGGTACTTATCCTAGCCAATGAATGGTTTTATATAATCTTCTCATTTTTATTAGCTCCATGTAAATAGTTCTGCTTTTCCAATTTCAGTATGTTTCCTTTTTTTATTTTGGTTTTGTTATGTGTATAGTTTTTCAATAAACACAATAGTCTATTTGTTACTCCCCCTTCTCTGTGTTTTAGTCTTTTTGATTGCATATATTTTTTGATGTGATCTCTATCTAGGAAATATCATGGTCAATCACATAATTTGTAAGAGTGACAAATTGGACAAGTTTTTCATGGATCTCTTCAAGAAAATATGTGATAAACGTGTAAATTTTTAGAATAGGTGATCTGGTCCAGCAATGCGTGTTCATTTTTTATAAAATTGAGATAGGCGAATTGGCTATCAGTTGGTCAGATTAGGATATGCAAATGTGAGATATAGAATTTTTCAGAACGAGAATGGTAATTTTTTTGCAAAATGAAACATCAATTACTCACATATTGACAAAGCTCGAGTCACATATTGAGATCTGCTTATTTTCAAAACTTCAAAATATTGACATTATTATAAATGTATTTCATATGTTTACTCATGTTTGCTAGTGTCTTAGCTAGTTATTTCATCTTGTAGTGGGTTATTGTTTTATCCCACATCGATTAGGATAACTAGATTAGTCTTTGGCTTGCCTATATAAGCAAGTGCTTACCCTTTGTACTAACATCTCTTATTCTCATATTCTGAATAAGAATTTGGTTTTGCTTTGTGTTGCATTCTATTTATCTACATTTAATTATGATGTTCTTATTGTGAACTCTTCAGATCTTGACTTCATGGAATGTTTTTACCATTCCTAACACGGTATCAGAGTACCTCCAAGTGGTAATTACTCAACCCCTTAACCAAATTGATCTAGATTCCTCATACGTGGTTTTCATTTGTTAAGCCTTGTTGAGATTTTGTTGGGCGCAGTTATTGTTTGTTTTTAGCATCAATATTATTTTTTAAAAATGTATTTATAATTAGCCTAATCCAGTTGAATGAATTTGTGCTTGGTGTGGTATATTTTTTAAGTTAATGTTGCTCCTTCTGGATCATGGATCCCATTTTTGAATAACTTGTTTTTGAGGTCTATTTGTGGAGATATGATGCAAATATTTTGAAAGGTTGTGCTTCTCTTTGGACTGTCTGCTTATCCATGTAATCTTGATTTGTTTTGCTTTGAATAGCATAAGAGTTTGTGGTTTGATGTCTTAAGAAAGTGGATCTTACTTAGTATCTTGTCTGGTTTACAGTGAGTGTATACGTTGGTCTCATTCTCTGATGTTTTTCCAGTCTACATGATGAACCTACAAATTAGTTATATGCAAACCATGAAGATAATTTTTTATGATACCAAATTCAGTCATATCACATCAAAGTCGAAGGGAAACATGTTTTTTTGAGATCAAGTTACCAAAGACAAGATGCAGAACTAAAGTTGATGAGTCTATCAACATTATTCAAGGGGAACATTCACGTGCAGGTTACCATAATGCTAAAAAAAGCTATCTCATAGAGAATAAACATCAAGCAAAGGATTATATGGTTGACATCACTCATCCACATGAGTTGGCTTCTACTTTACATGGTTTAATGACTTGGCCAATGATAGGCCTACACAATTAGGTTAGTATAGTATGGTCGATGAAGGCATGAAAAGGTGTGTTAATGGCCCTCTGCCCACCACCTTTTGATTACTATCCGCTATCTTCAACTAACACTTCCCACCACCGTAACAATAGTCTTCAGCTTTAGCTTTGATAGTCAACACCCATGTCACTACCTTGGCCTCTCCCCTACCTGTGTACCACTTCCTGGCTATGCCTAACCTTCATTCTCCGTCATCGATTATTGTAACCCTTTTTTGGTTGAGTGTTGAGCCTGTTGCAGTAGCTCCTCCATGCCGCATGTTACCTTTGCTCCGCCAACACATAGCCAAGCTTCCTGCCTCAATGCCTCCCTAGAGATTGGCATTACCATGAATCCCACATTTTGAACAATTTTTTTTCTTTAACCATCACTGCCCATTTTTTTTGGCATGGATCGGCTAAATTTATTAAATTGGATGAGCATATTATTTTTATGAGATAATGTTAAGGTGGATTTAGCATTGTTTTCTAAAGCAGGGAGACATTTATTTGAGTGTAGGGGTCTCTTTACATGGTGGGATACATTCAATTTTTGAGATTCCATTTTAGGGGTCAATTTTTTAATTCAAAAATAGGTAACATTATTTTTAAGTGGGAAGTCACGGGGCCATTTTTTTTGGTGGCAAACAATTTATGTCATGAGGTGACTTAATCCATGGGAGGGCCATTTCCTTTTGAAAGAATTTTTATTTTATTTTTTTGTACAAAAAATAATATATTGTAAATGGTTTGTAAATTTACTTTGTTCTCTCACCTATCGAAGATGAAAGGTGAGGCCCAGGTTGGCAAGAGGCCAATTTCCCCTCACAAACTCGACCATTGAAATCTACCCTCCATGACAAAATTCTGGTTCCAATGAGTGGCTGTACGAATATGTTCTTTTTTATTTGGCCTAAAATTCTAATTTCTAATGATTTTTAATTATTTTGACCTATTTTTATGGAAAATCGAAATGCTTATAACTTTTGAACCGTAACTCAAATTTGAGTTCTATTTTTTTCAAAAGTGTATGTTTTTCAAATTTTTATCACTTGGTGTCATAAAATTATAAACATGCACTACTTTTATAAAATATCAAATTAGGGGGGTCCTATAATACATATTTTTTTTGGGGGGGCTTACACTTTTTTGGGTGGTTTATTTGTTCATTGTCATTTGAATCAAAAGTTTTTCTGGGGGGATTATTCTTTTTTATTCCCAGATTCTTCTTGTATTTTCGACAATGGAGCCCCTCAACACCTCAAATTACACCATTTGAAAGATCAAAATGAAGATACACCTTCAGCTGAAAGGCATTTGAAGATTGGTACTTGGAAATATTTCTAACTTCATTGATGAAGAAGATATTTCTTTGATTGCATCTATGCAAGATGAGGCTCTTCATTTTATTCATCTCAATGTTTCAAATAGCTTGCACATTCATATTATGGATGCCACATCACTAAAGGGAGCTTGAAATGCTATTGTTGCCTTATTTGAGAAGGATACTGAGTCTTTTAGATCTTTTGCACCCTATTTTACTTCACCTCCTTTTGTTTCACTTCCTTCTCCTCCTATTAGTGAGGATTTATATTTTGACGGTGATACGGATGATGATTCTCCATCTCCTTCTCCTCCTATTAGTGCGGTTTTGTTTTCTGATGATGTACTCTCTCCTTCTACTATAGTTTCTTGTGATGACACATTCTTGATGGACATTGCTCTTATTTTTGTCAATCCACTTTTATGGGATGAATTTCTACCAAACTTGAGATGTCTATTTGCAAAATCTTCCTTTGTTCCTATGTAGGATATTTGAGCTACCACATATTATTACTTCAGAGGACTCTACTAGTTTCAATGAGAATACACTTATTAATCATTATGATCCACTTCTCATGGACATTTTTTTAGTGAATGTTCCATATCTTTCTTCTGATTGGTTCATTTCCATGGCATTACATCTGGTTCTTGTACATGATCTTACCAAATCTATGTCACACTTTAGTTTTGGATGTGATTCAGAGATCTTTGTATTGTTGCCTCTTTGATCTTCCATTGTGGAATGGGTAGACTTCCAATACACCATACATATTCTACCTTTGGCAAAAGAAAGAAACATTGTTCGATGCAGATGGAGCTTCTATAGTCTTCTAGCCGAGGATCTCGACATCAACATTGGTCATCTTGCATGGAGTATCGATTGCTTTAGCATTAGATCATTTTGGGGGGAAGTTTTATTCCTATGAGTTTTCTTCTTTCTTAATTTCATGGATACATATTGTATATGAGTACCTTATCAAGCCTAGTTGTCAGGACTCATTTTGTAGATATGCCACTATTTCTTTTTTAGCTTTTATTATCCCCTAGCTTCACTTGAGGGGGGGTGTTAGAGTATGTATTTCATGTGTTTAATCATGTTTTCTAGTGTCTTAGATAGCTATTTCATATTTTAGTGGGTTATTATTCTATCACACATTGGTTAGGATAGCTAGATTAGTCTTTGGCCTTGCCTATATAAGCAAGTGTTTAGCCTTTGTACTATCATTTCTTATTCTCATATTCTAAATAAGCATTTGTTTCTGCTTTGTGTTGCATTCCATTTGTTTGCAGCAAATTATGATATTCTTGTTATGAACTCTTTAGATCTTGGCTTCATGAAATGTTTTTACCATTCATAATAGACATTGCAAAGTTAGGGAACAATTTTGTAGTGGTGAAGAATAAATTAGTTAAATTTTGTAAGGCAAGCCACAAGGTTCATCACTTTTGAGTATATAAAATAAAGACACTTATCTTTTTGTATTTTAGTTTGTATAAAAATACATAATTAAAATGCCTTCGCATAAACTATCCTTTTTAGATATGTGAAAACACCTATCAGATTGAGTACCTGATACTCGCATACATTGTCTTTTGACACGTGATAACACCTATCAGATTGAGTACTTGACCCTCACATATAGTCTTTTGACATGTGATATCTCTTCCATGGCTTGAGAACCCATCTCTTTTATTAAAGATAAGAGATTTTTCAAATTTATCAAAGTTACTGCTGAAGACTCCGTTACCCAATGGATAAACTTCGACCTGTGAAATTAGAGAATTTAAGTTCTTTTCATTCCTTGTAGTTTGAAATCCCAATCAGAGCCAACTATTGTCATGGTTTTTGAAAATGACTAAAAATCAGTGGAAATTCAATTTTTAATAAATAGATAAATTTTTTGAACTGAACTTGAAACCATCAAAATTTTTAAAAAATCAAAAATTTTAATTAATTGATTAATAAAAAATTTACAGTTAAATTATTTTTTACCTTGAATTATTTTAAAATGCATTTGAGCCTCCCGTGTAAAAAAATATTAATATTTCTCATAATTTGAAAAAATCATTTAACTTTTTATAAGTTGTGTAAACACACGTTACTTTTTAAAATGTTATGTGAATTGTAATTTCTTTTTTCTATTCGGTACAAATTGCAAAATCTTTTTCAACGTCTATGCAATTTACAAAATCTTTTTTAGCTTCTGTGTAATTTACAGAATCTTTTTCAACTACCATGCAATTTACAAAATCTTTTTCAGCTTCCTTGCAATTTGCAAAATATTTTTCAGCGTCTGTGCAATATACAAAATATTTTTTAGCTTATGTGCAATTTACAAATTTATTTTAGGTTTTCGTACAAATTAAAAATTTGTTTTGGGTTTCCATGTAAATTACAAAATTGATTTAAAACTTCATATAGATTGCAAAATATTTTTGAATTTTTCCTTTTTGTGCGTTTTCAAATTCTATTTTCACAAGTCATGCAAATAAAATCATGTTTTTCGAAATCATGCAAATGCAAATTATATTTCTAAAAATCGTGTAAATGCAAACTTCCACGTTGCAATTATTTTTTTCAATTGTGTAAATTGCCACTACAAATTAAAATCTTTTCAACCTACATGCTCAACTCTAACAATTTTAATAAATAAAAAATTTAATTTGTATTTGTGTTTTAGTCATCATCCGCTAGAAGAAATATATTCAAGATCGTATAAGGGAAGCAAGTGAATGAAAAAGAAGTTATTTTAAATTTTTTTTTAGCCAAAAAAAATCAATGCAAGAGCACCCAAGAAAAATAGAGAAATCTTTGAATAAGCAATTATTATTTTAACCAAAAAGAGGCCATACAAGTGCATTCACTGAAAGAGGAATGAAAAGGGAATTTTGAAGACAAAAAATGAGCAGTTTTATTTTGTCTTATATTGATGAAACACTTCAAAAAGGAAAATGCACCCGGTCCAAGTGGAAGATAAAGATTTAAATTTTCAACATTGCATTTTTAAATTATTTTTTGTAACCAACAACCATATACCCAAGGGGAGCCGCTAAAAATAAAGTTTTTATTTTTCAAAAATTTCATCTGTCTATATGAAAATTATATGGCCAAATAAGTTGGAGAAGATAATAAAAAGTGATAGAATTATTTTTAATTTATTTGAAGCAGGAAAAAAATGTACGAACTTGAGGAAGACAGAAAAATAAAATTAAGAGAGAATTATTCTTGATTTTACAAATTTGTAATTTTTCTTTGCTAGAAGTTTTGTCATACAACAGCGTACATGGATGAAACAAAAATAAAATCTGTAAATTATATTATTTTTGCTTTTGACCTGAGATAAAAATATAAAGCAGGGAAGTGGAATTTTAAAATCAAAAGACAAGAATTTGTAAAATCACATTTCAACTCATTGACACTTGCCAGAAGGGTTTGTGTTATAGCTACAAAGTGATTGATCAAAAAGGAAGTCAAAACCAAAAATGGTAATTAAGCAAAAATTGAAATTCATTAGGTGGTGTTGAAAAGGTACTAGAATGAATTTACATAGGCAAAATTATGGATTGGTAGCAGTGGTAATTAGGTACGAAATTTCATTAAGTCATTTTGTCAAAAGCTTTATGTGGAAGTGGATAGATCAAAAACTACATATGATAGATGTATGGACAATGTATAGACACGGAGGCAAAGTTTAATAAGGTTGTGAGACATAAAATAAGTACAATATTGAATAAGCAAATGCAATTGACAAGTATAAATTCTAATCTACAACCTTTGTGAGCATTATCCTAGTTTGTGCCATGTAAATGGGCCAATGACTAAGCAAATTGAATCAATTTTATTAAGACATTTGGTCAAACGGGGACAAGACATTTGAATACTATGCTGAGCTCGAGAGATACCGCCTCTACATACCATCTACATGTTCTTGGGCATCTAGGTGTTATATAGTTTTGAAGAAATACAAAATAGAAGATGATATTAGTATCTAGGTGTTTATGGTCTTGAAGTATTTATTTTAAAATCTTCTTGTGTTATTCTATGAATGTGAAATCTTGCCGGGGTTTAAGAAATATTTTCATTATTTTTTATGAGTAAATATGGGATGGATGTCTTTGGTCTACTATCAATATTAAAAAATTATCTGTGTATGTTTTGCACTCCTAATGGTGTAATTATGTCTTTACCACCCATTGAATGAGATAGATTTCTATGCACACGATGTTTTTCCCTTCTTGGACTATTTTAGTAAGAATCCATATTTAGCTTCCCGGAGTTGTCTTTCATTTTTCCTAGAGTTGTAATAGTAGTTTTTGTGTTTAACTGACTATAATAACCTTGTTCTCCTTTATTATTTTCCTTTCTCTTTTCTTCCTTTCTTTCCATTATTCTATTCTTTGTCCTCATTTCTTTTATATCTACTTTATGTACTTTCAAGTTAAAAGTATGAAACCCCCAATATAGAAAACATTTTTACTATAAATAGGCATGAATAATTTTTTTCTTTTTAACTTTCAATAAAGATAAATCTTTTTGTTAATAGGAGAGGGACTTTGTCCTGTATTGTTGACTAATGTAAGAACTCAGTTCTTAAACTGCTGACTCAAAGTCACCAATTTTTTCTCATGACAAATTTTTGAGCCATCAAATATATAAATTCATCTATTTTTACTAGTGTACATTGAGATTCAACAACACTCAATGGCCATGACATTACTTCTAGTGAACCCATCAAATAGTTCTCATTATTTATCAGATATGAATAGTTATTTGGGTTAGTACATAGCATACTTCTCCCCACATTTATGAGGGTTGGGGCATGTTGTCTTCCCAACCCAAGGACATGCATAGTTATAAAAAAATGGCATTTGATCACCCTCAATTTATCCACAGTTCAATAAGAGGAACCAATCTCCAAGTGCTTAAATGAAAAACACTTTTCTTCAACGTTGCAACAAGGAAGCATCGTCTCTAGTAAGTTGCAAGGGTTACATGATTTTCACCAACACATAGGTGTATTCCTTCCTTGCTCTTTAAATTTCAATCTCATATTTCAAATTTCACTTTAAGACATTAAGTATTATATGTTAGTTATAGGGTTTTATTTTGAGTGATCCACACAATTGGAGTTTCATACCAAAGATAAAGTGCTTTGTACACACTTACGTATACGTTTTCATTTTACTTTAGCAATTTTATGACTAGAATAAAAGGGGGGCATTTATATAAATTAAAATATGGTATTAATTACTTGACAATAACAAACTTGACATATATTTACCATGCATGACTTGCGCTTATAAGTATAGTCTTGACTCGCCATTCTCTCACACCTACATACTACCTTATGAGTTTGACCCTTTTATTATGTTGTTACACAACTAAATGAAGCTTAGTCTATTCCAAATCTACATACCACCCTACATAGACATGCCCAAATGCTCAATTTGATCATGTTGGAGTTCTAGGTTACACCCTAGTTGAGGAGATAAGTGTTTAAGTCCTATCCTCAAACCTAGTCCAACATGGGAGTGACGTTAGATTATGGGTTGTCTAGTTTTTAGGTCACACTTCTAATTTTCATGGGGCTATCTCCCCTAATATGACATTGTAGTGATTTCTAAGACCTGAATATTTCACAAAGAAATGGGAGAAGAATGTGAAAACTAAATCAAGAATCTAACCTGGGTGGTGATGCACCAATTGATGAATGATCCACTCTCAACTATTTCATTTGATAACTACCGATGAATATAAAAGAGACAAGGGTTTATTAGACTCTTCAAAAATGTTCCAAGCATGAATGTTTTGCATGAAGGTTGGGTAGAGACCTGTAACTTGAAGAACAAAAAGAGATAGGCCTATGCAAGACATTATAGACTCATGACACTTTAAGGGAAATCTTACTCTTGATAACACTTCACACAACCTACAAGAAACTAACAAACGTGAAGCAAGGTACATGAAGGGCATACATATGATGAATAGAAACATACATTTTATAGATCAAACTCTAATAAAGTACACTTAGCATTCATTCGAAATATGAAATTGTATTCTATTACTTCAAAAGAGTTTACAAAATTAATCTAGCAGAGCTTTGCTACACCTAGCCGAGGGATGGTAAATGAGAGCTTACTGCCTAATTTTATAGAGAAAATGAAAGATAAGAGAGGGAAATATAGACATAGGATGAGTCATCAATGAGCCCAAAGTGGCATAGGGGAGTTACACAAACTTATTCCTCTCCTTGAGCATTAACATTCCATTGATGAGCCCAATTTTGGCATTGTGAAGGTTGTAATTCCTTCAATTGACCTCATTCATGCCTTGACCATTCTAAAAATATCTCAACATTCCCTTCCTTTGGTAGTTATGCAATGCACATGGGGTGTGAATAGGTCTACTTGAGGTATTGAGCAGCCTTTTCATCAATATGAATGCCAAATGGGTCACGAAACTACCTTTGACCTACAATAATGGTTCCCATTTTGGTGTAGACTCACCTAGATGGTTGTTATGATGCATGTAAATGGTCAATCAATATCCTCACACCACCCTTTTCCCACTAGATCCTTCTATTTGCATGATAAGTAGGCCTGTGTGATTTGATCTCCAACTTTCTGTTCATATCCATTATGTGAGTGGTCTAACATTTAGAATTAAGGGTTAAATTCATTTGATGAGACTTAGATAGACCTTGGATAACCTCTAATGCATTGATCTTATGATTTTTCAAAAAAAATTTACCTGCAACACAACTAAGCCTTGCATGACTAAGCCAATTAAACTGACTCATAGATTGGCAATTTGGATGGGGATGATGAGAACACTTTCAATTAGTTCCATGGGTTTTATTGATGTTGGATAGATAGAACAAGTCTTGAACCTTCTCCCTCTATGGTTTAGAACTCTTCCTTAGGCTTGCAACACAAATTCTGATTGAAACCTTGCAAATTTGCTTGTTTAGGAGACATACGTACATCTTTTGTACCATCCAAAACTAGAAGTTAAAGCCTCTTTGAGTTGCCTATAGGATCCAAGTGATATACCAACAAGTTCTGAATAAAAGAATGCATTTTTTCTTAAACCTCTCTAGATTGGTCATTTTAGGGTTTAAGGGAGGTTTTAGGGGGTTTGGGGTTTTAGGCCTGGTTCATGGATATTTGAGCTTGGGTTTCTAAACCAAGTGCAAAAATCCTAAGCCAATAAGCCCTCTCACCTCCCATGAACATTTAGACCCTTCATATGTAACCTTCAAGCTATGGCAAAAACCTCAAGGTGATACTTGTATGAAGAATTTGCTCTTTGAGTGATCTCTACATGTCTATAAGAAAAAATGTTCACCTTAATGACTTTACCAAGGGCCCTCAATGTTAAGTTGTGCAGCTAAAAGCTTCACAGGTATGCAAATGTGGAGGTTGCTGGGTTACATAGTAACCGACGTCGGTCAGGCCAACCAACGTTGGTTATCTCCAGCTACACAATAATCGGCATCAGTTAGGGATCGGCCGGCATCGGTCACCTTCAGAATGACATCGATTGTTTATGCATTTACAGAACTGTTCTAATTTTAGGAGAATAGTTAGTTTGCATGTAAAGACTAATTTTAGTCTTGAGTCTACGTTTCTAATTATTGTTTGGTTTGGGATCTATTTAAGAGACCCATGGGGCTGTATTGTAATTAAGGATTAAGGATTAGATCCTCAAGTGTAAGATCTAGAAGGTCTGCAAGGTGCAAGACCAGGAAGATCTACAGGTAAGCAAGATCAAGAAGATCTGCTATGAGAGTAGGCAACAACGGTTGAGTTGATTGTGACTTGGAAGGTAGGCAACAACAACCATTGGGTTGATTGTCACTGGAGGGAACAACTCGGTATTGAGTTGATTGTTGATTGTAATTGAGAGAGAGAGAGAACTCTTGAGGGAGAATTACTGTACACCCAAGAGGTGTGGGAAGAGTGAGATTTATTCATTGTATTTCTTTCTGGAAGAGTGTTAATATAGATTGTATTATTTCTTGTATCTCCTATTCTTTGTTGTTTCTAATTTCTAGTTACTTATTACTTCTAGTTTAATTTCGTGTTTAGTTGCTTATACAAAGGTAATCAATTATACTCCAAGGAGGATCCTAAAACTCAAACATTATGGTATCCCTCCCCTTTTGGTTTGAGAGCATCCACATTTATTAATTTGTCTTATATTTCACTTTTGAAAGCATAGTCCTAATGGGATTTAGAAGTTTGTCTTGTCTGCAGACCTAGGATATGGAATTTGGCCTCCATATTGGAGCTATGAAGCATACTTTCCTCGTGTATGACTGAGAAAACACATTAGACACCTCAAAAATTAGCATTATTGTGCCAACTGCCCTCCTTATAGTGCATATAGCTGAGTGTTCTAATACCTGCAATTATCTGTCTGATGGACCAGTCATGGAGGTCAGCATGGAGACCACCAAAAGGCTTAGTTGGTGCTTTGGGGGTCCCTCTCCATTCTCCAACTCATTTTGCACATGAATATTCTCTGTATCCTAATCTTTAAGCTTAAACTAGATTTGTTAGGCCTCTTTCATACAACCTTGACCTTGCACGTGCCAACTAAGAAGCCATAGTGGTGCCCAAGGAACCTCGGAAGACCTTAAATGTCATTTCATGGTTGAATTCCTTCATTTGAGTGGGTTTTGAGGTGATATTTCATCATCGGGTCATTTTTGGGCTTTGTGGAGGGTTTGAGCCATCCACCATCTTAATGTTGGTTCATAAATTATGGACATCCAAACCTAAAAAAAAGCCATATATGTTTAGTGCATTGATCCCCTCATCTCTCATGAATAGGCTCGATTCCCATGCAAACGCTCCTTGGAGATATGAGCATCAAAATGTGAGGTTAGGGTTAGTTATAACTAGTTTTGAGTCCTTATTTTATTAACATTTATTCATACAGCCTATCCCCATTTTTACAATCATTCTTCCATGAATATTTAGTCTATAGGGAGACTTAAATCTCCCTAGGAACTCTAGCTCTAAGGATGTTTGTGGTAGAGTGGGCGAGCATTTGAACATACTCTTCGAATTATCTATATAAAGGTGGACTAGATCAAGCTAGGATTTATGGCATTTGGATTACTTTTTCCACCTACTAACACTTGAAATCCCTTTGTTGGGTTTGAAATATTCTAATACTACTCACCTTGGCCATTGGATTAGCTACCATAACTTGTAAAGGTCCCAAGATACCACCAAGGTCTGTGTGTGAGTTTGCCTGCTTGCCAATGTCACTTCATCTATTAAGGATTTGAATGTTGGCCTAGGAATTTAGTCTTTAGATAAGGTTGAGGATCATTTGAACATCAATATCCACTTAGAACAAAACATCTTGGGGGTTTCAAATAGCCTACAGACCTGCTAAACCCTAGATGGGCCCTTAACTCATTATTTTTCTGCACTAGATAAGCCTTGGTATAAGACAAAATAGTGGGTATACCCCCTATTTTTCTCAACCAAGTGAACATATGTAACTCTTCAATAACTCATGACCACCATTTTCACTAATTTTAGAGGCCTAGTTGGGCTTGTAAGGGTTCCATATCACCATTTTGGTTCAAATTAGCTCCAAATTATTTGTTGACTGAACACTCAGACATGTAAACTTTAAATTTAGCCTGTAACATTGTATCTGAGGGTGTTTATGATCCTGGGAGGATTTTAACACATTTTTAGAATCACCATCATTCTCAGGTGATAGTCCCCCAACACTAATTTATTACATAACCCATCTTTTCATTCAACTCAAGTCTCATACTTACATACACTGTGTGCTCTCGTGACCATGGTGATGTCATTCTACCTCTTCATGGGTAATGGTTATCAATTTTACACCCTCAACAATGTGGACATTGATTTACTTTGTATAGATTCTATTTCTCTAAGCTCATGTGAGTTATAAACACTACTATATGCTAACAATGACAACTATTATCTTCCTTTACCTCTGACTATCTGCAGTATTTATTACTAGGCATGTGTCAGGAAGGAGATGGCCTATACAGTGTTTGAAACTTGTGACATGGGTGGTTCACATCACATTAAAGCCCTTTTGAAATTAATATTCCATAATACTCATGTTAACTTTCATACCCTTGAATAATCTACCTGGTCATCCTTGAAATCTTGCTACAGTAGCCTCAAGACTAGTTGTAGGTGCACATTTTGCACTCCCAGGTTGCCATATGAGCATATAGATCTAGTGCCTAATGATCCCAATAGTATGGTTGGTTTTAGTGCATTGTTGGGATCAACTTGGGATGATCAATACTTTGGGGAAGGTTGGGTGAATGGAGAAGGTGACAATGGATACACATGGAATGAGATGAACATGGCAATAGAGTGGTAACACCACACAATGGTAGTGAAACCATAGTAAGACCATATGAACATGGAAAGGGCATGAAATGGACACAATACCTCTCCCAATACCAATACAAGTGAACCCTATAGACACCCTAATGTATACACAAGAAAACATGAAAGTTTGGGGGCAAAAACAAGGTGTATAGAGTTTCAAAAGGAAACATAGGATTCTCATAAATACTTTAATATCTACAAAAAACCTTAAACTCTACAAAATGTGACTAAGTGGTTTGAAGGTAGAGGAGGGATGTTAAAACTATGAGGCCATTATGGAGAGTTGGGAAATATGTTCAAAAGGGGATGAAGGTGGTCCACCTCCACTTTACCATCTCTTTCATATCCTTTGGGGTACATTGGAGCCCCATAGATGTCTTTAAGTATGCATACAATCTTTGTCATATAATGACCTTTGTATATATACAACCTTCTTTCCTTGATATGTCTTGGAATCATCAGAGGAGTATTGAACCTTTAATCTGAATAGTGAGGCATTGATAGTCTTGAAACATCTTTACCAACTTCTCAACCCTGCTTGTAGCCTTTGATGGAGACACCAAACTATATTTTTTGCACAAATTTATCTATAGACCATGCACAAAAACTAGTCAAGGGGATTTTCAAGCCACACAAGCTCACACATGTGAACCCGATGCTAAAATAACCATGGAAGGACTCTGAAAGACTTGTGGAAATAGGATCCATGATCATTTTTAGAAAATGAGGCAAAATCTTTTGAAAACCATTGACTCCAAATGTGCCTGTATAGATTAGGGGGTTATACAAGCTCCTTAAATTCTTAATGAATTTTCATAAAGGATAGGTAGTTAACCTCTAGATAAATTCCATGGGTGTTTATTTCCCTGAGTCTACCTTCCATGGGCAAGAACTTGGACCCCCACTCACCTTCTTTTGTACAAAATAAGTATGAACCTGAGGGGTCCTTTGAGCATGCTAATGAGGTTGAAGTAGAGAAGAAAAAGTTTTGAGCTCCTAAGTCACTAAAACACATTTATCCTTTCACCATTGGACATCTCTAAACTCCCTCTACAAGAACATTCCTCTAACCGAGTTGGTATGTATAGTATGGATCCGTATTGTTGAAGAAACACCTACAAACTACCATTTTTATTGAAAATATTCTTACTTGAGATCTAAAATGTATCCAATTGGTGTTTTAGAGGGAAAATATGGGGGAAAACAACATTTTGACTTAGTGATATGAATTAGGGAAGCTGAAAGGTCACAATTTGGCATGTGTGGGCCCTCTTTAGGGGAAATGAGCATTGACCAAGGCAATAATAGATCCAAATAAGGTATGAAACCATCCCATAATGGCTTAATGAGGCTAATGAGATCCTTTGAAGGTGTATGGAGTGATTTATTGGTCAATCAAAGCTAAATAACATCTCATTATGACCAAAACCATTGACTATGCACAAGTATATAGACTTAAAAAGGTTTATCAATTGGATCACCATGTTAATACACATATAACACCTCAATGGTCATTGAAACCTTGATTAAATTTTTTAAAATTACCTATAATTCTTCTTGAAAGCTTAAGAATGGGCATATCTCTGATGAATATGTAAGACTAATGTGTCTTTAGACCTTTACAAAGTTGTCTTCCTAGTTTGTCTTCATCAATGCATCTTTATCATGTTGATGACCCTTAAAGGTGGATAAGGACAAAATAAGCACTTTTTAACACCATAAAACTACATGAATCAGGCTTGAAAGGAGGCACAAAGGTTTATAAGGACTGATAAGGCAAGTTTGAAACATGACCAAACAATGGATTGACTAGACACCCCTCTTAACTCATAACATGACTAATAACCATCATGTCAAATATGGATCATGACTCCAAGCTATAAGGTAGATCAATTTCTAGGTCTAGGATGAGAAATTTACCAACATTTTTGGTGACTCTGCTAGCTTGACCAGCGTACTGGTTATAGAACCCAAAAAAATTGTCAAGCTTGGTCATAATGGCTAACAGATGTAGCATGACTGCAACATAGGCTCTACCTTAACCTTGTATAATCTTAAAGCAATAAGACACCACCAAAAATAGTAAATAATAAATAAAACAACACACATGTATCTAAACAATATGACTAAAGAATAAACGTGACACTTATGCAAGAGCACTTGGGGGTTAAGGACAAACCTACCTACCTATGTACAAAAGAACGTGAAAGAGAATTAATAGTAGAACTTGAGATACCTCCCATTGAAAGGGATGGGAAGGATCTCACCATTAAATTTATCAATCTCAAATTCATTTCTCTCCCTGCAACATGTGATAATATAAAGTCCATTCCAAAGGCTATCAAACATGGAGTGTTTTCTTAGTTTTGCACAATCCTCATCCCACTTGAGGACTATATCTCCTTGTTGAAATGTTCCATAGGAAGCTCTCTTGTCAAATGACTTATTCACTTGATTTTTATTAGACCACATTGTTTGCATGACACTATATCTTGTAATCTTGTCTCCTTCAAATATCTTAGCTTATTTATCCTGACTTGCATAATGTTATCTTCTAGGAGTTCAAGTTGGTGGGCAAGATCTAATGCAGGAAGCTCAAGGGAGATAGGAAGTCTTGCCTCTCTAAAATATACAAGGAGATGTGGGGAGTGTACAATATCCTTATTAGGTGTCACTCTATCTACCCATAGGGAAATACTCAATCTAGTATGCCACTTCCTTTGACTATCCTCCATAGCCCTCTTGATGATCTTTAACAAGTTTTTATTCGTGGAATCTGCTAGTCCATTGCCATGTGGCTAATAGTTATAAGATGATTTAAGGTAGATTCCATGTGAAATATCCCATTCACATACATTGGTACTGTTGAAGGCCAAGGCATTGTCATAAATGATTGTTGAAGGCATACCAAATCTGGTTACAATGTTATCATAAAACTCTAGGATATAATTCTAATTGGCTTCTTTGAAGGCAACAAATTCAACCCACCTTGTGAAGTAGTTTGTGGATGAGATGATCCACCTATATCCAACACTTGAAGGGGGATAGATTATCCCTATAAAATCCAATCCCCATTGCATGAAGGGTTATTCTACTTGTATTGGTTGCAAAAGAAAGGGCATATATCATCTACTTGCCAATGAACATGGCACATCTTGAACACTTCCTTACCCAAGAGTGTGCACGTCTAAACAATTTGGGCCAAAATTACCCAGCTCTAATGACCTTGGAGGCTATGGTATTAGCATCAAAATGTCCACTAGCAAGACCATCATGAAATTGTTCAACTTATCCAGTTGGCATGATTCCACACACCTCAAAATCATACCTCATATGTCCTTAAAAAGTAATCCCTCTATAAATACATATGGTATAGTTTGAAACCTAAAGTGCCTCCTCTTGGCTCTATCCAAACCCATAGGACATTGACTTGATTGGAGAAATCTGATCACATCATGTGTCTAACTATGAGGGGTGTTGCTTGCAACTGCTTGTTGGCTATCATGGACTACCAATGCTTGGTATTTAACTTCATTTACCTCTTTTACAAGGTGTTCACATAACCCTCTACCCCTGATAATATTTGTAACTCTAACTTCAAGGTCATACTCCATGCATTTTTTACCCGCCTAGCTCTCTTCTTAGTGAGGTCTCTATTGAGTATGAACTCATTGATGCTTGGGTATACTACCATGAGTATGATCTTACTATTTGACACCATGTGCCTAAATTTATTGAACCCTCTCACCATAAAAATCATGTGTTTATCTACAAAAATATACCTCTCTTAATATTCTTCCAAGCCCTGAATAAAGAAGGCAATAGGTTGTTCTAGGCCTTCACCATTTTATTGTATTAACATGGCAGATATTGTATTTAATGTAGATAAAGCATACAAGCAGAATTCCTAAATAAAATTAGGATTAATAAGTGTAGGGGCATGAGATATGGCCTCAAATTTCCTCTTGCCTTCTTTGTTCCATGTGAACTTGTGTTTCTTTAACATATGAGTAAGAGTTTTGACCAACTCTGCAAAGCCTAAGATAAACCTTCTTATGAAATTAATCTTCCCCAAGAAATTTTGTATAAATTTCTTGTGTTTGGGCAGGCGTAAGGATATAATGGATTCAAATCTCTCAGGGTCTATGTAATGACCATCTTTGGACACAACATGACCCAACAATCTGCCCTCATGAATAACAAAGATGCATTTTTTAGGATTCAATGACACTCCAAACTGCCTGCATCTATTAAAGACTAGTTTCAAGTGAGCAATGTGGTATGTTGGATATTTTGAGAAAATAGTGATGTCATCAAGGTATATGAGCACCATTTTATTGATCAACCACTCAAAGGTAACTTCCATTTCCCTTTGGAAAGTTACCCCTGCATTGGATAGTCCAAAGGGCATTTTCATGTATGCATAAGTGCCCCACTTTGTAGTGAAGGTAATATTATGCCTATCCTCCTTCTTGACCAATATTTATTTGTAATTAGAGTATCCATCAAGTAATGAGAATCTCTAAAATCCTAAAATTTTTTGAATAATCTTGTCCATCGAGGGCAGTGGGTAGTGGTCTCTTAGAGACACCTTGTTGAGGTCTCTAAAATCAACACATAAGTGTATTTACCCATTATTCTTCCTCACTAGAAAAAGATTTTCCACCCATGAGGAATGTTTGATGGGGAATATTATCTTTGAATCAATCAGTTTGAAAAACTCCCTTCTCATTAGATCTTCCACCTTTGGATAGATATGCCTTTATTTTTGTCTCACTAGCTTTGCATTACTTTCCAATTGTATAGTATGTTGTGCAAGTTTGGGGTCAAAGCCTTTGAAGTCATGGTACTATCATGCAAAGACATCTAAATACTCTTGACATAAATCAATAAAGTTACATCTCTCTTTTTCTATGTCAAGCTTTCCCAATTTCAATAACTTTCCCTTAAAGATTTCTACTCTCTCATAATGCTCTTCTTTAGTAGAGATACATACCTTGTCCTTTCTCATCTAGTCATATTCATTAAAGATGCTTTCTAATGTCACAAGTCCCTTATGCATCTTGTTAGACCTCAACTGCACTACTGATCATCATATTGGTGTTGTAACTTGCTTTAGTTCTTGTGGTATAATTCTACCTCTTGTATGAGAAAACATATAATTTGTTCATCATTGTCAAAAACTTGCCAAATCACCTCATTGTCAAGTAAAATTGGCCCATATATGACCTTGATTTTGGCTTGAATTTTATTTCCTTTGACTCCCTCTACAATCTCATATTGAGCTCCAATGGTTGTAAGCATGTCCACATGGTGATTTGCCTCCCTTGGTATGGACCATATGTTGAATGCCAAGAAATATTCTATGAGGTCCCATACTCGATGCTTATAGGCCTTCAACTGATGTTTCTTTACTACACTAATACCCCTTACTTGTTGCACTAAAATCTCACTGTCACTTTTGACTTGAAGGAGTTTGACACCTCTCCTTGCTTATTGCAACCCATGTAGAAGAGTTTCATACTCAATTGTGTTTGATGTGCAGCTGAATTGGAACCTTGCGACTGAGTAATAATTTTAATTTGAAGGGGAAACCAACATCACTCCATCCCCACTACAATTATTTGACCTTCAACCATCAAAGAATAAGGTGTCATAAACCATCATCTTCTTGAATTATGCTTTTTAGGCTAGGAACAGTGGTACCTTCCTCATACATACAATACACTCCCAAATCTACCTCTTCAATGGTGTTGTAGGGGTCAAATCCATGGTTATTATCTGCCCATTCATCCAAGTAGAGATCTAATATGCCCTCAAGGTGATCATTAGGCTCTTGTTCACTAGCATTATCATCTTCATCAAGTATGGTGTAGTTGACATTTGAAATATTGGGCCTATAGGGTTCTAAGTGGAACATTGAAATAGATTCAGACCTAATAGTGATCCTAGTCCCATATCTGGTCCTAATGACCATGTATGACCAATTAAAGGAAAGGTAACCCCAAATATTTGTAGTAAAGTCCCTATATAGGCATAGGGCAAAATATGGGGGCAAATCAACAACCATAACATCTTGATTAATAACACAATTTGGGTAGGCTACTAATGTAATATTTAAGTCCTCTAAGACACCTATTATCTTGGTGGGAGAGCCATCTTACTGTAAGACACCTTTTTCATTAGGCACATACTTGAGTTCTAGTTTGTCTATTATGGCTTTAGACATGACTAAGGTTAAGGCACCATAATCTATCATACAATTATGGATAAGACAGTCCCTTATTATGATTGAAAAGTAAAATGGATGGGGCTTAACAATCTTAGGGGCTTGAACTTGAATAAGTTGATCGTCATTAAAAAAATAGTACTTACCTTTTCAATTGCCTTGTTCACATGTGATGTCTTGGAGAGTTCATGTTGGAGGATGTCTTTCTACCTTAGAATAGATAGAGAATCCCATATAGAAATGTTGACATTGGACCTCTTCATGTAGTCCATAATGTTTAATGGAGAACTGGTGTTTTTGGGCTGCATCTTGGAGGTAGAAGTGTCACTTGACACTTGAGTGATTTGAAGAACAAAAGTAGCCTTCTATTGTTGCCCATGTGTCTGAGGTACTTGTTGAGTTGGAGGGGTATTAGTGGATGTACTTTTAGTCGCATGCTATTGAGTGACTTGAGGAAGTGTAGAAGAGATCTTAGGCTACCCCAAACTGTCATCCATCATCCTCCTTTTAGCCCTTGTATGGGCTACAACTATATCATTTGCCTTTTGTATAGTTTTCCCCAAATTTATTGCCATATGTTCAAATGTATGCTCCCCCTCTTGAAAGTGACAAGTGTTATTAGTTGGTGCTTTGCCCATATTATGTTGTTTTTAGATTGAAACCTCTAATGGTGTCATGGTAGGAAAGTCACCTTGAGTCATTAAAGGACCTTGTGGTGGAGGTGGCATTGTATCATGGCCTTGAAATGGAGGAGCTTATTGCCAACTAGGATTCTAACATGTTTGTCCAATTTTAAACATTACCATCTCATTGGACTACCCCCATGATTTTTTCCATTGGCCTTTTTTTGTAAGGTTTTTGTGTGTGGGTACCAAGGCTCTTGAGCTACTTACAGTTGTGAGGTTATAGCTATTGTATGGCCTGGCTTGTGTGACTTGGCCTTGGGCTTGTAAGTTTGGTGGGTAAGGAGACTTGTTATAAGAATAAGAAGGATATTGATATTGATAGGGGCCTTGGTATGGTCTATATGAGGTCTGTTTCTGCCTCTCTAAAGCCACCATCTTATTGTTTTGTGATTTTAATACGCCTTCAATTTTCCCAAGCCTATATACTTGGTTGTCATCTGATTGTCCTTAATTGTTTTGAGCAGGTGAGGGATCACTAGTGGGTGGAGTAGGTAGGATCTCAAGAAAGAGGGGCATGAGGGGTCTTGGTGTTAGTTTCCCTGCTTGTATCAAATAATTTGTTTCCCTTATAGAGATTTCATAAGCCTCAAGCAAATTTGTCCCACCCATGGATTGAATCATTACTAAAACATCTGAGTTTAAGGCTCTTAGGTAGTAAATAAATGCATAATTTGGTGTGGGTTTTATGATGACATGGATTATATCCCATGTTTTTTGAAATCTATAGTGGAAATCAACCATAGATTCTTGGGGTGCCCTCTTAATTGTGGTGAATTGTTCAACTGGTGACACATGATCATTCATATATTTAAAGTGTTTACAAATGCACTCACCAAACTCATCCCAAGTATTAATTGAGGTAGGAGTTAGACCTCTATACCATTGTAAGGCATTGCCTTTCAAGGATGTGGCTAGTAGTCTCATGGCTACATTCTCCTGGGTGATATTATACACTAAGCATAGGTTTGCAATGTCAGCTATGTGCTCCACAAGGGTGGTGGAGTTTTCTCCTATAAAATAAGGAAAAATTTTCAAGGAGGCAGTTGGGATATCATCATATTGTTGAAGGTTAAGAGGGCTGCCACTGTTGAAAGGTACAAAGGCTTGTAATCTAGGCCTTGACATTGGGATTGGTGGGCTTTTGGTAGACTGTGTATGGACAAAATTTGTAGAGTTTGGAGATGTAGGAGAATTGGGGGGTGTGGGGTTGGGATTTGAAATAAGAAACCTCTTTGTCCTTGCAATATCCAATGACAATTCAACAAACTAGACTTGCTTACCTTTTGAAGCAAACCTAGTAGAGATTTCATCCATGAACTTGCCTTCCAATTTGTTGATGACTATTTCAAGCCCTCTAAATTTCCTTCTACATCATTAAGCTTTCCAAAACATATGTCCAAGTGCCTTGATTTTAATCCCACTGGGTGTGCCAGAACTGTTGGAGTTTTAGGTTGCACCCTAGCTGAGGAGAGAAGTGTTCGCGTCCTATCCTCAAACCTAGTCCAACATGGGAGTGACGTTAGACTATGGTTTATCTAGTTTATAGGTCACACCTCTAGTTTTTAGGGGGATATATCCACTAATATGACAATGCATTGATTTTTAAGACCTAAATATTTCACAAAGAAAAGGGAAAAGGATGTGAAAACTAAATCAATGATCTAACTTGGTTAGTGATGCACCAATTGATGAATGATCCACTCTCAACTATTTCATATGATATCTATTGATAAATATAATGGAGATAAGGGTTGATTAGAATCTTCAACAATGTTTCAAAGATGAATGTTTTGCATGAATTTTGGGTAGAGACCTGCAACTTGAAGGATATAAAGAGATAGGCTTGTGCAAGACACTATAGACTCATGACACTTCAAGGGAAATCTTACTTGATAACACTTCACACAACCTGAAAGAAACTAACCAAATTAAAGAAAGGTACATGAAGTAAATATAGATGATGAATAGAAACATACATTCTACAGATCAAACTCTAATAAAGTACACTTATCATTCAATCAAACATTTAAAATTATCTTTTATTACTTCAAAAGAGTTTACAAAATGATTTTGGCAGAGCTTTGCTACACCCAGTCGAGGGATGGCAAAAAATAGCTCAATGCCTATTTTTATATAGAAAATATAAGACATGAGAGGGAAATACAGATGTAGGAGGGGTCATCAATGAGCCCAAAGTGGCATAGGGTAGTTACACAAGCTTATTCCTCTCCTTGAGTGTTGACATTTCATTGATGAGCCCAATTTTGGCATTGTGAAGGGTGTAACTCCTTCAACTAGCCTCATTCATGCGTTGACCATTATAAAAATATCTCAACATTCCCTACCTTTGGTAGTTATGCAACACACATGGGGTGTGAATAGGTCCCCTTGAGGTATTAGCCTTTCCATCAATATGCATGCCAAATGTTTCATGAAGCTGCCTCTAACCTATAATAATGGTTCCCATTTTGGTGTAAGCTCACCTAGATGGTTGTTATGATTCATGAAAATGGTCAATAAATATCCTCACATCACCCTTTTCCAACTATATCCTTCCATTTTCATGATAAGTAGGCTTGCGTGGTTTGATATCCAACTTTATATTTATATCCACTGTGTGAGTGGTCTAACAATTAGGCTTAAGCTTCAAATTCATCTGATGAGACTTACATAGTCCTTGGATAACCTCTAATGCATCGATCTTGTGATCCTTCAAGAGTTATTTACCTGCAACACACCTTAGTCTTGCATGACTAGGCCAATTAGACTGCCTCATAGACTGGCAATTTGGATGGGGGTGATAAGAACACTTTCAATCAGTTCCATGGGTTGTATTGATGTTGGATAGATATAATCAGTCTTGAACCTACTCCCTCCATGGTTTATAACTCTTCCTTAGGATCGAAACAAAATTTTTGGCTAAACCCCTATAAATTTACTTGTTCAGGAGACATCCATACATCTTTTGTACCATCCAAGACCATGAGTTGAAGCTTCTTTGAGTTACCTATAGGATCCAAGTGATATACTGCAACTTATTAGTAAAAAAATACATTTTTGCTTAAACCTCTTTAGACTTGTCATTATTAGGGTTTAAGGGAGGTTTAGGGGGTTTGGCATTTTAGGCTTGGTTCATGGAGATCTAAGCTTGGGTTTCAGAACCAAGTACACCAATCCTAAGAAAATAATCCCTCTCACCTCCCATGAACATTTAGACCCTCCATGTGTAACCTTAACGCTATGGCAAACACTTCAAGGTGTTCCTTGTATGAAGAATTTTCTCTTTGAGTGGTATCGACATGTTTGTAAGTAGAAAGGTTCACCTTGATGACTTTCCCAGGGGCTTGAACTTATCCAAGGGCCCTCAAACACTGTGGTATCCCTCCCCTTTTGGTTTGAGAGCATCCACATTCCTTGATTTGTCTTTTGTTTCATTTTTGAAAGCACAGTCCTAATGGGATTTGGAAGCTTGTCTTGTCTGTAGACCTTAGACATGGACTTTTGCCTCCATATTGGATCTTATAACCATACTTTCCTAATGTATGACTGGGAAAACACCTTGGACACCTCAAAAATTAGCTTTATTTCCTTCATTGTGCTAATTGCCCTCCTTATAGTGCATATAGCTAAGTGTTCTAATACCTACAACTCTTTGTCTGATGGACTGGTCATTGAGGTCAACATGGAGACCACTAAAAGGCTTAGTTAGGTGCTTTGGGGCTCCTTCTCCCTTTTCCAACTCATTTTGCACATGAATATTCTCTGTGTCTTAATCTTTGAGCTCAAATTGGCATTTTTAGGCCTCTTTCGTACAACCTTAACCCTGCACGTGCCAACCAAAAAGCCATGATGGTGCCTAAGCGACCTTAAAGGTCATTTCATGTCTCAATTCCTTTGTTTGAGTGGGTTTTGAGGTGATATTTCATCATTGGGTCATTTTTGGGCTTTGTGAAGGGTTTGAGACATCCACCATCTTAATGATGGTTCATAAAGTATGGACATATAAACATACAAAAAAGGCCATGGATGTGTAGGGAATTGACTCCCTCATCTCTCATGAATAGGCTAATTTCCCATGCAAAGGCTCCTTTTAAATATGAGCATCAAAAGGTGAGGTTGGGGTTAGTTATAGGTAGTTTTGAGTCCTTATTTTCTTAGCATTCATTCATACAACCTAAACCCCTATTTCAAGTCATTTTTCCATTAATTTTTAGTCCATAGGGAGACTTAAATCTCCTTAGGAGCTCTAGATTTGAGGATGTTTGTGGTGGAGTGGGTGAGCATTTGAACATGCCCCGCGAATTGTCTGTATGCAGGTGGACTGGCTCGAGCTAAGTTTTATGGAATTTGGATATTTTTTACCACCTCTTGACACAAGAAACCCTTTGTTGGGTCTTAAACATGCTAACACTCCTCACCTTGGCCATTGGATTGGCTACCATAACTTCTAGAGGTCCCAAGATACCACTAAGGTCTGTGTGTGCATCTGCATGCTTGCCTATGTCACTTCATCTCTTAAGGATTTTATTGTTGGCCTACAAATTTTATCTTTATACAAGGTTAAGGAGACTTTAAACATCAATATCCATTTGGACCCAAACCTCATGTGGGTCTCAAATAGCCTATAGACCTCCTAAACCCTGGATGGGCCCTTAACTCACATTTTTCCTGCACCAAACAAGCCTTGGTATGAGATAAAATAGTGAGTACACCCCCTATTTGTCACAGCCAAGTGAACATATGGACCTCTTCAATAAGTCATGACCACCATTTTTACTAATTTTGGAGGCTTGGTTGTGCTTGGAAGGGCTCCATATCACCATTTTGGCTCAAATTAGCTCCAAACTGTATACAGACTGAGCACTTAGACATGTAAAATTTGAATGTGGCCTATAACATTATCTCTAAGGGTATTTGTGATCCTAGGAGGTGTTTACCACATGTTTATAATGACCATCATGCTTAGGTGATAATCTCCCAACATTACTTTCTTGCATAACCCATCTTTTCATTCAACTCAGGTCTCATACTTGTATAGACTGTGTGCTCTCATTATTGTGGTGATGTCATTCTACCTCTTTAGGGGTAATGGTTATCAATTTTACACCCTCAAAAATGTTGACCTTGCTCTCCTCTATGTGGATTCTAATTTTATAAGCTCATATGAGGTATAGACACTACTATATTTAGCAATGTCAACTATTATCTTCCTTTACCTTTGACTGTCTATAGTATTTATTGCCAGGCCTATGTTAGGAAGGAAATGGCTTGTATAATGTTTGAAACTTGTGACATGGGTGGTCCAAATCACATTCAACCCATTTTATAATGCATATTCCATGATGCTCATGTTAACTCTCACACCCTTGAATAGTCTACTTAGTCATCCTTGAAATCTTGCTACAATAGCCTCAAGACTAGTTGTAGGTGCACATTTTGCACTCCCATGTTGCAATATGAGCCATATAGGTCTAGTGCTTGATGATCCCAATGGTATGGATGGTTTTAGTGTAGTGTGGGGATCAACTTGGGATGATCAATACTTGGGGGAAGGTTGGGTGAATGGAGAAGGTGACAATAGAGACACATATAATGAGATAAACATGACAACAAAGTGGTAACACCACACAATGGTAGTGAAATTGTAGTGAGACCATATAAAAATGGAAAGGGCATGAAATAGACACAAGACCTCTTCCAAGACGAATCTAAATGAACCTTGTAGACACCCTAATGTATACACAAATAAACATGAAAGTTTGGGGGCAAAATCAAGGTGTATACAGTCTCAAAAGGGAACATAGGATTCTCAAAGTTACCTTAATATCTATGAAAAACCTTAAACTCTACAAAATGTGACTGAGTGGTTTGAAGGTAGTGAAGGAGGGTTGTTAATACTACGAGGCCATTATGGGAAGTTGGGAAAGATGCTCAAGATGGGATGAAGGTGGCCCACCTCCACTTTACCATCTCTTTCATATCCTCTAGGGTACAATGGAGCCTCGTAGATGTCTTTAGCTATGCATACAATCTCTGTCATACAGTGACCTTTGCATATATACAACCTTGTCTCCATAATATGTCCTAGTTTCACTAGAGGAGTATTGAACCTTTGATCTAAACAAGGAGACATTGATAGTCTTGAAACATCTTTACCAACTTCTCAACCCTGCTTGTAACCTTTGATGGAGACACCAAACTCTATTCTTTGCACAAATTTATCTGTAGACCATGCACAAAAACTAGTCAAGGGGATTTGAAAACCGCACAAGCTCACACATGTGAACCCAATGTTATAAGCACCATAGAAGGACTCTGCAAGACTTGGAGAAACATGATCCATGATTAATTTTAGCAAATGAGGCAAAATATTTTAAAAATTGTTGACTCCAAATGTTCCCGTGCAAATGAGGGGGTATAAAAGTTCCTCAACTTCTTTATGAATGATCATAAAGGACATGCAGTTAACCTCCAAATAAATGCCATGGGTGTTTATCTCCTTAAGTCTACTTTCTATCGGCAAGAGCTTGGACCCCCACTCACCTTCTCTTATACAAAATAAGTATGAACCTAAGGGGTGCTCTGAGCATGATAATGAGATCAAAGTAGAAGAGCAATAGTTCTGAGCTCCTAATTCACTGAAACACACCGATCTTTTCACCATTGGACATCTCTAAATTCCCTCTACAAGAACATGCCTTTGACTGAGTTGGTTCGTATAATACAGATCTGTATAATTGAAGAAACACCTATAAACTACTATTTTCTACAAGTCTTCTTACTTCAGACCTAAAATGTAACCAATTGGTGTTGTGGAGGGAAAATAGGGGAAGACAACATTTTGACTTAGTGGTACGAACTGGGGAAGTTGAAATGTCATAATTTGGCATGTTTAGGCTCTCTTTGGATCTAAATGAGGTATGAAACTATCCCACGATGGCTTAATGAGGCTAAGGAGGTCCTTTGGAGGTGTATGAAGTGATTTAGTGTTCAATCAAAGCCAAATAACATCTCATTATTTTTGGGTGAATATTTTATCGGCCAGCTAACTGGTGACCAAAATAGTTCCTATCACCATAGCATAGGGAGATGGGTCATCCTGGTGTGCAGCTTTACTACATCAACCGGAGACAAAACTCTCCTCTCATCAAGGGGAGGTTCCCTATTAAATATGCAGAGCTATATACAATATAAATAAGCAGAAAGTAAGACACAGGGGTGGGATAAACCATCCATCTCTCTTCTTTCAGAGATGATGCACACAGACAAAGGAGAAAATCTTGGCTATAAATGCTGAAGGCACTTCTCTTCTTTCAGAAGTGTCCTTACAAGAAACAACAGGAGTTTCTTTCAAATAGTGAAATAACTAGTGATCAAAAGGGCGTAGTAACAACAGGATGAAATAGAGTGCAAAGTCTTCACCTCAAATGCTCAAAGAGTATATCATAAATGATAATGGGGGCATAAAGTCACCCCAAAATCCTCAACACAAAAAGAAAAGGAAAACACAGATTGAAATCAATTGTGAAAGCACAAAGTCTTCCCACAGTTGGTTCCAGGACACTTCCCTATTAACTTCACTAATTATATGTACCAAATTAAATGAATAAGGACACCTTCAAATGACACAAGTCAAAACAACACAAAGTCTATGAAAAACCTGCTTTCTCATTCAAATAACAATGGAAATGAAATTACAACCTGAGCTTAAAGTCTCAGTCTTTCTCTTTCAAAATGGGCAGAGTTTTGCTCTTGTAAAATGAAAAAGTCTCATTTACAACTGAGAGAATAAACAAACTTATAGCCACTATGCAAGGATTGGCACCCTTTTCCATGGAATGGCCCATGCTGTAGTTAACGTCTTTAATGCATCTCCAATTCTTGTCTGGAGAGACCATGCTAAGAACAGTGCGCTGCCATAACTATGGCACGTCCCTTCATCTAATATGTCTCCTCTTTAATATGGACTATCTGGTCCTTTACATATTTGTCTTTACTTCATGGAAGAAAATAGGCCGCATATTTAGTTTGGTGCGCTCAAAAGTCTACTCGATCCACTACTCCACCTACTGGAAATAACTCTTTCGCAAGCATTTCTGGTCCTTTGCATCTATCTTCTCTCTTTGAGTCTTCGGGCATTCTTTTTAGCCAGTCGCTTGGTTCTTCCTTTAATTTCCATGACCTATTTGAATTTCCATGGATTTTATCTTACTTTAAATTTGAGGTCTGAGGGGCCGTCAATGGTCTTCAGCTGCTTGAAGCATGTTGAACTTTGAACCCGTTGAACCACTGAAAGTTCATCAGTTCATTGGTTCATTCTGTCTCTTTATTTTATCACTCCTTGGTTGAACCATCTGTTGAACCACTTGTATGCCACTTTTCCTTTGATTGAGGCCACTTTTGAGCTTTTGAACCATGTTGAACCATTGAACTTTGAACTCTTTCGGTTCAAAGTTCAATCGGTTCATTGGCTTATTTTGTGTCTCACTCAAACATTACTTCCTTTATCTTTCTAAGCTTTGGTTGAACCTTTGAACCTTGAACCCATTGAACCTTTTGGTTCAATGGTTCAATGGTTCATCCGTTGAAGCACCTTTTTGACTAAGTCCGTGGAAGTTCATTTCTGCGTCTTTGTTCAGGCTTTTTTTGTTAGGCAAAAACCCTGAAAGAATTCATTCGACAAAAAGTCTGAAGGAAAGCTTCTGTGACTTAGCCGTTTGTTCTTATTTATTTCTTCAGACTTTTCTCTGGGTGAATTCCTTCAGAAAAAAATTCTAAAGGAATTTTTCCTTAACATTTTTTTGAGAAAATCTTCCCGAGAGAATTCTTTTCGGCCCCTTGGACTTAGCCATTTCCATTAGACAAAAAGTCTGAAAGAATTGTTCTTTTTGGGCCTTTGAACAAATCTGAAGGAATTCTGTCTTTTCTTTGACCTTCAAACCAATGTTGTCTGCCCTCTGAAAGGGCACTTGCCTTTTTCACTTTGGGGCAGCCCCTTGAACCTTTCGATTGAACCAACTGATTGAACCAACTTTGGTTCAACAATTTAACGGTTCATTCTTTGTTATTTGGCTAAGTCCTTTGTTCTTTTGCACCAAGTGCGTTGAACTAACTTGGTCGTTTAACCCATTGAACCCTTGAACCAAAGTGGTTCAAAGTTCAATGGTTCAAGCCTAAGTCCTTTATCATTTGCCGATTGAAATTTTATGATTGAATCGAGGCACTAAACCAATCCTGGAAACGCCTAAGTGTTAGAAGCTTGTTCTTTTGACGGAACTTGCCTGTAGAAGCTTTTTTAACCTGTTGAACCTGTTATTCCCCTTTATGAAAAAAGCTTTAAAATGAGGAATTTGAAAGCTCAGAACAAATTTTGAGAAGGGAAGAGAGAAATTTTGGTCTGTAGGTTGTCCCAAAAATGAGTGTCATTTTTTGAGGACAACAACTAGCTCCAGTTGATGAACTACCTCTAGTTGGAAACTTGAAACATAATTGAGGGGAGTAGAAACCAGAATCTCCAGTGCCTTGAAGTGTGTCATTGGGCTATGGAGTCGCGCTACCCAAGAAGAAAGGTTCAAAAATGAAAACAAAATGAACAAAACAAAGCAAAAGACTAGACAAATATACACATGTACAGGGGGACTCATCTGATACTTCAAGAGTTGAAGTGCTTCAGATGTTGCCATTGTGAGGTAGAGAGAAGAGAGTGCCATCTTGATACTTCAACAGGAAACTATTTTACCATTGAGTTGATGAATAGTAAAAGGGCCCCTCCACAGGGAATCAAACTTTTCGTGCATCCCCTTTGGTTCTCTCCTCTTGTCCCACAGCATGACTTTATCTCCAATCTGGAAATCACGATTCTTTGCTTTTTGGTCGAAGAGCTTCTTCACCAGACTTTGATGGGTGGCAATCCTATCCACCACTGTAGTTCTCTGCTCATTTAGCTCAACAAGGCACATGATCCTCTTCTCAAGTGAGCTCTCATACGTTTGATTTTCAATTGCCTTGGCCAATTTTAATGCTGGCAATTCCAAGGTGATTGGTATCTCAACATTGACACCATATAGAAGTTGGAAGGGAGACATACCAATTGCTCTCTTTGGTGTAATTCTGTCTACACATAGAGCATCAAATAATGCCTTATGCCAAGTCCTTTGGTTGTCATCCACCAACTTCTTGATGATAGTCACCAAATTTTTATTGCTTGACTCAGCCTATCCATTCCCTTGTGAAAAGTAATCAGAGGAGTGGGAGAGTGTAATTCCATAGCAGAAGTAGAATCGAGTAATCTCTTAAGAAGTGAAATAGGCTACATTGTCAGTGACAATTTTGACTAGGACCCCAAACCTGGACATGATGTTCTCTTTGAGGAAATTGCATACTACTTCTGAAGTAGCATGCTTGGTTGAAACTGCTTCCACCCATTTAGTGAAGTAGTCTATTATTGTAAGGACATAATCATGTCCAGCACTTGATGATGGGTTTATGGCACCAATAAAGTCAATTCCCTATTGCTGGAAAGGCTCCTCAATGACCACTGGTTCGAGAGGAAAATCAGCTAGCTTGGGCCTTCTAACAAATTTTTGGCACAGTTCACACCTCTTGACCCACTTGTATGCATCTTGAAAGAGAGTTGGCCAATAATGCCTGGCCCATAAGATCTTATGGGCAATCACAGGGGCAAAAAAATGTCCTCCATAGGCTGAATTATGGAAGGACTCCAGAAGTCAGCTTTGCTGCTCCTTGTCCACACAGCGAAGGAACGTTCCATCAAGGCTCCTCTTGTACAGGCCGTTGTCCCAGAGGATAAAATTAGCAGCTTTCAGCTTGATGGTTCTCCTTACTTTGTAAGATAGGTTTGCAAGACATTCACCATAAGTGAGGAAATGAGCAATACCTGAGTGTCACTCATTCATGGTGGAGACAAAGAGGACTGTTGGGGTGTCATCCTCATCTGCTTCTGGTTCTTTGTGCTCTATTCCTCTTGGCTTGTTATCAATAATTAGTTGGCATAGCCCCTTTCCACGTACCAGCTTTGTTGGCTTGATGATCAAATCAAACTCCTTGATCTTTGCAACCCAATTGCCTCTTTTCATCCCAAACTCTTGCTGATTCAGTATAGATTTCACTGTGGTGTCAGGGACCAAGGTAGTAACTCGAGAATTGAGGATGTAGAAATGAAAATGTTTCACAGCCTTTACCACTACAAAAGTGTGCTTCTCCATATTTGAGTACTTTAGCTCATGAACTTTGAGAGGACAACTCATGAAGGAAATGGGAGATTACATGCCTTCTTTATTCAATTAAACTAGAATTGTTGAAAGCGTATGTTTTGAAGCATATATGTAAATGGTGAACTCTTTGCTATAGTCTGGACAACCTAGAATTGGAGCATGGGCAATGGCAGTCTTGATATATTCAAAAGCTGACTTGCCTTCTTCAGTCCAGTTGAAGGTGGCTTTTTCCTTCATCATGTTTACAATGTTCCTGGTCTTCTCAGCAAATTCGGGGATGAATCTCTGTATGAAATTCACCTTTCCAAAGAAAGAGTGAATAACAGTCTTGCTTGTGGGCAAAAAAAGCTCTTGGATAGACTTGAATATGATTGAGTCAATATTTATGCCTCTTTTGGACATAATGTGTCTGAGAAGTTTCCCCTATGTTACTTCGAACACTGACTTCTTGGGATTCAAGGAAATGCCATTCTGGCGGTAGCATTCCAGCACCTACTGCAAATGGCTCACATGATCTGGGTGATGTTTAGAGAAGACAGTCAAGTCATCAAGATATACTACGATGAACTTACCCATCTCATCCTTGAAGGTAAGGTCTATTACTATTTGGAAGGTGGCGCCAGCATTTATCAAGCCAAAAGGCATCCTTTTATATGCAAATGTGCCCCAAGGTGTGGTGAAAGTAGTCTTATGCTGGTCTGCTTCACCAACTTCGACCTGATTATATCCTGAGAAGCCATCTAGCATTGATAAAATCTCTGACCCTGTCACTGTCTGCAGCACTTGATCCATGATTGGCAAAGGATAATTATCCTTCAAGGATTCCTGATTCAAATTCCTAAAATCCACACAAAGGCAAATTTCACCATTCTTCTTTCTTACAGGCATTATATTGGCAATCCATGTGGAATGATGGATTGGGAAGATTATCCTAACATTTATCATTTTTTGTATCACAGATAAAATAGTACCTGATATTTTTGGATTATAATGCCTGGTCTATTGCCTATAAGGTGTTGAATCAACCTTGAGAGGGATGTTGTGTCGGATTTTGTCAGGTTGGAGTGATTTTAAGTCAGTGTATGAATACGCTAGGACATCCATGTATTCATTGAGCAAAGAGGTGAACTTGGAACACTCTGCAGGAGCACAATATTTCCCAATGTTCACCATCTTGGGGTCTTCCTTGGTTCCCAGATTTACTTAATCAAACTCCTGAGATGAGCTTGAATCCATTTGGCTGTTGTCTGATGAATCTATCATGCTTATCAAATAGCTTTTCAAGGGAAACCAGGGTTTTAGGGATCTTATTCCCTTTCAGTTGCAAGAACTCCTCACCTATGTTCGCATTTGATTTAGGAGCTGTTTCACACTTCTAAGGTTTGTTGCCTTCAAAATGCAGCTGTTCAAAGCTATCTTTTTGCTCCAGGAAGGCAATAATTTGGTTGTCATTGTTAAATACCTGCCAATGACTGGCATTGTCAGGTACACTTGGCCGAAAGACCAGCTTAATCATGTACTTATCTCCTTTGAAATCTGGGTGGGGGACCAAGATAGTAGTTGAAACAACCAATGCATCTGTCTGGTCATTAAATTCTCTAGGAACTATAGAGATGTTGAAAGCATCAAAGTCTTCAAGCTGTGCCCAGACTAGATTGCAGTAATGACGTAATATTTCATTCTTGGTTTGATACAGGTTCCTCACCTGACAAACCACTAGTTTGACATCTCCTTTAGCTTGAAGGAGCTTGATGCCTTTATCTCGAGCAACTCTCAATCCAAGCAGCAGAGACTCATATTCAGCTGTGTTATTCATGTTGCTGAATTGTAATTTATAAGATGAGGGAAAAATATCTCCTTGAGGAGATATTAACACAACCTCGGCTCCTGAACCAGTGGAAGAGCAACTGCCATTAAATTCAAGGATCCATACCTCGTCTGATACTGATTTCCTTTTGGATTCTTCTTCATCCGGGAATGGAGAAACTTCCACACTTGCCTCGTGCTCAACCAATTCCTCTGTTGTTCCAGCTGAATGCATTTCCAGGCTGTCATATATAGGAGCTTCATCAGATGTCTCATTAACTCCATCCATGTACAAAAAGTAGTTACCCATGCCTGAAGACTCAAACAAAATTTGATCTTCAGGTGCTGAGGTTTGGGTAACCACATATTTCACTTCCTTCTCAGGGAGCAGCCTCTTCATAACACCCTTGAATAGAATCCTTGCCTCTGATAAATCCATGCTCAATTCACCACCAACATTCCTACAAAAATTTTGCCAAAGAAAGATGCCATATGATGCTGGGATTCTACTGCCAAGACAGTCATCTTGATTCTTTTGTCTGGGAATGCAGTAAACGCAAATTGGGCATCTTTAATTTGTCCCAACAAAGGCACTTGCTTATTCTCCATGGAGAAGCATCTACCAAAAGTTTTGGTCAATGTAAGACCAAGGGATTCAGCCACTTTAGCAGGCATGACATTGTCTGAAGCTCTAGAATCAATGATGCAATTATTCAGTTGATGTCCATTTATTAGTAATGAGACATAAAAAGGTTTAGTCCTACTAGAAGCAACAAGTGGAGCAGTGACAAGGTTGTTCTTGGTGGGTGAGTTCTTTGCAGCATCATGCGTCACTTTGGAAATTGCTCACTCAACAGAGATGTTCTGGTTTTTAACACATTGAACTAGTCTGTCTAATTACTCGAGATGGGACTGCAGAATCTCAAATTTAGACATTTGAATTTTGGTTCTCTTTATATGGTCAACGATATCAAATGTTTGGAATGAGCTAGGAGCAGAGGATGGGAGTTCATCCTTTTGATTTTTGAAAGGGGGAGGACTGGACTACAAAATTGAAGTAGAAGGCGTAGGGGCATTTAGGGTATTTACCTTTTTTGAAATCACCGGGTCCTTTGGCTAGAAAGGAAGAGTGGATCCCCACTTAGCAATTGAAACTGTTGGTTGAGGTCACTCCTCTGCTTTCTCTTTATCAGCTCGTTGAGTTGATTGATTCTTGGATCAGGTGAATACAACATATGACCCTTCAGCTGCATTGCCTTCACTCCTGGGTTCATCTTAATAGTTCAGGAAACCAATATGGGAGTCACCAGCTAATTCTTCTTCTTCCTCCTCAGTGAAGAGATTAGTATCATCTTCAGGGTTTAACTCAAGACGAAATGAGAAATCCGCTTCAGCTTCTAGATATCCAACTGCTGAGTTATTTGGAGGCACTTCAAGGGCAAGGTTCCTCTGTGTAGGGGGAACACGATTTTGCTGTCCCTAATTCTTGGCAGCATTGCCTTGGTACGCCTGATTTTGAAATGTCCTCCTGGGCATATCTCTATATGCAGGAGCAGATGACATTCCTTGCATCATTTGCTTTCTAAGAGCTAGCATTTCATTCGCTAGCTTTTTTACCATTGGGTCAGTGGTGACTGCAAGTGAATACTCAGAAGATGAAGAGGATTTACCTTTATTAGGGTCTCTCCTTATCTTTCTTTCCAAGATAAGGTCATCTTCTACTTCAGTAGCCAAGTCCTGAGCAACAGTAAGGTCTATGTGTTTGGCCTGTCTCAGTAAGAAACCTACTTCAGGCAATTGTGAATTGATGAAGAAGCATTTGAGGTTCTGAGGTGTCAGCTGGGCAACCATGGGAATTATGTGCCTTAGCTTGTCGAACCTGGCAATAAAATCCCTCATAGGCTCATGAGGCCCTTTCTTCATTTGAGTGAGCTGGGCCAGCAAGGCATGAGCATCTTCTGCAGGCTTGAACCTAGCTTCAAATTTGTCTTTCAGAGTGTCCCAATCAGTCACTGATCCAGCCTATAGGTGGTAGAACCAGTCTACAGTAGCACCTTGTAGTGTCTTCATGAACAGCTTGACTGCTATGTCTTCAAATTCCACCCCTATGACACTACAGGCTATGCTGAAAGCTGCAATGTGTTCATCAGGATGAACCTTCCCATCACCAAAGAATTTGGGAAATTTTTTCCTTGAACTGCATGGAAGCTCATGCAAAGGAGTCAAATTTAGGGGACCGAAAGAATTACTCCAGGGGCCTTGAGCCATGATTTGATTATGCAAAAGTGGGATCACTAATCCAGATGGAGCTTGGATAGGTAAAGCTCGACCAGTAGCAAAAAAAGAAGCTTTGCTTTGTGTTGGTGGTTTGGTAGGGCTAGGAGAAAGACTCCTAGTTCATTTAAGGTGAGGTTGTGGAGAAAACAACTCGAAATTACTCTGTTGCACCAACTCAAAAGCAGGGTCAACAACACCTTGGGATTTCTGGCCTTTGGTATAACGTGGAGTTGCCAAATTGCAAAACAAAAAATGGAAAAGAGCAAGATCTGCTTCAGCTTGAAGTTTGAGACTTCAAACTGCGTGCTCTTTCCTAACGGAGTCGCCAAAAACTGTTGGGTGAATATTTTGTCGGCTAGCTAACTGGTGACCAAAATAGTTCCTATCACCACAACATAGGGAGATGGGTCATCCTGGTGTGCAACTTTACTACATCAACTGGAGACAAATCTCTCATCTCATCAAGGGGAGGTTCCCTATTAAATATGCAGAGCTATATACAATATAAATAAGTAGAAAGTAAGACACAGGGGTGGCACAAACCATCCATCTCTCTTATTTTAGAGATGATGCACACAGACAAAGGAGAAAATCTTGGCTATAAACTCTGAAGGCACTTATCTTCTTTCAAAAGTGTCCTTACAGAAAACAACAGGAGTTTCTTTTAGATAGTGAAATAACCAGTGATCAAAAGGGCGTAGTAACAACAGGATGAAACAAAGCGCAAAGTCTCCACCTTAACTGCTCAAAGAGTATATCACAAAGGATAATGGGGGCACAAAGTCGCCCCAGAATCCTCAACACAAAAATAAAAGGAAAAAATAGATTGAAATCAATTGTGAAAGCACAAAGTCTTCTCACAGTTGGTTCCAGGACACTTCCTTATTACCTTCACTAATTCTGTGTACCAAATTAAATGAATAAGGACACCTTCAGATGACACAAGTCAGAACAACACAAAGTCTATGAAAAGCCTTCTTTCTCATTCAGATAACAATGGAAATGAAATTACAACCTAAGCTCAAAGTCTTAGTCTTTCTCTTTCAAAATGGGCAGAGTTTTGCTCTTGTAAAATGAAAAAGTCTCATTTACAACTGAGAGAATAAATAAACTTATAGCCACTACGTAAGGATTGGCATCCTTTTCCATGGTACGACCCATGCTATAGTCAACGTCTTTAATGCGTCTCCAATTCTTGTCTGGAGAGACCATGCTGAGAACAGTGTGTTGTCATAACTATGGCACGTCCCTTCATCTGATATGTCTCCTCCTTAATATGGACTATCTGGTCCTTTGCATATTTGTCTTTACTTCATGGAAGAAAATAGGATGCATCCTTGGTTTGGTGCGCTCAGAAGTCTACTCAATCCACTATTCCACCTACTAGAAATAACTCTTTCGCAGACATTTCTAGTCCTTTGCATCGATCTTCTCTCTTTGAGTCTTTGAGCATTCTTTTCAGCTAGTCGCTTGGTTCTTCCTTTAAGTTCCACGACCTATTTGAATTTCCATAAATTTTCCCTTATTTTAAATTTGATGTCTGAGGGGCCGTCAATGGTCGCCAGCTGCTTGAACCATGTTGAACCTTGAACCCGTTGAACCACTGAAAGTTCATCAATTCATTGGTTCATTATGTCTCTTTGCTTTATCACTCCTTGGTTGAACCATTCGTTGAACCACTTGTGTTCCACTTTTCCTTTGATTGAGGCTGCCTTTGAGATTTTGAACCATGTTGAACCATTGAACTTTGAACTCTTGTGGTTCAAAGTTCAATCGGTTCATTGGATTATTCTGTGTCTCGCTCAAACACTGCTTCCTTTATCTTTCTAAGCTTTGGTTGAACCTTTGAACCTTGAACCTTTTGGTTCAATGGTTCAATGGTTCATCCGTTGAAGCACCTTTTTGTCTAAGTCCGTGGAAGTTCCTTTCTGCGTCTTTGTTTGGGCTTTTTCCGTCGGGCAAAATTTAGAAAAAAAGTCCGAAGGAAAGCTTCTGTGACTTAGCCGTTTGTTCTTCTTTGTTTCTTCGAACTTTTCTCTGGGTGAATTCCTTCAGATAAAAAATCTGAAGGAATTTTGCCTTAACATTTTTTTGAGAAAATCTTCCTGAGAAAATTCTTTTCAGCCCCTTGGACTTAGTCGTTTCCATCGGACAAAAAGTCTGAAAGAATTGTTCCTTTTGGACCTTTGAACAAATTTGAAAGAATTCTGTCTTTTCTTTGACCTTCGAACCAATGCTGCCTGCCCTCTGCAAGGGCACTTGCCTTTTTTGCTTTGGGGCAGCCCCTTGAACCTTTCGATTGAACCAACTTTGGTTCAACAGTTCAACAGTTCATTCTTCGTTATTTGGCTAAGTCCTTTGTTCTTTTGCACCAAGCGCGTTAAACCAACTTGGTCATTGAACCCATTGAACCTTTGAACCAAAGTGGTTCAAAGTTAAATGGTTCAAGCCTAAGTCCTTTATCATTTGCCGATTGAAATCCTTTGATTGAACCGAGGCGCTGAACTAATCCTGGAAATGACTAAGTTTTAGAAGCTTGTTCTTTTGACTGAACTTGCCTGTAGAAGCTTTTTTAACCTATTGAACCTGTAAATCCCCTTTACGAAAAAAGCTTAAAAATGAGGAATTTGAAAGCTCAGAACAAATTTTGAGAAGGTAAGAGAGAAATTTTGGTCTGTAGGTTGTCCCAAAAATGAGTGGCATTTTTTGGGGACAACAATTATGACCAAAACTGTTGACGATGCACAAGTATATGGCTTTAAAAGGGTTTATCAATTGGATCACCATGTTAATACACCTAAAACACCTCAATGGCCGATGAAACCTTGATTAAACTTTATAACATTCCTTATAATGCTTTTTGAAAGCTTAAGAATGGGCATACCTCTGATGATTGTGCAGGACCAATGCGAGTTTAGACCTTTACCAAGTTATCTTCCCAATTTGTCTTCATCACTACATCTTTATCATGTTGATGACCCTTCAAGGTGGATAAGAACCAACTGGGCACTTTTGAACACCATGACACTACATGACTTAGGCTTTAAAGGAGGCACAAAGGTCTATAAGGACCAAGAAAGCATGTTTGAAACATGACCAAATAATGGACTGACTAGACACCCCTCTCAACTCATAACATGACTAATAACCATCATGTCAAAGATGGATCATGACTCCAAACTATAAAGTTGATCAATTTCTAGGTCTAGGACTAAAAATTGACCAACAAGTCCTCCTATGTATGGGTTAGTAATGCCATATTGAGTCAACATTATCAATTGATAATGACCTGAACTTGACATTGTTAACTCTTTCCCATAAATGATTAATTTTTAAAATCAAATATTTCCTTAAAGTAGGCCAATCCGCCTAGTGTGATAAATTATCCGATTGGACTCATATATAAAATCAAGGCCTCACTTGATAGGGGACTTGACACTTATCTTGTACACATCTATACAATATTGCACATTGATAAAAACACCCTATTCCTTTCAATTTATTAGTCAATCACCAGAGGAGTCACAAGTTAAGTCTGGAGCATATCAAAGTGAAGTCAAATCAGACATTGTCAAGTATCAAAAGTAAAATCATTAGTTGCATTCACATATTGAAAGAACGCAATTGCACAATCACACTAAGTGGGGGAATTACATATGGCTTGATTTCCCTCCTTGGAGTATCAGATACGTAGGCAATGATCAATCATCAATGAGAGTGATTAGGGTCAGCTCAACCCATTACAATTTTTAAGTTTTATCAAGTTTCTAACCCTCACAAGCACACCTAGGGTTTCAAGGTGAAGGAGTGTGATTTTTGGAGTTGTACGTATCATGAGGGTTTGACATTGCACATACAAAATTTTTAGAGATAGGCAAAGGTGATCTTATAGTCATATACCCCATTTTCCACACATGTCATTATCTACCACTATAGGTTAGTATTGATAGTCAATACTGACTCAAAGCTAATGAAACTGACCATGTGCAAACAAAAACACAGTTTCAGACCCAGATGAATCACAAATATGTTTTAGTCTATTTTCTATTTTTATAACATATTTATAGTCAAATAGTCAGCCATAAAAGCTAAGTACTTATCCCTTTGTCGTACTTACTATATTTAACATATGCCACTTATCAAATCATTGCAATCTATTTCTAATTTTTCCATTTAGGTTCATATTTAAATGTCATATTCAGTAATTTGAATTCACATACTAATTTTATCCTATTAATGTTTGTAAAACTAAATTAGGGTAAAAAAAAGACAAAGAACATGCAAACAACATGAGTTCACCATAATGTAATAGAGATAAATGAATTTCAGTCAAATTGAAATACAAATATCCATACATATTGCAATACAAATATCCATACATTTAATTGGCATAAAATAGATGTAAAATAATAAATTATATCTAACTAGTATTTCAAAATTAGAGCAATAAAGATAAATAAAGGATTTAGAAATGTATCTTGAATATTGGGTGATTAGGTGACATTCACCTAAGTTTGACAATGGAAATCAAGGTTTTTTATGGCAAGAAAACAAGAACCCTGAAAACTCATGACAAACATAGGAGGTTGTCTAAAATGTCAAGTTCCACTTCTAGGAAATGTTAAAGACATGCGAAATCCATTTTGATGGCTATGTTTGATTGATTCAAGGCTAAAAAAACCTCACTTCATTTTTTGTGCCTTTGATTTGATCACTAAGATGGACTTCTTTTTCCTACCCTAATTGGGTAGCTATATTTGCAAACCTTAAGGGAAACAATGTGTTTTGGGGCTTTTGTTACACTTAGCTTGATTCGTATCAGGACACAAATGATGTACAATATTGAAAACAACACTCCAATGATTGTAGTAATTTATCAACGATGAAAACTAATGTTATGCAATGTATTGCTGACATGAATTTCAGTGCTACAATGAATGCTCTAATAATTGCTTGATAGATTTATGTAAACAATAAATATATTTTTTAGCTTTCATTTAATTCTTCTTGAACGCGTCTAGATTGATAATTGATAAATAGACCATAGATGCCTAAATGCTCTAAGGAGCTCATGTATTTATATATGATTTGAGTTCAAATCAATGCCATGTTGGCACAAATTGACATCTAACGATCGAAAAAATGAAAAAGATGGAACCGGGGTCACATGGGGCAAAAGGTAGAAGGGCCCAACAAAGATGCTTGTAACATGTTAGAAATGTTAAGTCCACATTTACAATAAATCGAATAGAATAATAAAAAATTCAAGAAAAAGATGATGAAAATTGAAAGATGCTAAAAAGATATGTAGAATCCATTAAAAGTCAACAGTTATACCAATAATACTTAATTTAAACCAAAGGTCCGACAATGAGCCCTGATAGTGGAGCCTAAGTAATTTCCTAGCCCCCACCTAAATTTAAGACCTTCAAAATTGTAAGGCACTGATTACCCTTACATTTACACCGCTGATTAGATAAGAGAAGTTCACCCTGATAACACTGAAAAAATTCCATGTCACTTTTAACTCTACCTTGATCCCTAATTATTCAAATTCAAATAATGAATGTGCTCCTTTAATACATGAATGGTGGCTGGTATACCCACTCTTCTAAATTTGAACCTTGCCACCCTGCCAAGGAACATGGTGTCTCGTATTGAGATTAAACTTTGCCAATCCCCACATCCCGCAAAAGGCCCATAATCATGGCCCCCCACCACCTTATTGTTTGACATAAGACCAAAAATGATATGTGGAAATGTTTGATTGGGTTGTACGAGGAATTTCTTTATTGCTTGGAATGCTTGGCGGAATCAAACACGACACGATCAATCACATAAAGGACAAAAATGGGTACAAAACAGCATTCGTCTTGGATTGTAAACAGGTGTCAATCCACAAAACCCAGTTGTAACGTGGATCCATTTCATCTCATGACATCTGTTCCCACAGAACAGATAATCACACAAACAAATTAACACATTTTAGTCTGTTTTTCATAAATCTGAACAAGCAACACAGTTTGTATATTGTCTTCGCTGGCCCTTGTTAAGTTACTCATCTTCAAGAGTTCTGCACTGTCATTCCAAGGTACCCATTTTATTTTTTTCTATTTCTTTATGCATTGGATATGGTTTATAATGGATTGATATGTAATACCCAATTTGTCGTTTCTTTATTTTCTTCTTCCTGCATTACACTCTGATAGGATATGGTCTAGAATGGATTGGAGTATGGTGCCTTTTTTTTCATGAGAAAATAACTTGAAATATTGCTCTTTTTTAGTTTTGTTTTTTTAGTATTCTCCTTGCCCGGATCTTAGATTAGGCTAGTGACTACAAGTAGATCCTTGATTTTAGCCCTTATTGAAATCTTAATTGGATCCATATGGAAAAATGTTTTATTTCAGGCTCTGGATTGACCTGGAAAAGGGCATTTGTGGACATACAATGTACATGCATATAAAACTCTGTTGACCCATTTCTGAACATGTTCTTAGGCCTTAGTTGATAATGTATAAGATAGGTTCATACAAAATGAAAGAGCCAGGGAGCTATAAAATGAATCCTGTTTGCATGTATGTAGAAGAGTATTGTAGGAAGTGGTCCTATGGAAGGAGGGCCTCCTAGATTTTCTTAGTAAATACTGCAGAATAATTTTAGAAGTATATGTAGCAAATGTGGTTCATGATATAAATTTTTTGAGTGCATTTTACAATTTTTTAGGAGATAATAGTTGAAATTATTTTATTTTTTTTTACAATAAAAGTTTAAATGAAATTTGTTCATTTATAAATTTACATTTGGGAGAATACCTTGCTGCAAAATAGGAGTAGAAATGGAAAATTTCCAGCCTCTCCTTTTTTCTACCCGCTTAAACTTTCTCCCTAAAATCTTGCTGTTTTTTAATTTTGGGAAAAGATTCCAAAATTTCCTTTTTCCATGTCTTTCATTTTTCATGGGACCACCTGCTTACTAAAAATAGGAGCAGCAGCCCCTCCATAGGACCCCTGCCTTAATTTACAGAGACTTTGGAAACAGTTCTCACAGTCTGAGCAGAATTAGGGGTTTTGTGGCAAGACAGTGAGAACAATTAAAATACAATAATAGTCAAGGTTTTGTGAATGGGTAGCAAGATAAATAGGTTTGATTGTGGGGAATGCTCTGCAGTTAATGTCACATGAGCTGGAGTAGTACTGGGATGGGTGACCTTGTGTGAAGTCCCAGTTTTAGGATGTGGGGTTATCAATTTATCGAGAATCCTTACTCTTGAGAGATGTATTATTGAAGGAACTAGTTGAATTTTAAATACTCTATGCAGTTAATCCGGAAAAATTTAAGTAATTATGCGATAATAAAATAAAAAATGAAAATGCTGCTAATATAATTTAAAGAAAGAATACAAGAATCAGAGTTTAAATGAGTTCAAGATACCAAGGACCCATGACGGGGAGAGGCCAAATAATGTAACTAAACAGCCCCCATAAAAGGAAACAGGGTGGAACAGCAGAAAAAATTAACAAAACTAGGTATGTAATCAAGACTATAATCGGTCATCCTGAACCTCTCTCTTTTGCACCACTTTGAGTCGTTCCTTAATATTCTTGGTTATAGCATGCAGCTCGTGATTCTCGATGTTGATTTGTTCCAACTGTAAACAAATAGAGGACATAATATGAGTTTGCTGAATAGCTAATACAATACCTTTCCCAGAGTACAGTTGTTGACAATGATGTTTTTAAATATGAAAGACGATAACCAACGGGCAAGTGTTCCAAATGAATGAGAGAGTGGAGGGGGAAAGAATGCCTAGGAAGGCAATTTTTTTATTGAAATTGTTAGGAAAGAATTCTGGAAGAGAGGAGAGAAGGGAGGACTAGAGTTGAGAGGGGGGTGGCCAGTGCCAGAAGAGGCGAGGAATAGTTTCAAGGGCAGGGTAAAAGTCACGTTTTCCCATAGCAAGCCCAAGCGTGGACAAGGTGTGGCCATTAGGAAGTTTCATATGCAGAATACGCCAGCCTAATATTTGACATTTGGTCTCAACGGGGGATTGCCAAATCATATTTGCCATACGTTGCCATTGCGAGCCGGAGGACATAGACCACTTCGTATTAAGAGAATCATCTAGAGGGAGCGAGGGTTGAACGAGATGATACCAAAAAAATTGCAACATTGTGGTGATGGCCCCTTGGTTTGACCAATGCCCATCTTTCTAAGGGGTGTAGGATTGATGGTAATTTTAAGGACTTTATGGGGGATCATCTGTATAAGAGAAGCATAGACGTGATTGAGTTTTGTAGACAAATCAAATGTATGATAGTGAGTTCCAAGAGAACCAATTGCCATTGTCTTTATCCCAAATATCCTTATAACTATATTAATGCCTTTTTTTGCAAAGAATTTGGCATTGAATTATGGTTGGGCAACAAAGGGAAGATTATTAGATCGAATAACCCGGTTCCACCAAAGATTGGAGTTGGGGATACTCAATCCATGCCAAAGATATTGGTGGTGCCATTGGAGAAGTGGGGCTATTTCCTGCGAAGCTACCCAATTACATCTGAGAGGAAGAGAATCAAAAATATCAAAAAAGGATGCGTTTAGAATTTTGGCTTCCCAAGGAATGAAGGTCCAAGAGCCTTTATGAGATACATGTTGAACCCGTTCCATAACAAGATCCAGGCTCGGTAACTTGGGTGGCTCTAAAAAACCATTTAGAGGCAAGACATTTTCCTTGTTGTGGACCAATGATTCCAAGCCCACCCACCAATTTACACTGAATACAACGCTTCCATGCGATGACTGCCATGCCTTTCTTACTAGAGTTGTTACTCCATAGGAAACTGTGGATCAGTTGTATAAGTTTATCATTAGCTTATTTTGAAGGAAACCAACAATATTAGTATGCATGGTTGGCTAAAAAATGTAGTTGATAACAATCAACTTCCCTATTAGTGACAAATTTACAAGACCATTTCTCCTTTATTTGAATTTTATTAAGACCCAATCCCACATGTCCCAAGGGGAAAGGTGAATGCCAAACGAAATACCCAGGTAATGGTTAATCTTCCCATGGGAGATGACGTTCCATTACATTGCTCCATGGGGACGCATCCCACCCAAAAAAACTACTGTTTTCCAGACGGGGACGTCCCCGAGACGTGGGGACATCCCCCAACCGCTCTGCCACCTCCACCATGCTCTGTTGGGACGTTAAATTGTTACTGTTCATTGTTCAATGGATCAAATTTGAAACTTAAATGATTAAATCACAATGCTAAATTGTTGATGTTCAATGCAATATACTTAATCCTTATACATCTTTTTATAACTAATTTTCAAGTACTATATGTATTTCAGCACCGCTCCCCCGCCGCCGTCCCCTCGCCATCCCCAAATTTAGGCCCCCCCCGTCCCCTCGTCTCCGCGTCCCCCCATCCCGAAACGCCGTGGAACTATGTGTTCCAAGTCGAAGGGATCCAAGACAAAATTGGGTCACTTTGATGAAGATGAGTTCTGTTTTTTGGCTATACACGTTGGATCCAAATAAAATCACAGCATACATCAAGAATAGATTGGGCAATAGCAATTTCTTGTCAGTATTTTGTAGAAAGAGGAGAGAATCATCAGCAAAATGGGAGTTTGGAGCATAATAACCCTACAAAAGAGTGATTCCTTTCAAATCTCCTTTGATGAATGGAGCATTGGAGGTCAAAGGATGTTGCAAAGCTGCCATTGACCACAACCTGAGCTTGTGCTTCAACCAAGATCATTTGGATGCGATGTCTAAAACAAGGACCGAATTCCAGCCACAAAAGTATATTGAGAATAAATTGCCAACGAATTCGAATGCTATGTCAAAATCAATTTTGACCAATAATGCATCTTGATCAGAATCTTCAGCCCTTTTAACAGTTTTTGATGCACAAAGAAGATTATCCAAAATGTATCTACCTTTTAAGAACACGGTTTGCTCAGGGCGAACAACACCTTGAGCGATTTGTTTCAATTTCATAACAATAGCCTTTGCAATAATTTTGTAGGATACATTAAGAAGAGTAATGGGACACCAACCACATATCTTATTCTTGTTTCCAGATTTAGGGTTTAATTTGATTAGGCCATTGTTAATGGGAGCCCCCAAGGATCCATTGACCTTTGCCTCCTAAACATTAAACAAGTCCATCTTGAGGGTGGGCCATAGAGCTTGGAAGAGTTCAAATGGGACCTTGTCTAAGCTAGGGGCCTTTTCGGTCTTCATTGTCCAAAGGGCCGTTTCAAGATTTGCTAAAGTGAGATGTGGCTCAAGAAGGTGGTTGGTAGCCTGATCCACCTTTCGAGGAATACATTGTTACAATGATTGTTCTAGAAAGGATTCATACTCAGGGAAGTGTTCTTCTTGAAAGAGTCTACTATAATGATAGAAGAAAACACCCTCAATACCATTAGGTGATGAGGTCTCCATTCCATCCTTAGAAATAATGGCTGAAATGTGTTCACGGCGATGTTTATATTGCAAATATTTGAGGAAGTATTTAGAGCCATGCTCATCATGTTTAATCCAAAAAAGACAACCCCGCAATTTGGCACCTTGGCCCCTAAAACCTCAAATTTTATTAAATGATATTCTGTTTGGGCAACAACAACTTGTAGGGAGATGTCATGAGTATGATCGTCAAGAGCGAGGTGTTGCTGACTAAGCTTATGCTTCAGATTGTGTTCTTTATTCCGTCTCTGTTTGGCCATAAGCTTTCCATATCCTCTTAGAAACTTGACTGTTCTCGCAACAATTGCCCACCATAAGATCCATCCAACATATGAAGTGGGTCAAGGTTGCAGTTCCCAAACAATAGAATTTTGGGCAATATAATGAGGGGAAGAGAGATGGGAAATACTTAGCTTAAAGGGGAGTTGAGTGCGGGAAGGCAGAGAAGGTGCCAAGTTGAAGGAGCAGGAAATAAGGAGATGATCAAATAGAATAGTATCATTGAAAGTGGTAACATGAGTAAAGGCAAAGAGTGATTTCACAAATATGCTAACATAGAATCTATCAAGTCTACTAAGTTGCCTTTGATATCCAACTTGATTATTGGACCAAGTGAACCAACTGCCTATTTGTGAAGTTGGGCATCCAAAAAGTGGGTCAAAACTCCCAAGGAGTTGCGACAATGTAACCATGCCGAAAATTCGTCAATAGAGAGAGAGGAGATGATTGAGACCAGCTACGATCTCTTTTGTGCTCAACCATGTTGAAATCACCTCCTAAGATCCAATTAGCAAGAGGAAGATTGGAACTCATCTAGTTCCAAAGTTTAATGTGTTTTGCTGTTATATTTGGGGCATAAATTGAGCAAAAACCAGTGGTTTTCTCCTCAACATAAACTATAGCCCAAACACCCTCATGGTCAGGGTCTTCACCAATAGAAATAATCTTGGAAGAAAGAGAGGTTGGTAAGAGTAGAACTGCACCTCCTCATCCATCTTCCTGAGAGGTATAATAGGGCGAGAGGTATAAATGCAATGTAGGCTGAATAGTAGAGTTGGGCCCCCAACTTTAACCTCCTGGAGGAAAATATCTTCAGAAGGATGATCTTGTAATACTCTTTTGAAATGAAATTTCTGTACAGGGAGGGTGAGCCCTCGATCATTCCATGAGAGAAGGGAGAGCTTCATGGGACACTGCTAGAGGGAGACTGCTCGACCTCATTATTAGCAAGTAAGGTGAAACGTTTGTAATCAAGATTGGGGATAGGGGATAGAGATGCATTTCTTCCAACACGTTTCACTGATCAAGATCTCTCCTCACCAATCAGATCTTCCCTTAGTTTGTGCGAATCCCCAACATTGGACTCGGTTCCTTTATTATTAGGGACATGTGTGGGGACTCTTCTTTTTGAGGAAGATCTAGTTCTTTTTCCAACAACCTTCTAGTTGTCAGGGAGGTGAATATCATTCACTTGAGTTTTTGGAATAGAGTCAAGAGTTGGGTTAATAGAGAGAAGTTGAGTGTTGTTATTCTGCGGCTTAGGGCTAGGAGCAAGGGAGATAGGGTTATTCAAGGGCGGAGAGGGTGTTTTTGGTGGAACCAAGGGGTGGGTGGCAGAAGTCCTGGCAAAAAGCTTATCTATCCTTTGTTGCTTGATTAGGGCAGTCCTGGATTAAATGACCATCTTCTCGATGATAAAAACAGGTGTTTGGTTTGTTGAGGTAAACAATAGGTTGGAGTTGGGCAAAGCCTGGACCAAAAAGTTTTATTGAAGTAGGCAGTGGTTGTGAAAGGTCCATTTCAAGGAAAACTCTAGGATGATTTCAAAAAGTTTAGGGGTGGGTGGCAAAAAGTTTAGGGGTGGGTGGCAAAAAGTTTAGGGCAGTCCTGGATTAAATGACCATCTTCTCGATGATAAAAACAGGTGTTTGGTTTGTTGAGGTAAACAATAGGTTGGAGTTGGGCAAAGCCTGGACCAAAAAGTTTTATTGAAGTAGGCAGTGGTTGTGAAAGGTCCATTTCAAGGAAAACTCTAGGATGATTTCAGAGGTGTGAAAATTTGTCTAACGGCTAGGTTAAGAAAGAGGAATTCAACTCACATGGGATATTGTGAGTGGGATGGCCCTTCAGGGAGAAAGTTCAGCTTCCATCCCTGAAGATAGCATACCTGGCCACAAATAAACCACATGCCATATTGAAAGGCTGCCTGGGCAAAATCAGAGTAAGCAAAAATAATAGAGCCATCCTTTGCCTAACCCCCTTACAGAGTCGATGTTCCATCCCCTAGTATCCTCCCAAACCCAACATGTCCATCTATAAAAGTCACTTTCAGAAGGAATGCCTCTAAGGAAAAAAAAGCACAGTTGTATGGTGGGAAAATGTCCGCAAGGACCTCAACAAACTCATTAGGGAATTGAAACTCAAAAGCCTTACCTTCTTGATGATGTCCAAGGTCGTTGGGTCCATTAGTGGTTGCCTTGGGACCGTTGACTTCTTGTGATTCATGGCATTCCAGCTGCGTCGCATTCTTGGAGGGATGGTGGATGTCGACGTCCATCCATGTTGCTCTGGATGAGCTTGTTTAGAACTCCCAAACAAAGAAGCGGTTTCCTCTGTGGAAAAACCCTAGTTCTCTGTGGTTTGCTTTATGGAGGAGCCGTCACAAGCAATTATGTATTAGCAAACAGTTTCAAATACTTTAAAATCTGACTTTTGTCAACCTTATTACTTAATCCTAGTCCTTAGATCCTATGAAAGGGCCCAACAATTAAGTTTTGTGGGGTCAAAGAAACACTTCCAAATACATCAAAATCTCAATTCCTCGACCCTACTATTTAATCCAATTCTTAAGTCCCAAGGAAGGGGCCAAAAAAGGATGTTGTTCTGCGGGCGATATAATTGCAGGTAAGCAAAGAATTTTATCCCTGTGATAGAGTCCTGATTACTTCTGGCACTTTGGTGCTGCTTCTTATTCATTGATTGGTCAACATAGGCATTGCTTGAGCAAGGTCGTATGCGTGCCTCTTGAGGTGGAAACTGTAATATCAAACTGGTCCTGTTTCATTGGGTCAAGGCTGTGGTCTAGAAATATGCTGGCACATTTCTTGCAATGATATTAATCCTAGTTAAAAACTGGGATGCATGGCCCTCGTGTAAATATAACTGTTTAGTAAGTGAAAGAAGGTAAGTTCCTTCACAGCTGGCCATTATTTCCTTAGGGCAAAGGTTCAGATGTTAGTCTTTCTAGCATTCATGGGACAAAATTATCCTGGCAACTCTGTTGCTCAATGGATGTGCTTGGTGTAATATATGACGCAATTTAAAAAAAGTAACGGATGCTTATTTCCCTACCAAAAAAAAAGTCACTGTTTATTAGCCATTTTCTACAGCTGTCCTCCTGCCTTAATGGCTGACACATGATCAGATATTTTGTTATCCTATGGTGCTGATTGTATAGAAAAGGGCGAGGATTTGGCTGCTATTTAGTTGGTTGTGCCTTTAGGTTCAGCCTAATCAGGGTTTGTATCAGGACAGTTTGCAGCATAGTTACCAGGAGATGAGTATGGGTACATGGAGATGGGGACAGGTACTGGTACTCCATTTTTCAGAACATCGGAGATGGGTACTCAGATATGGCAAAAAGAAAGTGTGTATATATATATATATACAGAGAAAAAATATTATACAGCCTAATTTAGCCCAACAAAAACAACGACTTTTAAAGCAAAGAAATTAGATGTTGCCAAAAGAATAGAGTAATTATATTGATATTTGTCTTTGATATCTCATCGTGTCAAGCGTCAAGAGTACCCAAAAAAGAAGAAAAAAAAGAAAAAAAACACAAATGCAGGTCTCTGAGACGAGTACCAGTCTTTGAGGTGCGTCTCAGGGGGTAGCAGATGTATCTCTGTGCAATAGTGGCTTGCAGTAGGGCTGTTAAATTAACTCATTTTGGTTGCAGTTGCTTCCTGGGGAATTAGGGTAACATAGTGACAAATGAATTATGTATGTGCATGTTTACTTATCCTTTCAGTCTTTCAGATAATATGGTAATACAACCATTCGAATTAGAGTTTTTATAGTTTCATATTTTCTTACAAAATCAAAATCTTATATTCAAATGGCAAAATTTTACTCAGTTGGAACCATATAATATCCAACAGTGAACTCAACTAGGTAACTGCTGTGAAACTGCATTCATAACTTTAGAATAATCAACAAGTATCATAAAAGATCAACCATATATTAATATAACGATAATGATTACAAAATAATGAATAACGAAGATGGAGCATAGCTCTCAATAGAGAATTTCAAAGACAGGCCACAGCTTTCAATAGAGAATAATGAAGATAGAACACAGCCCATAATAGAGAATAATGAAGGCAGAGTACAGTCTATAATAGAGAATACTGAAGACAGATCACAGTCCTGAGTAACAAAGGTGGGGTTACAACAACGGGGAATTTAACTAGGTAACTGCTGTGAAACTGCATTCATGACTTTAGAATAATCAAGTATCATAAAAGATCAACGATTTATTAATAGAATGATAATGATTACAAAATAATGAATAATGAAGATGGAGCACAGCTCTCAATAGAAAATTTTAAAGACAGGGCACAGCTTTCAATAGATTATAATGAAGACAGAACACAGCCCATAATAGAGAATAATGAAGGCAGAGTACAGCCCATGATAGAGAATACTGAAGACAGAGCACAGTCCTGAATAACAAAGGTGGGGTTACAATTACTATATTGCAAAGGATATCCAATTATATGATATCATTCAGCTGCGATGTTACCCATTATAATAGAAAGCCTTCCATATATATTAATTGTCCATGTTTAGCCTTGCTTAACCCACAGTGTAGTTGGGCTTCCATGATGAGTAGGCCTTAACCCCTAACTTTGTTTGCAATAGATGCTTCATACCAAAAGTAAATCCCATGACCTCATCAGAAGTAAAGATTAGATTTTGGAAAGGAAATTAATGTAGGATGCAGCTATGGGGAAGGAGATAATGGGCCATCTTCTTCTGGATGATCTCTGCATTCATTTGACAAGGACAAGCTCTCTTAAGCATCAAAAGTTGCATGCAAGTGGAAATTTCACAGTCAACAAGGCAGTAGAGATGGAAGCAAGACCCACCAAGTCCATTATGCCTTCTGAGCCTTCCCTAGCATATTATTAAACTCCATATTACTTGGACACTCAGGATGAGTATTGTGTTCATGATTAAGAGCATGGGGGAGATTTGAAAATCATAACTAAATAAACAATCCTGAAAGCCAAAAAAACAGTTTACAAGAAGGTTCAAGAAGCATTAGAATTTTGACCTTAATTTTTAAGTTGTAATGCTGCTCTGGGAAGAGAAGAACATATAATTTTAAAAGGCGGCCAGAAGAAGCTTATTGAAGAAGTTGAATTATAGCTTAACAATAGACGTACAGAAGAAGAGTTTGGAAGGTATTCTCTTAAAATGAAAGGAAAAAGAGGATGACAAGGACAATCACAAGAGGAAAAGGCCTAGGCTCTACAAAGATAAAGCCATATCCACATTTTTGTTCATGCGAAAGCTGACAGTTAAATGCATCAGAATGTTTACTGACATCCTTATTGCTACAAAAGCCAATAAATAGGACTATGAAATAGATATTGACACCCACTGGTCACCTGCAGAGCTTTAAACCTGCTTTTACAACAATTTCTTCCATCTCATAGTTATCTCCAAGACCTAAGGAGCAGGCATCGTCAATATGTTTTTATTGTTTATGATACAATCCCTAGCCCCTGCCTTTCTTAGGCTGTTTCTATGGACTCCAACAATCTTCATCAATCTTCAGCTTGTAGGTTCTTTCTCTAATAATGTTCAGTTTGGAAGAGGCATTCCTTTGCATCCCCTTTTGGACTAGGTTCATCATGCTTGCAATGGCCAAGAATCATTGTCTGGACTCTGGACTCTGGACTCTGGACTCTGGAGTGCTATAATTTCCTTGGGAAGATTGCTTCACCGCATGTACGGTATTTCTATTGAGAAATGATACCACTAGCTGAACTTTGCATTGCTGGCCTTGAAAAAATGGCTGTATTTCAAGCCAACCAAATTCCCTTGTATCATGTTATAGCCTTTGTCAACATTCCAAGACCGGTTTCTTATTCAGCCATTCCTGGTAGCTTTTACCCCTTGGGCAACTTTTCCATAAGTCCCACCAATCGTACTTGTTGAAACTTGCAAGTTCTGTAGATACCCAAAGGCCAATTTGATTCGGGATACCTTTGACCATCCATGAACACCATAGAAGATGGTTAGTCTATTCCTCATCTTTACAGAGAGGACAACATCTTGGATAGGTAAAGGCTCTCTTCCTCAGGTTTTCCTAGTTGATATTTGATTAATGATAGGTCAACTGAGTAAATATTGAAAATTTGGGCTATATATTAAACAACTAAATGCAAGGTAACTGCCTATATTGTGTGGTTCTCCAGCTTCAATTCTTTCCCCTTAGAACCATGTATGTTGACTTTGCATTCACCTTGTATTGTTTGGGTACCCATTTAAGTTCATCTTGTTATATTATTCAAAAATGGAGGTCTTCAGGCTAACATATCCTTTAAATTCCTTTTTAACAACTGCTTTATGGTTGTTGGCCTTTTCTACCATTCCTCTATTTGTTTCCTGTCATTTGGCTGAATCATATGTGGTCAGGTCTATTCTTATCCCTTCCATATCTAACAATGAGCTCATTTAATGGGACACTCAGTCATCATGGACCAAAGGGAGATGGTCGTTCCACTAATCTGCCCATATTGCTGCACTATTTCCATTGTTAACTTTCCAAGTTAATTTGTCTACGGGCAACTTCTTGTTGCCTATTATGTTTTTTCAGATGCATATTATTTAGGAGCAATTTCAGGACTCAAGATATCTGATTGAAATATTTGCTTACGATATTTTGCTAAAAGATATTCTTTCAAAATATTGACTTGCCTACATAGAGCCTCTATTAATTCTCTGCATCTAATACAATATCAAATAGATGCAGGCACATCAAGACTATCTTCTATAATTTCTTAGATCTACATACATTGGCCCACCTAACCATGCTGAGTTTTTGCTCTTGCTTGGCCCTTGCCAAACCAAATTTTTAACAGCTTCTCTAATTCACATAGATTACCCTTTGGGATTGCCAATTTTGGAGCAAATGAAGATTGTAAGTTGTCAAGTCATTTATCATTAGATGAGTTCTACCTGCCCGAGTTAGTGACATGTTATTCCATGCCACCTTCCTATGAAATCTCTCTACAATCCACTCCCATTTGGATTTAGTCAACGTCTTAAATCTTAATGATTATCCTAAATTCCTGATGGGGAAAGATCCCCTTCTAAAGTTCAAACTCTTACATATTTTATAGAGAAGCGTTACTCCTTCCTTAACTAGGAAAATCTCCTACATGTTTTATTTTACCAAAGGCTATGAGATAGGATTCCAAATTACCTTTGAAGGCATTTGCTTCCTTCAAGCTAGCTTTCGCCACAGGTTAAGTCAAAGTGTCATCCACAAACTTTAAGTGAGAAAGAGTATGTAAGTTTGTGTACGGTTCTGATATATTATAAATTATTGCCTTCCTGAGGGTCCTTCCAAGGTCCTATGTGACCTGAAACAGAGAGTAGGAGAGAGGGGACAACCCTGCCTCAGACGTCTGGTGGGTCTAAACAAATGGATGGATTTTCCATAAACCAGAATTTGAAGAGGAAAAAGAGATTTATCCTATCACCCAACCTAACCATCTTTCATGGAAACCAAATACCTGCAATGTCTTAAGAATGAATTTGAAAGTTCTGATATTTTGAACATTTCTGCTATACTCACCAGCTATGTATTGAGATCTACCACCATACTCCCCAAGCTGATATGATTTGTCACCTTTGATACCCCCAGGTGGTGGAGGTGGAAAAGAACTTAATTTTCAGCTGTTATATCTATTGTGAGATTTGGTGGAGATTATTTTTTGTACAAAAACTCAAGAAGGGCAGTTGCTATCTTTTTCAGCTATTGCGATTAGAGGTGCTTGGCTCTTTTTCCTATGGATTCACCTTCGGGTGTCAGGCTTTGCAATGGGCTTCAAGTATTACTAGGATAATTACTTCTTTTAACCTCATCCAGCGTTTGGAGGTGTCGAGTGTCCTTTGGATGCTACAATTATCGACATAGTTGGTGATAGATTGGCGAGACAATGTCAACCTCTGTGCAGATTTCAAGGAACTTCCATCCGCCTTTTCTCACACCAGACGTGTTGTATCCACTGCTCTGTGGCACATCGGCGATGGATGTTAAGATATTTTCTGGGAGATGTTCTTTGCATCCATGAAAATTGCATAGCCAGGCCCATGTAGTCTGTACCATTTTCCTATGGACATAATCAGAACTTGTATCAACTAATTCATGGTGGTTGATGAGGATGCCAGTCCTCCTTTGCATTCTGATACAGATAAGGGTCTGAATTTGCCTCCAAGGCTCCAACCACTGTCTCTGTTAGTATTATCTTCTTTGGTAACAAATCTTATTCTCATACGGTTATTTTTAATGTTTGTAATACATGGCATTGTCTTTTCAGACATGTTTATGGTTTACCTGCCTCCTGTAGTTAGAATCTATTGTTGTAGTGCTTCTGGCTTTTAGCTTGTAGTCTCTTGTTTGTATAACATTGGAGCTCAATTTTGGCTCCATCTTGCTGTTTTCATTAGCTGTACTTTTGAGTTCCATTGACCTATTTCGGTCATTTGTGGGCGTTAATATAGTTTAATTTGTTATTTCTTTCTCCTTGTCCGAATAGTGCGCCACTTCTAAATATAGCAGTATTGTCTAAAATTTGCCTTCCCTCTATAGAACATCCTTCTTCATTGTTTACGTAGGGGAGGATTCTTTTCAATCTCTCAAGTTTCAACCATCACCTTGGTTATTATCACGTAGCTTGAGTTGTAAAGAGAACTAGTCCTGAGTTTGTCAAAAGATGGATTCCTGTTATTTGAGAAAAAACTATGCAAGCTGCATGTAAAAACTTAAGGGCCTTATCTGTGTTCATGGAGTCCTCTTTAATTCTGTATCATTCTTCTCTGCGGTATACCATATTATTGTGAAGTAATGAATGGGGAAGCCTTCCAGACATTGGGGCTGTATATACATATATACATTAGCTTACATTTTTTCAGTAGTTTCCTTCGCTCTGTCTAAAACAGTTCTTATTAGTATATTTTGTGTTTCCTCGACCAAACGGAAAATATGCTGAAGAACCTCTGTCTGTGGTCCCCCGCTTTCCACCAGTGGTTGAGTCATAACTTCTCTGAAGAACTTTATTGTTTGCTCCTTTATCTCATGATTGGCTATTCTTTCTCTGTCATTCAAGTTTGAAGATATTTTTTGGTGCAATGATCTTGTTAATACCGTCTAGTGAACGTGCTTGGTATTTTCTTCCCTTCTGAGTCAAACAGCTCTAGACCTGTGTCTTTATAGAATTTGTTCTGGTTCTAAGAGTTTCTACAGTTTTTCTGCAAGCCTGAAATTGAGACCCCTCTCGTGCATTTTACTTTTCAGGAAACTTGGTATTGTTCCAATCTTTTTGTTTATACTTAACATATGGGAACCATTAATTTTCTACCTTCCTCACACCACTCTTTACTACCTTTGCATTCAAGTCTGGTTCCCCTGCCTTCTTGTATTTGGAAGGGTGATTCTTATTCCCACTTGAAGGGTTGAGCCCCAAGAAGATGAGGCAGTGGTCAGGCAGGGATCTTGTTAGATCCCTGGATTCAACCTGATCAAAATCTATCAAGACTTCATTTCATCCACAAGATAACTGTCCGACCTTTCTGCCACCAGGATTTTGTCTACATATATATTATTTGAAGTATAAATGCACTCCTTTTGAGGAGATATCAAAACGGCCACAAGATTGAATGATTGTTGTTAGTATATTTCTAGCAGCTTTGGGAAAGACAACTCTCCCTTTCTTTTCCAAAGGTGAAGCGGACTATTTAGGTCTTCCCCAATGGTACACGGGATGCCTACATCGAAAGGTTAAGTGGGTGCTGGAAGGTTCCAGGTCCTCCACTCAAGGCCCACTTAAAATATACTCTAGAAGAAATGCTTACTCTTTGTTTCTTGGTTAAGATTCTGTTTTTTCCTGTAGCTGCACCGGTAAGTTTTCATGGGATTCGTCACATGCTAAAATTAGGAGCAGTAGGAAGTCTTCCCCATAGGACCCCAATAGAAGCATGTTTTGGATTATGCTTTGGTTTTATTCCTCTATTAGAGAGGCTAGAAGAGTCTATCCTTCATTAAGCATACTTTTATGGTTTATCCCTAGATTAATTTTCTATCAAGCATTTTTTAATTAATTCTTGGCTTGCTGTGTATGTTTCTTCCATGGTTGTGGTTATATGCTATATTTCAGTTCCTTGCAGTATATAGAAGCAATTCTGCCTACTCTAGAAGCAAATTCATAACAGTAAAGTTCTATGGAAGCTAGATTTAATCCAAGGGAATAGAGTCGGGGTACAAATAGTGAGATTGTTTAGGTCATTTAATATATGGAATTAATGAAAGCTGTAATATTTTGAGCACGCAGAGATCAAGTGAGTGGATGCCAGAGCGAGTATTCAGATTTCCACATCGGTATTCATTTCTTCAAGGCTTGATTGGATAGATAGCTGTTCTATGTTTGTTCAGCAACTGCATATTTTGATCAATGAGATGAATATCAAGCACAGGCGATAGCTTGGATACAGGGGCTTAGTAAAATATTGGCTAAAATGATGACCTCTTTAAATGGAGCTATAGGTGTAGGAACAAAGCAGCCACTTTTTTCTTTTGGGATCATCACTGATGTCCAATATGCTGATATTCCTGATGGTCGTTCATTCCTTGGTGTTCCCCGATACTATCGACACAGCATTCTGGCTTTAAAAAGGGCTGTCAGGAAATGGAATCAGATGGGAAAGCTTCAGTTTGCTGTGCATTTTGGTGACATAGTGGATGGTTTCTGTCCTAAAGATAAGTCTCGCACAGCTGTATTGAAAGTTATTAAGGAATTTGATGCGTTTAATGGACCTGTTTATCATATGCTTGGTAATCATTGCCTTTATAATCTGCCTCGGAGTGATTTAATTAACCTTTTGAAAATTCCTTCCTCTCACAGTCATGCATATTATGAATTTAGCCCTGTTCCAGATTATCGATTTGTTGTTCTTGATGGATATGATATCAGTGTTATTGGATGGCCCGAGGATCATCCTCATAGATTAGAAGCTGTTAAATATATTGAAACCAAAAATCCTAATGTGGATAAAAATAGTCCTGACGGGCTCACTGGTAATGAGAGAAGGTTTGTGATGTTCAATGGCGGAGTCGGAAAGGAACAGCTGGCATGGTTTGATAGCATCCTCCAAGATGCAACTACACTTGATCAGAAGGTGATTGTTTGCTGCCATCTCCCTTTAGATCCTGCCGCATCATCATCTGAATCATTATTGTGGAATTACAATGAAGTGATGAACGTTATTCACAAATATAACTGTGTTAAGGCTTGCTTAGCTGGTCATGCCCACAAAGGTGGGTATGTTGTGGATTCTCATGGAATTCATCATAGGGTTCTTGAAGCTGTGCTTGAGTGTCCTCCCGGCTCAGATGCATTTGGTTATATTGATGCTTACCATGATCGACTTTTGCTGATTGGAACTGACCGCATGGCAAGAACTGAAATGCTCTTTAGTCTGGAAAAGATATCAACTTAGATTACTGGTCTAACCATCTTGATTAAAGAGGATGGATGCCTGATTCACAATTCCAAACATATGAAATATATACACATTGTTTATCTCAGAGGCAGGAATGGGAGGTATATATGCTTTCTTTGATGCGGCCACAGACAGACAGGCAAAGCTATCTCTGTCTCTGAGATGCGTATCTTAATGTTACACATGTCCTCATACAACGGGGCATTGGCTGAAATTCAATTTTTTTATGTTGCTTGATATTGTGTAAATCTTTTTCATTCATTTTACTATATTAATGTTTATTGGTTTTGAAGAGACAGCATGCATTTTATTATGTATGATCCGCTATTACTTGTTGGAATTCATTAAATTCAGTTTTTCCTGTTGTTTCTAGCTGTTGAATTTTGAGTGTGCAATTTGGTGGCGATTGCTTTAGTGTACTGTAGGAGCGTATGTGGGAGGTACTCAAACCAATGGATACACTAACGCCCATTCAAGACTCGCATTTTTGAAGGCTAAATACCCATTTCTGTCCAGTTGGCAGTGACAATTACATGTTGGGCCTTTACTGTTTGAAAGGCTGGGTTGATTTCTCTTGCAGGTTGGTGTAATCCCCAGGGCATGGAATCAAAGGTTATCCACCGACAATCTCTTGGGAAAGATGTTCCTACTATTTGTTACTGTAGGCACTGTTCTTGGATGGACTAATAACCATGTGGCATGAGTTTGATCAGAGTCCCTCGAGCACAAAAATCAAATCATTGAGCCCCTCGAGCACAAAAATCAAATCAATTGTTGCGACCAATATAAGTAGGTCAATAAACTTGTGCTTCCAGGAATTATGTAGAGATAAACATTCTGCGTGTAAAATGCAAATTTTAATGGATGTTATTCTTTATGATTCAAAATAAATAGCTTCATCATGCCAACCTCCAAGGGATTTAAAAACAGGCAGCCTCTCAGCTAATAATATTCTATAATGAAAGAACCAAAAATCACCAAGATTCTGCAACTTATTAATTAATTCTGAACTTTAGTTTGAGAGACTGCATAGCATGAATAATTAGCTGGATCAACTATATACAACATTAACTACGACTATTGTCTACATGTGTTCATTTTATCACATATTATGGTCCCATCTTTCCCGAATTTCTTTGCTCCAATATAGAATAATTCTTTTTGATGGAGTTTTAAAGAAACATTATTTCATTTGCAATAAGGAACCATTAAAGTGTTAAGGACTTGTTACATTTATTTCTTTTGTAGGCCATTGGCTGGTGATGAAGACAAACAATTCAAAAACAAGAAGTATCCCATTTTTGTGGGGATGATGCACTTCCTCATGCCATCATAAATATCTCTCAATAACAATGACATGATCTCTTGGAGTCCTGAATATCTAAAGAGGCGATTTTAGCAGAAGAGATACCCCTGCCTCCTTGGGTCTCACCCGAATGTGGCATCTCTCCTGGAGATGTTTTACACACAAAAAAAACAAAAACAATATTAGTAGAAGTGATAAAATCGCAACTCTACAAGGCTAACATAATCCATAGATATCTGACACTTCTTTAGAATATGTTTAGGTCTGTAAAACTAGTAAACTCTAATGGGTGTTTGATTAATCCAAATTTGGACCTCATTGTCTGCAGACTGAGTTTTCTTGAACTTGATCTGACACTTCTTTGTAATATGTTTAGGTCTGTAAAACTAGTAAAGTCTAATGGGTTCTTGATTAATCTAAATTTGATGTTAAGGATACTATCAGAAAAGCTCACGAATAAATCAGGATTCAGTCATAATGGATTCTGTTTGTGATCCTTGTGGGCGATCTTGAGGACCATCTTTTTGACTCCACCAGTATCTTATTTTTCTATTTATCGTTATTTTTGTTAGAGATAAATGGCTTCTAGGGGACTTTTCCTTGCTTTTCTGTGTATGCCTAAACTCCTAAATTTAGCTTTGCTAATTCAGTTTGCGATCTTTAATTTCTCTTTCATATCTATTACCAACCGAGACTAACAGATCAGTGGAAAAGTGTTTCCTACTCTATATGGGTACTGAATTTGATCAGTGGATTTTCTTAACAGCTCTCAATTGAGGATTCAAAACAGGGACTGACATCACCTCTGGTTTTGGTGCTGTGAAAACTTAATTAAGACAGAGAGACAAAATTTTGGTTAAACTGAGCCTCCTCTGTTTTTGTTTCTGTGCTATTTACAATTTATTAGTGATGCAATATTCACATAACAAAGGGTAAAACTTAGGGTAGTAGTTAAAGGCTAAAACTTAGGGTAGTAGTTAAATTCTATCAACTCTGTGTTGGACGTGACTGGTAAGTATAAGGCAGGATAATTGATTTGAGGTTATTATTATCTTGGAAATTGATTTTATTGACCCAAAAAAACTTATATAAATAATAAAAAAATATCATCGTCTAACATATTTCATACATCCAAAATATATTAGCAATTGCTTCAAAGGTGCAAGTTATGCAGTAAGGGGTGTACTTTTCTTTTTTAAAGTAAAATGAGGTTTTTTAAGGCAGAACTGTAAAATGGTAGTTGTACCTCTACTCGAAGCCCATGACCATTCACGCTATCTCATTTTTTGTGTATAAAATATCAATTAATAATAATTTAATATTTTTGGTGGGGGTGATGAGGAAAAATGAGTTTGTGATTCTTCATAGGACTTGACACTAGGTTGTGTGAGGAGACTTTTTGTTTAAAGGTGAGCTTGAAGAATGGCAAAGTAGTGGGAATGGGTGAGGCCATATAGAATATACAAGCAATGAAATATTTCAAAGTGCGTCAAGTGATAATGGTATATGTATCCCTTATAATATAATATGTATAATGTATAATACAATAAAAATATAATAAATATAATTAACAATCATAAATTACAATTAAAATATAATATGTTTAATATATATTACATTAATAATATAATAAATATAATACAATTAACTATAATGAGTTATATATATATAAATTAATTCATATTATTATATATAGTATATATAATAATTTTATATGGCCGAGATAGTTTTTCTGCCCTCTAACTATATGGATATGGTTATATATAATATAAATATATATTATTATTATTATTAAAATTGTAAATAATATATAACATAATACTTATATTATATATACTAAATTAATACAATATAATAATATAAATCTTTAATTATTTTAATAGTTAAAAATAATATCATGCTGGTACAATTAAAAAAACACAATTGGATTCTGACATATAAATAGGGAGATCTAATTCCATTACTAAAACTTTCACATAATTCATTATCAATACATAATAACATCGTGAAAACCAAATCTCTAAAAGAAATATCAACATTAACAAATAAAGTTACTATATGTAATCTGTCATGTAAGCGTCACTTACTTTCCCCCCTATTCGATTGAAATATTGGTTGTCTCAATGTTTTGAACAACACACTATCTAATAATTATCACTACTATTTCTCGTCGGAGAAGGTTTGGATGAATATTTTCCCTTTCACATGGAAATTAGGATTAACCCTTCAAATTTGATCAAGTGTGTGTTGAGTGTAGTAGGGAGATTATTGTGTTACATTTGTCTTTTGTTATTGAATTTATCTGTTTGAATTTACATGGTAAATTGCTAAACCACTGTAGGAAGGTTATCCCTTGATACTTATCCTCTTAGTAATGCACTTTTGTTCCCTAAATCTATGGCTACCTTTACATACTTGGATAGCATTGTGTTTTTTCATTTTGATTCATGGAAAACAAATTGCCTCAATAATGCCCTTTTGTTCTAATGTTGTTGCTTCAATTAATTGAAAATAAAAGGCTTTTACTGTGACTTTTAGTGTGTTGCATGATTTAAAGAAAATATCTTGTGGAGAGAAATCCTCTTCTTTGGTTTTTGCCTTGGATGAATGGACAAGGAAGAAGCTCAGAGAAAGAAGAAACAAGCAATGGATTATCTCAAAGAAGCACATAAAAACACTAAAACATGGTCAATAGATCCCACATTTGATTTTTTGAAACCCCAAACCCAGGGATCCAATTACACCCACTAACCAAAAAAAAAAACTTGAAGAATTTTAGAGGGCCTAGGTTTTGGATCATGATCATTACCCCATTGAAAGACTTGGAACGTCGGTGACTTGTTGATATTGCATAATGATTACAAAACTAGATGACAAAAAAACATAAACCAAAACCATGAAGGATGGTAGGACAATTACAATTGAAATTTGTTAATGATAAGAATCCAAAAACATTCAAACTTGTGACTATGCTCCAATAGCGACATACTAACTTTTGTGCACTCAACTTTTCGAGGTTTGTCTGAGATAATTGATGAATGGCTAGTGGAATGGATGGTCTAGAGAATTGGTCAGTGGGGCAGATGTGGTTGAGAGATTTATGTTGGAAGCGTTGGAAGAATAGGTTGGTTGTACTGAGGTAAAAGGATGGGGTTTTGAACAATGGGTGGCAAGGGATGCTCATGGCGATACCAAGAGAACTCACTTGCCTCATGTTACTAGTTTAGAGTGAAAAATTGACAAGAGATTTTAATCTTAAGAATCCTCAGAGTGGACAATGACAATATAATAGAATTTCTGGTCAATGCTTGGCTTAGAGAATTAGGCAAAGTTGAGTTGCAAGACCCTAAGGATTTGGTTGGCACGATCATGTTGATTGTGGCCGTCCAATATCATCCACAAAGCGAATGAAATAGGATGAGGCTAGTCTCGAGGATAAAGAAAATGAAATGGGAGGCTCAGCGTTGAAGGTTTTTCACCTGGCGAGCTAGAATGCGAAGGGGTCTCACTATGAGAAGGGCTTCTACGGGGTGAGCTTGTTTGTCAAGGGCTTCAAGTTGGCTGATATGAGGTTTTGGAGAGTGGTGTAGTGAAAGGCATCTAGTATAATCTTGGAATCAATGTCACTCTAAAGGGTACTTACAGTTACGAGCGCTGGTACTTAAGGGAATAACCCTGTCGAATGGAGGTAATGTCACTTTGGGAGCATCATCCAATGGTGGGGCAAGTTTGGTTTGAAATGTGTAAGCATATAACTTGTCTTGAATGAAGTTGTGAAGGTTTACTTGCTATTTTGAAAATGTGGATAACAAGGTTTTGCATTCATGCTCGTCTTGACGAGGTTTAACTCAAGTTTGTTTTTATATATTTTTAGAAAGTTTTTGTAAATGAAAATAAAACTACACAACTTGATGAAATGAAAGTACTGGAAATGAAAGAAATGAAATGCTAAAAGTAAAGGGAAATAAATATATTTTATCTGTTTTTATTCTTTTTGGAATTTCCAACAATACAATGCTAAAACTAAATTCCACACAAATGATGCAAGTGTTGATTTTGACTTTTCATAGTTTTAAAGATGAGAATTTCACTTATATGCACTAAACGAATGCTCTTTTTTTTTTGGTCATTTTAAAAAGCATTAAATGAAGAATGAGATCTAAAACTTAAATCATATTTATCAAACACAACTTCTATGTTATTAAAAATTAATCTACATATGCAAAGCTAAAATGCAAGTTTAAAGTTTTCAAGTCGTATGTATGCAAACTTAAAGTTTTGATTTTATGATTTTAAACAATGTTCTTTGATCATATAAATGGGTAAATTAGCTCTAAGGTGCAATCTTATCTTTTTATGATTTTCTAGGTTTTGGCATGTGTGTATTGATATTTGCTTGAAGGTGTAAGTTACGAAAAAAATTGAAAATGAAATGATTTTTGCTTGGTTGTAACTAATGGTTCAACTAACCTATTTTAGAATTAGTGCAAGATGCTACATTTCTTTGAGATTTTGACATGCAAATGCAACTAAGAAAAATGAAACAATTCTTTCCAAACGCAAGAGAATGAGAGAGAAGATGGTTTGTTTCTGTTTTTTGATTTTATAAATATTTTTAAAATACTAATCTTCTTGAATTAATTAAATTAATCTTATAAACAAATAAATAGAAGTAAATCTTCCAACTTGATCAATGTTGAGATCAACAGAAGGTGATGAGTCTTTAATTTTTAGGTAGTTAGCTCCTTTGTTCAATAGAACTTGGGAACTCTCTGACAAGGAGGATGACAAATGAATGAAAACAAATGAACATAATTTTGAAGAAGAAAGTAGTTGACTATGTTTGGACTGATTCACAAATAATGATTTATCAAATTTGGGAATTAAGAGAGTTTTAATATTAATTAAACAAATTGTTGTACAAAATTAGAATACTACATATATACAATAAATGAAAAATTGATTTAGAGTTTACTAAATTAAAAAATATGTTAAAAGGAGAAAGTATCAAAATAAATACAACTTAGCTAAAAATTAGATGTGTAGGATTGTAAGCAAAATTGTAAAACTGACTATGTGATGACGCTGTAAATTAGGAACAGGGCTTCGCTTGAATTTGGGACAAGGCCACTGGAATTTGATAGGGGCGACCTATGCTAGTGTCCTTAGGGCACGTAGGCATTTGGAAAGGGTATGCTTTTTGTGATTGATATCACAGGTTTGCTTGCACTTGTATGTCTTATTTGATTGTGTGAGAGCTCTCTATCTATTGTGAAAGCCATTGTGTACCTTCTTTTTGATCAAAAACTTTAATTCAATGACACAAGAAGATAAATGTAATCACATGATAAAAATGGCTTTGCAGTTGAAGTTGTGTTTGATCTCAACACCCCTTGTGTTGAACACTGTTTACATACCAATAGTCCAAAGATGGATCGAATCCCATGTAGTTTTTTCATGATATGGTGTTGTATGTGAAAATGAAGTGCAACAGTAAATGTTGGTGCAATTCTTGTGTGATTAAGTGCTTCAATAATGACCTTTGACTTTGAAGGTATGATCAATAGGAATCTAAGAGGGAGATTTATATGATGTTAGTATGAAGAAAATCAAAATAAAACACATTAATGAAACTTAGACCTCTTTACTTAGAGACTTAAAGAGCAAGAGAACTATACAAGTAACTACCAAATGAAGTCAAAACAAACAATTTTACATTCTATGAGAGCAAGAGTTGTATGTTGGCAATGAATTGATATGCTTGGTTGTGTGATTAAGAAGTCTTTGGCAATGGAGTTCCTTGTACCACCTCTCTTTGTCACCTTGGTAATGTTGGGCTTGGCTTATGTTTTGACTTGACTTGGCTTAGCAAATGGACATGATAACACTATGTCAATGGGCTCTTTGAAGGCATTTTAACATCATAACATTACATAAAAGAAGCTTATTTATCAGTGGGTGAGGCCTTGTATTTATAGCCTTACAAACTAACTCTGACCCAAGTGTAATTAGGTTAGAGTTAATCGTGGTTGAGTTCAAACTAACCCTAGTTGAGTTAAGGAGGGGATATATAATTAATATTTGGATAGAGATCCCATTATTAAGCATGGTTCTCATTTTCTGAATTTATGGCTTTTAGGGAGATATTTTCAATTCCTTGACTTCGAGGATGATGACCTTATCATAACCTCATTTTTATTGAATTTTTTTTGTAAAATTCAATTTCACTAATTGCACATGCAAATTTCACGTAACCATTCAATTTAATTTGATTTGTTAATTCATTATGATTAACGTTTTTGCATTTTAGGAATTGTTTAAGTGCCCCACTTAATGGGTCCAAAGGCCAATGTGTCAATTTGGTAGGTCACGAGTTGAATGGAGATGAATTCATGAGAGGTTATTGTTGCGTAGAAGGTAATACCTCAAATAGGGATGTTTCAATACGATTCCGAGCACTAATGTGCGATGTGCAGACAAAATTGAGACATTTAATGATTTCCAAGCTTAATTTGCATTGTTTGGTAGAAATAAATTTGAAGTTTGGTTGAAAGCTAGTTGTAGCTAGAATGGGGTGTCTACAATTTGCCTCTATTTGGGAAGGCATTGCAAGATATAGACAGTAATATCTTTTCAAAGAATGAAAAAGTCGTTAATTCCTTATGTCCCATAAGGCAGTGGATGAGCCCTGGATGCCATCTTGAGGGAGCGGGCGGTAAATAAGGTCGGCAAACATTTCCTTGAAAAGAAAGAAACGATGCAATCAAGAGGTAAAAAAGAGGGGGAAAGACTAAGTTGTCCACAAACAATTATAATCAGTGACACAATGAGATGCCCCAGTAAGACAAATAAAAAAGATGATTTGGCCAAAGGTGGTTATAATCATTGGCATAGTGAGGTGAAGATAATGATTTGCCCAAAAATAGTTATAATCATTAGCACAATGAAAAATGCTCTAGTAAGGTGGATAGATATAATGATTTGTCCAAAGACGGTTATAATCATTAGCACAATGAAAATGCCTCAGTAAAACAGATAGATCGAAATAAAATGATTTGTCCAAAGGTGATTATAATCATTGGCACAGTGATTTGCCCTAATATGACAAATCAGAAAAGGGGGTTTACGTACTGAATTCATAGTCACGGAGTAAGAGTAAGCTGGTACAAAAGATATGCACGAATTTGGGCTACATATTAGTATGGAGATGCACATCCTAACTAACAGGGATTAAAATTCATTTGTGATTTAATTACCCTATACTTGGGTAATATTTGGCTAGGTCTAGAATTTGTTAGGGGAGAACAAGGAGAAGTATTGCAGCACCATTGCTTTAATATCCACTGAACTAATTTTTGTTGTAGCTTGAGATATTATATTTCATAGTTATAGACAACTATATTAACAATGAGTATCCAAAACATGTAAAACTCAATTTAAATGCAAGTACAAATCACTAAGGTGTAAGATATAAAAAATTAAATCTCAAGTGAATATACTACAATGAACTAAGTGGAGGAACATACACTAATTCACAACTCAAGTACAAGATATGGACAATCTAGACTTAAGTGCAAATAAAGTGTAAGAATCCTACGACAATCGAAAAAGAAAAAGGCAAAGAGGATAAATGAAAAACAAAACAAGACAAACAAACAATCAAAACAAAACACCAATAAACACTCGACAAAACACCAATAAAAAATAAACAAATGAATAACAAAACACCAATAGACAAACATAAAGAGACAACAAAATACAAATAAACAAAAAGAAACACACAACAAACAAAGTGAAAAAAATAATAAAAAACAGAGAAACAATCTAAAGCAAATATCAAAGACAAATAATAGTTAATTACAATGTTAGTGTTAACAAAAAATAAAGTGCTTGTGCATGTGTAATAAATGTATTACTCTTGGTGACAGGGTGACTCCTAAGCTAGACAACAACAACATAGTCATAATAATGCAAGAACAATTGGCACAAGGTTGCCTTTAGGCTTTAAGAAAACAATGACACAAACAAGATTACAAACATTGCCCCTAGGCTATAATAGACAACAAAACAAACAAATAAAATGGGGGGAATAAAAGAAAAGGAGGGGTAGTTGATTTGACTTCAGATGCACAATGCAAGTGAACACTGCCTACATAGTTTCATGGAGGCAAGATCCAACATGAGCTTTAGGCCAAATGCAGTTCTTCCAAGATATGGGATAGATGACAATGATGATAAAGAAACACGATTGACTTGTAAATGTATATGGGAATGGTCTTGCAAAAAGTTGAATGTGTATAAAAAGAGAGAGATGATGTTCATAATCATGAAAGTGTCAACACAAACAAATCGTGCAAGCATGAGAGTATGGTTTAGACTAAAACCACACTAAAAGGCAAGAGATGAGTAGCCAAAAATGAACTAAATAAAGAAAGTGAATAAGATTGTAAAATTGCGAGAGTGTAAATAACTCACAAAACAACGAGAGCATTAGAAATGGGTGCTCGCAAAATGGCGAAAGCATAATAAAAGCCAAGGGGTTAGTAGTGCATCAAATTTGAACACACAATGCTCACAATATAAACTCGTAAAATGATGAGAGCGTACGGCTAAGGCTAATAAGGATGGAGAAACTAAAGGACAAGTGGTGACTTGTGAAATAGTTAGGAGTCCCATAATTCTTAAGGCAACAAAGTGGTTGAAAAGAAAGGAAGGTGTGATTGAGCTAATTTGAGATACCTTATGTATCCAAGTGCTACCTGTGTAGGTGGACCTCAGGGCGATGTAGTTCTAGAAATGGGAGGAAAAAGACCAAAATGGTCTAGAAATAAACTGAATAAATAAATGGTCCATCTCAATAAAATTTAACGACTTTATATCTCACGAGGAAATTCAAAGTCAATTTTCATGATTTTGTGATTTTTAGGATTTTCTAGATCGTTTACCAATATTTTTGAAATTTTCAAGGCATTTCAACTCAATCGAGAATGACGAGATACCAAATGGCTCAACTCGCAAAATGGTGAGAACATGGCTTAAACATGCTCACAAAACGATGAGAGTTTGGCTTAAACATGCTTGTAAAATGGTGAGAGCGTGGCAAAGGGGTGACTAAGCTGACCTCAACGTTAATTGAGCATTGCCTACATAGTTTTAATATACTTCAAGTCACTGTAGTTCTTCCTTACAGGGGAGAATCCGACTAAGTAACAACAAGTTTGTGAATTAGGCAAATGGCACAATATAAAACATGAATGGTAAGGTGATGCAACAATGCATGGTAAAGGCATTGCTCTTAATTTTCCCACAAACGGTTATAATTAAGAAACAACGACATGGGTTGATAATGCTAATTTTCCCAAAGGCAGTTATAATTAGTAGCACCAAAAATAAAATAGAATGTGACGACAATGAAGAATGCAATTGCCAAACCATGGTCATATTGGACCCTGTATACTGTCTCTTTCGAGAATATTGAATCAACTATTGAAACTTCATTTGAATCTAATCGTTGAAGGTGCCCAAAGAACCAATGGATCAAAACCAAGGCCAAAAAGGGTGGGTTGGTAGGGTAAAACAACTCCGGTCACAGGGTAAGGTATGGTAAGAATGGTATATGGTTAGTACAAAGAAGGTGATATCATGAGATGACATAAATGATCCTCATAGACAATACTTCGGGTCTCTCAAGAGAAATAATGCTTGAGGTGTATTATGTTCATGGACTCATCAAGTTCATCTCTGTCTTGTGTAGCGACCTATATGCTCTAGAGCTATAATTAGCAACAATGACATAAGGGCCTATCCAATTAGGCTTGAACTTGACTCTATTCTTTTTCTCAACCATGGTGTTCGTTTATTTTTTTAGGACAAGATCACCAAGCTTGAACTATGTGTTTGACATGCCGGTTATATTGACCACATAATCGATTTTGATATGCTTGAAGGTTGTTTACAGTGGCCATGCATTTTTTGTCCAATAACTCTAGCTCTTGTAGGGGAACAACTCTATAATCCTCATCATCCAGGATATGTTTCAGTGAGATACATAGAGAAGGTAACTTGACCTCGATGGAAAGAATAGCCTCAGTGCCATAGACAAGGGTATATGTTGTGGTTCTTTTTGGAGTACGATAATTAGTACGATGTACCCAGAGGGTGCGAAAGATCTACAGGTGCTAATTGCAACCAACATCATTGACAATCTTCTTAAGAATATTGACAATGCTCTTATTAGATGCATCTGCTTGGCCATTACCTTGTGGGTAATATGCAGTGGAAAAATGTTGGGTGACATTAAAATCAACACGTAGTGCTTTGACATCCTTATTCTTAAAACGATCTGCTATTATCAGATATAATGTCGGATGGGATACCATAGCGACATATAAGATGGTTGAAGATGAATTTAGAAATTTGTTTTCCAGTCACGTGAGGGGTATAGCTTCAACCCACTTAGTGAAATATCTGATGGTGGTAAAGATGTATTTATGGTTATCAGATGAGGTAGGATTAATCTTTCCAACAAGATCGAGATGCCACGTTGAAATGGCCATAGTGTAAGCATTGGTTTGAGTGTTCTATCCAGATCATGAATCAAATTGGCATGCCTTTGACATTTGTCACACTTCTTTACATAAGCAACGACATCAAATTCCATGGTTGGCTGATAGTAATCGGTACATAGGAGCTTTTTGGAAAGGATGATGCCGCTAATGTGGGCTCCACATACTCTTTTATGAACTTCCCTCAACACTAATGTGACTTTTGTTGAATTCAAACAATGAAATAGAGTTCCATCAAAGCTTATGTGGGAAAAGGTTGGGCCAAGTAGGGTATATCCAGAGGCTTGGTGTGTAAAGGCTTTTTGTTGTTTACGTGAAAGGTCTAGTGGAAGGATTTGGTCATGAAGGTAGTTATATAGGTTTGAATACCAAATAAAATTGGGACCAACAATATCATAGATCATTGTAACGGTTGAAGGTTCATGAGTAGTCGCTAGAAGATGTTCAATGAGAAACTGATAGTCTTTTGCCTTGTTTGTGCTGCAGATCAAAGAACCAATGGTAGCCATGGCATTTGTTGTCCTGTTATTGGCCCAAGGCATGTGCTCAAATTGAATATGAGCAATTTACTGCTTGAGAATGTCCACCATGGCTTTGTATGGTACCAACTTATCATCTTTGATATGAAAGTCATCTATAACTTGATTGATGATTAACTAAGAATCACCATGAACTACAAGACGCTGAATGTTCCATTATATTGCTTGAAGCCCTGCAACGAGTGCTTTGTATTCAACCATTTTATTAGTACAAGAAAAATTGATATAAAATGATTTGGGAATGAGATCCCATTGTGGTGTAACAAATAATAGGCTTGTTCTTGATTCGTGAGATTGGAATGACCCATCAAAATACAACTTCCAGTGATGCTCCTCAAGAGGTGTTTCTATGATGGTCATGATGGACTCATCTTTGAATACAAAAGTGAGTGGTTTAGTATCTGAAAGGGGGGATTCAACAAGTTGATTTGTAAGTACTTGTCCCTTTATGGCTTTCTGATTGACATAATCAATCTCAAACTCACTCAGTAGCATGATCCATTTAGCCATGCAACCTTGTAATGTTGTCTTTGATAGTAGATAATTGAAAGGATCTATTTTGGCAATGACTATGGTCTTGTTGTTAAGCATGCAATGACAACTTTTGGGCTACAAAGACCATATCTAAATAATTTTTTTCTATTGGAGTATAGTTATGTTCATACACTACCAGTGTACGACTTAGATAGTGCACAACATGTTCTTTCCTATTTTCATCATGCTGAGCTAAAAGTGCCCCTAGGGCTTTGACAGTGGTAGATAGGTATAGGAGAAATTACCTTCATAGCACTGGTGGTAACAGAATAGGTGGATTGGCAAGATATTCCTTCAGATGCTTGAAGACTTTCTAAAATTCTTCATCCCAAATAAATGTAACACCTTTCTTCAATAAATGAGTGAAGGGGTGACATTTATCAGCTAACTATGAAATAAAGTGTTTGATTGACTAGATTTTGTCCTACAAACTACAGATCTGCTTCAAAATGGAAGGTGGTGGCATCTTAGTAATGGCTTGTACCTTGGTAGGATCAACTTCAATGCCTCGATGAAAGACAACGAAATCAAAGACCCAATATGTCATCGACATAGTCTTTGACAATATCGTGTATCATGTTATGAAATATAATGATCGTAGCTCTTTGATATGTCGTCCCAACATTCTTGAGGCCAAACGACATAACTTGATAGCAAAACATTTTCCAGGGAGTGGTGAATATTGTTTTGTGTTGGTCTTTTGGTGCAATCCTGATCTGATTATATCTTGAAAAGCTATTCATAAGAGAAAAAATTTCATACCTGACTATGGAGTCAACTATCATGTTGATATTCGGCAGAGGAAAGTCATCTTTGGGGTAGGCCTTATTGATGTCTCTGAAATCAGTGCAAATTTTGATCCCTTCTAGCTTTTTACGAACATACACAATGTTTGAGATCTACTCTGAATATTTGATTGATCTGATGCATCTCGCTTCTAAGAGTTTTTCCAACTCTTTCTTAACTAACACAAATATGAAGATGCATCTGACACAATTTTTGCTTCATGAGTTTGACATCAGGGTGAACAATAAGGTGAGGTACAACCAAGGTGGGGTCCAAACCTGGCATGTCTGAATAGGCCCATGCAAATATGTCAACAAACCCCTTAAAAAAGGTAGTTAAAACTTCATGTTTCTCCTTAGTGAGGGACACACCTAATTTGATTCACTTTAGGTCATCTGGAGTCCCGATGTTGACTTCTGTAGTATCCTCTACTAGGAGAGTCGAGCCATCTTCCAGAATAATTGGCAAGGATGTGAATTGGCTTGCAATGGCAAAGTCCTCTGGCTGCACTGGTTCATCAAGCTCTCCCAAACATGATGAATCTGAATCTCCTAACGACAACAATGCCCATGTAAAAAATGTTGTAGGACATTCTCAGATAATTTGATCAAAGCCATGTTGTTCCTCTGTGCTGAACTCATACCCAAAAGTAAGTTTGCCATTGGTGGTCTCCTGAGTTTCATTTGAAGAAGGGTGAACACCCTCGTCTAGTGGTGCCTGAAATAGATTTTCACCAAAAGATTAGCGTTTCTCTTTACTTTTACCCTGATCTTAAAGTGTCTCATAGAAGTTTTCACATGGGGACCTCAGTGTTTTATTCTTTTATTTTTGGCTAAGGGTGTTCACCCACTCTTTGAAATAGGCTACAAGATTGATTTTGATAGAGAACCCTTGTTTGTGGTTTCCCAATGAAACATTATCTCTTAGACCTAGAAAATCACAAAAGGCCTCATCATACTCAAACTAGTCTAAAGGTACTGTAGATTCTTGTTGGTCACAGTCTATAAGTTGAGGATGATAAAGGGGAAGTGGGAAATGCTAAATTACTAGTGTAATGGTGCAAATGGTATATTGGTCAAATAAGTTGGTACTAGCAAGGTCTTCATTAATGCTATGATTAGAATCTTCTTCACTGTTGGCATCGTCGTCACTAGTCATTGGTGTTGGAACATGAATAAGATACATGGGGTCAACCCCAAGTAGTTTAAATCTGAGACCATAAGTTTCTTTGTATCTGGTCATAGAAATGGGCTCAAGAGTCCCTTATTGATTTAGCTCGAGGCCTTTGCCTTCGTATGATTGGTTATCCATGATCCTGTTAGTAATATGATACTTTGCACTTTGGTAGCAATCAACCAATTTGTCATTGTATAACCATAATCATCATTGGCAAGTGTGTCTTGTTCTTGGCAAGTGGCAAGTGTGAAAATAATAGGTGTTGGGTTATGAAGCTTTCCTTTTCCCTTCCATTATTGTTCCATGCAAGCTGGCTTAGCTTTGGGCCTTCCATAGGTCTTGGGATTCTGTGGAAACTTGACAATATGGAACGTGTCGTGGGTAAAATACTCTCCTAGACCATTGTCCAAAATGGTAAAATGATTAAACATTTCAATAGGAGGCGTATATGAAGATGAGGTAAGGCTATTAGGGTCTATACAATTGGCCTCTGGTAATTCAACAAATATATTTTTGTCTTTATCCTTCTTTGGTATTGGGTCTAGATTGAAATGGTAATTGTAATTTCCATATTCAGCCTCCAAATGCTTACAATGTTCATATGGCTGTAAATATCCATGGATAGTTACCTCCATCCATGAGTGAGAAAATTTGAACATTAGTGTAATGTTGAGGGGATCACACAAATTTCATGTATCCATGGTCTACCCAAAAGCAAATTGTATGATAGGTCTAGGTCTATCACATGACAAAGTGTATCGTGGGTCAAACCCAACAATCATCGGCAAACTTATGGTTCATTGTGATTCTCGCTCTTCATTGTCATAGGCCTTGATAATAATAGTTTTTGACTGAAGGTTGGTTGCTGTATATCCCAAATGCTTGATTAGCTTCAAAGACAATATTCAGGGCCGATCCATTGTCTATGAGGACACATTTGAATTTGTGCTGCGTGATGACAACTTCAATATAACTTAGGTTGTTATGGAGAGGGCCAATGGATGACATATCACTTTGGTCGAAGGTCAACTGTTATCCTGTGGCTAGGTGTCCAACCAAAGCTTGGAATTTGTTTGGGTAAATTAGCTCTAAGGTGCAATCTTATCTTTTTATGATTTTCTAGGTTTTGGCATGTGTGTATTGATATTTGCTTGAAGGTGTAAGTTACGAAAAAAATTGAAAATGAAATGATTTTTGCTTGGTTGTAACTAATGGTTCAACTAACCTATTTTAGAATTAGTGCAAGATGCTACATTTCTTTGAGATTTTGACATGCAAATGCAACTAAGAAAAATGAAACAATTCTTTCCAAACGCAAGAGAATGAGAGAGAAGATGGTTTGTTTCTGTTTTTTGATTTTATAAATATTTTTAAAATACTAATCTTCTTGAATTAATTAAATTAATCTTATAAACAAATAAATAGAAGTAAATCTTCCAACTTGATCAATGTTGAGATCAACAGAAGGTGATGAGTCTTTAATTTTTAGGTAGTTAGCTCCTTTGTTCAATAGAACTTGGGAACTCTCTGACAAGGAGGATGACAAATGAATGAAAACAAATGAACATAATTTTGAAGAAGAAAGTAGTTGACTATGTTTGGACTGATTCACAAATAATGATTTATCAAATTTGGGAATTAAGAGAGTTTTAATATTAATTAAACAAATTGTTGTACAAAATTAGAATACTACATATATACAATAAATGAAAAATTGATTTAGAGTTTACTAAATTAAAAAATATGTTAAAAGGAGAAAGTATCAAAATAAATACAACTTAGCTAAAAATTAGATGTGTAGGATTGTAAGCAAAATTGTAAAACTGACTATGTGATGACGCTGTAAATTAGGAACAGGGCTTCGCTTGAATTTGGGACAAGGCCACTGGAATTTGATAGGGGCGACCTATGCTAGTGTCCTTAGGGCACGTAGGCATTTGGAAAGGGTATGCTTTTTGTGATTGATATCACAGGTTTGCTTGCACTTGTATGTCTTATTTGATTGTGTGAGAGCTCTCTATCTATTGTGAAAGCCATTGTGTACCTTCTTTTTGATCAAAAACTTTAATTCAATGACACAAGAAGATAAATGTAATCACATGATAAAAATGGCTTTGCAGTTGAAGTTGTGTTTGATCTCAACACCCCTTGTGTTGAACACTGTTTACATACCAATAGTCCAAAGATGGATCGAATCCCATGTAGTTTTTTCATGATATGGTGTTGTATGTGAAAATGAAGTGCAACAGTAAATGTTGGTGCAATTCTTGTGTGATTAAGTGCTTCAATAATGACCTTTGACTTTGAAGGTATGATCAATAGGAATCTAAGAGGGAGATTTATATGATGTTAGTATGAAGAAAATCAAAATAAAACACATTAATGAAACTTAGACCTCTTTACTTAGAGACTTAAAGAGCAAGAGAACTATACAAGTAACTACCAAATGAAGTCAAAACAAACAATTTTACATTCTATGAGAGCAAGAGTTGTATGTTGGCAATGAATTGATATGCTTGGTTGTGTGATTAAGAAGTCTTTGGCAATGGAGTTCCTTGTACCACCTCTCTTTGTCACCTTGGTAATGTTGGGCTTGGCTTATGTTTTGACTTGACTTGGCTTAGCAAATGGACATGATAACACTATGTCAATGGGCTCTTTGAAGGCATTTTAACATCATAACATTACATAAAAGAAGCTTATTTATCAGTGGGTGAGGCCTTGTATTTATAGCCTTACAAACTAACTCTGACCCAAGTGTAATTAGGTTAGAGTTAATCGTGGTTGAGTTCAAACTAACCCTAGTTGAGTTAAGGAGGGGATATATAATTAATATTTGGATAGAGATCCCATTATTAAGCATGGTTCTCATTTTCTGAATTTATGGCTTTTAGGGAGATATTTTCAATTCCTTGACTTCGAGGATGATGACCTTATCATAACCTCATTTTTATTGAATTTTTTTTGTAAAATTCAATTTCACTAATTGCACATGCAAATTTCACGTAACCATTCAATTTAATTTGATTTGTTAATTCATTATGATTAACGTTTTTGCATTTTAGGAATTGTTTAAGTGCCCCACTTAATGGGTCCAAAGGCCAATGTGTCAATTTGGTAGGTCACGAGTTGAATGGAGATGAATTCATGAGAGGTTATTGTTGCGTAGAAGGTAATACCTCAAATAGGGATGTTTCAATACGATTCCGAGCACTAATGTGCGATGTGCAGACAAAATTGAGACATTTAATGATTTCCAAGCTTAATTTGCATTGTTTGGTAGAAATAAATTTGAAGTTTGGTTGAAAGCTAGTTGTAGCTAGAATGGGGTGTCTACAATTTGCCTCTATTTGGGAAGGCATTGCAAGATATAGACAGTAATATCTTTTCAAAGAATGAAAAAGTCGTTAATTCCTTATGTCCCATAAGGCAGTGGATGAGCCCTGGATGCCATCTTGAGGGAGCGGGCGGTAAATAAGGTCGGCAAACATTTCCTTGAAAAGAAAGAAACGATGCAATCAAGAGGTAAAAAAGAGGGGGAAAGACTAAGTTGTCCACAAACAATTATAATCAGTGACACAATGAGATGCCCCAGTAAGACAAATAAAAAAGATGATTTGGCCAAAGGTGGTTATAATCATTGGCATAGTGAGGTGAAGATAATGATTTGCCCAAAAATAGTTATAATCATTAGCACAATGAAAAATGCTCTAGTAAGGTGGATAGATATAATGATTTGTCCAAAGACGGTTATAATCATTAGCACAATGAAAATGCCTCAGTAAAACAGATAGATCGAAATAAAATGATTTGTCCAAAGGTGATTATAATCATTGGCACAGTGATTTGCCCTAATATGACAAATCAGAAAAGGGGGTTTACGTACTGAATTCATAGTCACGGAGTAAGAGTAAGCTGGTACAAAAGATATGCACGAATTTGGGCTACATATTAGTATGGAGATGCACATCCTAACTAACAGGGATTAAAATTCATTTGTGATTTAATTACCCTATACTTGGGTAATATTTGGCTAGGTCTAGAATTTGTTAGGGGAGAACAAGGAGAAGTATTGCAGCACCATTGCTTTAATATCCACTGAACTAATTTTTGTTGTAGCTTGAGATATTATATTTCATAGTTATAGACAACTATATTAACAATGAGTATCCAAAACATGTAAAACTCAATTTAAATGCAAGTACAAATCACTAAGGTGTAAGATATAAAAAATTAAATCTCAAGTGAATATACTACAATGAACTAAGTGGAGGAACATACACTAATTCACAACTCAAGTACAAGATATGGACAATCTAGACTTAAGTGCAAATAAAGTGTAAGAATCCTACGACAATCGAAAAAGAAAAAGGCAAAGAGGATAAATGAAAAACAAAACAAGACAAACAAACAATCAAAACAAAACACCAATAAACACTCGACAAAACACCAATAAAAAATAAACAAATGAATAACAAAACACCAATAGACAAACATAAAGAGACAACAAAATACAAATAAACAAAAAGAAACACACAACAAACAAAGTGAAAAAAATAATAAAAAACAGAGAAACAATCTAAAGCAAATATCAAAGACAAATAATAGTTAATTACAATGTTAGTGTTAACAAAAAATAAAGTGCTTGTGCATGTGTAATAAATGTATTACTCTTGGTGACAGGGTGACTCCTAAGCTAGACAACAACAACATAGTCATAATAATGCAAGAACAATTGGCACAAGGTTGCCTTTAGGCTTTAAGAAAACAATGACACAAACAAGATTACAAACATTGCCCCTAGGCTATAATAGACAACAAAACAAACAAATAAAATGGGGGGAATAAAAGAAAAGGAGGGGTAGTTGATTTGACTTCAGATGCACAATGCAAGTGAACACTGCCTACATAGTTTCATGGAGGCAAGATCCAACATGAGCTTTAGGCCAAATGCAGTTCTTCCAAGATATGGGATAGATGACAATGATGATAAAGAAACACGATTGACTTGTAAATGTATATGGGAATGGTCTTGCAAAAAGTTGAATGTGTATAAAAAGAGAGAGATGATGTTCATAATCATGAAAGTGTCAACACAAACAAATCGTGCAAGCATGAGAGTATGGTTTAGACTAAAACCACACTAAAAGGCAAGAGATGAGTAGCCAAAAATGAACTAAATAAAGAAAGTGAATAAGATTGTAAAATTGCGAGAGTGTAAATAACTCACAAAACAACGAGAGCATTAGAAATGGGTGCTCGCAAAATGGCGAAAGCATAATAAAAGCCAAGGGGTTAGTAGTGCATCAAATTTGAACACACAATGCTCACAATATAAACTCGTAAAATGATGAGAGCGTACGGCTAAGGCTAATAAGGATGGAGAAACTAAAGGACAAGTGGTGACTTGTGAAATAGTTAGGAGTCCCATAATTCTTAAGGCAACAAAGTGGTTGAAAAGAAAGGAAGGTGTGATTGAGCTAATTTGAGATACCTTATGTATCCAAGTGCTACCTGTGTAGGTGGACCTCAGGGCGATGTAGTTCTAGAAATGGGAGGAAAAAGACCAAAATGGTCTAGAAATAAACTGAATAAATAAATGGTCCATCTCAATAAAATTTAACGACTTTATATCTCACGAGGAAATTCAAAGTCAATTTTCATGATTTTGTGATTTTTAGGATTTTCTAGATCGTTTACCAATATTTTTGAAATTTTCAAGGCATTTCAACTCAATCGAGAATGACGAGATACCAAATGGCTCAACTCGCAAAATGGTGAGAACATGGCTTAAACATGCTCACAAAACGATGAGAGTTTGGCTTAAACATGCTTGTAAAATGGTGAGAGCGTGGCAAAGGGGTGACTAAGCTGACCTCAACGTTAATTGAGCATTGCCTACATAGTTTTAATATACTTCAAGTCACTGTAGTTCTTCCTTACAGGGGAGAATCCGACTAAGTAACAACAAGTTTGTGAATTAGGCAAATGGCACAATATAAAACATGAATGGTAAGGTGATGCAACAATGCATGGTAAAGGCATTGCTCTTAATTTTCCCACAAACGGTTATAATTAAGAAACAACGACATGGGTTGATAATGCTAATTTTCCCAAAGGCAGTTATAATTAGTAGCACCAAAAATAAAATAGAATGTGACGACAATGAAGAATGCAATTGCCAAACCATGGTCATATTGGACCCTGTATACTGTCTCTTTCGAGAATATTGAATCAACTATTGAAACTTCATTTGAATCTAATCGTTGAAGGTGCCCAAAGAACCAATGGATCAAAACCAAGGCCAAAAAGGGTGGGTTGGTAGGGTAAAACAACTCCGGTCACAGGGTAAGGTATGGTAAGAATGGTATATGGTTAGTACAAAGAAGGTGATATCATGAGATGACATAAATGATCCTCATAGACAATACTTCGGGTCTCTCAAGAGAAATAATGCTTGAGGTGTATTATGTTCATGGACTCATCAAGTTCATCTCTGTCTTGTGTAGCGACCTATATGCTCTAGAGCTATAATTAGCAACAATGACATAAGGGCCTATCCAATTAGGCTTGAACTTGACTCTATTCTTTTTCTCAACCATGGTGTTCGTTTATTTTTTTAGGACAAGATCACCAAGCTTGAACTATGTGTTTGACATGCCGGTTATATTGACCACATAATCGATTTTGATATGCTTGAAGGTTGTTTACAGTGGCCATGCATTTTTTGTCCAATAACTCTAGCTCTTGTAGGGGAACAACTCTATAATCCTCATCATCCAGGATATGTTTCAGTGAGATACATAGAGAAGGTAACTTGACCTCGATGGAAAGAATAGCCTCAGTGCCATAGACAAGGGTATATGTTGTGGTTCTTTTTGGAGTACGATAATTAGTACGATGTACCCAGAGGGTGCGAAAGATCTACAGGTGCTAATTGCAACCAACATCATTGACAATCTTCTTAAGAATATTGACAATGCTCTTATTAGATGCATCTGCTTGGCCATTACCTTGTGGGTAATATGCAGTGGAAAAATGTTGGGTGACATTAAAATCAACACGTAGTGCTTTGACATCCTTATTCTTAAAACGATCTGCTATTATCAGATATAATGTCGGATGGGATACCATAGCGACATATAAGATGGTTGAAGATGAATTTAGAAATTTGTTTTCCAGTCACGTGAGGGGTATAGCTTCAACCCACTTAGTGAAATATCTGATGGTGGTAAAGATGTATTTATGGTTATCAGATGAGGTAGGATTAATCTTTCCAACAAGATCGAGATGCCACGTTGAAATGGCCATAGTGTAAGCATTGGTTTGAGTGTTCTATCCAGATCATGAATCAAATTGGCATGCCTTTGACATTTGTCACACTTCTTTACATAAGCAACGACATCAAATTCCATGGTTGGCTGATAGTAATCGGTACATAGGAGCTTTTTGGAAAGGATGATGCCGCTAATGTGGGCTCCACATACTCTTTTATGAACTTCCCTCAACACTAATGTGACTTTTGTTGAATTCAAACAATGAAATAGAGTTCCATCAAAGCTTATGTGGGAAAAGGTTGGGCCAAGTAGGGTATATCCAGAGGCTTGGTGTGTAAAGGCTTTTTGTTGTTTACGTGAAAGGTCTAGTGGAAGGATTTGGTCATGAAGGTAGTTATATAGGTTTGAATACCAAATAAAATTGGGACCAACAATATCATAGATCATTGTAACGGTTGAAGGTTCATGAGTAGTCGCTAGAAGATGTTCAATGAGAAACTGATAGTCTTTTGCCTTGTTTGTGCTGCAGATCAAAGAACCAATGGTAGCCATGGCATTTGTTGTCCTGTTATTGGCCCAAGGCATGTGCTCAAATTGAATATGAGCAATTTACTGCTTGAGAATGTCCACCATGGCTTTGTATGGTACCAACTTATCATCTTTGATATGAAAGTCATCTATAACTTGATTGATGATTAACTAAGAATCACCATGAACTACAAGACGCTGAATGTTCCATTATATTGCTTGAAGCCCTGCAACGAGTGCTTTGTATTCAACCATTTTATTAGTACAAGAAAAATTGATATAAAATGATTTGGGAATGAGATCCCATTGTGGTGTAACAAATAATAGGCTTGTTCTTGATTCGTGAGATTGGAATGACCCATCAAAATACAACTTCCAGTGATGCTCCTCAAGAGGTGTTTCTATGATGGTCATGATGGACTCATCTTTGAATACAAAAGTGAGTGGTTTAGTATCTGAAAGGGGGGATTCAACAAGTTGATTTGTAAGTACTTGTCCCTTTATGGCTTTCTGATTGACATAATCAATCTCAAACTCACTCAGTAGCATGATCCATTTAGCCATGCAACCTTGTAATGTTGTCTTTGATAGTAGATAATTGAAAGGATCTATTTTGGCAATGACTATGGTCTTGTTGTTAAGCATGCAATGACAACTTTTGGGCTACAAAGACCATATCTAAATAATTTTTTTCTATTGGAGTATAGTTATGTTCATACACTACCAGTGTACGACTTAGATAGTGCACAACATGTTCTTTCCTATTTTCATCATGCTGAGCTAAAAGTGCCCCTAGGGCTTTGACAGTGGTAGATAGGTATAGGAGAAATTACCTTCATAGCACTGGTGGTAACAGAATAGGTGGATTGGCAAGATATTCCTTCAGATGCTTGAAGACTTTCTAAAATTCTTCATCCCAAATAAATGTAACACCTTTCTTCAATAAATGAGTGAAGGGGTGACATTTATCAGCTAACTATGAAATAAAGTGTTTGATTGACTAGATTTTGTCCTACAAACTACAGATCTGCTTCAAAATGGAAGGTGGTGGCATCTTAGTAATGGCTTGTACCTTGGTAGGATCAACTTCAATGCCTCGATGAAAGACAACGAAATCAAAGACCCAATATGTCATCGACATAGTCTTTGACAATATCGTGTATCATGTTATGAAATATAATGATCGTAGCTCTTTGATATGTCGTCCCAACATTCTTGAGGCCAAACGACATAACTTGATAGCAAAACATTTTCCAGGGAGTGGTGAATATTGTTTTGTGTTGGTCTTTTGGTGCAATCCTGATCTGATTATATCTTGAAAAGCTATTCATAAGAGAAAAAATTTCATACCTGACTATGGAGTCAACTATCATGTTGATATTCGGCAGAGGAAAGTCATCTTTGGGGTAGGCCTTATTGATGTCTCTGAAATCAGTGCAAATTTTGATCCCTTCTAGCTTTTTACGAACATACACAATGTTTGAGATCTACTCTGAATATTTGATTGATCTGATGCATCTCGCTTCTAAGAGTTTTTCCAACTCTTTCTTAACTAACACAAATATGAAGATGCATCTGACACAATTTTTGCTTCATGAGTTTGACATCAGGGTGAACAATAAGGTGAGGTACAACCAAGGTGGGGTCCAAACCTGGCATGTCTGAATAGGCCCATGCAAATATGTCAACAAACCCCTTAAAAAAGGTAGTTAAAACTTCATGTTTCTCCTTAGTGAGGGACACACCTAATTTGATTCACTTTAGGTCATCTGGAGTCCCGATGTTGACTTCTGTAGTATCCTCTACTAGGAGAGTCGAGCCATCTTCCAGAATAATTGGCAAGGATGTGAATTGGCTTGCAATGGCAAAGTCCTCTGGCTGCACTGGTTCATCAAGCTCTCCCAAACATGATGAATCTGAATCTCCTAACGACAACAATGCCCATGTAAAAAATGTTGTAGGACATTCTCAGATAATTTGATCAAAGCCATGTTGTTCCTCTGTGCTGAACTCATACCCAAAAGTAAGTTTGCCATTGGTGGTCTCCTGAGTTTCATTTGAAGAAGGGTGAACACCCTCGTCTAGTGGTGCCTGAAATAGATTTTCACCAAAAGATTAGCGTTTCTCTTTACTTTTACCCTGATCTTAAAGTGTCTCATAGAAGTTTTCACATGGGGACCTCAGTGTTTTATTCTTTTATTTTTGGCTAAGGGTGTTCACCCACTCTTTGAAATAGGCTACAAGATTGATTTTGATAGAGAACCCTTGTTTGTGGTTTCCCAATGAAACATTATCTCTTAGACCTAGAAAATCACAAAAGGCCTCATCATACTCAAACTAGTCTAAAGGTACTGTAGATTCTTGTTGGTCACAGTCTATAAGTTGAGGATGATAAAGGGGAAGTGGGAAATGCTAAATTACTAGTGTAATGGTGCAAATGGTATATTGGTCAAATAAGTTGGTACTAGCAAGGTCTTCATTAATGCTATGATTAGAATCTTCTTCACTGTTGGCATCGTCGTCACTAGTCATTGGTGTTGGAACATGAATAAGATACATGGGGTCAACCCCAAGTAGTTTAAATCTGAGACCATAAGTTTCTTTGTATCTGGTCATAGAAATGGGCTCAAGAGTCCCTTATTGATTTAGCTCGAGGCCTTTGCCTTCGTATGATTGGTTATCCATGATCCTGTTAGTAATATGATACTTTGCACTTTGGTAGCAATCAACCAATTTGTCATTGTATAACCATAATCATCATTGGCAAGTGTGTCTTGTTCTTGGCAAGTGGCAAGTGTGAAAATAATAGGTGTTGGGTTATGAAGCTTTCCTTTTCCCTTCCATTATTGTTCCATGCAAGCTGGCTTAGCTTTGGGCCTTCCATAGGTCTTGGGATTCTGTGGAAACTTGACAATATGGAACGTGTCGTGGGTAAAATACTCTCCTAGACCATTGTCCAAAATGGTAAAATGATTAAACATTTCAATAGGAGGCGTATATGAAGATGAGGTAAGGCTATTAGGGTCTATACAATTGGCCTCTGGTAATTCAACAAATATATTTTTGTCTTTATCCTTCTTTGGTATTGGGTCTAGATTGAAATGGTAATTGTAATTTCCATATTCAGCCTCCAAATGCTTACAATGTTCATATGGCTGTAAATATCCATGGATAGTTACCTCCATCCATGAGTGAGAAAATTTGAACATTAGTGTAATGTTGAGGGGATCACACAAATTTCATGTATCCATGGTCTACCCAAAAGCAAATTGTATGATAGGTCTAGGTCTATCACATGACAAAGTGTATCGTGGGTCAAACCCAACAATCATCGGCAAACTTATGGTTCATTGTGATTCTCGCTCTTCATTGTCATAGGCCTTGATAATAATAGTTTTTGACTGAAGGTTGGTTGCTGTATATCCCAAATGCTTGATTAGCTTCAAAGACAATATTCAGGGCCGATCCATTGTCTATGAGGACACATTTGAATTTGTGCTGCGTGATGACAACTTCAATATAACTTAGGTTGTTATGGAGAGGGCCAATGGATGACATATCACTTTGGTCGAAGGTCAACTGTTATCCTGTGGCTAGGTGTCCAACCAAAGCTTGGAATTTGTTTGGGTTAATGTCATTTGGAACTTGGCATTGACCTAGGAGTTCTTTAAGGATATTATTGTGGATGGTAGACGTACACAATAAATTTGAATGAAGATTTGTGCAGTTGTCTTTTAGAGTTGTTTCACAATGTCATATGTCTTTTCCTTAACAATGGCAATTGGCTAACTCCTAGCCGACATAGTGGGATGGATTGGCTCATTAGTAGGAGGTTGGGGGACTGTGATGGTGATTTTAGATCGCCGAGTTGCTATTGTGCAATCCAAATTGAATACATGACCATTGTAACTAGAAAATGATGGAGATGGCCCAGAGAGTATAATTCTTGATTGCCAGTGCATTTGGTTGTGGTCACAGAGCAATGAAGAGTTATCGGCATAAGGTCTTAAAATGGTAATCCTTGGTTGCTATTGAGTTTCACTGCAGTCACATGTTAAGGAAGGATTACTGGCATTGGTAGGGTGATTAGCATTGTTAAGCAACGATCTTGGGCTATTGGCATTTGATCTGGGATTGATGGTAATGGTAGATACATGACCTCCCACAATATGACCTACAACTTTATTATAGTCATGTGCCACTGCATGGTAAGTCTGTTGGTTGTTGGGGTTATTTTGGCCTTGGTTCCTTTTGTTTGGTGGTTGATGTTGTTGTTACTGCTAATATTATTGTTGTTGTGGATGTTGCTGATACTGTTGTTGTTGCTGCTGTGGCCTTCATTGTTGCTGTTGTTGACATTATTATGTTGTGTAAAAATATTTTCGTAGATACCCAGGTTTTGATTGGAAGTAGATGCTCTATAATCCACCTGGATTTCCCCATTTTCTAACATATTTTCAATAGGGTGATTCAAATGCACACACCAATGTATAGAATGTCTATGAACACGATGATATTAATGTAACTCACGCTCTTTGTACCAGTCTAAATATAATATACCCTTAGGATAGTGTTTTGGAATCGACCAACCAATCATATTGGCCACAGATGGTTTGTAAAACACTACTTCGATAAGTTCACCAAGGTCACTGAAGACTTTAGGAGTGGGTCTTCTTCTTGGAGTAGGGGTTTGCAAAGGTGGAGGCTGCAATGTTTGAGGCACTAGTCTAGGTTGAGTGATAGGCTGTGCTTGTTGGATCAACTGTTGATGTGGAATAAGCTGCATTTATGGCATATGCTGAGCAGATGATGTTTGCACCATTTTTACATGGCACAACTCAGTTACTCCATTACCAACAATGTTCTCGTTGTAGTTGTATGGTTTGCATTTTTCATACTTATTAGCTTGAGCAAGTGCAAATGCTTGTGTTTGGATTGGGTTAGGGTTCTAACTTGGCCCTGAGTTTTGGTTTTGGATCTTATTCTGATTTGAAGAAGACAACTTGATAATCCATTTGTTAATAAGGGCCTTTTCAATCTATATGCCTTTCTCAATGATCTTAAATGTGTGTGCACACTGAAGCTCCAAGTGGTAAGATATTTCACTGTGCAAATTTTTGGTAAACACAACCATAAATTATTTATCTTATAAGTTATGGGTGAAGTGACTAGAAGGCACTCTCCATCTCTGTAAGTAGCTTGCAAAACTCTCACCAAATTTTTGCTTGGCCTGACTCAAAACTACTACTGAAATCTCGTGCTTGAGATTGTAAGAGAAATATTGCACAAACTTATCCGAGAGATCGTTAAAGTTAGATAATGAATTTTTCAGAACTTGAGAAACTACTCCAAAGCTTGTCCAGCTAGACTCTGAGGAAACAAAAGGAGTAGTTAAATGTCACTATAGGCCACTGGTTGGCAAGAGACAAAGAACTTTGTTAGATGCCCCTTAGGGTCTCATTTACTCTTATACTTGTCAAATTTTGATGGCTCATAACTTGGAGAAAATGGTATCTGTAGATACTCCATGTTAAATAGGTATGAACGCACATCATCCAATTTGAATTTCTTGGTCTGCTTTCCTATTTGAATGACTACAATTGCATCCTTCATTTGTTGAATTTCTTGGGCCAAAAAACTTGATGACACATTTGGTTATGATTATCGCTAGGTGGTTAAGGGTGGATTACCTTGACCAAGTACAATGGAGGTATAGAGTGTTGTGGAATGTTGGTTTGATGGGTGAATCGACCAGGAATATGCATTCATGGATTGGGATGTGGCTATTGATATTTCATGCATTGTTGTTAAATATTCTAGTTCAGATTCGATATATGGCCTTGGTCTGAGGGAATTGGGGTTGTAATGGAAGGATATGGATTTGTGGACTATACTGTGCCTTCTGAGTTTAAGTAGAGACTTGCTGTCGACTAGTCGAACCTAACTGAATAAAGGGAACTCGCTGTTGACCAAGGCCCTATCTTTGAATATGTGGCATTTGTCGAGTGAAAGACAATAGTTGCCTAATAGGTAATTGTTGGACATTGGCACCTCTTTGTTGCACAAACACCTATTGTGAACTAGATGCTTGTTGGGTGTTTGGTATTTGTCTTTGACCAATAGAAATATGTTGCTGATTAGATAATAGTGTGATTGTTGAAGTACATTGATCTATGACTGTTGAGGTACATTTGTCACTCCCTGTTGAGGTGGAACATTTGTTTCCCCCTGTTGAGGTGGTGTAGTGTTCTACCTTTGTTGCGGTGGTAAATCAGATTGTTCTTGTTATCATGGAATATTAACCATCCCCTGTTGAGGTGCGATAACATTCATCACTTATTAAGACAAAATATTGGTTGGCACTTGATTACTTATCCCCTGTTGTTGTGTGCTTGAAGAAGCAACTGGTTGAGGGGTGGGAGTAACCTAATGTAATTGGGAACTAGGCATTTTTGGCCCCTGCTATTGTGAACCACTCATGGTATTGACTAGAGGTACTTTTTGTTGCAGATTATTTATTAGTGCATTTAACTCACCTTGGCTTGGATTGGAAGACACTTGCGTGTTATCCATTGTACTTGACACATTGTCTTGAGTAGAGGCCAAAGCTACTTCCTCAATGAATAGGACATTGATCATGTCATCTACTAAATAACTTTGGGCAAATGGGTCTACAGCTGGATTAGCTTGACCTATTAAATCAACTAGTACACCTGTTGAAGGAGTTAGTTCTATAAGTGGAACATTCGATATGGCCATGGCATTGAAATTGCGCTCTATATTAAGGTAAGTTTGATATGCTTGTTGCATTTGTAAAAATTGCTCCTCCATAGGGATCTTTCCTTTTGCAAGCATATTTGGATCTTGGTATGAAATCAACATGAGTGCTTGGGGGTAAATAGTAGAGGCATGTTTAATAGTTTGCATACAAGGTACGTTTCTAGGCACTCTAACTAGACTAGGTCATGGGGGAAGTCTTTTGGAAACTTGGCCTCTACCTCCACGGTTCTGAGCAAAACCTCGTCCTTATTTTCAAGCAAGTGATGATCGAACAAATATGGGTCATAGGTTGACACCATGGTAATATAGTATGGTTGTTGAACCCGTTCAATGACAGATGGCACAATAACAAGGTATTTAGTTGTTTGTTCTTGCTCTTGCCCTAGATAGGGAGATGTATTAACCAGGTAATTGTTGAGGAATTGGTCCTCACATATTGCTTAGGTAATAGAATATTGTAAGCAATTATTACATATGTAATAATTACATATGTATAGGTAAGGCTTTATATTTATGTAATTGAGGAAAATAAGAGTTGTATACATACAAATCAATAGAGGTAGAGATTTATGAGAGAAAATAAGATGGAGAGAAGAAAGATTGTTAGGACAACCTACCTAAATTAGTGTTAGTGGTTTGAGGAGTTGTTACAGGGGTTAGAGTTGAACTCCTATATATATGTAACTTGTCTTGTTAATAAAACAATGGAAGTTGACTGACAATTGTATTTAAGCCTTCGACTCTTCCCTGTAATGGGTCTTTTTCAATATCTGGGATCAGAGCAGGAGCATCCTAGACCTCTCTATACCTTCCATCCACTGTAGTTTTGCATCAAAATGGTCTAATGGCTATGCCGTGCAACTCACGTGCAAATGTCAATTTTGCCCATTCACCCCTGCTTGCACTCTACCAACTAGTTGCAATGAAGACCACGTGCATCTTTGATGGCTCCACCATCCACTTGCACTATCTCCCTCTTTCTATTTTGACCATTCTTTCCATAGTTCATCATTTCCATATTGTTCATTGTTTCATTCAGAAAATTGAAAAATAAAAAATATATATACATATCTATTTATATATTTATGTTGCAATTTTTTACATGGCCGCACATCATCTACATGAGATATTTTATTAGCATCGGGTTTGAGAGGTTTTGATTAGGTGGATTAAAATTGCATTGGATCTTTGTGTATTTGCATGGTGGTTCATTTTGTTCTAACTCACATCTAGCGAGCTCAAACTATGTACTCATGATCATAGAAATTGAGTTGAGCAGCCTCCTCAACAACTCGTAGATTCAATACCTGAATCGCTATTCTGAATGAATCATGACATTCTTCTGTGCAGAGAGTAATTGGCGCATTCACAAATCAGGACATTATTGTTTCAAGGGCCTAGCTGCCACCATCGACCTCAAAAATACTCATCGAACCATATATGGGTCGTTGATCTCTCAATCCTTCTTTGCCACAGTCTACATCCATCTACAGGCTCCATTGAACATGGTCTACCATACTTTTCTCCTTGCCATTCACAATCTGCCCAACTCCCTCAACGACATTCATTCTTACACGGCATTGGATTCTGACTGTGCTCGGACTGCATGTATTGCCTTGATCCTCCTCGACGATGACGAGACTAAGGCTTCATCTTTTTTGGCCTCGATCCGTCAGATCCCCAACCAGTGGCAACAACTCGCCATTTGCTTAAAGTTTTGTGATATTTTTAGGTTTTACTAAGTTTTTAGATTTTCTTATATTTTAAGTTTTATATTTAGTATGTTTTTTTAAGTTTTTAGTTTTTTTAAGGTATATTAAGTTTTGGTGAGTAGTTTTAATATTTTGTTATTTTAGATTATCTTTTTTGGATCGTGTGTTTTTAGTTTTTAGAATATGGTAGTATTATGATATTGTTTTATTCTATATTCGCTTAGTATTTACTAAGTGTTTTATATTTTTATTTAAGAGTCCCATTTTCTTTAATAAACATTTTATCTTAATTGTTTTTCATGTCTTTTTAATGACTTTAGATTTATAGGTATTTTAAGTGTTGAATTTCGTTATTAATTTTAAAAAAAAGTGTTTTATGTCTTTTTAAGATTGTGTCTTTTTAAAGCTTGTTAGATTTAGAGTCGTTTTGGTCAATGAAATTTGTAATATAAGATCTATAGTTTTAATATCATTTTTATGTTTTTATTAATTATTTTAAATTCGAAGTCTTTTTTTTAATCTTTCGAAGTGCCATGTCTAAGTCTAGGGTCTTGTGAGTCAAGTCCTTTTTAAATTGCGAGCTTCAAATAAACCTATGTTCAAAAGACATTTTGTAATAAATCTCCTCTCCAAGGTAAAAGTTTCATTAATTGTAATGGACGTATTTTCTGTTGAAGCCGACATCCACAAGATAAAATTAAGGGGGGGGGGGGGGGGGGGGGGGGGGATAATATAGTCATGTGATTCCTCTCCCCATGTGAGCACTAAGGGGGGCAGGGGGCGGAGGGAAATGTTGAGGAATTAGTCCTCACATGGTGCTTATGTAATAAAATATTATAAGTAATTATTACGCGTGTTATAATTACATATGGATAGGTAAGGATTTATATTTATGTAATTGAGAAAAATAAGAGTTGCATGCATAGTATGTAATAATTACATATGGATAAGTAAGAATTTATATTTATGTAATTGAGTAAAATAAGAGTTGTATACCTAAAACTCAATAGAGGTAGCGATTTAGGAGAGAAAATAAGATGGAGAGAATAAAGGTTGTTAGAACAACTTACCTAAATTAGTGTTAATGGTTTGAGGAGTTGTTATAGGAGTTAGACTTGAACTCCTATATATATGTAACTTGTCTTGTTAATAAAATAATGGAAGTTGTCTGACAATTGTATTTGAGCCTTCAACTCTTTCATGTAATGGGTCTTTTTCAATAGTAATATGCTAATAGATCTTGGCTTTGTTCCACATATGGAGCAGTGTAAGGAAGATAGGGATCTGTCTCAAAAACTACATCATCGCCATATGGGACTTGAACAAAGGTATCATTCGTGACCATGTTTTTATACTCCAGATTGTACATTGTTTCACTATGTGGTAGCAAGACATATCCAAATCCACTAATGTCTCGACAAGAAAAGGTATAGAGTTCTACAAACTCTTAAAACGTGGTCTAAATGACAAATGGTTTAAACTTGGTCGAAGAATGGAGCTCTTCTCCAAAATTGGCAATAATAGTGTGGTCTAAAATATCCTCAAGGACTTATGTCTAACGTCTTGCACACAAATGTCATGTGAATAGTAATTCGAATCTTGATTTTGGGCAAAGTGTTTTGAACAAATTTAATCTAGGTCTAAAAACAAAAAAAATTGTTAGGTCTTTAGGAACAAGGCACAAAGCTAGACTTAAAAGGTACAGACGGAATCTAAAAAAATAAGGCAAATGCGAGGTCTTTTGAAACAAGGCACAAATCTAGACTTGAAACAAATTTGGTCGAGGTAAAAACGACAAGGCAATTAATCCAATAATTTAAAACACTTGGACTCAAACTAAGCACATGGATTCAAACACAAACTTGACCAAAGTTAAAAGACATTGGACCTTAGGCGCATGCCTAAAACTAATTGGTAAATTCAATCTCAAGTAAGCAAAAATAAGAATGATGAGTAAAACATTCAAGCCCAAATGATAAGCAAGACTCAAATGTAAACTAACTGCACTTAAGGTTGTACTTGAAAAGAGAGTTTCAACCTTAGTTCTAAGCAACAAAATAGACATGAAGCACATGGAAAATATCAGTTCCAAAAATCTAGGCAAAGGATTCTTTAAAACAAGTAAAGAATTAGTCCAAGTTACACAATTCAAAAGTAAGAGGTAAACACCTAAGCCAAAATTAAGCGAGGCATAGGCATAAACCACTCAATGTTTGAATTTAAACTTCATAAGATAAATTTTGAACTTGTTTTAGAAGACTTGGGTTCTCAAATAGACAACATTTTTGACTCAAATGGATGACATAATGATACCAATTATAGATCAAAGGCATACATGGTTTCAATCTCGGTTTGACAGAAGGCAAAGGTTTTGAAACAATATAAGCAATGTAATGATGCTATCTTGCTCAAAAGGTATGACAATGGTTTTTGTTTCAAAACTTTAAGGTAAAAATTTGGGGTGAAATGGGTAGCATAATGATGCTTTAGTCAAACAAGTGACACGCACATAAATGTTTTCAAAATTTATAAGGCAAAGTGTGGTATCAAATGAACGGAATAACACCTCTTAGGCTAAAGGGGTGTACAAATATGTGATTGGTTCATGACTTATTTTGACGTGTTTTTGACAAATAAAATAGTTTTAGACTGAACATAATGCAAGTAAAAGAAATAGACACAGAAACACCTAAGTGTATCATCCTATCCCTAAAGACTGACAAGGTTGCTCCATATTGTCAAATTCCATCGACATACTCCTTATCGAGAGGAAATAATTTAATCTAATAAATTTAGATGCATATGAAAAGTAGGGGTTTTAGACCCCCTCTTCTCTTAATAATTCATACGGTGACATGGAACTTTAGGCTACTCGTTTTGCATTGATAATATTTATGTGGTAAGTGGGGTTTATCTAAAAACTATAAGTTTCACCTATTCTAAATGGTCCCAAGTGTGGTTAGCACTAGAGATGCAATCACGTCAATTGAGTTCATACCTGTTATCTTACTATGCAAGGGTATATTATTTTGCATAGTGACTCTATCCCTGTACTTCTTAGTAGAGTCTGATGTTTAGCCAAACTTAACTTAGGTTTTCATTATGATCAGAGAGGATAGTCACTCAACCCCTTGGAAATCGTAGTATTAGGTGCCCTTATTTATACACCCTACTGTGGAATGGGACTAAAATGATGTCGAGAGATGAAACCCTGGGTCAATGCTTTCTTAAAGAACTTATGGGAAGGTGATGAAATCTCGCCTACAATCCAAGTGTAATAAAATAAATAAATAAATAAAACTAAGATTTTAAAGCTCATTTTTTAGATCACTCAAGTTATTCGAACTTAGGGAGAGTATAGACGATGTTCCTTCTAGGTTTGGACTAAGCAACAAGACAATGAACAAAACACTTTTGATCTCCCAGTTCCTTAAAGGGGATGGGGGGATATCATATACGCAAAGTCTAGCTTGAAAGAACAAACAAGATAATACAAACAAATAATAAACAAATACAAAGCTCGTAGAAGTACTTAGTCTAAGATTTGTGTTTTTTTTAAAGTGCTAAACAAGATGTGAAATAAAATTTGGCCCCTTGGCTTTGTTGTTGGTATTTGCAAACTTTGAAATAAAAAAGTAAAGTTAGATGATTTTTATGCACCAAATGTAAGTGTGAATGAAATTTTGAAGTGCTTAAAACCTTCTTTCTTAGCCTTGGGTCTTGCAAAATGTTAAGTTTTTTTTTGTTTCTAGGCCAAAGAGCTAAGCAATAAACAATCTTCTATTTTGAGCTATTAGGTTTTATTTTTTTTACATAATGCAATACCGCCTTTTATAGTACAATACCGACTTTGCAAAACCACCTTTGCAAGTGCAAAATTGACTTTTACCAGTACAATACCGAGTCTTATAGGTTCGATACCAACTCTAACCTGTAGTACTAATTCTGTTAATGCAATATCGACTTTACCAGGCGCAAAACTAACTATGACATGTAAAATTGAATTTTACGGGTGCAAAATTGACACTTCCAGGTGCAATATCGTATCTACCCTGTAAAACCAACTCTGTTAATGCAAAATTGTATTTACTAGTTTAAAACCGCACTTTATCAGTGCAAATTTACATTTACCAGTAGAAAAAATGCATCTTGTTGCAAAACTGTATTTATCAGTGTAAAAATGCATGACACAATGCAATAATGCATGTCACAGTGCAATAATACATGTCACAGTGCAGTAATGCATATCAAAGTGAAATAATGCATTTCTCAAGTGCAATAATGCATTTCTTAGGTGCAAAACCACATATCTCTATGCAATGATCAAGAGCTTAATTTATTCATTTTTTTGGTTGTGAAATCAAAAATTTAGCAGGAAAATTATTAGCAAAAGATTCTAAGAGACCATATGAAAAGTTTTGTGGGGTGCAGGTCCCATCAAGCATGCCATTATGTGATCAACATGAATCCAAATAGGGAGATTAGTATAATGTTAGTATGAATAAAATTAAAACAAAACACACTAATGAAACTTACACCTCTAGCCTAAACACTCAAAGGGCAAGAGAACTATACAAGTAACTACCAAATGAAGATAAAATAATTTTATCTTCCATAAGAGCAAGAGTTGTATGTTAGCAATGAATTGATGTGCTCGATTTGTGATCAAGAATTATTTGGCAATAAAGCTCCTTGCACCACCTCTCCTTATCACCTTGGTAATGTTGGGCTTGGCTTGACTTGGTTTAGTAAAGGGGCATGATAACACTATGTCAATGGGCTCCTTGAAGGCATTTTAGCATCATAGCATTACACAAAAGAAGCTTATTTATCAAAGGGTGAGGCCTTGTATTTATAACATTCTAAACTAACTCTAATCCAAGTATAGTTAGGTTAGAGTTAACTGTGGTTAAGTTCTAACTAACACTAGTTGAGTTAAGGAGGGGACATGCAATTAATATTTGGGATAAAGATCTTATTTATTAAGCAGGGCTCTCCATTTCTAAATTTATGGCTTTTAGGGAGATTTTTAATTCCTTGACTTTGAGTATGATGATATCATCATGACCTCATTTTTATTGATTTTTTTTTGAAAAATTCAATTTTACTAATTACACATAGAAATTTCATTTAAGCATTTAATTTAATTTGCTTTATTAATTCATTCTGCTTAGCATTTTTGCATTTTAAGAGTTGTTTAAGTGCCCCGCTTAATGGGTCTAAAGGCCAATGTATCAATTTGCTAGGTCATAAGTTGATTGGAGATGAATTTGTGAGAGGTTACTATTGCATACAGAGTAATACCCCAAATAGGGATGCCTCAACACGATTCTAAGTATTGATGTCTGATGTGCGGATGAAATTGTGACATTTAGTGATTCATAGGCTTAATTTTCACTATTTGATAGAAATCAACTTGAAATATGGTTGGACGTTGGTTGTGGCCAAAATGGAGTGTCTACAGAAGGTGTATTCAAACTTAGCTCAGGGCTACTAGGGTTATGTGGCTTCTGAATTAGAAAAAATAGACGTTTTTCTATTGATACGCAGTTAGATATTATGGTGCTTTTCAATCATATGAGCCTCTAGTGAACAAATGACTTGCAAATATGGTTTTATGATGATCATTTCAAAATTACTTTAGATGGAACTTCAAATTTGTGCGGAATGACCTATTGGGTGAATGTGAATTTAAACAACTAGCCATTATTTGGTGAGAGGATGTTGCCAACATAATAAGATACTACTGATGAACGAGATTGTCTTGAAGGAGCGAATTTGTTCGAAAGAGCAAAGATAACTAAACCAGAAGTGTGGATTAGTTTAGAGATGAGATTAGGTTGTTTGGAATGAGAAATATGGGTATTTTGTGATCATTAGTAACTTGGAGGAATATGTCATCCAGATATGAGTGAAGGAAAAGAGGTATGAACTAAGTGTTTATAAGGTGTGGTCACAAGTGCACTATTTTAGCAATAAATGTTAATTTATGTGTCTATATTTGCACCTAATTTATTCTAATAATCTAATAAAGTAAAATTACTAGAGCAAAAATAAAATAGGTACATCTGAACTTACATGCAAATACTAGACTTGAATATGGGCCACACTTTTAACTATGCTTCATGAAAACCTACAATAAAAGATATATAAATTAGTCATTAAAATAAAATATGAAAGTAAACACAATTATTTTTATAGATCAAATAATAAGGACCAAATATCGCTAATTGGGTACACAAACCATTATGTTTTACGTGTTGGACATTGTCAATGATTAAGGAGGAGATTGTTGAGCATTGTCATTCACTATTGAGTTTTTGAATAAGTGTTGTCATTGATGTCAATCTAGTGTCATTGATGTCAAAGTTTCTTGTGAAGGTGCATGGTCAAGTAAGCTTTGATCAGTGACATGAAGAGTACTATTTGAAGGATGTTTTTATGTCAACTTGAATGATATCATTGAAAATCAACATGAATAACTACAAGTCAGTATGTCAAGTGTCAAGCATCTTGTAATGCTTTGTCTAGACCTTGTGAGATGGTATGCACATGTATCATGATGCAATGAGTGAGCTCGGAAGAAGAATTTGTATGCTCCAAAGATCTATGTAAGTCATTTCAAAGATGCTCCAAATGAGCTACAAAGATGAGAATGCTCTGAATAAAACATGATAGTATTGGAGCATAAAAGAGGTTGTTTGAGTTTGTGCATGAGGTGTTGAGGATCTTGCAAATGATTAAAGTGTTAGCTTTGAATATCTGTGTATGCATTTATGAAGATGCTACAAAGATCCTTAGTCGAGCTCTGAAGATATGTAAGAAGCTCCGAAGATGCTATGTTGAAGCCCTAGAGAAAAATGAGTATATGAGGATGCTTAAACATGAATAAGAGGCATTGGAACATAGTAGAGTTTGAAGGTGAAGCCTACAGGGTGGATAAAAGGTTAGATTAAAGGCCTGATGAGACTTACCAATCAAGGATTAAAAAACAAAAAGAGAGATGGTGGCCAGATGAGGTATTAGGATAAGTTTTCATGACATGGGTGAGTAGGTGATCATAGACAAAGGTGAGTGAAGTTGTTTTAAGTATGTGCATGAAGTTTCAAGTCAAGGTTTGCAAAAAAAGTTTGAGAAGTGTTTCAAAGTTTATCGAGTGCACATAATAAAGAGTTGTCTCCCTAAAAAAGATTTTCAAGTACTCGTTGGCACGTACAACATCTTCATGAGAATATAAATTGTTCATGGTAGATGAGGAAGGGTTCTGTCTCAAAGTTCCAAGCAGTGGTTTCTGGAAAGAGGAGCTAAGTTTTATGGATGATTGTTAAGACTAGAAGATGGTCTAAACCCTCAAAGAACCCTAACGATGACCTAATGTTGAAGATCTTGTTCTAAAGAGATCAAAATGATTTGATATGGTTAGTTAAGTGATTAGATATTATAGTCAACTCTCCCAGACATCTTCAGGTGTGATTGGTTTCTTATATGAGTGAGTAGAGCCTACAAGAAAATGCTTATCTTTTGAAGATCTGTTGTAGCAGATAGAGTTGACCGAGTCAAAGTTGCTAGGTGGATGAAGGTCAGAGTATGAGACTTGTAGTTTTTTTTCATGAAATATTCTAGACAAGAGGTATGAAAAGTTAGTGATCCAAGTTGGCTAGTCGCTAACAGACCTAATGGTATAAATAGTAATACAATCAGGCAGAAGTGAGAAGATGATTTCTGATATATTTTCATGTAAGAATGATGGATTGAAGTGTTAGATGATATTGTTTGGGACTTGAATGATCTATCCATGTTTTTCATAAGCTTAAAACTAAATGTAAGTAGTTAGAACATTGAAGCCAAAATGGCTTATCTGACTGAGTGGAGTCTGTGAGAGAGAAGATCAACAGATTGGTCTGCAAGACCAATAGTTGCCATTAGAGCTTATGATATGTTTCATGGAGGTTGATCTGAGGATGGTATAATATCTTATTCATGCATTGAAATCTCTTTAGTATGTTCAATCATGTGTCAGATGTTCATGTTTCCTTGACTGTGTTTTGAAGTTAGTTGGTAGTTTTGAGTGAACATCTTGCAAAGAAGAGGTTGAGCCTGTTTATCATGAGTTAAGTATCAGATGAAGTTTGAGATGACTATGAGGTCATGTTTTTGAACATGTGATTTGTTTCCATGGTTTTTTAGAAAAGTTAAGTTTATGCCTCAGTTATTCAATACAAAGTTTCTATATATGCATCGGCCTTTTATGAACAATGTTTTGAAAAAGGGTTCAAATAGTGGTTGGACCTAAAAGATGTTATGGACCTAAAGTTATGTTGGATAAGGTCTATTGGAGTGGCATATGAGGTTTTCCTACCATGTGAGGTGTTTGAATATGTTTCAAGAAATATCAAAGGGTAATGTGCTGTTAAGAAGACCTATTAGGTCTCCATAAGCCTAAAAGAGGAGTAAGGCCTAATTGATGTATGGTTGATCTATTGTATTGATCACTTCTTGATTAAGGCATGTTATTTTAATATGCTAAGACCTATTTATCACCTAGATAAGTGATTTAAGTATGTATTCGACTAAGAAGGATATGTTCAAGTGACTTGTATAAAAGCAAGACAACTTAGGCCTATTTGTGATGAGAGGATGCTTAGAGGTTGCTAAGAGACAACGGAGAAAAATCAAATGATATAGATCATAGGTGAGTAGAAAAAGGTCATGCAGACCATTAGAGAGATGCCATGAATATCTAATAGAGGTTCTGCACATGAGGATCAAGGTCAGAAGACCTATCAAGCTAGGGAGAAGACACGAGCGAATGAGTTAAATATCTGACTATTCTAAGGGATAACACAAAGAGATGTGAAGCAAAGAAGAAGAGGATTGTGTGAGCATACACAGGTGGTGGAACATATTAAATAAATGATATGAATCAGTCATAGACATCTACATGGTTTCATGAGTGCTTTCATGATAGTTTCAAGCCATAGAAGGGCTAATTGAGTTGAGAATATAAAGTAAAATTTTAGCTTGTGTGTGAGGTAGATTTGAGTGTCATAAAAAGTAGAAGAAAGACAAAGAGAAAAAGAAGACCATCATCAGGTGTTAATAAGCAACAAAGAAAAGGTGGACAAATCTTTGGTGGCTGAGTGGGTGTTGAGTCATCTAGGGGTGAATATGTGCCCTTAAACAATTTTCTTTCACTTGATTATCTCAATTACACATGCATGAAATGCACATGTACATTAACCATTAAAGCAATATCTAAGAGGGGGGTGAATTAGTGGTTGTGCTTCCAATATTACGTTATAAAACTAGTAATAGAAGGTAGGACCCTTGGAGATTTTATTCTTCGTTGAAACATTTGGATTGCACTGTGCATGCTCCAATCATCATTGATAAGAGAGTGTGCCTAAGAATTCAAGGTGTGTATGACTGCATTTTTGCATACCCAAAGTAGTAGAGTAACTTGGAATTCTTGTGTGAATTCTAATATATTTTTATGGTTCAAAATTGGTGTAAAAAAGTGAATTAATAGTTGCAGATGGAATAAGACTCATTTTTGGGTCAAAACTGATGAAAATATGGGTTTGGTACATACAACATAGAAAATGACAAGAATTGTCATTTCTTCTGTGAAATTGGTGTAAAACTGAGAAAGGAGGTGGTCATGTGCTTTGCACATGCCTTTAATATGATATCTAGATGCATATGGATTATGAAAATGAGTAATACCATGTGATTTTTTGATCAAAATATTTGTGTAAAACTCTGGAACACATGTCGCACACAATGCTCCCATTTTGAGCAAAATCTAAGACAAACTTGAGTATTCTCCTAAAATAATTCTATGCACCTACTACAAACTGTGTTTTAATTGACTGTGATTCTCAAAATCTTTAGAAATAATTGTTTTCTACTTATTTGCACAACAACACGTTATTTTGGACATGATCGGCTTGCACCCTTGTCCAAATGGAGTGCTTTTGTTTGAAACTAATTTCTAGGTAAAATCTAGATATACACTATGATCAATTGAGTAAAACTTTTTTTTTTGTCTATGTAGTGTGTTGTTGCATCTTAGTCTATAAGACAAACCATTATGTATGCCTCTTTTTTGAGGTGAGTTGTGAAGCCTTTGCAATAACTTCGCTCAAAAGAAGAAATTTATGTGAATGATGTTGTATGGAATATTGAAATATAAAGTAGTAGTGATAACATTGAAGATCATGAGATCATCATAATTAGTTTTAGCAATATAGCAACATACGTTGCATTTATAACTAAGTATACAATGTCATGTCTAGATAGATATTAGCTATGAGAAACACAATGAGCAATGATCATATATTGAGTATTTAGAACTGAATATAACAACTCGGAAAGGATGCATGATATCCATCATAGTATTAAAAAATCAATAAGATGCATGATATCCATCATGACATCAAAAAATTAAGCAAACACGCAAACATGTGTGATGACCATGATGCACACATAAAAAGAGCACATGCAAAGTATACAAAGCACACAAAATGGCCAAGGGGCCACATACAAAGGATATGTTAAAATGTCATCAAAACACATAGAATCACACAATAAGGCTTAGAGCCACAATCAAGGACGTATTCAGATGTCCACAATCTAAATAATATGAATACACATGACGTGAAGTAATGAAGCAAACATAAAATATATGCATTAATAAGTAAAGTTGATCAACATTAACTTGTCACACTAGTATATTTAGCAACTCAAGTATTCAGTAATCTAACAATGTGAAAGTAAGTGAGCAATAAATCGAGTAATATAATGTACTAAAGTATGAACAATAAGGATAGTCATAGAATGATAAAACCTATGTAAGAGTATACCCCTAGTGAACTTGATGTGATACAAGTTTAAGAATCCTTGTGAGTGATTTGAATCTGGAAAAATAGAGTGTGTGTTTATTGGGACAAGTTCATTTGAATAAGACAAGAGTGCAATGCGTTACTGTCTGGGTTAGTGTGGTTTTGTTTGTGTAAATTTTTTGAGCCTAAGACAATATCACCTCATACAACTATATTTGTAAATGACAACTTGCATGTTCTAAAACTCACTCAAGTACACTTGTGAAACGTATTTGATATAAAATTGGATATAGAGAAGTATTGCATATACTCAACACAAATCAATTGATGTAAAATAATTAAACATAACATGCATAAGTCATTGTATTTAGAATTTTCAAAAATATTCTATTTTGTTTTTGTATTTTGAATATATTATGACTGAAGGAAGATACTAACCAATGACTCCCTTAAGAGCCTTACCATCAATAGGTCTTATATCGAACAAATGAATGGTTAACTCTTGCTAACATAAAGTATCATGCCATTGTGAATGATTTGATGTCAACTTGGAATCTGAAAACTACTTTGACTCTGTAACATAATTACCACTATTATGATGATGATCTATAGTATTCTATGTATGTGTATGATAAACCATGACATACTATGGTATTGACTTTTCTAATTTCCCTTGTGCAATATATTATGTATCATTTGCCTCTGCTGTGATTCTATTGGTTTTTTTTGTATATCAGTTAAATATATGCTTTCTTTTTAATACTCTTGTTGTAAAGAGTTCCATCTTTTCTTGAAACTATAATCATTTCACTTTCATGTTCAAATGTAATATGATTATGATCTTTACCCATTTTTTTCCCCATTGTTGTCATCCATGATCTTCCTAATTCAATGTTATATTGCGCGAAACTAAAATATATGTGAAACAACACTGAACATGTTTGCAAACCAACTGTGAAAGGTAGCTCAATGGATCCGATAAATGATTTAGATACAATAGTCTTACTCAAATGTTTTTTATCATATCTAAGAAATTTTCATATTACAAACATTCATTTCAATAGTGTTATTGATCACAACATTGGTACATTGCTTTCCATCTATGAGGGGTTAAGAATCAAAGGCTATAAAAATGATGAACATTTTTGAGTTGACTCCTTTGAAATCACACTTGGAACATTATCCTATTTCATCTTGTGCGTTTTGTAATCTTACTCTCTCTAATTTGGCCTCCTGAATCTTTTTTTTTCTAATTGTTCAATCTGCAACTGTTTTTACTTTGAATTATCCTTTTCTATCCATGCTTGTTATTTTTGTCCGTTTTGATTTTATAACTTGTTCTACTTGCATGTATTCCTTAGGAGATGAAATCATAACGTGAGTGGGTTGCTTGATTTATGTATACAATGCACGATCACTACTATCAATGATACTTTGTGTTTTATTTTTCAAAGCCAAACAACTATCTGTATGATGCCCATGCATTTTATGATATGTACAATAGTATTTTTATCTTTTTAGAAGAGATATAAAAGGTAACGAAATCAAATTAATTTTAAGAATTTATCTTAGAATCTCATTTAAAATCTAACTTTTTGTATACTTTTGGAATTACTCTTTGTAGATATATGTTGTTTTTGAGGCACAAAATAGCTAGACGAGATGTAAGTACATGATAAACACTAACATACTCTGGATTATTTGTCTATTTGATGTTATTTTTAATTGAAATGATATTTGAAACAAAATACTGATTTTGTTTTTGTAATTCTTTAATTTCCTTTCTCATAGTGATGATTTGATTTTTAAGGACTTCACAATTATAAACCTTGGGTACTTCGAATTGAATATGCATACACACACCATCAAGAGGAAACATGGGATGTGGAGGGGGTTGAGGAATGACATATCGATTAACTTAATTTGGAATTATAAGATGAGTTACCTTACCTCTTGGGATAGTGATAACATGGACCTGGTTAGAGGGAAAATAACTATCACAACCTTGAGGAGGGACAATAAAAGTTATTATAGACATAGAAGATGTATTATGATTAAGTTTAACCTTGATTTTATGGTACATTAGTGTTCTCAAATTAATTGTATAATTATGAAAGATATTGAATATTTCTAGCCAACACTATGCAATTAAAACAATCAATATTTGAATTAGAAACTATACACCAAGAGTAACCCATATAGCCATTATATGGTGTGCACAATAAAGAACTGACCATTACAAGAGATATGTTAAGTATATTTGAAATATGAAAAATGTTTTCGATAAAAATAAATAAATAAATGAAATCTATAAATTAATTTGAAAATAAGTACATTGTTCATCCCTTAAGTCAGATTTACTAAAAATATTAAATTGTAAAATCTAAAAAATGCATACGTAATCTTGGTGAATAAAAATAGGTTTCTAATTGTATCAATATGAATAACAAAAAACTCTGATATATTTGAAAATAGAGATATTAAAAATCATATGTGAGCTGAACAAGGTAGGGTGAGCCACAAACAACGTACAAAAAAAACCTAAAACTAAAATGAGAGTGAAAACCTAGGACAAAAGTGAAATGGAAATTATGATTTTGCATGAACAAAATAGAGAAAATCAGAGATCAGAGCTGAAACCTTACTTTTTTTTAAAATCTTGGAAGCAAGGTAGGAAACCTTTAGAGAAACCTAGGGTTTGAAGTTATGTTTGAATTAAAAAATGGGTTCATCAATATGTTTTATCAATTTTGAGAATTATGAGAGTTTCAATATTAATTAGACAAACAACTATGAAAAATTAAGATAATACGAATATGCCATAAATGATACAAAATGATTTGGAACTTATTAAATTTAAAAAGAGAAAACATAAAAAAAATACAACTTAGATAGAAATCGGATGTCTAGGAATGTAAGTAAAACATAGCACTGACTGTGTGACTGTGTGATGACACTATGAATTAGGTTTAGGGTTTCGCTTGGATCTTGGACAAGGCTTCATAAATTGGATAGGGCAGTTTTCCCTAGTTTCCTTAGGGGACACTGGCATCCAATAAGATATTGTTCTCTGTGACTGATATAACATGTTCTTTTGCACCTGTATGTTCTATTTGACTATGTGAGAGCTCTCAATCTACTTCAGAAGCCATTATGTACCTTATTATTCATTGAAAACCCTAGATCAATTACACAAGAATATGAATGCAATAACATGGTAAAGATAGGTTAGCGGTTGAATTATGCTTGACTTTAACACTCCATGTGTTGAGTGTTGCCTATAAACTAATAGTTCAAAGAGGAATCAAACTCCATGTAATTATCCCATGGTATAATGGTGTGTATGAAATAATGGTGCAATGTTAAATGCTGATGTAATCTTGCTGTGAATAATGTTTCAACAATGCCTTGTGACCTTGGAGGTGTATTCAAACTTATCTTAGAGATACTAGGGCTGTGTGGACTCTTAATTTGAAAAAATAGATGCTTTTCTTTCAATGTGTAGTTAGATATTCTAGTGATTTTTAATCATGTGAGCTTCTAGAGAATAAATGGATTGGAAATGTAGCTTTATAGTGATTATTTTAAAATTCATTCAAACAAGACTTGTAAAACGTGCATGATGACCTGTTAACGAGCTAAATTTGAATTTGAGAAAGTAGTTGTTATTTGGCGAGAGGATGCAACTGATGGAATCAAACACTATCAACGAGGGAGATTATCCTGAATGAGTGGCCTTATTTGAAGAGAAAATATAGCTAAGATAATGTGTGAATCAATCCAAAGACGATCTTAGACTATTTGGATTGAGAAATATGGCCATTTTGTGATCATTAGTTGCTTGGAGGAATGTGTCATCTAAATAGAAGTGAAATAATGGCGGTTAAAAGACTGTGGAATCAAGAATGAACAAGTGTGTATGAGTAGTCACAAGTGCATTATTTTATAGATAAATGTTAATTTATGTGTCTAAAAATAACAAAGAAAAGGTTGTAATCTCAATGAATTCCCTTCTCCAATACTCATGTACAAATGACCAAAATATGATTGTAGATTGAGGCAAAGCTTCTTCAAAAGACAAGTATGTGGGATATGCTTTGAAATATTTTAAGTTTCAATTATACATACAAAATTTGAATATGAAATTATTGTAAAAATGAAATACTTGTAATGAGGAAGAAAAAGTTGTGACTTGGAGTTAATTGAAGACCAACTAAGAGTTTGGTTTGAGGTCATAAAAATTGACAAAAATAATACTAAGAGTGAATTGAACAATCAAGAATGTGAAATCAAGAGGAAATAATAAAATACACAATCAAAATCAAGAAAAAACATGTGAAAATTGAAGTTTTGGGCATAAATTTAAAGACATATAATGGCAAAATTTCTTCCTTATGCAGGTGGCAAAAATGCAACCGCTGTAGTGGCTTTCTGAACCGTCTTACAGTTTTGTCATAGAGTAAATTTTTTAAAACTTAGGGAAAATGACCAAAATGAAAAAGACTAATATTTTCAAATACTAGAAAAGATGAGAAAGACTAGTAAAGGGGGAGAACCAGGGCTGAGAAAGTTTTTGGTGGAGACCATTGCATATTCATTAGATTTGTCATGAAATATTACACTGTGAAAAATTTGGGTGCATAAGTATTACCCCTTAGGGAGACACCTTATCATGAGTTGGTGATGGTGTTTCCTTGAGTAATGGTATACTCAAAGGTAAATGAGAGTTAGGAAATATACCTCACTTGCCTATGCGATGCAACAAAGCTAGTCAAGACATGCTCATGACATGCAAGTAGAAAATGAGAATCAAGTGCAATTTTACAAAAAATAAAAAACATTTTATTTAATCAAAACACATACAAGTTTACTTACTATGTTTAGTGAGATGAGAATAATACCTAAACCATCCCATTGGGGGACTGAGCTTGGTGCAGAGTGGTGTCAATCTATTTTAGTTAAAATAGAAAACAACATACTACACAATAAAATTACGAAAAATGAAATGTCAGAATCTTTAATTTTTGTCATGTTTTGGATTAGTGTGGGAACAATTGCACTATAATATATAAGAAAATTAAGTTTTGAAAGTAATTTAACAAAAATGTAAAGTTTGTTAAATCATTATGGCTAAGAAAATAAACTACTTTTTTAAAGACCTTCCAAAATTGGAAATCATTTGTGTTATTGAGATTGTGAAAGTTGGAGCTCTGGATTCTCAGTGATGGAATCATGTAAGAAAGTAGACAAATTAAAGAGGATAAGGAGAGGATGGAAGGTATATCAAGGATAGTGGGTGTCAGGAAGAGACATGTGATTTATTTTGTCTTTTACCTCTTACCCTAGGTTTGAAATTTTAATGAAAAATTTGTTTGATTTCATTAAAACTCAAATTGTTTGCATGGCTGGGTTGGGGGGAATGTTTAGAGTAGGGAATAGCAAATTTTTTGTTATATTTTGATTAAATCTTTGGGTAATTAAGGGGGTTAGGCTTGGCCACAACCGACTAGTGGAATTGTTAGTGTCATGGTGAAATTGATAGTCTTTGTAGACTGGTGATTTCTCTTTTCATCAACGACAGTTATGTAACCACCACCTGCATAAGGTGACAGTTTTGCCATAGGTTAAAAAGATTTAGAATTAGTCAAAATTTGAGGTTGAAATATTGATTCAGGTGGCTCTAACTTATGATTATAGGGGATTTACATCCATTGGAGTAGGGCCAAGGAGCAAGAGTGGATTCTTAGAGTTCTGGGTTCATTGACCATTGATGCGTTAGTGACCCTATATAGGGCAACGATACTTTGGGTTGCATAGGTGGGAATTGTTGCCTCTTCAAGAAAGTTACTTTGCAACCTGTTTATTTATTAGGATGCAGACCAAACACCTTTTGGTTTTCATAGGCTCTTGGAGAGTGGACTATCACTCTCACAGATGTATATCAAAATTTTGGATTGTTGACTATAGACATGATAATGACCTTGAGAGAGGACACTGATAGGGGATAGGCCTATAGTTGGGAAAAGTAATTTGGTAATGTAGATGCACTCAATATGGGTGAAAAGTAAAAGGTTATGCTAGCAAGGGTGGAGCGGTCTACTATCCCAATCCTCTGTAAAGTGATCATAGGGATCATTGCCTCTTGGTTAGTGGGAGACAAGGGGACATCACCTTCTCTAGATCTAGCCTTCTATTTTCAGGGGGATATAGGAGAGAGATAGGAGATTCAATTGGGAATAGGACATACTGGCTCACACTTATAAGGATCTATACATGATCAATAGACTAGGGGATTTATCGATTAGCCACCCTACTCTCATCATGAGCTTAATATTCAAGTGTATGACCCCTTGCTGATGAAGGGTAGAAATTGGGGTAGTAGGGGCTATTAGGGATTCTAGGCGGACTGGCATGGCTTCATTTAGGGATTTACCCTAGGCAGTGGGGACACTGACAGCTATAGATCTAGTGGCCATAACCTACTAAGGTGGTGTAAGTCGTAGTCTAGGTTCCTAGTGAAGGCACTCCAAACCACACTACCATCAAAGCGATCAACGGATTCCTCTACTCATTTTATTAATCACAATGGAGTTACACGATATTTTTAGCTTCACAATGTTACATAGGGGCACTTGGATCCTTTTTAATATATCTTGGCTCTCTTGCACCCATTCTCTCAACTTGTCATTTTAATAGAGTTTAGGCCCTTAGGCCTTAGTCCTTCTCTCCTATAGTTTCACCTCTCAACTAAAAATGACCCAGTACCTCTAACAACAACCATATACCATCAACAAACTCAAATGTGACCCGAATCTTCCTTTTTATAGTTGTTACGACCTAGTCACCGGTGTGTCCAATCAATAAAGTGATAATTGTAGCTAAGTACGCTTAGTGCCAAAAATTGAAATCCTATGGTAGGGTAGCTTGGCTTAGTTAGACCTTGATCTTTGTAGTTTTTACAATAGCTAAATTAGATCTTACCTTGTATATATTTTTGTCATTTATCATCATATCAGCTCTGACTTTGCTACATGTCATCCTTTACAACTAATTGATTTTTTGATTACCTTTTCTTGCCTTAGGTTTTGCATCTATTTCCTTGCACCTTACTTTTGTGCCCCCCTATTGTAGGTTTTCCTTTGTTCTACATGTTCACTTAACCAACTTATTAGAACTTTGTTGTCTTGATTTTATTTTGCGCACCATTTGCACACGTTTTACGTCTCCTTGTAAGTTCCTTTGTGCTATCCTCCGGTGCCCATTTCTCCTATTTTTTTGTGCACCCCAAATTTTGGTGATGCAAAATAACTGATTTCCCTAGGATGTCCCTGCATCACAAGGGATGACTGGACAATATGAAAATAAGGAGGTTACTCGAGTAAATTGTGGGAGTGCATGATAGGTGGGACAAACATATTTAGGTAGAGGTGCACCCTGTGGACTAGGTTCCCCAATAGTAGGGGATACAATACATAGCCAATTTATCCATTCCATAGATATTCATCATATGGGAATAAGAGACTAGAGATGATAAGTTAGGAAGATTGGGGTGGTAGTCCCTGATATCAGGGATCCCTATCAGTGTAATGGTCAGGAGGCAAAGAGGAGGAACACAAGTTGGGTAGCAACATGCAACAAGAGCAGGGGGTGCTATACATGTTGTAATACCATTGAGTGGTTAGAAGCAACAACATATGCAACCACCTCAACCACCACAATAGGTTGAACCATAAAAACAACATGATGTGGTAGGGGGAGATGGAGACCAGGTGATGAATCCTCAATTCATTATTTAATAATGTCAATCCAAGGTTGGTGTCTAAGGCTATATGCAATTGAAAAAATATATCTTTAGCAATCGATCTCTTATACCACACTCCGCACGTATAGGAATTGAAAAACACATTTGCAGGAAAGTAAATCACACCACACTTTGTAGAAAACTAAATCACACTTGAAAAAATGGAAAAACACATTTGCAGAAATTAAATCACACTTGTAAGAAAGTAAATCACATTTGCAAGAAAGTAAATTGCTGAAGTAAAAATAAATGATAAACATAGAAAACACCTGTAGGTTCACAACAAACTTTATAGAAAATAAATGTTTAAATGAAAAATAAATAATAAAAATTCAAAAGCATAATTACGTAATAAAGAAATAAATAAAAATAAATTAATCCATATTCCTTGGAATGAGTGGCCAGCTCATTCTTTAGAAGAGGATTTTAATCAGAACACTAGATTTATGTCACAAAGTTTTCAAATGTATTATTGATAAAGATTGATTACAATGGTGTGGAAATTTATATTTATAATCTCATGCATCCAACCAACTCTTTATTTAGGAATACCAATCGTAGATGCTCTCCACTTAATATGGATAAAAACATAACAACTTACATATTCTAGTTTATCTCGATCTTCCACAAAATATGGAGGGAGACGTTATTATCTATTTACAACATATGCTCAATCTTCATGAAATATGAAGAGAATTATATATGGAGTAAAATTATACAAATCTAAATTTAGATACAATTTTGAACTAGTTCGGAGATAAACCTGCACAATCCATAGATATGCCTACATAGTCCGTAGATATACCTATAGAGACCGTAGATTTCAAAACCTATAGAGATTGTAGATTTTAGACCTCTAGATTTCATATATTTTAGAATCTGTAGAATCCATAAATTTAAGACGTATAGAGTCTGTAGATTTCAAAACCTACAGAGTTCGTAGATTTCAAACCTACAGAGTCCATAGATTTTAGACTTGTAGACTTGTAGAGTATGTAGATTTTCTTCAAGTTACATTCTTTGAACTGTTGATGACTATGATGGCTCCCTTGACGTTTGATGCTTTGAACTAGTCTTCAATCAATGAATTACATGATTGTAGAGCTACTAACTAAGTTTGTAGATATGAACTAAGTGAGTCCATAGTAAATATGGGTAAGTCCATAGCTAGACTAGGTGAGTCGTAGCTATGTCTAAATTACCTGTAGCTCACCTCAAAGCTGATATTAGGTTGGTACCTCATACTAATGTCTAATATATCTTATTATGGGCTTCATATAACACATTAACAACATTTTCTAGAAATTTAGTAATAAGAATCAACAAACAAGAAGACAAGGATTTATAAAGAAATAACGAAGATATAGTTATTTATTTCATTCTAAATCATAAGTTCAGAAATTACAATTAGATCCTCTTCTTATGCAAGGAAAAATGATGTTATTTCATGGATATAATGAGCCATTTTATGGTCTCATCACCAAGGTATCATGGGATGTGACTAGAAAGCTTCTAGAGATGAGCCAACAATAGGGAAGAAGAGGATTACAAGATGATATAGGACAAGGATTCATATTTAGACTAGTAGGAGGGAGACCCATGTAAAACTGTGTTATTTAATTTTAGTTCCTTTACCGCATTACTTTCCAATTTATTTACTTTTGTAGATTTGTGTGAGTGGAGATATAATGTATGTTTGCATATCTTTGTGATCTCAGAGTTGGCTACACAGTGGAGGACCCTAATCAAAGTTAATCTGATCAACTTATTCCGTGTGGGTATGGGTCTCAGTAGGGGTCTCCTTATATTAAATTTGAGTCTTTCATTCATCATATGGATAAAAATTGATGTCTTCACTTTTGCATATCATGTGTCCCAGGAGATGATTTGTTAGAGAGGGGTGATTTATGGTTTAGATTCTCAAGTAAAGACTCTAAGCGACATTATTAGAGCGAGAGTAAGTTGGGATTCATCTAGTTGACAAACAACAAGAGGGAGAGCCTCCTAGATGGACATGAGCATGAGACAACATAGGAGCAAGAATTGCAACCCACGTCACTCTTCTGCATCAGGTCCTTCTCACAAGAGGAACAACATGAGTCCCAGGTACTTAGATTATAGAGGGGTTCAACATTTAGGAGGACTCTTAGACTATGTTATTGTATATCCTTTTTGAATTTTTGGGATATTTGACACACTTACTCTCTACATAGGAGTTTGTACTAAGACATGATGTATACAAAACTATATATATATATATATATATATATATATATATATATATATATATATATATATATATATATATATATATATATATATATATATATATATATATATATATATGGAGCTAAAATCTCTTTGCCTCCCTCCTCCCTCCCTACACACACACACACACAAAGGGAGGGAGAGATATTTTAGCTTATTTTGGTGATCTAGTCTCTTGTACTGTTTCTTTTTAATGTTATGTTACTTTTTAGTTTATGCACCTTAGATGACTAGAATTGTAATGAAATGTGATGTTATTTTGATTTTGATAAATGCTATGGATATGCTTATAATTTTTAAATGTGGTAACAAAATGTATTCAAATGTAATGTGATGGATGTTTACAAGATTGCAAAATGTAGTAACAACTGTCTTGTAGGTGATGATCGAGCTATTATATCTATACAACAAATGAATTTCAAGTTGAAACGAAGGGGATGGAAGGTGGATAGGATATGTGAGATAGTGAAAATAAAAAGCTAAACATGAAAACTTCACAATAAATAGTAGGTTGACCTAATCCTTATGGACAAAGGGGAAATTTTACTTCTTACTAAGCTTATGGAACACTAGTTTTATTGGCTGTGTCCAGACTTAGATCAAGAGACTATGTGAAAATAGATAAGAAGGATGAGGTTCTCCTTTTGGCATAGACATCTAGGCAAGCTTTTTGGGGATTTTATTACTTTTTAGACACTTTCTAAATTGATTTTCCTCTTGATTTGATTTTGCGACCCCCTACACTAAGTCTCATGCGAATAAGAAGATGCATTGGCTCATCACTAAAGTTTAGATGTAGTGAGTAAGGAAATATCCCCTCAATGCTAACCTCATAAAACTAGTAGGATGTGAGGAATCATCACCAAAGGTTAGATGTAATGACTAAGGACATCTCCCATCAATGCTAACCTCACACAACTATTAGGATGTGAGGGCTCAACACTAATTATTAACAAAGGGGGAGAGATGTGAGGCTCATTTGATTTTCATAAGCTTGAGTTTTTATTAGTGTATTCTTCTTCATTTTTTTCGGGAAGGCTCTCAGCCCAAAATATTGGCCCCATGTAACTAGTAAGATGCAAGGGCTCATCACCAAGGACCGAGATAGGTGGATAAGGTTACCTAATTTTGGCATGCTATTGTTTTTATTGGAGATAACCATAAAAAGGGATTCTATCATAGACAAGCTAATAAACTATGTTGTATGCTAAAGTTCCTCAATTCACAATTACGTATAGAGGCACAAGGTGCATAGTTCTCATAAGAACTAAGATAAGACTCTATGTCATGCTGATTTTGATAATGTTTTGTAAGGGGAGTAGGGTGATATGAAAGATGATATAGGATGATATGTTGCATTTTGAAAGTCCTTGTTACACGAACTTGTAGCTAAACAATCACTAAATAAAATAATTGAAATGTAAAACAACAAATGAACAATGGAATTTTTATTTATTTATATAGAGGGCAATGTGAAATGAAATATATATATGTAGAAATGTTTGAGATTCAAAGAGTTCATAGACTCATTGAAATCCTTGCCTTCTAAGGAGCACAAATCAGAGGCTCTATTATTATAATCTCTAGTCACCAAATATGGACCCATCCTATTGGGTATGGCATGTTTGTGAACATTTTGATTTTATTCATAGTATTGTTCATAATGCATAACCATTTTTATTTTTCCTATAGTATCTGGGCGAGGGAAAACAAAAGGTTGAAATAACTCAGTGAGAAACTTTCTATGGTCTTCTACTTCTCCTAGGGAGAGAGAAGATCCCATTTTGAGAATTTTAGGGTCCCCTTTGGAACCAATATTAATGTCTCGTGTCTAGGGTTAAATTGTGAGTTCCTTCATAAAACATTGGTGGGACAAGCAAAGGCAAATGGTTTTGTTATCTAATCTAATGTCTAAAATACAATTTTCCCCTTTGTGTTGAGGCATGGGATGACTAAATTGAGGATGTGGTTCAACACATAAAAATTTCTACTCATATCAAAGAAGATGCATTAATAAGGAGTTTATTGCTACTCAAATTAAGCACAATGTGTTTATAGCATAAGTATTTATTTATACATTTAGAGTTAACATAAGTATAACTGCCTTTAAAGAGAATATGATATGAAGTATTACGTTTTATTTTAAAATTGTAGGTTATTACATGATTATATATATTTTTGATTGTGTATTAAGTCTTATCACAAATGTTGTAAATTCGGAGTTTATACTCTTATGAAATTATTGTGATGACTAAAGTCTTAAAAAGAATTGTTTCTTATTTCAAAATTTTCTACATATATTTTTACGACCATAAAAAGATTTCAAACCACCAAGATTTTCTTTATAACACTACTCAATTCCAATTTAAATGGAAATTAAAGTCAATTCCTAAGTATTAGTAAGATTGTAATGAACATTTAATCAAATATAGACAAAAACACAAATTCTATTCCATTATCACCATTTTTTATATTCTAAGTGTATATATTGAATTCAATTATTAATATTATTATTTAACTAATGTGATAGCATAGTCTAATATTTTTATTCTTAGTTTATTCTAATATTGTTATTATTGGTTTATTATAATATTGTTATTATTGGTTTTTAACTAGTGGAATATCAAATTTCAATATTTTTATTGTTAGTTTTTAACTAGTACGATCTCAAATTGTAACTATTTTATTATTGGTTTTCACTTTTGCATTCACGTGTGTGTAAAATTTTTAAACACCATTTAAAAAACATTAATGATTGTATAAATAAACAAATCTTGTATTCATAGTTAATCCCAAACCTCTCAAACTTAAATCTTTTAAACCTATTGTGATTTTTGATGAGGAGGAGTCCAGACAAGTGATTAGATCGAAAGAATTTTTCCCATCCAAAGGTCTCAACTGTAGATTCATGGATTACTGGCCAAAAATTCAAGAGTTGCATGCTTGGATTTAGAAACATTGACAAGCCCTATTAACAGGTACACTTGATATTTACCCTTATGCAAAAAATTTCTTTATTATTGAATTTCACATTATTGAAGATAAGGAAAAGATTCCAAACCAATTCTGGTGCTTGAATCACCACCCCCTAGTCATTAAACAATGGTCCCCTGCCTTCAAACCCCTCACAGAACCACTTAATGTTAAACCCATTTGGGTTTGCCTACCTCATCTTCCTCTTCAATTTTGGACCGAATCCAACTTGAAGGTTATTGATAAATCAATGGGTGAATATTTGCAAATGCATCTAGATATCGATCAGTTATACCACATGTTGGAAGCACAACCACTGAGACGGGGGTGAATCAGTGCCCTTAAACATTTTTTGTTTACTTTGATTATTTCAATTACACATCCATCAAATGCACATATACATTAACCATCCAAGCAATATCAATGATCTAGCAACATTACAATGAGAGCATACAAATGAAATATAAAAACACACCATAACACATCATATATGTGGGAAACCCTCATGGGGAATAAAACCCACTGAAATACAACTTAGACAACTTGTCCTATAAGACCATGAATCAAATTTAGTTGAGCACCAACCCAATGGGAGCACCAACCCCTAGATTTATCAAGCACTAACTTGAATTTAGCAAGCACCAACTTGCTAGGAGGATACAACCCCCTAGTTGATAAATCACCCACTCAATCAATGCTCTAAAACTATCCCTTGCTCTTGTTTCCCTCTCACAACTGATGATGGTCTTCTTTTGCTCTATCACACTCAAATCTACTTCTTACACAAGCAAAAACCATCCTTTACCTTCTTTGCCCAATTAGCCCTTCTATGGATTGAAACCATCATAACAACACTCATGAAACCCTATAAATGTCTAAGAATGACTCATATCATTTATTTGATATGTTTCACCACCTGTGTAAGCTCACTTAATCCTGTTCTCCTTCGCTTCACATCTACACACACTTAGTTAGCCAATTAGGCCTTATTCTTATATCAATCACTAGTTCACTATATTGTCACTTTCATTAAGCATCATAGACATTCATCACATGAGTATGTGGTATGGATTGATAGACATCCTTACCTCTCTACTCTTCCCCTCATAATAGTAAGATATTCAATTCATTCACTCATCATACTTTATCCCAAATAGGCCTAACTAGCCTTGTATTAATGCAAGTCACTTGCTCACATACTCTCTTAGTCAGCCAAAGCACCTTAACAACTTAGATAAATCCTAAAAGATCAATAAGGACATGTTACACATATGAATCAATCAAATTTATACCACCTTTAGGTCGACCAAACATATTTAGACCAATACAACTCTTTAGGCCTAAAAGAGACCTAATGCATTAGCCCTCTTTTAGAAATAGGTTACACTTCGACTCTTTGCAAACAATAACACCTTGGGCCAAATTGACCACCTTAAATAGGCATAATCAGATTTATACATGATGAAACAAATCCCATACAATCCTTCTTGCATAAAACTACTTCCCTTGCATCTCCTCAAGCAATCGTGACTTAGACAAAACATGACATCTTCTTAGCAAACTCACTATTTTATAACCCTCACTATGTTTTGCAAACTTAGAACTCTAATATGAGATTATCAGACCTCTTGAGAACTAATTTTAAATATATTCAATAAGCTTCTTGATCCTCTATGACCTTAAAGTCATCTTGATGCACATAGGACATTGAATTCTTCATGATACTCTTCATTTTGACTCAAAGAATCAACTCAACATACACATAGTCAAGATCCTAAAATAAGAAACTCAGAACTTCTATCATCCTTAGACCATTGAAATTATTCATGGAATTCAAAATATGTAAACATGTTCCATTTATGACCTTATGAGCTCATCTTGACATCAATGGAACAATATATCCCATAACATAACCTTAAAAAACACTACAATAATCACTTTTCAAGTTTACTAGTTTCTTATGATGCTACAAGAAATGATTACCTTTAGATCATTTTGAACTCTCTCAAGGCATATACAACATGTCATCCCACTCTTAGATCATCTCCAGGACTTGAGTCTCATTGATAAAAACTTTACCTTGAATGACATTGGTCTTATAGACCACTCATCAACTCTCATGAGCCACTGTTCTGGTTTTGGCTTCTTGGACAACACCTTGAGCTCAAACATGCATTAAAAACATGATATACATTGTAGGAAACTTTTAACTCAATCCATCTAATACTCACTAAACTCCATAGGCCATATAAGAGACATTTACCTCATGAAAACACTCCTAGGTTTTATTGACATATGAAGACTTGAAACCCTCATACCTCTGTTCTTTATGTATTGAGCTTGTTATTCATTTCTAAGATCAATATGATCATGTACAATGTATCTACAGTAGCATCATGACCTTAAGAACATTACCATTCACTTTTGTCAATCATCCTAAGTGACTAAAGGCACCACACAACTCTGCAAGTAACTCTTGTTTGCCATTGTCAAATACCTAAAGTATAATCAATTTTCATGATGATTTACTTACACAAAAGCACACTTCCAGATTAGATTCAATGCGTAGGATTTATCTACAGGGAACTAGGAACATGATACAATGTGTATCTCATCAAATTCAATGATCTAACAAGGTTCTAATCCATTTTTACTCTCTTCAGCTCCATTACAACTTTTCCCAGACTATCATTAATGACTTTGGCATGTAAAAAATGCACTTGTATGGATTTTCAAGACTCCATTACACATGGAGGTTGTTTTTCATGATTTCTCTTCCAACTTTACTTTTTACACCATCTTGATTTGACCACTTTCATGGCTTCTACAATCCATTCTTTGATCTCAGGTCCATTCGGCACAGACAGTCATTTTGAATCCCAACAGTTATATTTTTGAATAAAAACAACTATTTCCCAAAGCTCAAAAATGATGGTCTTTGGCCCGTCGAAGTATACTACAAAAAATTTAGAGGCTTATAACTTGAGCTTGGGATATATTCAAGACACAAAACTTTCAAGGTACCTTCTTCGCACTATGGACATATCCATGAAAACCTTTGAAAAAAGTTGACTTCACAGGCATGCATAATGAATGCATAAACTTCCTGGTCTGGGAGGGTCTACATGATGTTCAATAATGGTCTGGCTTCTCTAAGTTAGAATGGTGCATTTTTATCTCTCCAAATATCAATTGGGAATACCATAACCTCACTTAGACATCGATGGATGCCTCAAAACATATTTCTTGTCATCAATGACTTGCACACATGATATAAGTCTTACAATCTATCAAACTGACCTCTTTGTCATTAATTCACTAGTACCTCATGTTATTTTGACATCAATGACAACCTATGACATCAATGACCATGCTCACCAATCTCCCCCTTTGTCATTGATGCCAAACCACTCTTAGAATGTCTTCTCTCTTGATTTGAACTTCTCTTTCATTCTGATCTTTCTTCCCTTTTGAAATTAATGACAAAGGGTCATACACACACTCACAGGGTCATCCACACAGTCCTCTGAACTTTAGAACAGACCACTCAAAGAGCTAGCGAGATCCCCCTCTGTCCATACACACTTCAAATTACTTGTTCTCATTAGATCTCTCAAACAATACTAAACAAAACATGCTCCCTAATTCTGAAACATCTCACACATGCTCCCTCTCACTCTATGCATACCTTAGTCCACTTGTTTTGGACAAATATGTCATTTAGATTCATAACCAACTACTCACCTTAGAATCATACCAATTGAAGTGAACATACCTCTAATTGAATTTTTCCTTTACTCTTTGATCACAAGAGTCATGCCCATATCTGACATTATACTCAAGAGACTTGAGTTAGCCCCTAATTCCATGCTTCACCTGAACCATACCAAATGATTGAAAATAAATACATGCACATCTCTCACAAGAATAACATACCTTGAACTAAGACGTCTTCATCCACACATGAGCTACCACTGATGATCAACACACTTTATGAAACATCTATCATCAAACACTGATCTTCTTAGGCCTAGATAACCTCTTTCAATGATCATTAACCCTTCTCACATGAAACCATAAATCACTACTAACCTCCTTTACACTTTTAACTACATAATACCATCTATACAACTCTCTTACTCAGATCGGTCAGCTACTGTCAAAATCATACATAAATTACAATAACTTGAACATCATGGAGACACTGAATACAACTTGTCCCAACTAAATCCATGGTCATAAGAACTCTCAAGCCTCCAAACCTGATCAAGCTACCTCATTAGGCCACTTAGGGTCTTAGAACAAGGTTTAGGTGAAGACCTAAGATGAAAGACCTGACTCTTTAGGATCACCCTTGATTACATTTTAATGTATCCATACCTTCCTTCTACCACAAGATGATAAACATACTATTCTTGAAAATAACCTTCATGACTGAGCATAATCAAACCATGACCAATCAACAACTTGACTTTCTCTCGAGATAGAACCTCTGAGAATATTCACCTTCTTCCATACACTTATGAGTGTCTTCATGAAGCATAACAAAGACACCCTATTCCATAATATTATAGATCAAGGTGAACTCAGGAGATGCCCACATCTCCACTCTTCCTTCTTTGACCATCTTACACTCAGTAGACTGATTACTTTCTTTTAGAGTCCTTTTAGGCTTGTCTATCTTCTTTAGCTTATTATCTTCAATGTCCATATTACTAGCAGGTATGTTGTTCACCTTCTTATCTCTTGCATCCATCTTACCTTCCAAATCAATATCACTAGAAGCTGATAAAAGGTGTTCTTGACATTGATCTTTCTCAACTGCAACAAGTAGTTCACTTTGATCTATAGGCAACTTAGGACTAGTGCTCATTGTCTTTTCAACAACTCCTAATAATAAGTGTTTCTCACACACCTTCCTATTTGATTCTTCCTCTACCATAACAAGTAATCTATCTTGACCCTTGGGCTCAATCTGATCTGCCCTTACTGACTTTGGTTTCCATTTCACAGTTTGACCCTTATCATCTCTTGAGAACCTTCTTACTCCATTTGGATAGTTTGTAGAATTATGACCAATTTTATGACAACAATATAAAACAATATCACTCATACCTCTTGTTTGATGATGACTGTGATCTTCCTTTGTTTCTCCTTTCATAGTTCCATGAATGCTCATCCCTTGAGAACTCTCTACAATCCTTTGCTCTATGACCAAACTGTTTACATGAATAACAATGACCATTGAAAGAATTAGCATACCTTATGCCATTAGGCTGCCTGATTGGTCTTTTAATATTGCTCTTCATGTTGGCACACTCTTTGACTTGATCTGACTTTTCTTTCTCTTTCTCAAACTTTTTCATCTGGTCTATGAGCTACTTAAGCACAACCTTCAAAGAACCTAACTCGGTCTTCAATCGATCAAACTGAAATTCCTTTGATTTCAAACTTGTAGTTATAACCTCTAACTAATTTATGATATTTTTTAAGGTCTTCTCATCACTTTTAGATTATTTGGTCATGTAATTCTTCAAAGTACAAATCTACTTCTCAAGAGCCTTAATAACAGATTTCAAATCTTGATTTTCTTTCCTTAGTTGCTTAGCCATCTTGTGCTTCAAGGATCACCTTCAAGATGTTAAACCTGCTCTAAAGGACCTGCTATGATACTAATGCTTGGAAGCAAAATGACTGAGATGGAGGGGTGAATCAGTGCCCTTAAATAATTTCCTTTTAATTGATTATCTCAATTACACATCCATAAAATGCACATGTACATTAACCATTCAAGCAATATCAATGATCTAGTGTTTCTCTACGTTTTTGCTAATTACATTCAGAAGAAGAAGAAACTAAAGGTTAAGGTCAGGGGTTTGTACGTTACCCGGATTAAGTTGCGCACCATATCCAAGCGTTGTAGGAGCTCTTCTTTGACTGTGGAGGAAAACACCTGTAGATGAGAATAAGACTTAAACAAAGAAAATGTTAGAATAAAATAGGGTGGACTACCAAGCTACGCGCTCAGTCACAGAAGTGTAAAGCTCCGTAAGGGATGATAGTCCACTATTTAGGACAAAGAGATTTGTATAAAATGAAATGATGAAAGACTAAGAAAGAAAAAGCAGACAACACATACCTGTTCTCTGCAATCGGTTTGTCACAGTCACCGACGTCGGTAGTACTGCCAAGGTCGGTTGGTAAATTATGCTGACATCGGTTAGGTTGTCGATGTCGGTAGGGGTAGTGGGCCTTGGACGGGTTTCAAGGCTTTTGATGGGTTTCAGGGTTATGTCTGTGGTTGACAGGGGAGTCTGGGAGTTTAAATGTTTGTGTAGGGTTGCAGGGAAGTGAATAGGGTCTGAGGAAGGACAAAGGTAGAGGATAGGTGTGAGAAGAGGGTAAGGATAAGAGGAAGGCTTTTCAGCCTCTCCAGGAAGAAATTCAGGTCTTGTCTCTCAACAATACTTAGAAATAAAAAATGGAAACTAATTACTAATGTATTTTAAAAGACTAAAATGAGAAAGAATACTTAGCTCTGTTAGATGAAGAGCTAAGGGTGTCAGAATGCGTATTCCTGTTGTGGCTGATATCGAGGTCCTCGTAACAATATTTCAATCCAATCTGGAGTGACTTGTGTAGAGTTTTTGAAGCCAGGAGAGCGATAGTCAAATTCTGATGCTTGGTCTTAGAGTGTGTGCGTTGATATGTGAAGAGGCGGGGGGGGCAACTCAATGTTAGAGCTCGGGTTATGTAACCGACGTCGATAGTTCTATCGGCGTCAGCCGATCGTTAACCGACGTCGGTGGAGAAAGAATAGGTAAAAGGGAGTTCTTGGCCCGTTTCTCCATTTGTCAAGTGCTTTTATCGTTGGAAAATGGTCAAAAGATGGGTTTATTAGGCACGAGAGTTAGTTAGGAGGTTAGTATGGAGTGAGAAGAGGTCTTAGGTAGTTAGGATGTGGAGGACTTAGTCTTATGGTGACTCATAGGGTAAGAAATGGTCTTAGGGCGAGGTGTCTAGGTGAGGTGTCTAGGCGAGGTGTCTAGGTGAGGTGATTAATTCAAAATAAGTAATTTATTTTAAATTAATAGTGTGCAAGTGGTTAGAAGGAGACCAAGGGGGGGTTGACACAATGTTGGTGTCTACATTTGCCTTTTTTTGTCTTGTTGTTTGTCCTGACAAACTGCAAGACAAAAATAAGTGTAAGTTGCTCCAAGTATGGGATGAGGTATTCCCCCTCAAAGCGGGAGTCGAGAGAAAGTAATATGATATCGGGTGCTGATTTGATAGGTAGTGGATGGGTAAGGTGAGGTGGGAGTGTGAATGCTGTAATAGTTGAGATTGCGCGTATACCATTTCACGTGATAGGTAGGTCAAATTATCGCAGGCAAGGTTGAGGAGCACTAAAATTAAAGTAACCAGTCCCTAACTTATTAGTGGTAGCTGATTGGGTTAATCAATCAAAGTTGTAGCTCCAATGGTCGAGGAAGACTAAAATCAAACTAACAAGTCCCCAACTTTTTGATCATAGCTGATTGGGTTAGATCGATCAAAGCTGTAGTTCCAATGGTCATCGTGTTCCAAGTATCCAGGCTAGGAAGTGCTCCTAGAAAACATAAAAATGTCACAAATATTGGGGGTCAACTTGGTCGCGATCCAACAATACGTGTGAGGAGCATGATGTGGGGTGCATACAATTTGCTAACTATTCGTGAGGTAGCATATATGCAATCAAAACAACCAAGGCAAAGTTGTCTCAAAAGTGGTCATGGTTTGAGGAGATAGTTGCGATCTCAAAGGTCGTTGGTCGAATCGGTCTGAGATATAAGTGATCTCAAAAGTTGTTTGTTGTGGTTAGGGAGATATATGTGATCTCCAATGTGCCCCATAAGAAGTCTGTTGTGACTTCTACAATACCCAGGCTGGTTGTTTGGTCATGATTTTGAGCTAGTTTAGATAGTTGGTCCATTAGGTAGATAGACGAATGAATGGCTGAGCTAATCTCAGAAGATCCCATGTCAACTGAGTGTTGCCTACATAGCCCATGCAATGGGCGTCAGGCCAATGTAGTTCTCCCCAAAAGGGAAGAAGAGAGTAGGTTATGGACTGGGTTTGACTAGGTTAGGTCATGGTTAAAGGTTATATGGTTGGTCCATCAGGTAGATGAATGAATGAATGGCCGAGCTAACCTCAGAAGATTTCATGTCAACTGAGTGCTGCCTACATAGCCCCTATTTTAAGGGCCTCAGGCTAATGTAGTTCTCCCTAAAAAGGAAGAAGAGTCAAAGAGGTTGTTGGTTGATATGGTTATGTTAGAAATGATGAGTGTATAATGATGTTACAGCCTTTTTCATATTGTGTGATGGTGTATGCTGTAACATAGGTTATGTGGTTTTTCTTCCTTAGCAATTTTCCATATTGATGATGGTGTATGCTAAAAATGAAATGAGTTTATTTATGCTTCAACAAGTTTCCATATTGGTGATGGAATATGCTTGACATAAATTTTGTTTGGTTGATAGTTGTTTTGGTTAGGTTGGAATGATGAGTGTATGATGATGTTACAACCTTTTTCATATTGTGTGATGGTGTATGTTGTAACATGGGTTATGTGATTTTTCATACTTAGCACTTTTTCATATTCATGATGGTGTATGCTAAAAATGAAATGAGTTTATTTATGCTTCAGCAATTTTCCATATTGGTGATGGCATATGCTTGACATAAATGGTGTGTTTGGTTGATAGTTTTCACGTGTATTGTTTTTCATAGAAACGAATTTGAATGGGCTATGATAATTTACATAGCACAAATGAGTATTTGTATTAAATAAATTATGATGTTATGTTAGTGGGTAGAAAATGTTTTGGTTGTATGTCAAAATGTAAGAAGTGAAAGGCGTGTTGCTCTTTCATTGACAATGACCATAATGATAGCATAGATAGGGTTGTTGCAAACAAAAGCTCCATTAATGCATTATGTCGTTGACCAATGGTTTGTGTTAGAAAAGTACTCTAATCACTTTACGTTAAGTGAGCTCAAAGTCCCTTGAAAATGTTGGGGTAATAGGTGCGATTATGTGATATTTGAGGATAGTGTAACCTTTTTTAGCAGGAATAACTTTGCCCCTTGTATAAGTGACCCTTAGAACGACTATAGGCAAGTCCATGACTTAATAGTTTGTCAGTCATCATTTTTTTTTGATAGACTGATCAATGCAGGAAGTCTACTTGGGGATGTTGTTTTGTGGTCATGTGAAGCTGATCGATGTGAGAAGCTTCTGAAAGGGTGCTGTTTATGTAGCAAAATTTGGGCATAGCCATCCTTCGAGAGAATGGTCTATAGTTTATTTTGTATGTTTAGATGTCTTTGAATAGATGTCCTTTAAGGGAATAGTCTATTAATTATAGCAATAATGCAACTGTCCTTCGAGGGAGCAGTCTACATTTATATTTTATGACCTTTTAATATTTTGTTAGGCATCCCAATTTATATTTTTGTTGACTAAAGTTTTAGTCATAGACTAGACTATAGAGGTTTAGGGGTTTCTTTTTTATTAGGACAATGCATTAATGTTTTAAAAAGGGGTTAGCTAATGTTTGTAGGAAAAAAAGGTCGAAAGGAATAGGAATGAGGATGACAAGCTTTGCTCAAGGGACGAGCTCAAGTTAAACATCACGTAAATGATTACTTGATTAACAATAGAATGGTCACAGATGCAAGGCATAAAGGGGCTCAGGTTTTGGCTGGCCTTCGAGAGAAGAAAAATGATAAGTCCCTGATCCATATTTGTTCGTTATTATGTAAGGTCTAAGCTAATTAAGAGCAAACTTGCCTTGTTTGCTTCTTTCCATATTGGTCACGTGTTGGTTTTCTTTAAGGACGAGATCCCTGATTTTGAAATCTCACTCTTTCAGAGTTTTATTATAAGCACGTTTTGGTCAATGTAGGTTAGCATATTGCTGGCATTTGACACAACGCTGAACATAGTCATTGCAGTCTTGGTTAAGAGTGGGCCAATAATAGCCCAGGCAGAGGATGCGCTTGGCAATCGAGTTACCACTGAAATGTCCTCCACAAATCCCATCATGGACTTGTTTAATGGCATGAGATGTCTCAGTGGTGGTTAAGCATAGGAGAAGGAGGCCGTCGAGACCTCGTTTGTAGAGAAGACCCCCTAGCATGGTGTATCGAGTAGTTCTCTTGATAAAAGCCCGCCGTCTATTGCTAGAGAGATGAGGAGGAATGATAGAATAAGTCAAGTAGTCAACAAGTCATTTATACCAAACGTCATGTGGACTAGAGAGGTTAGGAGGAATTTCCCTTGGAGATGTTAGTTGAGATGTGCCCAAGATAGAAATCTTGGGTTTTGGTGGTTGAGAGGTCTTGGCAAATGGATATGTCGAAGGGGTAGAGACCTGCTCTTTTCCTTTATCCTTAAGGGTTTGGGACCTGGTGGCCACATTAACAGTGTTGATTTCAAATAAAATGGGAGAAGGTGGTAGAGGGACCATAGTCTCGCGTTGGGATCCCGATTTAGGTGAAGAGGTTTGGGAGGCATGGGATGTTGTTGGTAGTTTGTTAAAAATGTGGTCAGGAGAATCCTCAATGAGAAGGGTGTCCTTTTCCAAGTGTTGGCGAATGACAACCTTAAGGGTGCATCAATTCTCAGTATCATGCCCAGGTGTGCGATGATACCAGTAGATTTGAGTGCCGTCGAACCAAGATGATTTTGATCCGAGAGGTCAGTATGGCTTAATGGGCTAGAGAGTGATGCTAGATTACTGCAACAATTGGCATAACAATGAAGTATAGGAACCCACTAATGGGTCTTCACTTGTTGTTGCAGTAAAGGTTGACAACTTCTGTTTAGGAATTGTAGAGGGAGTTTTTCATACCACCTTTTTAGTTGGTGGTGTGGCCACTTGCGTAGACGACACTTTCTTGATGAGAGGTGCCGAATTTTTCAGAGGAAGTATGTTTTTGATGGGTGAAGGGAATAACAGAGGCAATTTATTTTTGTTAGGTGTTGGAGTAGGAAGCACTCCTATTAAGGTAGAAAGGTGTGGACCCAAGATAGAGGGCAATGGTGAAGGTGGGGGAGGAGTTCTCCGATGTGGTTTAGTAGCCTTCTTTAGTATGGTACGAGGACCACTACTGTGTGGGGCAAAGTTCAAATCTACCTTCACTTGTGGGTGAGTGAGGTTTGATATAGGGCGAACATCGAGAGATTCAACCTGTTTTGGTATGGTGGATGTTTGTGAGGATCTAGATTTAGATGTGGGCGGTTGAGCTTCTGAAGATTTGGAAGTAGAAGCCTGATCCTCGTCGGAGACGTTGGGATAAGTTGTCGCAGAAGGGTTGGCAGTATAAGATGAAGTGAGATGTGTAAGATAAGGAGCCTTAAGTCGCTCCCATAATGCCTCATGTTCTAAATTTCTTGAATGGAGAAATCCTAAGTTTTCAGCCAATCAAGAGAAGGGTTTAGAGGATGTTGCGCAAGTCTTTATAATTGGTTTTTTGGAGGATTTGGGTGATTGCGAGAGCAAAAACGTATTGGATGCGGAAATCACGGGCCAAAGGCGAGAGATAACCATCATCGGATCTTCCTCAGTCAAAGCGGGTGAGGCAACGAGTTCTTCTCTCGACGGAGAGGGGATTGGAGAATTGGGCTCTTCAAGAGGATAGAGCACAGGGATGATCATGCCTTCCACGTGTGGTCTAGGAGTGTGAAAAGTATGATCCTCCATTGGTGATAAGAAGGATGAGGGTGGAGCCACCAGCATTGGTTCCGTCAAAGCATCCTTCAATATGGGAGAGGTCAAAGTAGACTCTCCTACGTGTGAAAGGGGGGTTGATGGAGAACTATCCTCCATTAGTGGAAGACAAATAGGAGAGGAAGGCTCCTTTAAAAGGTGAAGTAGAGGGATTATGGCCCCTTCTACATGAGGGTGTGGGGTATGAATGGTAACTTCTTCCAATGGTAGAAGAAGAGGGAAGGTTAAGGCAAGAGGAATAGGTAATATGGGTTCCTCACGAGGTAGAAGTATGGGTAGAGGAGGTGTTTGATGTCATGGGGGTGATATGGGTAAAATAGGCTCTTCTACCCGTAGTGGAGAGATGGGTTGACTAACCTCTTCAGACTGTGGGAGAGGTTGGTTAGGAATGAAAGGAGAGACCGTGTTGACCGTGCGTATGTCGCGTTCTTGAAGGTCATCGGCTATGGTCTGAACATTGTTTTGACTTGGGGGATGGTTAGGGAATGGTTGTGTAAAGACATCCATGTTTTGGTTGGCCAACGCATTAGGGTTATCCAAAACAAGGTTCCCCTTGTCTAACATGTCTTAAACAATATTTTTGAGGGTTTTACAATTGTCTGTGTCATGACCCTTGACACGATGATAGTTACAAAAGTCATTTTCCCTATACCATGCAGGGATGGCTTGTGAGGGGTTAAATTAGACAGATCAGATTTGAGGGAGATTGAGGACCCCCTGCTTCACTAATTTATCTAATACGGAAGCATATGATTCTCCTATTGGAGTGTATTGACGTTGTATATATCATTGTTGGAATTGTCTTGTGATGCTTTGTGATGTGGAAGGCTCAGATTGGTTGGTTGTGGTAGAGGATGATGACCTAAGTACCACAGCGTTTGTTGATCCCTTCGTCTTGGAATGAGAAGAAGAAGATTTGGAAGAAGGGTCATTGGATTTTGCGTTGGTATTTTTACTATGCAGTTTGACCTTATCTTCTTCGACTGCGCAGAGTTCAAGCTTTCGGGCCATGGTGAAAGCTTCATCAAATGTGCGGAATGTTTGAACCCGCAAAGTGGATGAGATGTGCTTGGCACATGCTCTTGAAAAGAGCTCAATGAGCTCAGGTTGAGGTAATGAAAAGGAGAGTTGGTTGATTAAACCTCTTCAATGGACAACGAAGTCAGCTATTGATTCATCATCAAATTGTCTAATAGAATATAGGTCTATGATGGAGACCTTTTTAGTGATGTTGATTGAAAAGTGGTTGAGGAATAGCTGAGCTAGTTGAGTGAAGGTAAAAAGAGAATGACTTGAAATAGAACTATACCAATCGAGGGCGGCACCAGAAAGTGACATGGGAAATGTGCGAAGTAATAACGCATCATCGTGTGCTATAAGGTAGAAAGTGTGTCTAAACGCTCGTAGATGTTGTTGTGGGTCCTCTTTACTCTAAAAATGAGTAAATTTTGAGAGTTCCCACTGGCTACGATATGGTCGAATAGGGACTGAAGGATGGATAGGTTCATTATAAATTTGTTCATATGAAAAAACACTCCTTGAACCTGAAATAGATGTCTCAAGGTTGGACATCTTATCCATCAGCATCTTGATTAGATCGACTGATGGATTGGCAGGAGGGGCACCCCCTAAGTTGTAAGGTACTTGGAAGGTGCTGGGAGGGGCGTATGATGTACTTGGTTGCATTTGTGTAGGCGCAACATATTGGTAGTTTGTCATAGGGACTGATATTGAGGTCAAGGGAGCTTGTGCCATGAAGTTGGAGGGCACAACTTGATTAGATGCCGCCAAGGGTGGTTGAGTGGTGGTGACACTAGTAAAAGAATAGGTAGTCACTCTTGTATTTATGGGTGCAAGAGTGGGTGGGATAGAGACAATCATGTTCTAAAAAGGTGTCGAACTTGGTTGAATTGTTTGTGGTTGAGGGGGTACAGAAACCCCAATGGAGGTAGGTCCAGAAATAAAAGGGGAGGCCAAATCTTGAACATTGACCATGGTTGGGTTATTAGTCGAAGTAATGGCCTAAGTGACCATAGGTTTAGTTACGGATGTTGTTGATATTATTTCCGTTTCAACTAAGGAAGTTGGCATCCTATAAACAAGGTTACCTGAGGGATCTCGCGCTTGGCTTCTAGTGAGATAGTGTTGGAGAGCCTTGATGTTGAGGTCAAAGAATCTCTCAAAGTCTTGATCCCCTTCAGAAACAATAGGAGGTTGATTTGGGGTAGGTTGGATAGGAGTACGCTCAGTGTCTGAAGTATACTCCATTTGGTGACTTGATATGAAAGGCGAAGGTGGGAGTGGTTGTTGCCTTGTGTGGTCAATAAGAGATTTATCTTGACTACGTGTCAAAACCATCCAAGATGAAATGGATTCAGATTCTAAAAATTGTGTGTTTTAGTTTCAAAAAATGAGAATGTGTTTAACAGCAAGAAAGTTGGGTTTTAAGCTTGCTGTTTGGAAAGAAAATTTGTTGACAGTGACCGACATTGGTGGAAAAACTGATGTCGGTGAGATATGTTGCCGATGTCAGTCAGATAATCGATGTCAGTGATTAGTTGTTGCCGACGTCGGTGGAAAAGCTGATGTCAGTTTTTGTGTAATTCCAGAAACATAAAAAACTGATAGTTTTTGAAGGAAGAAGAAATTTTGAGTTGTTTTTAAACCTCAGAATGGTGTGACCTCACCAACTCAAACAATCAGATAAAAATAAATGATGGCAAGAAACCTCTAAAACGTTAAATTCCTAAGAATAAATTTTAGAGTCGTGGTGGCTTATGCCTTAGAACAATGTGTTTGGGAATTGGGCTTTTAGAACGGGTCCTAAAGAGGAAGTCTATAGCTGGTTTCAGGTTATGTTTTGGTGCTCAAAAATCTGTGTTAGGTTCAGTACGTGGCCTGGTGCTGGGGCTTGCTCCCTTCACTTTACGAACCCAGAGCCGAGTTGGGCCGCTTAGCCAATATATACTTTGCCTATAGTTTATACTCTGCCAGAGAACAGAGTGGGTCGTCCCCTTGGTAGTGAAGTCCAAGTAGGATCGCCAGGAAGAATAAGGTATTCTCTAGGTGATGAAATCCTAAACGGGCCTTGTCTCAAGTATGTTTAAATGTTTAATTTGATGTGCTTATAGTCTGGTTGTGTAACATTTGTGCACTACGATTTATTCATAATGCTTTTTTAATTATTAAGTGAGTAGGCTAAGTATGCATTCAAGCAAGAATGAAATGCAATAGTTATTTTTTAACCCAAATTGAAATGTTTTTTTTAGATGCAAACAAGTGGAGAAAAGGTTAAGATATGAATTTTCACTACTCTAAGATGCAGGCAAGAAGTGACAAGAAGAAAAAGAAAGATGTTCTTTTTAACTTGTGCTAATGATTTTTTTTTCGAAATAAAGAGATAGAAGAAGGGATGCAAGAAGAGAATATATTCCTAATGCATCTATATGAAATTTTTTTTTTTAGAAGAATGAACCCAAGGAAAACTCCAGTGTCCCATCAGGCATGCCAGAATGTTTCTCTACGTTTTTGCTAATTACATTCAGAAGAAGAAGAAACTAAAGGTTAAGGTCAGGGGTTTGTACGTTACCCGGATTAAGTTGCGCACAGTATCCAAGCATTGTAAGAGCTCCTCTTTGGCTGTGGAGGAAAACACTTGTAGATGAGAATAAGACTTAAACAAAGAAAATGTTAGAATAAGATAGGGTGGACTGCCAAGCTACACGCTCAGTCTCGAAAGCGTAAAACTCCGTAAGGGATGACAGTCCACTATTTAGGACAAAGAGATTTGTATAAAATGAAATGATGAAAGACTAAGAAAGAGAAAGTAGACAATGCGTACCTGTTCTCTACAATCAGTCTGTCACAGTCGCCGACGTTGATAGTACTGTTGAGGTCGGTTGGTAAATTGTGCTGACGTCGGTTAGGCTACCGATGTCGGTAGGGGCAATGTGCCTTGGATGGGTTTCAGGGCCTTTGACAGGTTTCAGGGTTATGTTTGTGGTCGACAAGGGAGTCTGGGAGTTTAAAGGTTTGTGCAAGGTTGCAGGGAAGTGAATAGGGTCTGAGGAAGGACAAAGGTAGAGGATAGGTGTGAGAAGAGGGTAAGGATAAGAGGAAGGCTTTTCAACCTCTCTAGGAAGAAATTTGGGTCTCAGCTCTCAACAGTATTTAGAAATAGCAAATGAAAACTAATTACCAATGTATTTTAAAAGACTAAAATGAGAAAGAATACTTAGCTCTGTTAGATGAGGAGCCAAGGGTGTCAGAATGTGCATTCTTGTTGTGGCTGATGTCGAGGTCCTTGTAACAATGTTTTAATCCAATCTGGAGTGACTTGTGTAGAGTTTCTAGAGCCAAGAGAGCGATAGTCAAGTTCTGATGCTTGGACTTAGAGTGTGTGTGTCGATATGCAAAGAGGCGGGAGGTAGCTCAATGTTAGAGCTCAGGTTATGTAACCGACGTCGGTGGTTCCACTGGCATCGGCCGACCGTTGATCGACGTCGGTGGAGAAAAAATGGGTAAAAGGGAGCTCTTGGCCCGTTTCTCCATCCACCAAGTGCTTTTGCCATTGGAGAACGGTCAAAAGATGGGTTTATTAGGCACGAGAGTTAGTTAGGAGGTTAGTATGGAGTGAGAAGAGGTCTTAGGTAGTTAGGATGTGGAGGACTTAGTCTTAGGGTGACTCATAGGGTAAGAAATGGTCTTAGGGCGAGGTGTCTAGGCGAGGTGTTCAAGGTGAGGTGTCTAGGTGAGGTGATTAATTCAAAATAAGTAATTTATTTTAAATTAATAAAGTGTGTAAGTGGTAAGAAGGAGACCAAGGGGGGGTTGACACAATGTTGGTGTCTACATCTAGCAACATTACAATGAGAGCATACACATGAAACATAAGAACACACCATAACACATCATATATGTGGGAAAACTTCATGGGGAATAAAACCCATTGAAACACAAATTGGAGAACTTGTCCTATAAGACCATGAATCAAATTTAGTTGAGAACCAACCAACAAGGAAAACCAACCCCTAAATTTATCAAGCACTAACTTGACTTTAGCAAGCACCAACTTACTAGGAGTCTACAACCCCTTATTGATAAAGCACCCAATAAATAAACACTTTGAAATTGTCCACCTTACTCTTTTTTCCCTCTCACAACTGATGATGGTCTTCTTTTGCTCTATCACACTCAAATCTTCCTCTCACACAAGCAAAAACTGTCATTTTCTTTCTTTACTCAAATAACCCTTCTATGGCTTGAAACTATCTTGAATGCACTCATGAAACATTGTAGATGTCTATGATTGATTCATATAATTTATTTGATATGTTTCCCCACCTGTGTAAGCTCACAAAATCCTCTTGTTATTCGCTTCACATTTACACACACTCAATTAAGTAGTTAGGCCTATACGGCCTTATTCTTATACCAATAACTAGTTCACTATTTGCTCCCTTTAATTAAGCATCATAGAAATTCATCAAATGAATAAGTGGTATGGATTGATATCCATCCTTACCTCTCTGATCTGTCCCTCAGAATACTTAGATATTCAATTCATTAGCTCATCACTACTCTATCCCAAATAGGCCTAACTAGCCTTGTATTAAAATGAGTCACTTGCTCACATACTCTCTTGGTCGGATAAAAAAACTTTACAACTTAGATCAACCCTATAAGATCAATAAGGACACATTACATATAGGACTCAATCAAATTTAGATCACCTTTAGGTTGGCCAAACACATTTAGACCAATACAATTCTTTAGGCCTAAGAGAGACCTAATGCATTAGCCCTCTTTTAGAAACATGTTACACTTTGATTCTTTGCAACACCATAGACCTCAATAGACAAATGAAAACTTTAAACACTTTTTCCAAAACATTATACAGACCTTATCCATGCTTTAAAAGCCACACAATACTCGCTCACTCCATGAAATCTCCTTTAGGCCTCACAACACCAATAAGTCTCATGGAGACCTAATTGAAATAGGTCTACTCCTTCTTGCTCAATAATAACCCCTTAAGCTAAATTGACCACCTTAAACAAGCATAATCAACTTAATACATGATGAAACAAATCCCATAGAATCCTTCTTACATCAAACTACCTCCCTTTAATCTTCTCAAACAATCATGACTTAGACAAAACATGACATCTTAGAAAAATCCATGTTTTATAACCCTCACTTTATTTTGAAAACTCAGAACTCTAATATGAGCTTATAAGACCTCTTGAGACCTACTTTGAAATGTATTCAATAATTTCCTTGATCTTCTATGTCCTTAAGGTCATCTTGATGCACATAGGACAACTCTACATGTAACTATTGTTTTCTATTATCAAAGACCTAAAATTACAATCAACTTTCATGATGATTTACTTTTAGAAAAACACACTTTTAGATTATATTCATTACATAGGATTTATCTACAGGGAACTAGGAACATGATCCAATGTTTATCTCAGCAAATTTAATGATCTAACAAGGTTCTAATCCATTTTTACTCTCCTCGAGTCCACTACAACTTTTCGTAGACTGCCATTAATGATTGATATATAATAAATTCACTTGTACAGGCTGTCAAGACTCTATTACACTTAGAGGTTGTTCTTCATGATTTCTATTCCAACGTTGATTTTTACACCATCTTGATTTGACCACTTTCATGGCTTCTACAATCCATTCTTTACTCTCAGATCCATTTGGCATACACAATCAATTTGAATCCCAACGGTTATATTTTTGAATAAAAAAAACTATTTGCTGAAGCTAAAAAGTGATGGTCTCTGGCACGTCACAATCTATTATAGAAACTTTTGACAATTATAACTTGAGCTTGGGATCTCTTCAAGAAACAAAACTTTCGAGGTACCTTCTTGGCACTATGGACAACATCTCCATGAAAACCTTTAACCAAAGTTGACTTCATAGTTACACATAATATATGCACAAACTTCTTGGTCTAGGAGGGCCTACATGATGTTCAATGATGGTCTAACTTCTTTAAGCTAGAATGGTGCAGTTTTATCTCTCCAAAGATTAATTGGTAATGCCAAAACCTCACTAAGACACCTATGGATTCCTCAAAACATACTCCTTATCCTCAATGACCTTCACACATGCCATAAGTCTTCCAATCTATCAAACTGACCTCTTTGTCATTAATTCACTAGTACCTCATGTTCTTTTGACATCAATGACAACCTATGACATCAATGACCATGCTCAATAATCTCCCCCTTTGTCATTGATGCCAAACCACTCTCAAAATGTCTTCTCTCTTTATTTGATCTCCTTCATTCTGATCTTTATCCCCCTTTGACATGAATGATAAAGGGTCATACACAGTCTCACATAGTCATCCATGCATAGTTCTCTGATTCCCTGACTTGACCACTCATAGAGCTAGCAATCTCCCTCTTTGTCCATACACACTTCACATTACTTGTTCTTATTAGGGATCTAAAACCATACTAATCAAAACATGTTCCCTGATTTTGAAGCATCTCACACATGCTCCCCCCACTCTATGCACACCTTAGTCCAATTGTTTTGGATAAATCTATCATTTAGATTCAGAACCAACTACTCACCTTAGAATCATACCAATTGAAGTGAACATACCTCTATTTTAACTGCTCCTTGAATCCTTGCTCACAAGAGTCATGCCCGTATCTCACATTATACTCAAGAGACTTGAGTTAGCTCCCCCTAACTCCATGCTTCACCTGAACCATACCAAATGATTGCAAAAAAATACATGCACATCTCACACAAGAATAACATACCTTGATTGAAGACATATTCATACACACATGAGTTGCCATTGATGATCAACATAGTTCAGGAAACATCTGTCATCAAACATTGATCTTCTTGGGACCAAATAGCCTCTCTCAATGATCATCAACCCTTATCACATGAAACTAAGAACCACCACTAACCTCCTTTACACTTTTCAAGATACAATACCATATCTACAACTCTCTTACTCTTATTAGTCAAAAACTATCAAAATCAGACATAAAATAAAATGACATAAACATCATGAATACACTCAATACAACTTGTCTCACCTGAATCCATGATCATAAGAACTCTCAATCCACCAAACCTAATGAAGCTACCTCATTAGGCCACATCGGGTGTTATAACAAGGTATATGTGAAGACCTAATATGAAAGACCTACCTCTTTAGGCTCACCTTGGATTAAATTTGAATGTATTCATACCTTCCTTCTACCATAAGCTGATAAACATACTATTCTTGAAACTTACCTTTAGGACTGAGCATAATCAAACCATGTACATACCAACAAACTTTATCTCAAGATAGAACCTCTAAGAATTTTCATCTGGTTCCATAGAGTAATGAGTTTCTTCATGAAGGATAATAGAGACACCTTTTTCCATAGGATTTTAGAACAAGGTGAACTCAGTAGATGCCCACATCTCCACTCTATCTCCTTTGACCATATTGCACTCAATAGACTGATTACTTTCTTTTAGAGTCCTTTTAGGCTTGTCTATCTTCTTTATCTTACTATCTTCAATATCCATATTGCTAGTAGGTATGTTGCTCATCTTCTCGTCTCTTACAACCATCTTACCTTTCAAAGCATTATCACTAGAAGTTGAGAAAAGGTGTTCTTGATAAGGATCTTGCTCAACTACAAGAAGTAGTTCACTTTGATCTATATGCAACTTAGGACTAGAGCTCATTGTCTTTTCAACAACTCCTAATAACTAGTGTTCCTCACACAAATTTTTATTTTATTCTTCCTCTACCATAGTAATTAATTTATCTTGACCCTTAGCCTCAATCTGATCTACCCTTACTAATTTAACTTCTTACTCCATTTGGACAGTATCTAGAAATATGACTAATTTAATGACAATAATGACAAACAATATCACTCATACCTCTTGCTTGATGATGACTATGATCTTCCTTTGTTTCTCATTTCATAGTTCCATGAATTCTCATCCCTTGAGACCTCTCTACAATCCTTTGCTCTATGACAAAATTGTTTACATGAATGACAATAACCATTGAAGGAATTAGTATACCTTATGTCATTAGGCTGCCTGTTTGGTCTTTTAATATTTCTCTTCGTGTTGGCACACTCCTTGACTTGATTTGACTTTTCTTGCTCTTTTTCAAACTTGCTCATCTTGCCTATGAGATGATCATGCACAACCTTCAAAGAACTTAGATTAGTTTTCAACAGATAAAACTCAACTTCCTTTGATTTCAAACTTGTAGTTGCAACCTCTAAATGATTCATGATATCTTTGAAGGTATTCTCATCCCTTATAGCTTCTTGGGTCATGTCATTCTTCAAAGTACAAATATGCTCCTCAAGAGCCTTAATCAAAGATTTCAAATCTTGATTTTCTTTCCTTAGTTGAATAGCCATCTTGTGCTTGAAGGATCACCTTTAAGCTATCAAGCTTTCTCTAAAAGACCTAATTTGATACCAATTGTTGGAAGCACAACCAATGAGAGGGGGGGGTGAATCAGTGCCTTTAAAAAATTTCCTTTTACTTGATTATTTCAATTACACATCCATCAAATGCACATGTACATTAACCATCCAAGCAATATCAATGATCTAGCAACATTACAATGAGAGCATACACATAAAACTTAAGAACACACCATAACACATCATATATGTGGAAAAAACTCATGGGGAATACAAGTCACTAAAACAAAGCTTGGAAAACTTGTCCTATAAGACCATGAATCAAATTTAGTTTAGCTCCAACCCAATAAGGAGTACTAACCCCTAATTTTATGAAGCACTAACTTGACTTTAGCAAGCACCAACTTACTAGGAGGGTACGACCCCCTTGCCGATAAATCATCCATTCAATCAATGATATGAAGCTATCCTCCTTGATCTTGTTTCCCTCTCACAAATGATGATGGTCTTCTTTTACTCTATCACACCCAAATCTACATCTCACACAAGCAAAAACTATCATTTACCTTCTTCACTCAATTAGCCCTTCTATGGCTTGAAACTATCATGAAAGCACTCATGAAACCCTATAGATGTCTATGAATGATTCATATCATTTCTTTGATATGTTTCACCACATGTGTAAGCTCACACAACCTTTTTCTTCTTCACTTCACATCTACACACACTTATCTATCCAATTTAGCCTATTAGGCCTTATTCTTATACCAATCATTAGTTCATTATTTGCTCCCTTTCATTAAGCATCATAGACATTCATCACATGAATATGTGGTATGGCTTTATAGCCATCCTTACCTCTTTGCTCTGCCCCTCAGAATAGTCATATATTCAATACATTCGCTCATCACTACTCGATCCAAAATAGGCCTAACTAGCTTTGTATGAATACAAGCCACTTACTCACATACTCTCTTGGTTAGCCAAAACACCTTAAAAACTTAGATCAATATCAAAATATAAATAAGGACATGTTGCACATATGACTCATATCATTTCTTTGATATGTTTCACCACATGTGTAAGCTCACATAATCTTTTTCTTCTTCACTTCACATCTACACACACTTATCTATCCAATTTAGCCTATTAGGCCTTATTCTTATACCAATCATTAGTTCATTATTTGCTCCCTTTCATTAAGCATCATAGACATTCATCACATGAATATGTGGTATGGCTTTATAGCCATCCTTACCTCTTTGCTCTGCCCCTCAGAATAGTCATATATTCAATACATTCGCTCATCACTACTCTATCCAAAATAGGCCTAACTAGCTTTGTATGAATACAAGCCACTTACTCACATACTCTCTTGGTTAGCCAAAGCACCTTAAAAACTTAGATCAATATTAAAATATAAATAAGGAGATGTTGCACATATGTCTATGAATGATTCATATCATTTCTTTGATATGTTTCACCACATGTGTAAGCTCACATAATCTTTTTCTTCTTCACTTCACATCTACACACACTTATCTATCCAATTTAGCCTATTAGGCCTTATTTTTATACCAATCATTAGTTCATTATTTGCTCCCTTTCATTAAGCATCATAGACATTCATCACATGAATATGTGGTATGGCTTTATAGCCATCCTTACCTCTTTGCTCTGCCTCTCAGAATAGTCATATATTCAATACATTCGCTCATCACTACTCTAGCCAAAATAGGCCTAACTAGCTTTGTATGAATACAAGTCACTTACTCACATACTCTCTTGGTTAGCCAAAACACCTTAAAAACTTAGATCAATATTAAAATATAAATAAGGACATGTTGCACATATGACTCAATCAAATTTAGATCACCGTTAGGTCGGCCAAACACATTTAGACCAATACAACTCTTTAGGCCTAAAAGAGACCTAATGCATTAGCCCTCTTTTAGAAACAGGTTACAATCTAACTCTTTTCAACACCATAGACCTCAATAGATAAATAAAAAATTTCAAACACTTTGTCCAAAACCTTATACAGACCTTATCCATGCTTTAGAATTCATGCAATACTCGCTCACTCCATGAAATCTGCTTTATGCCTCACACCACCATTAGGTCTCATGGAGACCTAATTGAAATAGGTCTACTCCTTCTCGCTCAACAATAACCCCTTGGGTCAAATTGACCACCTTAAATAGGCATATTCTTCTTTATACATGGTGAAACAACTCCCATACAATCCTTCTTTCATCAAACTACTTCCCTTCAATCTCCTCAAGCAATCGTGACATAGACAAAACATGACATCTTCTTAGCAAACTCACTGTTTTATAACCCTCACTCTATTTTGCGAACTTAAAACTCTAATATGAGCTTATTAGACCTCTTGAGAACTATTTTTAAATATATTCAATAAGCTCCTTGATCCTCTATGACCTTAAGGTCATCTTGATGAACATAGGACACTGAATTCTTCATGATACTCTTCATTTTGACTCAAAAAATCAACTCGACATACACACAGTCAAGATCTTGAAATAAGAAACTCAGAAATTCCATCGTCCTTAGACCACTAAAATTATTCATGGAATTCACAATATGTAAACATGTTCCATTTATGACCTTATGAGCTCATCTTGACATCAATGGAACAATACATCCCATAACATAACCATAAAGAACACTACAACAATCACTTTTCAAGTTTACTAGTTTATTCTGATGCTACAAGAAATCATCACCTTCAGATCTTTGTGAGCTCTCTCAAGGCATATACAACATGTCATCCTACTCTTAGATCATCTCCAGGACTTGAATCTCATAGACAATAACTTTATCTTGAATGACATTGGTCTTATAAACCACTCATCAACTCTCATGGTCCACTATTCTGATTTTGGCTTCTTGGACAACAGCTTGAGATCAAACATGCATTAAAAACATGATATATGTTTTAGGAAACTTTTAACTCAATCCATCTAATACTCACTAAACTCTATAGGCCATATAAGAGACATTTACCTCATGAAAACACTCCTAGGGTTTGTTTCCATATGAATACTAGAAACCCTCATTTCTCTGTTCTTTATGTCTTGAGCTTGTTCTTCATTTCTAAGATCTATATGATCATGTACAATGCATCTACAGTATCATCATGATATTAATAACACAACCATTCACTTTTATCAATCATCCTAAGTGACCAAAGGCACCACACAACTCTGCAAGTAACTCTTGTTTACCATTGTCAAATACCTTAAAGTACAATAAACTTTCATGATGATTTACTTACACAAAAACACACTTCCAAATTAGATTCAATGGATAAGATTGATCTATAGGGAACTAGGAACATGATCCAATGTGTATCTCATCGAATTCAATGATTTAACAAGGTTCTAATCCATTTTTGCTCTCCTCAGCTCCACTGCAACTTTTCCTAGACTATCATTAATGACTTTGACATTTAATAAATAAACTTGTATAGACTGTCAAGACTCCATTCCACTTGGAGGTTGTTCTTGATGATTTATATTCCATCTTTGCTTTTTAAACCATCTTGATTTGGCCACTTTCATGGCTTCTACAATCAATTCTTTGCTCTCGGCTCCATTTGTCATACACAATTAGTTTGAATCCCAATGGCTATATTTTTGAATAAAAACAACTATTTTTGGAAGCTAAAAAATGACGGTCTCTAGCACATCACAGTCTACTACAGAAACTTTAGATGCTTATAACTTGAGCTTGGGATCTATTTAAGACACTAAAATTTTAGGGTACCTTCTTGGCACTATGGACAAATCCATATGAAAACCTTTGACCAAAGTTGACTTCATAGGCACACATAATAAATGCACAAACTTCTTGGTCTGGGAGGGTTGACATGATGTTCAATGATGGTCTAAATTCTCTAAGATAAAATGGTGTATTTTTATCTCTCCAAATATCAATGGGAAATACCAGAACCTCACTAAGACATCTATGAATGCCTCTAAACATACTCCTTATCGTCAATGACTTGCACACATGCTTTAAGTCTTCCAATCTATCAAACTGACCTCTTTGTCATTAATGCACTAGTACCTCATGTTATTTTGACATCAATGATAACCTATGACATCAATGACCATGCTCAACAAAATCCCCCTTTGTCATTGATGCCAAACCACTCTCAGAATGTCTTCTCTCCTGATTTGAAATTCTCTTTCATTCTGATCTTTCTCTCCTTTTGACATTAATGACAAAGGTTCGCACACACACTCATAGGGTTATCCACACATAGTCCTCTAATCCTTAGACTCGACCACTCATAGAGCTAGAAATCTCCCCCTTTGTCCATACACACTTCAAATTACTTGTTTTCATTAGGACTCTCAAACCATACTAAACAAAATATGCTCCTTGATTCTGAAGCATCTAACACATGCTCCCCCTCACTTTATGCACACCTTAGTCCACTTGTTTTGGACAAATCTGTCATTTAATTTCAAAACTAATTGTTTTACTTAGAATCATATCAATTGAAGTGAACATACCTCTAATTGAATTGTTCTTTAAATCTTTGCTCACAAGAGTCATGCCGATATCTCACATTATATTGAAGATAGTTAAGTTAGCTTCCCCTATCTCCATGCTTCACCGAAACCATACCAAATTATTACAAACAAATACATGCACATCTCTCACAAAAATACATACCCTAATTAAAGATGTCTTCATCCACACATGATCTACCACTGATGATCAACACACTTCATGAAAAATCAATCATCAGACACTAATCTTATTAGGACCAAATAGCCTCTTTCAATGATCATTAACCCTCCCCACATGAAACTAGAAACCACTACTAACCTCGTTTACACTTTTAAATACATAATACCATCTATACAACTCTCTTACTCAGATCAATCAACCACTGTCAAAATCAGACATAAATTACAATAACTTGAACATCATGAAGACACTCAATACAACTTGTCTCACTTGAATCCATGCTCATGAGAACTCTCAATCCACCAAACCTGATCAAGTTATCTCATTATTCCACTTAGGGTGTTATAACAAGGTCTAGGTGAAGACCTAAGATGAAAGACATACTTCTTTAGGATCACCCTAGATTACATTTGAATGTATCCATACATTCCTTCTACCACACGATGATAAACATGCTATTCTTTAAATTTACCTTCATGACTGAGCATAATCAAACCATGACCAACCAACAAATTAACTTTCTCTCAAGATAGAACCTCTAAGAATATTCACCTTTTTCCATAGACTTATGAGTGTCTTCATGAAGCATAACAAAGACACCTTATTCCCTAAGATTCTAGAACAAGGTTAACTCAGGAGATGCCCACATCTCCACTCTTTCTTCTTTAACCATCTTGCACTTAGTAGACTGATTACTTTATTTTAGATTCCTTTTAGGATTGTCTATCTTCTTTGGCTTATTATCTTCAATGTCCATATTGCTAACAGGTATGTTGCTCACCTTCTTATCTCTTGCAACCATCTTACCTTCCAAATCATTATCACTAGAAGCTCACAAAAGGTGTTCTTGACATGGATCTTGCTCAATTGCAACAAGTAGTTCACTTTGATCTATAGGCAACTTAGGACTAGTGCTCATTGTCTTTTCAACAACTCTTAATTATAAGTGTTCCTCACACACCTTCCTATTTTATTCTTCCTCTACCATAAGAAGTAGTGTATCTTGACCCTTGGACTCAATCTGATCTACCCTTACTGACTTTAGTTTCCATTTCACTGTTTAACCCTTATCATCTCTTGAGAAACTTTTTACTCCATTTGGATAGAATGTAGCAATATGACCAATTTTATGACAACAATAGCAAATAATATCACTCATGCCTCTTTCTTGATGATGACTGTGATCTTCCTTTGATTCTCCTTATATTGTTCCATGAATGCTCATCCCTTGCGACCTTTCTACAATCCTTTTTTCTATGACCAAACTATTTACATGAATAATAGTAACCATTGAAATAATTAGCATACCTTATGGCATTAGGGATCCTGATTGGTTTTTTAATATTTCTCTTCATGTTGGCAAACTCATTGACTTGATCTGACTTTTCTTACTCTTTATCAAACTTGATCATCTTGTCTATGAGCTACTCATGCATAAATTCAAAGAACCTAACTCGGTCTTCAACTAATCAAACTCAAATTCCTTTGATTTCAAACTTGTAGTTGTAACCTCTAATTGATTCATGATATCTTTGAAGGTCTTCTCATCCCTTGTAGCTTCTTTGGTCATATCATTCTTTAAAGTGTAAATTTGCTTCTCAAGAGATTTAATAACAGATTTCAAATCTTGATTTTATTTCATTAGTTACTTAGCCATCTTGTGCTTCAAGGATTACCTTGAAGCTGTTAAACCTGCTCCAAAGGACCTACTATGATACCAATGCTTGGAATCACAATGATTGAGATGAAGGGGGTGAATCAGTTCCCTTAAATAATTTCCTTTAACTTGATTATTGCAATTACACATCCATCAAATGCACATGTACATTAACCATCCAAGTAATATCAATAATCTAGCAGCATTATAATGAGAGCATACACATGAAACATAAGAACACACCATAACACATCATATATGTGGAAAAACCTCATGGAGAATAAAACCCATTGAAGCACAACTTGGACAACTTATCTTATAAGACCATGAATCAAATTTAGTTGAGCATCAAATCAACAAGGAGAACCAACCCCTAAATTTATCAAGCACTAACTTGACTTTAACAAGCACCAACTTACTAAGAGTCTATAACCCCTTGTTGATAAAGCACCCACTCAATAGACACTTTGAAATTTTCCACCTTGCTATTTTTTCCCTCTCACAACTAATGACGGTCTTCTTTTTCTCCATCACACTCAAATCTAACTCTCACACAAGAAAAAACTATCCTTTACTTTCTTTACTCAATTATCCTTTCTATGGCTTGAAACTATCATGAAAGCACTCATTAAACCTCGTAGATGTCTATGATTGATTCATATCATTTATTTGATATGTTTCCCCACCTGTGTAATCTCACACAATCCTCTTCTTATTTGCTTCACATCTACACACACTCAACTAGGTAATTAGGCCTTATTCTTATACCAATCACTAGTTCAATATTTTATCCGTTTCATTAAGCATCATAGACATTCATCAAATGAATATGTGGTATGAATTGATATCCATTCTTACCTATCTGATCTTCCCCTTAGAATAGTCAGATATTCAATGCATTCGCTCATCACTACTCTATCCCAAATAGGCCTAACTAGCATTGTATTAATACAAGTCACTTGCTCACATACTCTCTTGGTTGGACATAATACCTTCAAAACTTAGATCAATCCTAAAAGATCAATAAGGACACATTACACACAAGACTTAATCAAATTTAGATCACCTTTAGGTTGACCAAACACATTTAGACCAATACATTCCATAAGTCTTTCATTTTATCAAACTAACATCTTTGTCATTAATACATTAGTACCTCATGTTCTTTTGACATCAATGACCATGCTCAACACCACACTACTTTTACAATAATTTGCGAACATAGGATTGCAATAGGGGGAGATTAGTATGATGTTAGTGAATGAAATCAAATCCAAATAAAGAACACACTAAGCTAGCATCCTAAGCCCATTTCAAGGGGCAAGCATATTAACAAAACCAAATGAGAAAGGCAATTATAATGCAAAGACAAAGAAATACTTTACCTTCTTTAGATGCTCCAAATATCTTGTTGAAGTGGCTTGTTTGGCTTGTGCTCAATGAGTCTTCATCAAATGAGGCTTGGCTATCTCCTCTTTTCCTTGGAACCTTTTTGATGTTTTTGGCTTTGGCTTGGATCAACAATTTAGCATTATAACTCTAATTACAATAGATTTTATAATTATTTGTGCATTATAACTTTGAAATATCTAAGCTTAAAAATGATGTTCATAGCTCTTCTATTTGTAGATTTTCGAAATGGTTCAGGATCAACTATGACCGTCCATCTCAAGATTAAGATGTGTGGCCATGAATTAATCTAATTATGTAAATAAAATTTATAAATGCTCTCATCATGATTTGGGAAGAAGGGACATTTATGAATTTTATTTGCATAATTGAATTAATTCATAGCCATACATCTCAATCTTGAGATGGATGGTCATGGTTGATCTTGAACCATTTTGAAAATCTATAAATAGAAGAGCCATGAACATAATTTTCAAACTTGGATAGTGCAAAGTTATAATGCACAAATAATTTCAAAAGCCATTGTAATTATTGTTATAATGCCAAATTGTTGAGCCAATCCAAAGCCAAAGACATCACAAAGGTGCTAAGGAGAAGATAAGATAGCCAAGCTTCCTTTGATGAAGACTCATTGAACACAAGCTGAGCAAGCCACTTCAACAAGCTATTTGGAGCATCCAAAGAAGGTGAAGGATTTATTTGTCTTTGCATTCTAGTTATGTTTCTCATTTGGTTTTGTTAATATGCTTTCCCCTTGAGATAGGCTTAGGGTGTTAGCTTAGTGTGTTCTTTATTTGGATTTGATTTCATTCACTAACACCATACTAATCTCCTCTTATTACAAACCTATGTTCACATAATAGCATGCCCGATTGGACCTAATGCATCCTACATACCAAAAATATCAATGTACAACTCTTAAATTAATAATTAAATGCTTGAAACTTGTTAAATTTGGTTTTTTAAATTTATTTTGCCATTTTTCTTTATCACGGGTTTACACAGTAACCACCAACAGTCAGTGAAACCGTTGATGGTTATTTTCAACTATTGACGGTAAGGTATAACCATCGGCGGTAAGGTATAACCATTGACGGTCAGTGATAATTGTCGATGGTCATTGTATTTTTTTTAACAGACTTGAAAGCAAATAGGCTATTTTCTGGAGCTTGGTTTGGGGTTATTCAGACTTCATTTTTGATGATTTTTTTTAAAACCACGTGCTTTTTTAAAAATTTTCAAAATATGCTATCAATTTACCTTTAAGTTAAATAGTTTAAAAAAAAATCAAGTTGATAACCAAGTTTAATCTAACACATTTATTTTTTAAAGTTTTACCTTCGGGTCGACAGGTTTTTATAAAGTTATTTGCTCAATCTCATAAGTGTTTCAAAGCAAACAGTCCTAATCTTGTTTTTATGGGTTGAAAGGCTGGTTTAGAAGTTATTTTGGGTGTTTTAACTAATCATACACTTCACTTTGGAGTTTTAAAAATAACTTGATTAAAATCATGCACACTTCAAATTTGATCTCTAAAATGAATCTTTAGCATGCTAAATCTTGAACACTTCAAACTTTGGGTTTAAAATGAACTTAGGTGCTTATTATTTTATTTAGTCTTTTTGATGTAATATTTACATATTTTTACAACTTAAAGCCAAGGGGATAAAGAACACCAACACACTTTTCAATTAAGTGATTTAAAATTGAACACATTTTGAAAGTTTGTATTCAATATATCATTGTTTAATTAGTTTTGTTTGGCAAAAAGAAATATCGTATGTGTATGCTCTCCCATCTATCTCTTTTAAAAAAATTTTGAGATCAAAAGTGCCATATTTATTGCAAAGTGTCTTATTCAAAGGTGTGAAAGAGATGTTGTGAAGGCTCTCTTCAAAGACCCCTATGTCTTGAATAACATATAAACAATTTTTAAAGCTCTTTCACTTGTCATTTATTTTCATTGCATCTTGGATTGTGAGGGGGAATTCATTACCTCTCATGATTTATTTAGTGAAACTTTGACTTGAGGTTTCATCTTCCGACATTTTCTTCAATCCCTCTCCATGGGGGGGTATATAAATTTAGATCTCCTCATCAAAATGATGGTTTGAGAGGTTAAACCATTTCCGTTGGTGGAGGCTAAGCCTAAGACATTTGAGCATGTTGGACATCACACTATACTAAGCAAGCAATAGATGTAGTGGTTATAAAAAGGGCAATAAATTTTTATAACAAGCCATATGATGTAGACCTAAATGATATTTGCTTATTTTGTATGTGTTTCTCTAAATTTTCACTAATTGATTTGAATGAGGAAGAAACTAAAGTTAAGAGGTTGTGGGTTAGATGTTACCCGAATTTAGTGCACACCGTATCTAAGCTTTGTGGGAGATCCTCTTTGGCTGTGGAGGAAACACCTGCAGTAAGAAAGAAAATTAAACAAGAAAATGTTAGAAGAGGATATGGTGGACTGCAAAGCTACGCGCTCAGTCCCGAAAGTGTGAAGCTCCGTAAGGGATGACAGTCCACTATTTAAAGATAAAAGTGTTGTATAAAAAGAAATGATAAAAGAGTAAAGAAATAGAAAGGTAGATGGTGTGTACATGTTCCCTGATTGCAGTCTATGTGTCTCTAAATGTTATAGAAAGCTGGCCAAAGGTTTTGTCTAGTTTATGGGCTGTTTGGATAGGTTTTCTGGTCTATTAGTTCAGAACACAGTCACCGATGTCGGTTAGTCTGCTGAGGTCGGTGGGGAAAATAGTGCCGACGTTGGTTGGGTTGCCGATGTCAGTCGGAGTAGTAGGCCTTAGATGGGGTTTAGAATATTTTTGTGATGGACAGAAGAGTTTCTGAGAATTTAGAGGTTGGTGCAGGGTTGTGGGAAGGTTAATGAGGTCTGAGGAAGGGTAAGGTCGAGGACAGGTGTGAAAAAAGGGTAAGAATAAGGGGAAGGCCTTTCAGCCCCTCCACGAAAGAAGTCGGGTCTCTTGACAGTATTTAGAAATATCAAATGAAAACTAATTAACAATGTATTCTAAAACACTGAAATGAGAACCAAAATACTTAGCTCTATTAGGTGAAGAACCTGAGGTGTCAGAATACTTATTTTCATTGTGGCTGATGTTGAGGTCCTCTTATAATGTTTCAATCCAGTCTCTGGAATGACTTGTGCAGAGCTTCGGTAGCCAGGAGAGCGATAGTCTAGTTCTGGTGCTTTTAGTCTCAGAGTGTGCGCTTCAATGTACGAGAAGGCGGGGGCAACTCAATGTTTAGAGCTTGGATTATGTAATCGATGTCGGCAATCCCGTCGGTGTCGGCTGCGGATTGACTGACATTAGTCGAGGGTTGACCGATGTCGATGGAGAGAGAATAGGTAAAAGGGCTATTTTTAGTCTTTTACCCATTTCTCCATCCACCAAGTGCTTTTTTCGTTGGAGAACGGTCAAAATAAGGGCTTATGAGGCATGAGAGTTGGTTAGGGAGTTAAGATAGGGTGAGAATAAGTCATGGGTAGTTGGGGTTTAGATGACCTAGTCTCAGAGTGACTCATAGGCTAAGAAACGGTCTTAGGGTGAGGTGTCTAGGTGAGGTGTCCAAGGTGAGGTAATTAATTTAAAAATAAGTAGTTTTTAAATTAATAAGGTGTGCAATTGTGGGTTAGAAGTGTTAACATTTAGAAAGGGACCAAGGAGGGGTTGATACGATATTGGTGTCTACATTTACTCCTTTTTTTCTTGTGGTTTGTTCTAAAGAACTGCAAGACAAAAAATAGATGTAGGTTGCCCCAGGTATGGGATGAGGTATTCCCCCTCAAAGCGAAAATCGAGAGAAGGTAATCTGAAATCGGGGGCTGATTTGATAGGCAGTGGATGGGTAGAGTGAGGTTGGAGTGTAAACATTGCAATAGTTGAGATTGCGCGTATACCACTTCACTTGATAGGCAGGTCAAATTGTCGCAGGCAAGGTCGAGGAGGACTAAAATCAAAGTAACTGGTCTTCAGCTTATTAGTGGTAGCTGATTGGGTTAAAATGATCAAAGCTGTAGCTCTAATGGTTGAGGAAGACTAAAATTGAAATAACTAGTCCCCAACTTATTAGTGGTAGCTGATTGGGTTAGATCGATCAAAGCTGTAGCTCTAATGGTCATCGTGTTCTAAGTATTTGGGCTAAGAAGTGCTCCTGGAAAACACAAAAATGTCACAGATATTGGGGATCATCTTGTTCACGATCTAACAATAGGTGTGAGGTGCGCGTACAATTTGCTAACTATTCGTGAGGTAGCATATGCAATCAAAACAACTAAGACAAAGTTCTCTCAAAAGTGGTCGTGGTCTGAGGAGATAGTCACGATATTCAAGGTCGTTTGTCAAGTCGGGCTGAGATATAAGTAATCTCGAGTGTTATTTGTTGTGGTTAGGGAGATGTATGTGATCTCCAATGTGTCCCATGAGAAGTCTAAGGTGACTTCTACAGTGTCAGGGCTGGTTTTTTGGTCATGATTTTGGGCAGTTTTAGAGAAGACCTATGTTTTTAGGTCGGATAGTTGGTCCATTAGGTAGACGAATAAACAAATGGCCAAGCTAACCTTAGAAGACCCCATGTCAACTGAGTGTTGTCTACATAGCCCCTGGTTTAAGGGCCTTATGCCTATGTAGTTCTCCCAAGAAGAGAAAGTGGAGGGTAGTTTATGGATTGGATTTGACTAGGTTAGATGGTTAAAAAGATTAAGATAGTTGGTGCATTAGGTAGACGAACGAACGAATGGCCGAGCTAACCTTAGAAGACCCCATGTCAACTGAGTGCTGCCTACATAGCCCCTGTTTTAAGGGCCTCAAGCCAATGTAGTTCTCCCAGAAAGGAAGAAGAGTCAAAGAGGTTGTTAGTTATTTTGGTACATGCTTGAAATGATGAGTGTATGATGATGTTATAGCCTTTTCCATATTGTGTGATGGTGTATGTTATAACATAGGTTATATGGTTTTTCACCTTTAGCAATTTTCCATATTGGTGATGGTGTATGCTAAAAATGAAATGAGTTTATTTATGCTTCAGCAGGTTTCCATATTGGTGATGGTATATGCTTGACATAAATTGTGTTCGGTTGATAGTTTCCATGTGTATTATTTTCCATAAAAACTAATGTGAATGGGCTATGATAATTTATATAACACAAATTTGTGTTTGCATTAAATAAATCATGATGGTATGTTAGTGGTGAGAAAATGTTTTGGTTGTATTTTATCAGAAACATGTGATGTTATTTATGATAAAATTGAGTTGAATGAAAAATTATGAGATGACAATATGTGAGCATATAATTTTAAGACACTGCGTCTTAAAAGATAAACTGACATGTGACGAAGGTGTGTAAGAAGTGAAAGGCGCATTGCTCTTTCGTTGACAAGGACCATAATGATAGCACATATATGGTTTTTACAAACAAAAGCCCCATTCATGCATTACATCTTTGACCATTGGTTTTTGTTAGAGAAGTACCCTAATCACTTGACGTTAAGTGAGCTCAAAATCCCTTAGGTATTTTGGGGTAACAGGGGTGATTATGTGATATGTGAGGATAGTGTAACCCTTTTTAGTAGAGATAACTTTGCCCCTTTTATAGGTGACCCTAAGAATGACTATAGGCAAGTCCATGACTTAATAGTTTGTCAGTCAGTTTTTTTTTTAGTAGACTGATCAATGGGAGAAGTCTACTTGGAGATGTTGTTTTGTTTTGTGGTCATGTGAAGCTGATCGATGCAGGAAGCTTCTCAGAGGGTACTATTTTTGTAGCAAAATTTGGGCATAGCCATCCTTCAAGGGAGTGGTCTATATTTTGCTTTGAATGTTTTGATTTCTTTCAATAGCTGTCTTTCAAGGGAGCAGTGTATTACTTACAACAGTAATGCAGCTGTCCTTCGAGGGAGCAGTCTACATTATAGTTTATGACCTTTTAATATTTTGTTAAGCATCTTAGTTTTATGTTTTTTTTTGTTGACTGAACTTTTAGTCATAGACTAGACTAGAGAGGTTTAGGGGTTTCCCTTTTATTAGGACAAAACATTAATACTTAAAAAAGGGTTAACTAATTTTTGGTAAGGAAAAGGGGTTGAAAGAAATAGGAATGAGGATGACGGGGGTTGCTCAAGGGATGAGCTCAAGTTAATCATCAAGTGAATGATTACTTGGTTAACAGTAGAATGGTCGCAGATGCAAGGCATTAAGGGGCTCAAGTTTTAGTTGGCTTTCGAGAGAAGATAGACGATAGGTGTCTGATCCATACTTGTGCATTATTATGTAAGGTCCAAGCCAATTAGGAGCAAACTTGCCTCGTTTGCTTCTTTCCATATTGGTCGCGTGTTGGTTTTCTTTAAGGACGAGATCTCCAATTTTGAAATCTTGCTCTTTCAAATTTTTGTTGTAGGCACGTTTGATGCGATCTTGGTAGATATGAAGATGATTAAGAGCGGTAAAATGACGTTCGTCAAGTAACTCGAGTTGTGTTAATCAATTTTGACGAAAGTCATCGTTAGAGAGTATGTCGTGCAAAGAGATGCGAAGAGATGGTATTTTTACTTCAAGAGGCAAGACAACCTCAGTTCCATACACTAAGGAGAAAGGTGTAGCACTTGTAGGAGTTCAGATGCTAGTGCAGTAGGCCCACAAAGTGAAGGGAATGTGAGTGTACCAATCCCTTTCAGTGTTGTTGACCACCTTCATTAAGATTTTAGTTAAGATTTTTCTAGAAGCTTCTGCCTGTCCATTTGCTTATAGATAGTAAGATGAGAAGCTGAGTTTGATGCCAAAAGCGTCACAAAGCTTCTGGACAGTTTTGTTTTTGAAAGATTTGCCGTTATCGGTGATTATCTTGTGAGGTACACCGAAGCGACAGATGATGTGGTGGTTGATGAAGTCAATGATTTTGTTGGCTTTAGTGGAGACGAGGGGAATAACTTCCACCCATTTAGTGAAATATTCAGTCACTGTGACAATAGACTGATGTCAGAGAGACAAATGAGGGTTAATCTCACCAATTAGATTTAAGCCCCATTTTGCAAAGGGCCAAAAATCCTTAGCAACTTGTAAAGCATGGCTAGGGATGTGAAGTAGGTTAGCATGTTGCTGGCATTTGATACAACGTTGAACATAGTCACTGCAGTCTTGGTTAAGAGTGGGCCAATAAAAGCCCAGGCGGAGGATGTGCTTTGCAACCGAGTTACCACTGAAATGTCATCCACAAATCCCATCATAGACTTGTTTGATGGCATGGGCTGTCTCAGTGGTGGTTAGGCATCGGAGGAGGCCGTCAAAACCTCGTTTGTAGAGAAGACCCCCTAGCATGGTGTATCGAGCAGTACTCTTGATAAAATCCCATCGTCCATTGCTAGAGAGGTTAAGATGAATGATAGAATAAGTCAAGTAGTCAACAAGTTGTTTATACCAAACATCATGTGGACTAGAGTCGATATTGCCAATCAAAGTTGATGTCAGTTGAGATATATGAGGGCAACAACAAACTTTGTACCATGACATAGATTCTTGGGGAAGCAGATGAAGATGGGATGTGTGAGGCGAGAGAGGCCATTGTGTCGGCAAACTTATCTGTAGAGCGAGGAACAATTTGCAAGAGATAACGGTTGAAAGACCCTAACAATGTGTTAACATGATTTTTATATCATTGCAAAACTTTGTTTTTACAAAGATATTAATCATTAATCTGATTAACGACTAGTTGCAAGTCACCAAAGATATTGATTGTCTTAATGCCCAAAAAAAGGGTAGTTGAAGCCCCAAAATTAAGGCTTCATACTCAGCCATGTTATTGGTGCAGTCGAAGTCGAGTTTGAAAGATAGGGGCATGGGCTCGCCTTCGTGAGGGAAGAGGATGACCCCTGCACCCCCATCGAGTTGACATTTAGATCCATCAAAGAACATTATCATTTGATAAGGGATATCATTGGTGGATAGCGTGGCGATAGACTCATCAAGAAATTCACAGTTAGATGGTTGGTTATCAGGTAAAGGGGCATCTTCTAGTTGGTCAGCGATCGTTTGCCCTTTTATAAACTTTTGTTGAATGAATTCCAAATCGAACTCAGTGAGAAGCATGAGCCATCGAGCCATACATTGGTTTTGGTATGGCTTGGAATACATGTATTTGAGAGGGTTGGTGTGGGTGATGATGTAAGTCTTGTGGTTGAGGAGATAGTGGCGGAGTTTGGAGGCGGCAAAGACTAATGCCAAGCAAAGTTTTTCGATATGAGTATACCGAGTTTCATAGTCAATGAGCATTCAACTTATATAATAAATTGCTTGCTCACGATGTTGTTTGTCTCGATGCGCGATCATGGCACCTAAGGAATGATCTGTTGCTGAAATGTAAAGGTAGAAGGGTTGGCCGTCTTTTGGTGGAATAAGGACTGGTGGAGAGACAAGATAACGTTTAAGAGCCTCAAAAGCCTCTTGGCAATCCGCATTCCAATTAAAGGAGACGTCCTTCTTAAGGAGGTGATGGAAGGGTTGACATCAGTTAGATAGCTGCGAGATGAAGCGTCGAATAGATTGAAGCTTCCCTTGTAGGCTATGAAGTTGTTTTAGGTTAGTTGGTGGGGGCATCTCGAGTATGGCTCGAATCTTAGCTAGATCTACCTCAATGCCATGGAGAGAAATGATGAAACCCAAAAGCTTCCTTGAGAGAACCCCAAAGATGCATTTCTTAGGGTTGAGTCGAACGTTATATTGTAGTAAGTGAGTGAATATTGTTTTGAGAATGGTTAGGTGGTCACGACGAAGTTTGGATTTCCCCAGCAGGTCATCCACATAGTCCTCCATGATTTTGTGGAGGAGATCGTGAAAGATATAAGTCATGGCGCGTTGGTATGTAGCGTCTACATTTTTGAGGTCAAAAGGCATGACTCTTAGCAGAATGTCCCCTATGGGGTGATGGTTTTATGTTGATCTTTTAGGGAAATCAAGATTTGGTTATATCCTGAAAACCCATCCATGAGGGATAGCATCTCATGACCAGTCGTAAGATCAACAAGTTGGTCAATGTTTGGCAAAGGAAAATCATCCTTTGGGCAAGCTAGGTTGAGGTCATGATAGTCATTACAAATTCGAATTCCTCATGTTGCTTTTGTGACAGGGACAATGTTTGACACCCATTGTGGATAATTAATGGGTTGGATAAATGAGACGGAGAGAAGACATTGAATCTCTTCTTTGACAAGGAGTGCGATGCGAGGATACATCTTGCGAAGCTTTTGCCTGACAGGCTTAGCTTCACGGTTCGTGACGATGTTGTGGATGACAATGTTGGGGTCAATACCGGGTATATCGCTATAGGACCAAGCAAAGGCTTTGCTATGATCTGTAAAGAATGTGGTATAGTCGAGTTGTTCATGGGTATCTAAAGATTGACCAATCTTTAAAATGTGAGGAACATCGGAAGATAGGAGATGAATGTCAACAGTTGATTCGTTTAACATAACTTGTGTTTCTGAAGGAAGTGATCGTTGTATGGAGTTGTGTGCATCCATGTAGGTGAGTATGGCGTCATCATCCAAGCATTAGACAGTGTTGATGCTAAAAGATTCATCGTCTATCATGTTTGGATAAATGAGAGGAAGAGACATTGATGCCCCACCTAGTTGATAGGTCAGGGGTTCTAAGTGAATGGCGTTTATGAAAAAAAAAACTAGGAGGGATGGAGACCACCGACTCTGTAGGTGAGGGTGGGGGACTAGGTGAGGTTGGAGGAGAATCCTCTATGATAGTTTTATGGCAAAGGATCTTAGAGGGTTTTGTAGGATCTTCGAAACCCATGCCATGTTGTTTCTTGGCATTTTTGATTGCCTCATCATTTGGAGGTTCAATGGGCTTGTGGGGACCTTGTTCATAACGTCCAAAGCCAAAACCCTTCCACGCACACCTATGAAGATAGATGTGAGCAAAGCTAGGGTTGTCGAGGAAAGAGAAATCACAAATGAATAGTCAGGGTGATGAGAGAGGATTTCCATCAGTAGGAGCCTGATCTAGCCCTCTATAGGTGAGATTAGTTTGGAGATCGGGAGGACCATATGGGATGAACATTCCGATGCAATGGTCGTAGTTAGGGTGGTGATGAAGTTTTCCATATTTCTGCAGAGTTTGGAACATGTCAAAGGCAAGCAAATGATACTCCCCAAGTGAAAGGCGTTGGAAGGTATCTTCCATAGAATCTTTCGTGGTCACTTGAGGAGTAGGCGTAGGTGTGACTGGTGTCTGTGAGCTTGTCGAGGCTTCCACAGGTGGAGGTGGTGTTTGGGTGGATGTTTTCAAAGGGATGAGAACATCATTAGGTCATTAGGTCATGTTGCATGTTTTAAAAGGTGAAGGGTCAGTAGGAATGACATGAACCTACCCCTCGTGTTCAAACTTGACACAATAATGCAACGTAGAAGGGACAAAGGTCATGGCACGTATCCAAGGTCATCCCAACAACATGTTATATTAGATCTCCCCCTTGATGATACAGAAAAGTTTTGGAATTATACGTGGGCCAACACGAACATGCAAGACCACAATGCCAATGGTAGTGGCAGTGGCATCGTTGAAAAAATGAAAAATTGCGTCAGTTTTTGACATGCAGTTCTTTGGAAGGGCTAGTTGATCATATGCGTGGGTAGAAATGATGTTGATGCTAACACCTCCATCAATCATAACCTGCTTAATGCGAGTTTGATCAACATAAGCTGTGATAAAGAGGGCGAGATCCTGATCTTCCAGGTTGTAAGTAGGAATCTTAGAATCACTGAAAGTGATGGAGGCAACGGTGGGTAACGATTTGACCAAAGCAACTAGTGGTTGGGTGTCTTCAGGTTGGACCTCCACTGCCTGTAAAGCTTTGATCAAGGCTTGGCGATGTTGCGGAGAGCTTTGTATTAGGTCATACAAAGACATCTTCACAGGGGTTTAGTGAAGTTGTTTCACCATGGAGTCGGGAATTGCCTCTGAAGATGTTGGTTGAGATGTGCCCAAGATAGAAATCTTGGGTTTTGGTGGTGGAGAGGGCTTGGCGAATGGATATGTCAAAGAGGTAAAAACCTGCTCTTTTCTTTTATCCTTAAGGGTTTGGGACCTAGTGGCCACATTAATAGTGTTGATTTCAAATAAAGGGGGAGAAGGTGGTCGAGGGACCATAATCTCGCGTTGGGATCTCGATTCAAGTGAGGAGGTTTGGGAGGCATGGAATGGTGTTGGTAGTTTGTCAAAAAGGTGGTCAAGAGAATCCTCAATGAGAAGGGTGTCCTTTTCCAAGTGTTGGCAAATGACAACCTTAAGAGCGTAGCAACTCTTAGTATCATGCCCAGGTGTGCGATGATATAAGCAGATTTGAGTGTCGTCGAACCAAGATGGTTTTGATTCGAGAGGTTGGTATGGCTTAATGGGCAGGAGAATGATGCTAGAAAGCTACAACAATCGGTGTAGCAGCGAAGCATAGGAACCCACTAATGGGTTTGTGCTCGTTGTTGCAGTAGGGTTTGACAACTTCTATTTAGGGGTTGTAGGGGGAGTTTATCATACCACTTTTTTGGTTGGTGGTGTGGCCACACATGTAGAGGGCACTTTCTTGATGAGAGGTGTTGAATTTCTTTGAGGAAATATGTTTTTGACGGGTAGAAGGAGTAATGGAGGCAGTTTGTTTTTGTGAGGTGTTGGAATAGGGAGCCCTCCTATTAAAGTGGAAGGATGTGGACCCAGAATAGAGAGCAATGGTGAAGGTGGGGGAGGAGTAGACCAACGTGGTTTAGCATCCACCTTAAGTATGGTGCAAGGACCACTATTGTGCGAGGCGAGGTTCAAATCTAACTTCACTTGTGGGTGAGTTAGGTTTGATACAGGGTGAACACCAAGAGATTTAATCTGTTTCAGCATTGTAGACGCTTGTGAAGGTTTGGATTCAGATGTGGAAGGCTGAGCTTCTGATGATTTAGAAGTGAAAACTCGATCCTCGTCAGAGACTTTGGGGTAAATCGTTGCAGAAGGGTTGGAAGTATAAGGTGAAGTGGGATGTGTAGGCTAAGGAGCCCTAAGTCGCTCCCATAACGCCTCATACTCTAGGTTCCTAGAATGGAGGAATCCTAAATTTTCTACCAATCGAGAGAAGGGTTTAGATGACGTCACATGAGACCTTACAGTCGACCCTTCAGAGGATTTGGGTGATTGCGAGGGCGAAAACATGTTGGACACAATGATCATGGGCCAAAGGCGAGAGAGAACCATCACCGGATCTTCCTCGATCGAGGTGGGTGAGGCAGCGAGTTCTTCTCTCGGGGAAGAAAGGATTGGAGAATTTGGCTCTTCAAGCGGATAGAGCGCAGGGATGATCATGCCTTCCATGTGTGGTCTAGGAGCATGGAAAGTATGATCTTCCATTGGTAATAATAAGGATGAGGGTGGGGCCACCGACGTTGGTACCATCAAAGCATCCTCCAATATGGGAGAGGTCAAAGTAGACTCTCCTATGTGTGAAAGGGGAGTGGATGGAGGACTATCCTCCATCGATGGAGGAAAAATAGGAGAGGAAGGCTCCTCTAAAGGGTGAAGTAGAGGGATGATGGCCCCTTCTACATGAGGGCGTGGGGTATGAATGGTAAATTCTTCCAATGGTAGAAGAAGAGGGAAGGTGGGGGCAAGAGGAACAGGCAATACGAGATCTTCACAAGGTAGAAGAATGGGTAGAGGAGGTGCTTGGTGTCGTGTGGGTGATACAGGTGAAACGGGTTCATCCACGCGAGGAAGAGAGCGAGGCAAAGGGAGCTCTTCATTGCGTAGGGGTGGTATGGGTAAAATAGGCTCTTCTACCCGTGGTGGAGAAATGGGTTAACCAACTTCTTTAGATTGTGGGAGAGGTTGGATATGCATCAAAGGAAAGACCGTGTTGACCGTGTGTATGTTGCGTTCTTGAGGGTCATCGGCCATGTTCTAACTTGGGGGATGGTTAGGAAATGGTTGCCTAAAGACATCCATGTTTTGGTTGGTCAACGTATTAGGGTTATCCAAAACAAGGTCCCCTTTGTCTAACGTGTCTTGAATAATGTTTTTTAGGGTTTTGCAGTTATTTGTGTCATGACCCTTGACATGATGATAGTTACAAAAGTCATTTTCCCTATACCATGTAGGGATGGCTCATGAGGGATCAAATTAGACAGGTGGTCGGATTTGAGGGAGGGTGAGGACTCCCTGATTCACTAATTTATTCAATACAGAAGCATATGATTCTCTTATTGGAGTGTATCGTCACTGTTCATACCGTTGTTGGAATTATCTAGTGATGTTTTGCGATGTGGAGGGCTCAAATTGGTTGGTTGTGGTAGAACATGGTGACCTAAGGACCACATCATTCACCAATCCCTTGGATTTGGGGTGAGAAGAAGAAGGTTTGGAAGAAGAAGGGTCATTGGCTTTTGCATTGGTATTTTTGCTATGCAATTTGACCTTGTCTTCCTCAATTGCACGGAGTTCAAGCTTTCAGGCCATGGTGAAAGCTTCATCGAATGTGCAGAAAGTTTGAACCTGCAGAGTGGATGAGATGTGCTTGGCACATGCTCTTGAAAAGATCTCAATGAGCTCAGGTTGAGGTAGTGAGAAGGAGAGTTGGTTGATCAAACCTCTCCAAAGGGTGACGAAGTCTGCTATTGACTCATCCTCAAATTGTCTAATGGAATAAAGGTCTGTGATGGAGACTTTTTTGGTAATATTAATTGAGAAATGATCGAAGAATAGCTGAGCGAGTTAAATGAAGGTGAAGAGAGAATGACTGGTAATAGAGCTATACCAGTCAAGGGCAGCGCCAAAAAGTGACATAGAAAATGTGCGAAGTAATAACACATCATCGTGTGCTATGAGGTAGCAAGCGTGTCTAAACACTCACAGATGTTGTGGGTCCTCTTTACTCTGAAAGTGAGTAAACTTTGGGAGTTTCCATTGTCTAGGGTATGGTCGAATAGGAACTAACTAGTGGATAGGTTCGTTGCAAATTTGTTTGTATGAAAGAACACTCCTTAAACTTGAAACAAATGTCTTAAGGTTGGACATCTTATCCATCAGCATCTTAATTAGATCAACAGATGGATTGGCATGAGGGGCACCCCCTAAGTTATAGGGTACCTGGAAGGCATTGGACGTACTTGGTTGCATTTGTGTAGGTGCAACATACTGATAGTTCATCATAGAGACCGATGTCGAGGCTAAGGGAGCTTGTGCCGTGAAGTTGGAGGGCACAACTTGACTAGATGCCGCCAAGAGTGGTTGAATGGCGGCGACACTAGTTAAAGGATATGTAGTCACTCTCGTGTTTATAGACACAAGAGTGGATGGGATAGAGATAATCAAGTTTTGGAAAGGTGTCAAACTTGGTTGAATTATTTACGGTTGAGGGGGTACAAAAACCCCGATGGAGGTAGGGCAAGAAAGGATAGAAGGGGAGGCTAAATTTTGAACATTGTCCATGGTTGGGTTATTGGTCGGGGCAGTGCCCTGAGTGACCATAGGTTGGGTAGCAGATGCTGTTGATATCATTGCCGATTCAACTAAAGAAGTTGGCATCCCATAAATAGGGTTACTCGAAGGATCTCGCATTTGGCTTCTAGCAAAATAATGTTGGAGAGCCTTGACATTGTGGTCAAGGAATCTCTCAAAATCTTGATCCCCTTCGGAAACAATAGGAGGTTGATTGGGTGTAGGTTGGATAGGAGTATGCTTAGTATCTAAAGTATACTGCATTAGATGAATTGGCACGAAGGGTGAAGGTGGGAGTAGCTATTGACTCGCCTGGTCAACAAGAGATTTGGCTTGACTGCGTGTCAGGACCATCCAAGGCGAAAGGGGTTCAGGTTCCAAAGACTATGTGTTTTAGTTTCAAAAAACCAAAATTTCTGTTAAATAGCAAGAAATTTGGGTTTTAAGCTTGCTGTTTGGATTTTTTTTTTAAATTTATTTATTGATAGTGACTGATGTCAGTGATGGTTTGGTTGCCGACGTCGGTGGAAAAAATGATGTCGATTTCTGTGTAATTCCAAAAACACAGAAAATTGATAGCTTTTGGAAAAAAAAGATATTTTGAGTTATTTTGGACTTCAGAATGGTACGACCTTACCAGCTCAAACACTCAGATAAAACTAGCAGAGTAGATGATTAGGCAAGCAACCTCTAAAACATTAGATTCCTAGGAATGAGTTTTAAAGTCGTGGTGGCTTATGCCTTAAGAAAATGTGTGGGAGTTGGGCTTGTAGAACAGGGCCTAGAGAGGAAGTCTATGGCTGGTTTCAAGTTGTGTTATGGTGCTCAAGAATATCTGTATTAGGGTCAGTACGTGGCCTGGTGCTGGGGCTTGCTCCCTTCACTTCACGAACCCAGAGCCGAGCTGGGCTACTTAGCCATAATATACCTTCCCTATAGTTTATACTCTGCCAGAGAACAGAGTGGGTCCTCCTCTTGGTGGTGAAATCCAAGCAGGATCGCCGGGTGGGGTAAGGTATCTGCTAGGTGATGAAATCCTAGACGGGCCTTGTCTCAAGTAAGTTTAAGTGTTTGATTTGAAGTGATTGTGGTTTGGTTATGTCACATTTGTGCACTACGATTCATTCATAATGCTTTAATTACTAAGTGGGCTAAGTGTGCATTCAAGCAAGAATGAAATGCAGTAGTTTTTAACCCAAATTGAAATATGTTATTCAAATGTAAACAAATGGAGAAGAGGTAAAGAGTATGAGTTTTTTACTACTCTATGATGCATGCAAGAAGTAACAAGAAGAAAAAGAGATGTTCTTTTTAACCTTTGCTAATGATTTCCTTTTGAAACAAAAAGATAGAAGAGGGGATGCAAGAAGAGAATATTTTTCTAATGCATCTATATGAAAGTTTGATTTTTTTAAAAGAAGAAGAATGAACCCAAGAAAAACTCCGAGGGTCCCACCGGGCGTGCCAGAATGTTTCTCTAAATTTTCACTAATTGATTTGAATGAGGAAGAAACTAAAGTTAAGAGGTTGTGGGTTAGATGTTACGCAGATTTAGTGCGCACCGTATCCAAGCTTTGTGGGAGCTCCTCTTTAGTTATGGAGGAAACACTTGTAGTAAGAAAGAAACTTAAACAAGAAAATGTTAGAAGAGAATATGGTGGACTGCCAAGCTACGCGCTCGGTCTCAGAAGCGTGAATCTCCGTAAGGGATGACAGTCCACTGTTTAAAGATAAAAGTGTTGTATAAAAAGAAATGATAAAAGACTAAAGAAATGGAAAGGTAGATGGTGTGTACCTATTCCTTGATTGCAGTCTGTGTGTCTCTGAATGTTACAAAAAGCTGGCTGAAGGTTTTGTCTGATCTATGGGCTGTTTGGATAGGTTTTCTGGTCTGTTAGTTCAGAACACAATCGCTGACATCGATTAGTCTGTCGAGGTCAGTGGGGAAAATAGTGCCGATGTTGGTTGGTTTGTCGATGTCGGTCAGGGCAGTGGGCCTTGGATGGGTTTTAGAATATTTTTGTGATGGATAGAAGAGTTTTTGGGAATTTGAAGGTTGGTGCAGGGTTGCGGGAAGGTGAATGAGGTCTGAGGAAGGGTAAGGTAGAGGATAGGTGTGAAAAGAGGGTAGAATAAGGGGAAGGCCTTTCAGCCCCTCCATGAAAAAAGTCGGGTCTCTTGACAGTATTTAGAAATATCAAATGGAAACTAATTAACAATGTATTCTAAAACACTGAAATGAGAACTAGAATACTTAGCTCTATTAGGTGAAGAACCTGAGGTGTCAAAATACTTATTCCCATTGTGGCTGATGTTGAGGTCCTCGTACAATGTTTCAATCTAGTCTCTAAAATGACTTGTGTAGAGCTTCGATAGCTAGGAGAGCGATAATCAAGTTCTGGTGCTTTCGGTCTCAGAGTGTGCACGTCAATGTGCGAGAAGGCAGGGGCAGCTCAATGTTTAGAGCTTGGCTTATGTAATCGATGTCTCGATGTCGGCGATACCATCGACGTCAACCATGGATTGACCGATGTCGGTCGAGGGTTGATTGACGTCAGCAGAGAGAGAATAGGTAAAAGGGCTATTTTTAGCCCTTTGCCCATTTTTCCATCCGCCAAGTGCCTTTTCCATTGGAGAATGGTCAAAACAAGGGCTTATGAGGCACGGGAGTTGGTTAGGGAGTTAAGATAGGGCAAGAATAAGTCATGGGTAGTTAAGGTTTAGAAGACCTAGTCTCATGGTGACTCATAGCTAAGAAACGGTCTTAGGGTGAGGTGTCTAGGTGAGGTGTCCAAGGTGAGGTAATTAATTTAAAAATAAGTAGTTTTTAAATTAATAAGGTGTGCAAGTGTGGGTTAGAAGTGTTAACATTTAGAAAGGGACCAAGGTGGGTTGACACGATATTGGTGTCTACAATATGCTAACATGAAAGTCATTTACATTTGATCCATCTAAAACATTCAGAAAACAATTAGTTTAGTTAACCCCACTTTGCCATACCTTGTCAATTTAGGACTTAAGATGATTAGTTAGTTGGTTTGTCTTTGTCTTAGATTAATTAGTTTTTATGTGGAGTCAAAACTTGGTGTTAACAAAATAACATAACTAAACACATTGTCTCCAAATTTCTTTGAATAAAGGAGGCGTTATGCTGCCCAAGTGAAAAACATCTTTTCTTTACTCAAAATCATCATCATGGACTTTATGTCATATCTTCCAATTTGGCATAGTTATGCTACCCATTTAAGTCTAGACCTTTTTCCACATTTTGTTTAAGTCCCTCATTGATAATTTAAATTTGAAATTGGACTCTTCTAAGTTTTAAAAGTTGATGTGTTAAATTTGGTTCGCCACTTTGCACTTGAGTTGTTTTAACTTGAGTTCAATTCTCAAATTGAATTGAGGGCTATTTTTAGACTCAACATCATTATCATCATTTGTTAATACTCATGTCATCTTGCATGTTTACTAATTCTTTGAGTCCTAGAATTTGACTACCCACCGTATTTTTCCATTTATCCATTTGATAGCACACTCATGCCTTAGAGAATTTATCCAACTTTGTGTGTAGAAATCATTTGAGTTGAGGAGGGTAGTGTTACGTTGCCAAAATTTTGTTGGAACCATTTTGCCTTAGAGTTTTTGAAACAAGAATTTTCCACATCTTTTGAGTAGTTTAGCATTGTTATGTACGCTGCTCAAATTATTTTGAGACTTGTTTCATAGACCTCTTTGCATAAAATGCTAGTCTGTCCAAGTTTCAACCACTTTGAGTTTTCTTTATGAATCTTTATCTATCATGATTACACTATTCACCTTTGTTTCGCTTATTTGTCAAAAGAACCTAGCTTGGTGTTATTATTTGAGAGAAAATAAACTATCTCCAAGTGCCTTTTGTTTCATACCTCATACTTATCAATAAAGTTTTTACGACGAGGAGTTAAATGCCTAGTTTTTGTTAGAAGTGTTTCAAATTTGTTAGATTAAATATCTCATCTTTTAAAAGTCTAGCTTTGACATTGTTTAGCTAAAATTCCTAGCACATGCACTTTGTTTGAACCTAGATTTTGACATCGTGTTTGGCCAAAAGACCTAACAATTTTTATTTTTTCTAGATTAGACTGATTTGAAACACTTTGACCTAGAATTTGGCATTTCTATTTACAATCCTTTTACTTGAATTTTTTGTGTGAGATGTGCAACATTCAACACTTGAAGTTATCTTGTTTTGTCACAAGTCATTGCACCAAACTTTTTGGATATACCTATCCATCCTTTTAACCAACTTAGACAAATTTTGAACATCTTTTTTTTAGACATCACTTTTTTGAAGTTTGTAAAACTCTATTTTATTTTTACTCAAAACATTCACTGTGGATCGCAACATGTCTTCCTACACTCGTAGTGGCCTCATATACAATCTAGGATTTAGTAATTTGGTTACACAAGAAGAAATGGTTTATGACCCTTATGCAGATAATAGTGCTTATGAAATGGATGCCTATCCATCTCGAAATGCTCCAATAGGGGCACAAAACCAAGACCCTTTCACCCATTACTTGGTAAACATGCCTCCTTACTCAGAGCAGGATCAAACACAAACATACCAATATCTAGCTATGACACCTACTATTGAAGAACCTTTCTTCAACAATAGTACTATGTTACGACACCATCTATGTACGATCCTTATCTATTTGAGCATTACTTATTGGAGAATAAAGATGAGATTTTGGTTTGAGCCTTAGAGGTAGGGGCCAAGTTTATGGCTGATGGCTCCTATGAGAATTTACCAAGTCTATTAAGAATGCCTCATAACGTATTATACAATCAATAGGCTTCTTCTAGCAATCATTTAGATCTAGTCCAAACGACATATCAGGACCCTAGTATGCTTGTCAAAGGAAAGGAACCCATGGAGGATCACTTTGTATAGATGTAGAAAACATACTAAACCTACTTAAACCTAGCACATAGTTTTAATCAGATGACCATGCCAAATAGGTCTCTCATAGATTTAGTTCCCTCAATTGGAGTGTTAATAGAGTTGACTGGTCAAGACAACACGGTGCAGACCGATTCGTGTATGTTGACCCCTAAATTTTGAATAAGTATTGTTCCATTTTTGGTTTGCGGCATGGATGGACCATTGTTTATTTTGACACAAGTTTGGCACAATGTGAAAGGATCATGGCATGGGAGGACCATGGTGCATAACTACTAAGCACAAGAGTATCATGGTACAGAACTTGCTAGGTGTAGAAGGACAATGGTGTAGGAGGCCTAGTGTGAGAGGATCCATTCAAGGGAAAATGTGTCATAAGGGTCCCGAGAATAGAGGTCTTAGAACCAAAGTGGAAGACTAGGAGAGTGCGTGGGAAGAAAAGTGTAAGAGATGTGGGAGAAGTTACAAGAGCAACTCAAGTAGGACAATTTGACCCCACCAATTTAAGGTTTTATACCAGCCCATGGGGAATGAAACACTTGGACACCATAATATGACATAAAGAAAGTATCTAGGGGTGAAGAGGTGGAGTCTATAAGAACAATTAGTTGTAAGAGACATGACTCTTAGTCTGTTGGGAGTCTGTGTGCCATCTGTTCACGATAGTTAGAATTTTGACACTTGGTCAGGGCAAAACAAGTATAAAAACCCTATTGTAAACATTTGCATGATGATCCCTTGAGAATAATAGATATAGGGTTGTCTTGTAATATGTTAAGCAATTAATGAAAAATCAGTGTTTCCTAAATTATGTTACGAATCGTGAAACATTCTAAGTGTTGAATGATGGATATGTTATATTTCTAAGTCATGGGTAACTTTTTATTTTATTATTATTGTTAGATAGTAATGGTGGTCCTAGTTATAGTGATAATTAAATTTGAATAAATACGAATAATAGTAGTATATTTATGGTATTGAGTAACTTTTTAAGAACTATGTTACGAAAGATGAATAAACATACAACATTATGATTTAAGGGGAATTTTGTTATCTTATTTGTCTGTTCTAATTAGGACAACTCTATCTTCTCAATGATTATAACCGCCTTTGGACAAATCATTGTGTTTTAATACCACATGGCCACTATTGGGGTACAATGCTTATAACTGCCTTTGGACAAACCATTGTACACCATCCCACTTGCATTCTCATTGATTTTGACTAATTTTTCAAAATCATTGTGTTCTCACCCTATTATCTTCCTTTATTTGGTCTTCTCTTTTTGCTTCTTTGTTTTCAAGGAACCATTTGCCAACCTACTTGTGCCAACCTTTCCCTCGAGGGCACATCATATAGTTCATCCATTATCATTGAAGTTATAGGCATGCATAAGCTTTTCATTATTTGAGAATATGTTAATGTGCTTATAACTTACAATGCCTTTCCAAACAGGAGTAAATTGTATAACCTCCAACCAGGGTTTTGACCAATTTATATCAAAATGCACAATTTGGCCTAAAAATATGAAAACATGCTAAATGATGTGAACTTATTATATTCAAGTGCCAATTTTGGCTAGTGTGTCACTAAATGAGGTAACACAATTTATGAAGTAGCTAACTTTGATAAGATCATTTCGAGTCAAAATGACATTTTCACACCTGGGTGCTCTAGATTGCTCTTTTCTACCAATTTTTTTGCATGAGACATATGCCTTTGTTATTTTGTGTTGACAACATCCTAAATGGGATAATGGATCAAATGCATCAAACATCGCATCCTAATTCCAATCCAATCAAATTTTGAGCCAATAATATGATATTTTGACCAATTTGATTAATTTGTGCACCAATTGCCAAGATTTGCATCAAAGTTGACTAATCATGTTTAAGACTAATTAATTTGAATCAAGAGCTTTAATATTAATCATGTTTAAGACTAATTAATTTTGGTGAATATTGATAATTCCAAGAATCTTCCTAAAAATATCACTTTGCAAGTTGGGGAACGCTCTTGGTCCCAACCCTTAGATTATGGAGGTTTACTATTTTGTTGTTGTAGCTATTTAATATAGGCCATTTGACCAAAAACTATAGTACCCTCAGAAAAAATAAGGATTCCTCTTGGTGGAAATACTTCATCCTCGACTTTCTATAAGTGGATGTTGAATAAGATTTATATGATTCTGATAGTGATGATTCTTCATCACCTTTGGAAGATCTTGAATCCTTTGTTCTAAATGAGAACCTACAATGCCCTCTCATTTTGAAGATGTTCTGCTGAAATATCTAATCTCTCTAAAGAAAGCCATAAACACGGTTGTCCCCTCTGCTTTAGCGTCCTCCTTTGATAAAACCCAAAAATAGAATTATGTAAGGTAGAACCATTTGAAGACCTAACAACGGAAGATAAAGCCTAGACTTGTGTTGTTGAAAAAGACAAGGAAGGTTGTAATAAGGTTCAAAAAAATAAAAAGGGTATAAAAGCAGTGTTACATCCCTCCTGTATGACCCTCCGCTCAAGGGGACACCAGGTTGAAACTCCTTGCTCGGAGAGACTTCGAGCATAATCACATAAGACAGTTGTTGAAGGCAGAAAAAAGCGGAAGGCCACTGAAATATCTATAGAAAATACCTTGGTTTTCAGAATGCAAAATATCATTATGGCCTTTGTTTATCGATGATTATGGTAGATGTTTCAAGGAAGCATCCTAGGTTGTATCTTGGTTTATTGTGGTTGGTTAGAACCACTATATAGTTTAACTTGTTTGTTGTTTTTGGCAAGTTGATCTTGGTTTTGTTGTGCTTTCCCCATTGCCATTGGTAGAGGCATTCCATTTGTGTGTAAATGACACATCTTTCTCTCCTTTGTAATAATTTATGAGATCTTCCAAACCCATAACCTTTACCCTATCAAATAAAAAAAAGTATAACAAAATATTGAAATAAATATTAATTTTAATTCATATTAAAAAATTACAATCTCACGGTCTTGTAAGACCATGGTTTGGAATAGAAATTTCAAAAAACCACATCCCGAGTCAAGATGCTATCGCATATGATGTTCAATAAATTTATAATTGAAAAAACCTACGATGAATTAATTATCATTTGATTCACTTTGGCTTTCATTAACTTGTTCAAGTTGTGGAAAATATGCCTTAATGGTTTCATGTCCTAATTCAAGTAGTCTAATATGGTCACAAGTCCATCCTTTATTTGATGTCCATGCCTAAATGATGATTTTCACATTAATGTTCATTTCTTCTTCGTTTGATTCTTTCCACCATTTTTCCTTAAACAACCCTGATAGAGGCGGAGCTATTTCAATTTTTGCATTCCTAACAACTCTCCACCATTGAAATTATGCCATATGAGCCTCATTCTTGGTATCCTTTTCAAGATAAACATCCCCTTCTAGCCTACCCATCCATAATATTGGATAAGGTTTTGAACCTGGTTTTATTATAAGGAATTATCCCTTGAACACATCTCCTATTTAGATTAAATGTCTTAGGTCTTCATAAGAAGACTCCATGTAAATTATATCATTATTATTTGGGATATTATAACTGAAGTAATCAACCATGAGAAAATGTGTAACTCCCAGTATACTATTGTTGATGTTGAAATCCTTCTTTGTTTTTGGAAAAAATGATATGTTGACATCTCACTATAATTGACAAGAGGTTTATTCAATTTTTTTTTCCAATACCTTATCATTAGAAGCCAAAATTCTTCACCTCCATCTGTAACAATTTTTTTTGTCTTCCATCTCTTTTATTTCCTTGAAGGGTGCCACTAGAGTTTCTCTATAGAAAAGTTTAAATTACCATCAAGTAGAATAAGCCATATTTTGATTGGACTAGACTAATGGAGACCTTTGATTGTGAATTTATATTACATCATAATTATGTTGCCCAGAACATGGAACATAAAGTGCTTAAATTTTATAATACCAATTATCATGTGATTTTCATCCAATAAGTGTGGATCCACAAGGGCCCTGAAGTCATAGACATTCTAAATAAGTTATGGAATGAATATACTTGCCCCCTCATGACATGTTTTTTAAGTGTCCATGATTTGTGGGAAAGAGAATGTTCTAATTTTACATAGCATAATTGATAATCTCCTAAATGTTCCATCTATATCCTCATGGATGTGCCCTACTAGAAGGAACCTTACATACAAAATGTTGATGATCCTCATTGTTGTCAACATTGATACAAATACATACAAGGTATGTTTTCTATTGTCACTTGGGGCATTATGCAATTATTTTTGAATAAGTTACCTACATTATCAACATTATCTAATTAAACATGCACAAAAATTTACTTGTAGCCATTGTATTTTTTTTACAATTATTTTTCAATAATGTTTCAAGCAATGGTTTTTTGGAAGATCCATTATTATTCAACAAATCACCACACATATAAATAATATCTTCTTTGAGCTTCTCGAGACACACAACTAATGATGTCACTATGACTTTGATCCACATGGAATAAATGGAAGGCCAAAGTGGGTATAATGTCAAACCTTGTGTAATTGTTTAAATATGCTAGTAAAAGTTATTGGGAGGTTCCAAACATTACTTATTAACTTTTGTTTTTTATGTCCTCGATATGGAAGATCTCATCTTGTCCATTTTATGATGCACAATTATCAAAAAATTATGAGGGTTATCCTTTGACTTCATTTAATGGTCATATTATTTTGCATGATAAATTGTAATATAGTCATTATGTCATTTCTAATAATCTTCTAGTTTTGATAGCATGTGGTGGCTCTACATTTGTTGGAAATATCAATACACTCATCACACTTAGCAAAGAAGTTGTTCTTAGTGATTCAAACATTGGAAACTATTTTTACATATTTTATTAAAGTTATATTGTGATTCTAGAGGTATATGTAAAAATACAAGGTCATCATTACACTTCTTTAGGATTGAAGACTGCATATAGTTTGCAGGAGAAATTATGATACGAAATTTGGTTAAAACTTGCCCTCTAAAATGAGTCAAACGTGTAATTATATATGAATTTTCTTGTATGGTTATTTAAATTTCATAAATGTTTATGACGTTATTGGTTCTTTATTTTTATAATCCATCAATACCTTTTACTACCAAAAGTTCACCATTTAGAAAACCTATTTTATATATTAATAATGTGCTTCTTGGAATCCTAAAAGCTCTATACCATTCATTTTGACAAGCATCATCATATCCAAATTCATTTTTCCTATAGTTTTCTTCCTTGATTGTTCCCCTATTTTAATAATAACATTGAATTCAAATGCAAATAGAACCGTCTCCCTTCTTGAATTTTCATTCATGTATCTAGTTTGCGCCACCTAATTAGTGATTAAACCAAAGGGAAATTATGGATAAAAAAAAATGTTTTCATAAAGGTTTATTTCTTAGATCCTTTAAAAACATAGAGTCAATTTTATCTTCATTGATTCCTTGCTCTCACAAACTAGTTGGATTTACATTCAACTTCTGACATTTCTAAAACTTGTAAGGTATTTGAATCAACCTTTGAGAATCAAAAGAAATTGGATAGGATAATTTGGGTTGTTATTTTAATACATTCCACATATCAACCTCTACCTTATTTGGGACTTATTTTAATTTAACATCCATAAGAGAACTACCAAGGTAGGCCAATTAGCTATCAGGCAATTGTATGAGAGATCCATCTTTTAGCTTGCACCATATCTTCTTCAATAAAATGTTTGATTATTACCTATATAAAAAAATTTCTTGTAGATGAAAAAAAAGCATCAAATTGGTTACAACTACTTTGAACTTCAAACTATATCCACTCCCCTGTAGTGATGTTGAACCATCCAATTGATCATTCCCTAAAACATATATGGTACAATATATTTTACAGGCCACAAATTTTGTAGTGATGTAGCGATGAAAAATATACTTGTTTAGATTGACACAAAGAATAAGATAAAATTTCAATCTACCACTCTTATATTATGAGTTAGAAAAGTAAATTAAAATATCAAGATTTGTTCACAGTTTCATAAGAAGTGCCATTTACTGGTTTTCATTCCCTTTTCACTACTTAGCTACCCTTTCATGTTTTAAAATTAGCAATAGGCAGAACTACTACCATTTAATAGTTTTTAATAGGTTGACATAACCAAAGGCTGTCATTTACAAGTTTTCAACCTTCATAGCCTTGCTTGCAAACATTTCACCAAAAACTACTTATCCAAAAACTAACATTAGCCCTAAATTAAACAAAATTATAGAAGCCTTATATACGTTACTATGGATGTGGTAGTGGTGGTGATGGTGGCATATGCATTGGATGATTAATTTGGCCCAAGCTCTACTTCAATGATGTTGACACCCCCATAGTGGATTGAATTTGTTGTGTTGGATGCCCTATGGAGCTTGGTGGATTTTTTTGTATTGTTGGTGCTTTTGGATTTGTTGATATTTCTGGTCTTGAAATACCTTTAGTAATCCCATGATGATATATACATTAGCTCATCCAACACATTTTTTATATAAGGCATGACATATGGGATCATCCAAAACATTCTTGATATAAGGATGGGTTGCAAAGAGTCCTAAAGCTCACCATGTTATAAATATACGCAACATAATACATATTATCATCATGACAGAGGCACTTATGTTAAAAACCTAAATTAGTTTTCATATTTCAAATTCACATGAAGCACAGTTTAACATGTGATCTACATTCATAACCATTCTTCATAGAGAATCTCAAGAAAAACACTCTTCCTTTAAATTTAGTACTTTCTATTTGTTTGGATTACTAAAATACACTTAAAATGTAAAATTTAAAATTAATATTTAATGTTAAAGCTATATACTTGTGACCACTCCTTATACACAATTAACCTATGCTATATTCCATAGTTTGAAATAATTATTCCTTTACTTCTATGTGGATGACCCTCTATCCCTAGGGAACTCTGAAATTGAATGTTATTATTCCTCATTCCAAGCATCTTAGACTCACTATTTTACTAATTCATACTTTTAGTTTAGTTGTATTTTCTCCTCAGACAAAACCACTCCTTTGGGGAAATTCCACTAGCTGGTAGTGTCTAAATCTATTGGTTTCATCCTCTTGCCAATTAATGGCTAATTTCTCAATTTCAAATTCATTAAAATGGGTCATTTTATAGGTTTTGCAAACCCAACTTGAAGAAATCCTCAAAATATCGCTATATAAGTGTTAGGAAATGTTTAGTCCTCACATTAATTTGTGTGAATAATTAGGAAAATAATAATTCACTGTTAGATATATTTGGTTAGTAATGGGTGTCGTAATATTGTTATAAAAATATTACAAATATAGATTAGTTGTTAGAATATATTATTTGGTTAGATATATTGTTGTACGTGACACTAATATTATGTTTATAGGTTGGTGAGTAAGAATAAGGTGTGAGGAGATAGTATGGGAGACATTCGTGGTGATATTGTTCACCCTGTTTATAGGAAAAGCATTTCTATTAATTGTAACACCCGAATGAATATGTAATGGAATAGAGAAATATTATATAGTGTGAAGAATTATTTTATTCTATGTTCGGCTCCATTATTTATGTGTTTATTTTATGCAGATCTAAACCATAATCATTATCTGGTATCAAAGCGGGTTATTTTTCAATATGTCTTATTAGTTTGTGAAGGGGCAACAATCTACTACTCTGAGTGATGTTTATCCTTGCTGGAGAAAATAAGTGTTGTAGATAGTGGCTTTCAACTTTAGATAATATACCAGATCAAATGGTGCTATGTCTCACGTATTCTACTATAGATGATTTGTAATTTAAATCCTCAACATCTCTGTCCTACATATTCATGCATATTTCATTGAGAAAGTGTGCAAATTTCAAACATAAAGATATCTTTGATTGAAATTATTGCATATTCTAAATTCCAAGTAGATTTGTCATGGTGAATATTCAATGAGTCCCAAAAATTATATTCCAACTGCTTCTTTTTTCCATTTCTATCTTGACATGTCACTCTGCATTCATTCTTCATTCTTATAGGCATTTCCAGCTATTGTAGACTCATTATCTACCTGATCTTTGCATTGTCAGATTTTTGCCTCATTAGATTAAGACTTTTAATATCTTCCTTGACCGTAGATAGAGTTGAGCTTGGAATTGTTGTGGAGAATTGTACAACCTTCATCAATTTTCAAAGTTGTCTCAATTGTATTCTTCTCTATTAAAGTGCCACATAAATATTTCTATATCTTTCTCCATCATCTTGTGCCAATTCAATGCATGCATTTTACCACATAAAATTACCATTCAAATAGGTAGTCTCATGTGCCACTGAATCTACTCCATTTAATTTTTTCAAAAGCATCACACCATAATTTAAAGGTCTACTCAAGCTATCCTAGGACATAGACTAATTTAGAACTCCACATACTATAAATTATTCATTTTTATGACACAACCATCCAACTCCCTCTACTCATATGTCTGCAAGTAACACCCAATAGGGGTTCAAGTTTTTTATTATGCTACATGGTAATCCATATTCCTATCAAACTACAATCAAAATAATTGGATATGCTTAGATTGCATTATCAGGTTTGGCATTTAAAACACAAATCTACAAAGGTTGTGTTTTCATCACCAGTCTTTATTCCTGCAAAAAAACTTGTTGTAAGTCTAGTTGTGTGCACGTGTCCTTTTTGTATGACAAATTTAAAGGTAGGAGTGAATATGTTATTATAGTTTTGTATATTCTATATTTAGTTGTTTACATTGGTTTATTCACAAGCAAGTTCATAGGTGGTATTTTGTTGAGTCACTTGTCAATATTATGTTATTTGAGTATTTTAGTTGAGTTGTCAAATGTGACAAAGTATTTTTAAGACTAGAGTTTAGTATTTGTGTTTAATTGGATTTCATAAAATATGTCTAAGTGTTCATATGCCTAATTATTATTTGAGTTATTTTGTAGTTATTTTTCAAAAGTCCTTAAAATGTCATAGTATTTTTATAGAGTCAATTTTAAAATGTGTCAAAAATATGTCAAAAAATCTCAGTGTTTTTTTAAAGAGTTGTTTTGTAATTGTGTCAATGTCAAGTATGTCAAAAAAAATTAATGTTTTAAAGGACACATTATCACTTGTACGCGACGTCCAAACTATAGAAGGGATTTTTGCTCAATAAATTTATGCATCTAAGCTTCATCGACACATTTACTGAGTGAGCAACTTCACCTGTTGGAGGTTGGAGGACACTAGAGGATGAAGGCTTTCTACGCCTCTCATTAGCCACTAATGAAGGGGTGCTTCTACTATAGTGGCACGCACGCACGCACACACACACACACACACACATATATATTATTTTCAACACTTATTTGTATTGTATGCATGGTAAATAAGAGGTGTATTTCCTAGTTACCTGAACTAGATTGGAGAAAAGTGTTATGAAATGTGGAAACAATTGTATAGGAGAGCATATAACTATATAAATCCTTTGACTGCAGAGATCCTCTAATTGCCTTATTTTTTTATGAAGATGATTGGCCAGTGAAACATCTGTTGCTTTCACATAGAGTAAATGCAGGATACATTTTTTACATAATAGTGGTCATGTGCAAAAAGACTCAGATAGTAAAATTCAGACAATAGTATGCAAACCTAAGAGTATACATTGCCATACAATTCTGTTCGATCTAGTTCTTGAAGATACAAGAGTAAAAGTTGAATAGATGGTTCTTGTTGGTAAGTTCCCACACTATATAGGTTGATGTAGTTCCTTCAGTGAATGGTTGATGGCATATATACCTATTTAAAGTTTTCACACTGATTCAATTGATGTGTTCTTGACAATGAATGGTTGATAATAAGTTGATGTATTCTTTCTTTACTTTCATTAAGTCTTGTGAAACACAAATTACTATGTAAGGCCTAAAGGGGGAATTTTAGAAAATGTTTAGTCCTCACATTAATTTGTGTGAATAATTATAAAAGTAATAATTCACTGTTAGATACATTTGGTTAGTAATTGGTTGTCATAATATTGTTACAACAATATTATGAATATAGATTAATTGTTAGAATATATTATTTGGTTAGATATTCTGTTGTATGTCACAACAATATTATGATTATAAGTTGGTGAGTAAAAATAGGGTATGAGGAGATATTATGGGAGAGATTCATGGTGATATGTGTTGTCCCCCAAAAATATCACTCATTTTTGGGACAACATATGAACTATTTTGGGCCCTGCAAGACCAAAATTGTCTCTTCCCTTTTCGAAATCTATTTTGAGCATTCAAATTCCTCATTTTTCAAGTTGCTCAGAAATCTACGGACTCTGTAGGCTTGAATCTATGGACTTTGCAGGCTTGAATCTACGGACTCTGCAGGCTTAAATCTACGGACTCTGCAGGCTTGAATCTACGGACTCTACAAGCTTGAATCTACAGACTCTGTAGGAAGAAAATCTATGGACTCTGTAGGTCAAGTTCTACGGGCTTCACAGGTTGATTTATACAGACTCTGCAGGAAAGAAATAAGCTCTCAACACTTGGGCGATTTCAAGGTTGGTTCAATGACAAAGTTCAACCAAAATGTCCATCGGCAAGCTTCTAAGCAAGGATTGAACCATTGAATCGTTGAACCTTGAACCATTTTTGGTTCAATGGGTTCAAAGGTTCAATGTCATCAGCAAGAGTTAAGCGCATTTGTCAAGGTTCAAAGTTTAACCGCTTTAAGGTTCAACGGCTTCAAAACACTTATCAAAGAGAAGAAGGCTTGAACCATTGAACCACTTTGGTTCAAAGGTTCAACGGGTTCAATGGTTCAACCAGTGCGATGAAGATCAAAGAGCTTAGAAAGAACAAGGAAGTGACAAAGGATGAACTAATGAATCGATTGAACCTTGAACCGAAAGAGTTCAAAGTTCAATGGTTCATGGGTTCAAAGGTTCAAAGGCAGCCTCAGTCAAAGAAAGAAGCAACAAAAAGTTGGTTCAATCGGTAGGTTCAAGGGGCTACCCCAAAGCCAAAGGAACAAGTGCCCTTGCAGAGGGTGGTGAACCAAGGCCTAGAACCCTTGTGAAGGGCAGTGAGTAAAAATTGACAAAGTGAACTCCTTCGGAAAAATGAACAAGGTGAAAGGCAAAGTAGAGTCCTTCAGAAAAATTGTCTAAAGGAATTCCTTCAGACATTTTGTCTGAAGGAATTCACTCGAGAAGAGAGCCCAAAGAAAGCAAAGGAAAAGCTCGACTGAAGAGAAAAGCCCGCGAAAAAGCGCTCGATGGAAAAAGATGAAGTGCAGTGGAAGCTGCCATGTGTCCATTACAAAGTGCAGCGAAATCCACCACGTGTCCATTATAAAGCAGAGCAGAAGCCACCACATGTCATCTTCCGTAGGACTCTCAAAAGGTTTCTAAAGCTTCTGTAAGCTAAGCGGAATACGTCACGTGTCCTGTTATGATTTAGCAGAACGCGACAAGTGTTTGCATCCACATTCTCCTTTTGAAGTTGCTCGGGCAAGACGTGTCGTGGATCCCATTTTTTGTAAGTTTCTAATGATTTTCATAATAGCAGAACTTGCCACTTGTCAAAGACACAGAAAGGAGCCCCCAAAGACTTAGACAAGAAGGGCTATAAAGGACAAAGAAGCAACATGGACGATTCCAAAGGCAAGTTTAATTAAAGAAATGGTTCAAATAGAGATCAAAGAAGCGCTTAAGCAGTGAAGAGAGGAGCGAGACCAAAGGACCATAAATATCTTCAAAAGAGTTATTTCTAGTAGGTGAAACAATGGATCAAGTAGACTTCTAAGTGCACCAAATCAAAGACGCAAACCTATTTTTCTTCCATGAAGTAATGGTGAATTGGATAGCTGCACACACATCAGAGAAAGGACCAGACAATCCATACCAAGGAAGAGACATTAGATGAATGGACACACCATAGTTAAGGCAATGCGCTGTTCCAAGCATGGTCCCTCCAGACAAAACTGAAAATGCATTGAAGGCGTTGACTGCAACATGGACTGTCCCATGGGGGAGAGCACCAAGCCTTGCTTGGTGCCTATATATTGTAATCTCTTTTATTATTTTAGAGAGATATTCCCCTTATCAGAAGTGAAACTCTGCCCAAATTGAAAGGCATTACTGAGACTTTGAGCTCAGATTGTAGTTCATATTTCTTTGATTGAATGAGAAAGCAAGTTACTTGCAGACTTTGTGCTATTATAGCTTGTGATATATTAGGAGATTGTTCTTATGTCTATCTTCTGAAAGCATTCTTATTTATTTGATTTAACAAGCAGAACTAGTGGAGGTGATAAGAAAGGTGTCCCAAAACTAGTTACTTTTAGACTTTGTGCTGACATAATTGTTTTCAATGTGTGTTTTTCTTTTCTATTTCTATGTAAAGGACCTTGGGATGACTTTGTGCCCCCATTGTTCTTTGTACCTCACTCTTGGGCAGTTGAGGTGGAAACTTTGTGTTCTGTTTCATATTGCTGGTTAATGTGCCCTTTTATCACCTGTTACGAGAAAGATTCTTGTTGCTTGTAAGAACAAGCATTTCTAAAAGAAGAAAAGTGCCTTCTATTGCTTCACCAAGATTTCTGCTATCTAGGAAGGGATTTGGCTCTTGGCTGAATGTTACTTCTGAAGGAAGAGAAGTGCCTTCACCAATCACCCAGGATTTCTCCTCTGTTTGTTAGCATCATCTTTGAAAAAAGAGAGATGGATGGTTCATTCCACCCCTGTGTCTTACTTTTTGCTTATATATAGTATATAGCCTCCGTATATTTATTAGGGAACCTCCCCTTGATGAGAGGAGAGATTAATCCCCTTTTGATGTGGTAAACCTACACATTTGGCCGACCAATCTTCCTACTGTGGTTGATCAAACCTATTTTGTTTATCAGTACGCTGATTGACAAAATATTCACCCAACAATATGGTTTTCCTTGTTTATAGGAAAAACATTCCTATATAATTATAACACCTGAATGAATATGTAACAGAATAAAGAAATATTTTATAGTGTGAAGAATTATTTTATTCTATGTTCAGATCCATTATTTATGTGTTTAAGATTTGAACCAAACTAATTAATAAGCACATTATCTATCCATTTTTCACTAGATGGAAAGATGCTTCCATAATTTCAAATCCTTGATATACTCTAACTGCACGTTAAGATGAAAGTACTTGTTATTTCTATTCTAAGTATTTATAACCCTGATATCCCTAAGATAAGTTTGAATACAATAGGAAGGTCACAAATCATTATTGCAATCACTTAATCACACTAGGATTACACCATCATATATAATTTCACCAATATTGTATACACACCACTATAACATGAGAGAACTACATGGAGTTTGGTCTCTATTTAGAGTATTAGTATGTAGGAAACACTCAAGAAATGAGGTGTTGAGGTCAAGGATAACCCCATCCTCTTTTTCACTGCCCCTATTTTACTACATTTATTCCTCTTAGTCATTGAGATAGGTTTATGAGTGAATAAGAAGGCATACAATAGGTCCTATAGTGAAGCAAAGATATCTGCTTGTACACACAAGATCTATAGGCAAAGACACATTGATCAAAATATACACAAACTGATAAAACCCTAAAGGATGCCTACATACCCTATAGATAACAATGTAGGTCAGCCTAATTTTAATAGCATTAGCTTATCCCAATATAAACTAGAGCCATGTTCTGGATTCAAAACCTTACATAGTCATTGTTGAAGTCTTATAAAATTGAGTTCCAACTAAGCCATACATTTCTTACTACTTTCCTCCTTTAACACATTTATAAATATAGTAAGTTGAAAATTAGTCATTTGTGATAATTTTATATTTTATGCATTTTGATTAACTTAGTTGTTTGTCATAATTAGATCAATACTCAATCTCCTAATTTTGATAAAACAATGTTCACCTGATATAATATTTTATGTCTCTCATATGTGTTCTCTATGATTTAGTATACTTACATGTTTCTCGATTCAATGTTTTCAAAGGATAGCTCGGATTGAGGCCCTATTGGGATATGTAGACAACACTTAGATCACGTAGTGTTTTTTGATGATAGATCAGCTATCCCCCTTTCCCAATCCCTCCCTTTAGATTTAATCTCTATTTGATTTTTATGCATAAACTAGGCTTTGTTATTAACAAACCAAGTCCCCCTGTTCTCCCATAGATATGGTTGATGTCGGTCACTAGTTAGATATATGGTCCAATGGCATTATAATATTCAATTTAGCAGGGGAGGGGCACACTAGTATGTTGGGACATCCACCCTACCACACTAGGATCTATAGTTCTATTCAATGGCATCATATTATTCAATGAGCCCACCACACTAATACAACCCATACTTAACAAAACCCATTCAATTACGTAAATTAGTTGAAACAAACTATCATATCAATATGGAAATCATTATACATCACATCATGTTACCCACACCCATTCCTATTAATCAACAAACTTGGGATGAAATATTACCTTTCATTCAACATAGTTATAACATAGCTTTGCACAAGTTTAAATCAGACAACTCATTTCCAATTTTCTTGAGTTTGTAACCTATAACAAGCATTGGCGTATCTTATCATTTTTGATCATCAATAAAAAAATCCCTCTATCTCAAAATGAATTTGAAAAATCTATTCAATTCATTGAGCACATTCTGAAAAAAGTGCAGATCAATATACATCATGCTAATGTAAAGTGCAAATCAATCTAATTTTAAAAAAAATGTACTGGCCTTACACCATCACCAAAAATATATGGGATAAATATTTTTACTTGAAGTTTCTTTCTTACATTGGTTTACATTTAATATTCAAAATATAACTCTTACACAATTAATTTCCACCTTTTTTTGATACTTTAGGTGTTATAAAGACTCTTTAGCATACAAATAACAATCTAGAATGTAATATTACCTTTGCATATTTATAGTTTTGTATTCTTGATTACTCTAACTTAGATTGATGTATTGATGCTTGCTCTAATTGTGATTTATGAACCTTTTGTTTCTTTAAGTGTGCTTGGTGAAACTTTTCTTTCTCCGATTTGTCCTTTAGTGACCAATTTTGTATTATGTATGATTTTGTCACTTTTTGTATTTGCACTTGTGCCACTGTAGGTTGTTTTATTGATTTATCTTCACCAATATTAATTACCTGTTATATTTTAATTTGTAATGCAAACAATAATTTGTATGATGCCCATGTATTTTTTGATATGCACAATAGCATTTTGATCTCCTAAGAGGATGTAGAGGGCTCAGTTTGATCAATTTATTTTGAATCATTTCCCTTAGAATCTCACTTTAACTCTTATTATCAATTTTCATACTTTTTGAATCACTTTTTGTCCAATGGGATATATAATGTGTCTAGGTGTTAGGCAAGGCTTAGTAGAGGTTTAAGAATGATAACAACATGGTTAAGTACAATCAGGGGTCATGTAACAACTTAGAAGAATGAGTCTTCCACCCTATCAATTTCCATATGAACCTTATTTGTTGGATTCCAAAGAATTTTAACAAAATCATTTTGAGAGAAAATATCTTGACTTACCATTATAGAAGAAACCAAAGGAAGCTGCATATGTGAAATAGAAATACTAATTAATCTAGCACTATGCCTGATAGGCATACAATATAATATGAATCAAGTAGTATCTTTGTAATTCCTTTGTAAATGCTTATTAGGGACACATGATTACCTTTTCATAAATTTGGATTTCAAAAAATAGTCATTATTTGGAGGGAAGACAATAGAGGGGATTCAGAGCAAAGCACTCCTATCTAATGGGGCACTGTTGTCCAATGGGGAAAAAATGGTGTTAGGGGTTTGGAGAAACCTAAGTGATGGTTGGGACTAAACTAAAAACTTCCCATCCATGGGTAATATATAAAATTAGTTTTTCACCTTTCTGCTTGAACTATTTTTATATATCTTAGCCCTCTTTCCCATGATATTTTTTTTAGGGTTAATAGCCCAATAGGCTCATCTTTTTTTTCTAGATAACAACTTTTGACTAGAGTGTGAACCGGTGTGGGACATAATTAGGGGCCTGATATCCATGTAATACCACATGCATACCAACAATTACCAATAACACTCATAAGCAGCCTTGAGAATAACTACTAGCCATTAAGAGCCCCGAGAATATAACCAATGACCATAACTGACATCGTCTGCCTTTCTAGAGTTTTGAACCTAGATGGGGATTTAAACAATGAAACCACTTAACCAACTCACCCACATCTCATTAGTAACCTAATAGGATCATCTTATTATAATGTAAAAATATTAATATATTCAGCTAAACCAAAGATAAATACATGAGAATATTTATACAAGTTTAAAAACTCATAATAAACCACCTTACTAACCATAATCTTATATAATAGGATCATAATTAACACTAACAATGTGAGTCAAAAAATAGATCCAATGCACCAAGGAGATAATTTACATCCTTACTTGAATATCTTTCAAATTTGGTAGTTTTATTAGGCTCTATTGGCATAATTCTTTTGTTATTTTGGTACTTTTATGCCATCTCCCCTAGATGGATTTGTTCAAATAGAGTTTTAGATTATAGAACATGAAATGAAATCTAAGAAAAATATGTGAACCATTATATTATTAACAAGATTAATCCTTCAATCAAGTACACAATTATGGCCCATTGAGCCCTAATTCATATTATATACTCCTAATTAGTTTCATAAGTATTGATTGGCTCTAATTACATAATTGGTTAGAAAATTACTTAGTTCAATCATGGACACAATTAGGGAAAAGTGAGCCAAAATTTACATAATATAGTTTCATTTAGTTTCACATGGCTCAATTAGCCCCAATTGTTAGCTTGATTGAACCAACTTTTTTATCAATTTAATTAAGGATGTGATTGGGGCTTATTGATTCCCAATTCATATTATATAGTGATAAAAGGTTCATGGGTCTTGATTGGCCAAAATTGTGTACTTGACTATACCTATTTTAACAAATTACTCAATTGATTCATTCAAATACATAATTGGGGTCAATTAAAACCCAACCCACTTATATAGTCACAATCACTTTCACATGGATCAATTGGCCTCAATTACATACCTAATTAAACCAATTAATAGAAGGGTTCAATTGGGGAAACAATTGGTCTTATTGAGCCCCAATTTAGATTATATATTCAAAATTAATTTCATAATAATTGATTGGCTCAAAATTTGTACCTAATTGAATCCTCATCATCCCTAATCACTCCCTTAGCAACCCTCATCATCCCTAATCACACTGCCATCAGTCCTCATCATCCCTCATCATCCCTAGTCACTCCTTCATCAGCCCTTATTGTTCATCATCCCTAATCACTCCCTCATCAATCCTCATCATCCCTAATCATCCCTAATCACTTTCTCATTGACCTTGATCCTCCCTCATTATCCCTCACCATCTCTAATCACTCCCTCATTGACCCTCATCATCCCTCATTATTCCTCATCATCCTAAAGTATAAAAATGAAGAATAAAGTGAAAAAATAAAAAGTGATATATATTTGTTTTAAAAAATCAAGCAAATTTCAACCTAAAGTCGTAAGAAAGAGCTTCCATGTCAAAATGATCCAAGGTGCCAAGACAATTTATTAAGTGTTATATTTAATCCAAGGTTGAAGAAATTGAATATTTGTGTGGCAGATATTATCCAAGGCCAAAGGCTAGTTTATTTTAGTTAAAGTGTGATTCATAATGATGAAACTAAGGTGATGCAGTTGTACCTCCTTTAGTGATTTTTATACTAGGCAATTATTCCAACAAAAGACTAATATTGGTCATGATGGGGGACCACCAAATTTTGTGGTAATCGAAGGAATTAACATTACAAAATCCATCACCAACCCACCTTAGATAAGAATTAACAACCTCTTCAATTTTTCATATGCTTTTAGCCACAAAATAACCTTTAATTTTGACTAGAGTAGACATTATTAGGAGAGTATGGTAACCAATGTTCTTTTAACTTGGTTTCTAAGCATCATTACCTTCATTACCTTAAATGGATCTTACTACTTATTTGGCACACAAATCAATTCTTTGTCAGTAGACATCAATAATTTCCATAACTCCTTTATCACATGGCAAACAATAGATGTCCCATGAAACTCTTTGGAAACAACTCATTTGTTTGGCTTTAGACTAGAGAAAATCCATGAGAGTTTTATCCACCTTGTAATATGAGGCTTTATAAGCGGCCCGACAAGAGGAATAGAAGGCATGAGTAGTAGCTATAATTGTGTTACACACCTGGAAATTCCTTGCAAGAGAGGGAGATTTGGTGACCCAGTACTTTAGCTTTTCTCCACTCTATTTATGACAAATTATCAAAACTTTGTAGGGGATTTTTCAAAGGTGAAAAGGATCCCCATAAACTTGAATTTACCCCTTTTGTGAATCCATTTCCAATTGTATTAGAGTAACCACTCGGGCATAGGCATCATATTCTATATAAACCATTGTGTTTTATTCTAGTGTAACCTAGACCTCAAAGCTAAAAAAAAAGTTTCAAGGTAGTGCATAGCTTCCTTGAATGAATTTTATTGTTATTTGAGAGTGAGGAAGGTGTCATCTAAAAAGTATCCATTAATGAGTTGAGAGGATTAGTTAGGGATAAAAATACCCTAGATGAGACCCTGCTCAACTCTATGAGCTAACAAATACCTGAGAGCTTGAACAAGAGGACATAAAGTGCTATGGAAAGAAGCAAACCTTAATGAATGGATTGAAAGAGGCTAATTCAATGAGATTTGATACCATTTATGGTGAGATAGATCAAGGAATATGGAAATAGATTTTGAACTATTGAAATAAATAATGGGTTAAAACTAAGGGCTTGTAACATGTCCAGAATGTAAGTCCATTTAATCCTATCAAAAGCCTTACTAAAATTAAATTTTATAAATATGGTTCTCTAATGAGAGGTTATCTCCTGTTCAATACCCTCCCAAAAAATAATAAGGGTTTCAAGAATATATTTGCTTTTCATAAAATAGGTTTGCTCAGGACTAATAATGGTGGGTAGAATGCACCGAAGTTGGATAACTAAAGTTATAGAAAGAATATTGTTACAGATATTAAGTAGAGAGCTCAGGTACTAACTGGTAATGAGTTTTAGGTGGCCTACTTTGGGTATGAACTTGTTATTGCCCTGATTAGTAAACGAGCCCAATGATTTTTTTAAAGAGACCCTTTGTAAACTTGGAGTAGGTCAGACCCGACAAACTCTTAGGTGGCTTTATAAAATTCACAATGGAATTCTTCAATGCCTAGGGCTTTGTCATACTCATGCTATGAAGAGCCTGGGAGAGATTGTGAAATGATACATGAACATCACATAATCTTCGGTCTATAGGTTTGAGTGTCCAAGGAACCATATCAAGGAATTCCTATAATGCTTGAACCCTCTCAAAATTTTCCTTCTAATCTTGAAACACTAATTTAAAGTGTTCCAAAAAAGTAGGGGAGATGTCAAGAAGAGAAGTGAGTCTCATATTGATTGAGTTGATGGCCTCGATTTGGTCTTGAGATTATTTGACTCTAACAATCTTAAATAATTCATTTGAATTCTTATCTCTAATTTTGAAACAACGAAGGTGAGTGCGAAGTTGTGTCCCTTTAGCTGCATGATGATCCACCACTTTGAGTTTGTGTTTGAGATAAGCAGTCTGGGTTTGCATCTAGAAATTGAAAGGGATATTATACTAAAGAATAGAGGCAATTCTTTGGTATTCTTTAACCACATCATCTTCCCCCCACTTTCAAACATGAGCAATTTGTTTTCCATAATGGCAGAGAAAGGTTGTGGTGTGACTGATATATTTATTCCACCACTCTATCCAATTAGCAACATAAGGTGGTCGAGCACAAGATTCAAAATACAGAAAATGGGGTGGATGGTGTCTTTGTGGCTGAGGGGAAGGTGTTAAGGATGAATTGATTATGTGATGTACTAATTGTTGCTCCACTCCACTATGTAAGGGATTGGATAGGTTTGAGAGAATGTGTTTAGGATGTATGGCGACATGCTGGACATCGATAATAACAAAAGAGAAATTATTTTGCTATAAAAGAATATAATGGTCTAATATTTTAAGAAATGTGTAGATATGAATTTTTGTAAAAAAAAAAGAGGTCAAGGTTGGAGAGCTAGTGTTAACACATTTGCTTAAGGAGAGGTTCTTGCATGGAACATATACCAAATTAAAGTGGAAATAATAAAAACCATACAAAATATTGAGTAAGATATAAAATATTTATGTCTTAGCTAAGGACTAACTTACATCATCTTAAATGCAAAATCAATACATGGACAATGCTTAAACAATAGTGGGAATAGAGAACATGCTTGTTTTGTTTCTTAGGGATGGCGGAGACAAATGACACCACAACATGGAGATCCCAACTTATAGTGACATCTGAATCAACTACACCTACAACTTGAAAGTGAACATTCCACCTTATTTAAATACGTTAATTTAAATGAAACAACAATATTTTTAATCAATATTTATAATTGAAGATTGAAATTTATTAAATTAAAAATACACATTTCACAAACTTTATTGGACAATGCTTATTACTCTTTTTACTCCTTGCATTGATCTTCAGATGTTTCGTTCATTCACAAGTCAGTGAAGATAATGTGGGTGATGAAAGTAAAGCACATATTATTGAAGGAAATAACATTGAATTATTAAAGTTTCGATCGTTGAAGAAAATTATGCCCTTGCCAGATGGATTAAAAACTCTGGAGGATGAAAATGGATCCGCAGTCAATTTTGTTGACAGTAGCTGTGATGGAACCGAAAGATAGTAAGGAAGGATTTGTGTGGGAGTTTGTGATGAACGATTCACCGCAATCCTGGAAAGAGAGATCCAAATTCTATAGGCCAGTTATACATAATGCTTGGATTAATGGTACATACTGATATGAAGCGTAACATTAACTCGACACCGAACTTGCTTGCTTATGTACACTCTCTACCGTACACTCTATCTCTTACAATACTCAGTGACATTATAGAGCAAATGACGGTGCGAATCTCTAGGAAATTTCTCTGACTTGATGTGACCCTTTGAACTATTTTATTGGTGTGGATGGAATTCGGTCCATGTAGACTCGTGCCATGGCCTTCGACAGTCGACAATACAGTCGGGAATCGGAGAGGGAGTGAGAGCAAAGTTCATTGACGGTAGTTATACATGCGGACAAACATTGGATGGATGTTACAGGTAGAACTTTTACCATAATTGGAGGGCACACCAACCACCTCAGCTGAAGCTCGAATGCTCCTGTTGGTTAAGCCACTCCGTGCAGAAGTGGAAACTTTGATGTTATGGGTGTATGCTGACAAGGGATGGTGAGTGAGGATATCCTCTGGTTGGTTATGTGCTTTGCGCTGTTGGTGGTTAGGAAATGGATATTGGTATATGCACAAATTGGCATTTCGGGGTGCCACTGAACTGAAGGTGGAGGGTTTTGATTCCTTGCACCTCTGTTGTTGTCGTTGGCATTATTTTTGTTCATGGGTTGACTTTGATTGTTATTTACATTGTTTGTCATCTTGGCCTGGTCTGTTACACCATCTGTAGTTCAGAATCTTGGGGCCTTGATTGTTGAGGTTATTTTGATTTCTGTTTTGATAACCCCCTTTACTTTGGTTAGGCATGACTAATCTCCCATTAGATCTATAAAAACTATGACCACCATCAATGGCCACTTGGTCTATTCTTAGAGTGCTCTCAAGTGCTTCTTTATATGCCTTATAATATAATTTATGAACATCTTCCTTCATCTCCTTGTTGAGTGAATGCAAAAAGAGATCACATAAATCTCATTGGTCCTTATGGGGGTGATCACTAAGGAGTTTAATACTTATCGCCATCTAGTAATGAAATTAGCAATGGATTCATTTGACTCTTGCTTGATTTGCAATAACTACCATATGCAAGTCTTAAGCAACTTGTTCATGTCAAAGGCCTTAACAAACTCAACCATCTGTTGCCAAAAGGAATGAACGAAGGCCTCAGGGAGGCAGTAGTACCAATCTAGGGTAATTCTTTCCAAGTCTTTGGGAACATCTTGGAAATTACCCCATCCAAATGTAGAAGCTCTATGACACCATTCACATATGATTTCACATGCTCGTTAGGATCTCCCTCCCCTTTATACTTAGGGAATTACGCTGGTGGACGTGCCAAGGTGACTCCTTGTATGTTTTCATTGAGGAATTATTTCAAATAATTTGTGTAGGTCTCCATGGCATTGAAATCCTTGAAAATCATGTTGAAATGAGCCTAAGGGAGACGGGTTGGATAAAAAGTGGCTACGAAACCGTTATAAGGAAAATACTTGGGTTCGGGAGATGGGGTATAATAGTGATCTAGGCAGATCCATGTACCGTTCCATTTTTAAAGTCTTCAATTTCTGGTTGAACCACTTGCACATCGAAGAATTCGTTGAGAAATTTCTGGCGCTTCTTTCGAAATGCAAAACGGAGTCCAGATGCTCGAGATATAGTTTGCTCAAGTTTTTTTATGACAGGGGAATAACGGGTGTCAAAAAGTGACGTGGCATTGCTCAAATACACCAAGTGGTCCAATAACCATTTGACATGTGGCAATATGAATTTATGCAAAAAAAAATTGGTTTGGTGTTTGGTTTGTTGATAGCCTCCAGTCTTTGACAGGCGGTCATATGAGGATCTGTGGACCCCGCTATTTACTCGTTGGGGTCCCTCAGCGAGGGTTGGCACACTCTTGTGGAGGGGTGCCTTGGCCTCCTATTCTTCATATGTTATTGTATGTGACATTGTATTTAAGCCACAAAGTTTGCTCAAACCCCACCAATGTGGGATAATTATTTTACACTTTGTAATAAGGAGCCACGAACCAACACGTGGCAGAGCCACCAACATACATCAGCTAACACACCATCAAACCATTGCCACACAAACCGTGCAAAGACCAAGTCCTAACCAACCATTCTCCAACGACGGCCTAAGTATAGGCTTAGCTAAGCTTAGCACCTAAGTCTCCTTCAAAAGGGACGTCAACATTCATAAAGGAGACCGCATACCTATAAAAAACATGTAATCCCTTCTCACACAACAAATGTGGGATAAAGAGATAAGTTTAAAATGCCAAAAAGGAAGGCTGATGTTTTGAACCGTGCACCTATTGTGCAAAAAAGCTAAGCTTTGACCGTTTGTGCTACGGGGGTCGAAGTATTATTTAAGGAATGAAATTTCATTTGAAGGGGGGTAAGAGGCCGACTGTGTAAGAGAAATAAGAAGGTTAGATATTTATTATTGCCTTGTACGGCCTTGGGCCATTAATTTTGGGTCTGAAAGATATTTTTATAGGCAGGCAAAGATCAGAGAAGGGGAATTGAAGACTTGTATTGATTTTGTAAGCCATTTGTTGCACAAAATTAATGAAAATGGTCCTCACTTCGAACGGACCTAGAGACGTAGGCTATTAAAGCTGAACTCCATTATCAATTCGTTGGTGAATTCTTCTAATTTTCTCTGCTATTGTATAATTCTGATCTTCATTTTAATTCTAATCTTTATTTCATTATTAAAAAATAAATGAAAAAATTGAGAAATTAGTAGATCTTTTAAATGCGACAGTGTGTTATTCGAATGTGCTACACTTGCATTTTCAGTTTTCAGATTAGATTTTTGGTATCAGAGCGGTTGTTATTTAACAATGGTTGCTAGTGTATGTTGACAAGGTCTAAATCCAAAAAGGGTGAAGGAAAACTCGCTGAGTATAATCCAGAGATTGGCTCAAGGCATGCTTTAGGGATGGCCAAAGAAGAGATGGAATCCGAACAAGCTTTCCGCCAAGCCTTCATGGAGATGAGAAGCATGGTTGAGGAACTATACCATGATAAACAAAGGAAATCTGAGAATGAGAAAGGTGATTCACAAGAATTGAAAGGTAAAGAAATCGAAAAACCTTCTTCATCGAATGACAGTAAAAAAACTATGGAATCTCTCCCTTCACTAAAATTGGATATTAAGTTTGAATTACCAATGTTTAATGGCGAAGTTAATGCCAAAAAGTTGGATAATTGGGTCAAGTAGATTGAAGTTTATTGCAGGATCCAAAAGATTGCAGGGAATGAGTCAAAAATTCATTTGGCTACTCTTCGTATGAGAGGCACAACTCTCATCTGGTGGGAGAGTAAGTTGAAGAAAACCGAGCTTCAAAAAGGTAACTCGATGTCTACTTGAAATAAATTTGTTGAAGAACTTAGAAAGCAATTTTATTCTTTAGGCTATATGCAACAAGCCATGATGAATTGACAAAGTTTCAGATAAGGTAAAGGCCAAAATGTTCAAGACTATACACAAGAATTTAGGAGAAAAGCTTTACTTTTGAATGTTCCTCTTTACACACAAGAAACACTGCTAAAATATATAGGTGGGCTACATAGTTACTTAACACATATGATTTTTATGTTCAATCCCACTAATTTAGATGCAGTATGTGTTCAAGCCACTCATTTAGAGGCCAGAGGAAAACAATCAAAATAATCTTTTCATAAAGTTAAAAGTAAACAATCTAATGTTAAGCAATCCAAAGGGGAAAGTTCATCAGGAAAAGGTAAACAAAAATCCACTTTTACTTTTAAAAAAGAAGGAAAACCATTTTGTAATCATTGTAAGAAAAATCATGATGAGTTTAAGTGTTGGAAACTACACCTTGAGTTACGGCCTAAAAGGTTTCAAAAGAAGGAAAATAAGACTAATGCTATGGTTCAGAATTTAGGTTCAAATTTAGGTGATGAAACTAAGATCACAACCATGGGATTACATAATGATTCTTCTCTTTCAGTTTCTAGCACTAAGTCATCAAATGATGCATCTTCTTCTAAATAGAATTTTGTGCATGTTGATAAGAAGAGAAATGAATTGTTCCACATTAGAGTTGTTTCAAAACATACTAAGATTGATACTTTATTTGATAGTGGTTCACAAGCAAATTTAATTTTTGAAGAGGTTGTTAAGAAGTTAAGCTTACAAACCAATCCCCATCCGAAGCCTTATCCACTAGGTTGGGTGTGTGACAATGCGAAGCTACAAGTCTCACAAAATTGTAGATTGAGGTTTGCCATCACATCCAAGTTCATAGATGAGGTTGAGTTGGATGTTGTCCCATTGGACATATGTGGGATTGTTTTGGGAAGCCTATATCTTTATGATAGAAAATCAATCTTTTATAGAGAGGAGAATAAGTACTTGCTTGTTAAGGATGGCATTGAATATATATTCAGAGCACATCACATTAAAACAAGTCTTTCCTTGGTTACAACAGGGCAAATATTCAAGCAAGACTAGTTAATTCAAGCAAGACTTTTTGTCTCATGTTGATTAAGTCTAAGGAAAAAAAATATTCTCAGTCTTTTGAAAATTGTGATCCTAAACACAAGAATGAATTGGTTGAAATCATTTCTACTTATGATGATGTATTTCAAGATCTTAAGGGTTTGCCCCCTAAAAGGGGAGTTCAACATGAAATTTAGCTATTACAGGATTCTCCTCTCCCTAACATTGGCATGTATAGGTTATCAATGGTGGAAAATGAGGAAGTCAAAAAATAGGTAATGGATCTATTGGATAGAGGTATTATTCATCCAAGTTCATCTCTTGTTGGTTCGCCAATTATTTTGGTGCCAAAGAAAGATGGCACTTGACAAATGTGTGTTGATTTTCGTGCTTTAAACAAAATTACTATTAAGAATCATTACCCTCTTCCTCGTATTGATGATTTGTTGGATCAATTAAAACATGCTATTTATTTCACTAATCTAGATTTGAGAAGTGGATATCATCAAGTAAGAATTAATGAAGGTGATGTGTGGAAAACCACCTTCAAAACAAAATGGGGATTGTTTGAATGGCTTGTTATGAATTTTGGGTTGTGTAATGCCCCGGCTACATTCATGAGATTGATGAATGATGTTTTAAGACAATTCCTTGATGATTTTGTCATAGTGTACGTAGATGATATATTGATTTTCAGCTAGTCTTGGGAAGAGCATGTGATCCACATTAAGAAAGTCATAGATGCATTATGAAGAGAAAAACTTTATTTAAAAATGTCAAAATGTGAGTTTGGCAAGACCTCTTTGATATACTTGGGTTACATTGTAGGACATGGGAAATTGAAAATTGATCCTGTAAAAGTGGTAGTCATTGTTAACTGGCCTACACCCACTAATACAACTGAGCTTAAAAGTTTTCTTGGTGCAGTACAGTTTTGAAGAAAGTTTATTGCTCAATTTTCATATATTGCATCACCTTTGTATTCTTTGACAAGTGTGAAACATGTCTTTCAGTGGGGGGGGCAAGCATCAATAGGCCTTCGACACTTTGAAAGAAAAGAGAAGTACTGCTCCGATCTTGAAACTTCCTGATATACAACAACCATTTGAGATTGAGACGGATGCAAGTGAATATGCTATGGGAGCTATTTTAATGCAAGGTAAGAAACCAATTTATTATCATTCTGAAACCTTCACAAGTGCAGTAAGAAAATATCCAACTTATGATAAGGAATTGTATGCATTGGTTCAAAGTGTTAAAAAATGGAAACATTACTTAATGGGCAAAGAAACAATAATACATACAGATCATCAACCCTTACAATATCTCCAATCACAAACCAAGCTACAACAGTTTAGACATTTTCGTTGGATGGGTTTCTTACAAAAATTTCATCTTGTGATTAAGTATAAAAAGATATTCAAAATAAGGTTGCAGATATGCTATCTAGGCCTCCTATGGTTGTTGCATCTATTCTTTTACAACATGGTTCTTTGTCTCATGAAACCTATAAAGAATAGTATGTTAATGATCTTTATTTTTAGGATGTATATAAAGACTTAATGAGTAGTAGACAAGTAGAAGAATTGGACTATCATGTAGATAATGATCTTTTGTGTCATTTGGGCAAACTTTGTATTCCTCGAAATGAGAGGGTACACATGATTAGAGAAGCACATACTTCTCTTATTTCTGGTCATTTTGGAGTTGCTAAAATGGTTGTACATTTGAAAATGTATTGTTACTAGCCCCGTATGTAGGAACATGTTGCCAAATATATTAAGGGATGTACTCTTTGTGCCACAAGTAAACCTAGTAACAGGAAATTGGGACTTTACACTCCTCTACCTGTTCCTACTCGCCCATGGGAAAGTATCTCCATGGATTTTGTGGGGGGTTCGCCTATGACACAAAGAAAACATGACTATTTATATGTGGTTGTGGATAGATTTAGCAATATGTGTGTTTTGATTCCTTGCACTAAGCAAATTACTAGGGAAGGCACTGCACACTTGTTCTTTAAACATGTATGGGTTCATTTTGAGTTGTCTACTTCAATAATTTCTGATCGGGATTCTCGGTTCATTTTGGGGTTTTGGTCAACTTTGTGGGGACTAATGGACACTAAATTAAAAAAGAGCACTGCATTTCATTCGCAAACCAATGGGAAAACAGAGGTTGTAAACCGCACTGTGGTACATTTGCTTAGGGGTTATAGCAATAAACATCCAAAGTTATGGAATGAATAACTGTGTTACATACAACATGCATACAACCGGGCACTTCATTCTTCTACTATGAAATCTCCATTTGAATTTTTTTATGGATATTTGTCTAAATCTCCTCTAAATGTTTGCTATGGATAGGATACAACTATTAGTGAACCAAAAGAAGCCATTCAAGCTAAGAAGTTCATTGAACAAATACATCTCATACATCAGACTGTTCATACTCAATTGGAGAAAAGTCAAGCCAAGTATAAATCCATACATGACAAACATCGTATTGAGCACCAATTTGTTGTAGGTGATATGGTATGGCTTCACATCAGTAAGGAAATATTGACAGGTGAAGGTAAAAAGTTGAAACCAATCCGGTATGGTCCTTTTTAGATTATAGAAAAAATTGGCACAAATGCTTTCCGGTTAGATTTACCATCTTACATGTAGATTTATTCAGTTGTAAACATAGAAAATCTGAAATTGTATGAGCCTCCAATGATAATTGATCATGATGAAAGTGTATCCATTCCTTCTGTTGATGATTTTGCTCCTAAATATATAACATATTTGTAGGAAGATACTATTTTTGACAGGAATGTGCAGACTTCAAGAAGAGGTGATGTTGAGTATCTTTGTGTTGGTCTAAAAGGGATGCACCCAAACAAGGCCAAATGGATGGAATTTAGAAGGGTGAGGGAGAAATACCCTCACCTCATTACCAATTAATTTTAACTTTTGGAGGTCTAAAAGTTCTCAGTGGGGAGGAGTGATCTAGGCGGATCCATGTACCATTCCATTTTTAAAGTCTTCAATTTCTGGTTGAACCACTTGCACATCAAAGAATTCATCGAGAGCTTTCTGGTGCTTCTTTAAGAACGTAAAATAGAGTCTGTATTCTCGAGATATAGCTTGCTGAATTTTTCTTGTGATAGGCGAATAATGGGTGTCGAAAAGTGACGTGGCACTTCTCAAATATGCCAAGTGGTCCAATAACCATCTGATACGTGGAAATATGAATTTGTGTAAAAAAAATTGGTTTGGTGTTTAGTTTGTTGATAGCCTCCAATATTTAAAAGGTAGTCATATGAGGATCTGTGGGCCCCACTATTTACTCGTTAGGGGCCCTCAACGAGGGTCAACACACTCTTGTAGAGGGGTGCCTTGGTCTCCTATTCTTCATATGTTATTGTATGTGACATTGTATTTAAGCCACAAAGTTTTCTCAAACCCCACCAATGTGGGATAAATGTTTTACACTTTGTAATAAGGAGCCACAAACCAACATGTGGCAAAGCCACCAACCAAGACACATCAGCTGCCATGCCATCAAATCGTTGCCACACAAACCATGCAAAGACCAAGTCCTAACCAACCATTCTCCAATGATAGCCTAAGTATAGGCTTAGCTAAGCTTAGCACCTAAGTCTCCTTCAAAAGGGAAGTTGACATTCATAAAGGAGACCACATACCTATAAAAAGCATGTAATCCCTTCTCACACAACAAATGTGGGATAAAGAGATAAGTTTAAAATGCCAAAAAGGAAGGCCGACATTTTGAACCATGCACCTATTGTGCAAAAGAGCTAAGCTTTGACCACTTGTGCTATGGGGGTTGAAGTATTATTTAAGGAACAAAAATTCATTTGAAGGGGGGTAAGAGGTTGACTGTGTAAGAGCAATAAGAAGGTTAGAGATTTATTATTGCCTTGTATGGCCTTGGGCTATTAATTTTGGGTCTGAGAGATATTTTTACAGGTAGGAAGAAACCAAAGAAGGGGAATTGAAGACTTGTATTGATTTTGTAAGCCATTTGTTCCACAAAATTAATGGAAATGATCTTCACTTCAAACGGACCTGGAGATGTAGGCTATTGAAGCTGAACTCCATTATCAATTCGTTGGTGAATTCTTCTGATTTTCTCTGTTGTTTTATAATTTTGATCTTCATTTTAATTTTGATTTTTATTTCATTATTAAAAATTAAACATAAAAGTCAATAAATTAGTAGATCTTTTAAATGCGATAGTGTGTTATTCGAATGTGCTACACTTGCATTTTCAGTTTTTAGAGCAAGTAGACTGGGAAGTATTTATCTAGTTGGATAGTTTTTTAAACATTCATTAATAAGGAGGTAATGCATTAAAATTTGAATAAACATTTGATGCCTATAATGGAAAAGCGTACATGGCTAGAACATTGGATGGCATGTAACTAGGAGGAGGAACGAATGGTGCTGCATTGGTCACCACATGCTGTAGAGGAAGGTATGAAAAATAACCTCTTACAAGAAATTGTGTAGGGGGTTGATAGGGTGAGCAATGTTAGTTGCTATAGGGTTGGGAATCCCATGAGTAAGAATGTCTCCTAAATATTGGTTTGAAATGTAGTTATTGGGAGGTTGATTAATTTGATAGTGTGGATGATGATAATTTGTCAAGGGAATGTGTAAAATGGGAATGACCTTAGTTATTGAGATTTATTGCCATCCCATAAGTTTGAAGAGAGGCTTAGTTACTCTCTAGATCCAAAATTCTGCCCACCAAGGTAGAGATGAGCTCATTCGGATAAGAAGTAGTATTAGATTTTGGAAATCATTTGTGGAAGATTTAGGAGGGAAGGATTTATATCCAATAATGAACTAGTTTATATGAGATGACTTAAGATAAGTCATTGTGGGTTGTTCATGAGGGATGACAGTGTTTTGGTTAATGTTGGAGGGATGCGAGGGCAATTGTAGTTTCCTCAACCCATCTTCTAGGTAGCAAAGTATTTCAATATACTGACCAAATCTTCATGTGATTTATATATCTAGGCTTTGCAAGCTAATATGTGGCCTAGTTATACTTTGGGGATAAATCCCAACTCTATTAGTGAAGGCCATGTTTTTAGAGTCGAGGTAGTTGGTAGTTTCAGAAGGATCCTATCGTTCTTGAATTACTACCTTAGACTTAGTTTGTAAGTTTGAGGAATAAGGGTTTTGGAATTGATTCTCCACATTTGAAGTGGAATTATTATTCCAACTAAAGAAGGAAGCCTCACTTGGAACTTGGTGACCCATTCTGTAGCACTCAAGGTCAAAATTTATTTCAAACTCTTGGCTATATATATTTGAGGGGTATATGAACACCCACAAAATAAATGGAAGAGCTTCAGATGAAAGAAAAGAAAAGAGGATAATGAAAAAAGAGAAGCCTTTCACCTCAAGTTCACCAAATTTTAAACACCAGGAAAGAGACATGTTAACCATTGTGCACTTGAATTTTTGAGGTCTGGCAGAGACAACCAATAAATGTATAGTGGAGTGGATGGTCTAGGGAAAGGGTCAGTTGGGTTGATGTGGTTGAGGAATTTTTGCTTCAATGGCTAGAAGAATAGGTCTGTTGGGTTGAGGTATAATGATGGGTGGAAAGGGATGATTGTAGCAATACCAAAAGAGATTTCTTGCATCACGATATTTGTTTAGAGTGAAAAATGGAGAAGATATGTAATCCAAAGAACCCTTATTGTGTATGAAGAAAAGATATCAGAGTTATTGGTCAATGTTTGGCTTAGGGAAGTAGGCAAAGTTGGGTTGCAATACCCTAGGGATTTGGTTAATATAATCAGGTTGATTGTGTCCATCCAATTTCATCTACAAAGCAAATGAAATACAAAGAGGCTAGTCATGAGAATTAAAAAAAGAAAAAGGGAGTCTCAGCCCTGAAAGTTACTCACATAGCAGGTTAGAATGTGAAGGGTTCTCATTATGATATGGGATTTTACGAGGTGAGATTATTCGTTACGGGATTCAAGATGGTCAATTATGAGGTTTGGATAGGGGTGGAGTGAAATACTTCTAGTTAAAGCTTGGAATCAATGTTACTTTGAAGGGTACTTGCTGGTATGGACCTGGTACTCTAAGGAATAAGCCTACCTTATGGAGGCAAAGATGCTTTAAGACTGTCAGCCAATGGTGGGGCAAGGTTGGTTTGAAAGGTGTAAGCATATAACTTGTCTTGAATGTGTTTGTGAAGGTTTACTTTTTGTTTTGAAAAGGTTGACAACAAGTGTTTACACTTGAGCTCATCTTAACGAGGTTTATCTCAGGTTTGTTTTTTTATGATTTTGGAAAGGTTTTGCAAATGTAAATAAAACTATACTACTTGCTGAAATGAAAGTACTTAAAATAAAATAAATTAATAGCTGAAAGTAAAGGAAAAGAAATACATTTTTTTTTGAAAATTCCAACAATAAAATGTGAAAACTAAGTACTGATTTTTATTTTTCCTAGTTTGAAAGTTGAGAGTTTCACCTACATGTACTAAATGAATGCTCTTTTCTTTTATCTTTTTCAAATTCAAATGAATGAGAGATAATATGCAATTAATATTTAAAATATACAAATGAGGAATGGGATCTAAATTTAGATTGAATTTATTAAGCACAACTTCTATGTTTTTAGAAATTAATCCACATATGTAAGCTAAAATGCAAGTTTAAAAGCTTTAGTTCAAACCAATTGTGTATTGTATCAAAAAATTTACTCAATACGATATTTAATTGTGTCCAATCGAGCTCTAATTGACATTAGATGGATGTAATTGGTTGCACATGGCTCGATTGGACCCAATTTTGTATCATATGGAACTAATTACTTGATCAGTTTAATATGGTATGTAATTCTGACCAATCAAGCCCCAATTGAAATTAGATGGTCACAATTGGTTACACAAGGCTCAGTTTGGTCATATTGAACCAATTACTCTATTTGTTCAATATGGTATGTAATTGAGTCCAATCACACACTAATTGACATTAGATTGTTGCAATTTTTTGCATGTGGTTTAATTAACTCAAATTGTATATCATATTAAACCAATCAAGTAATTGGTTCAAAATGGTATGAAATTAGAGCCAATTGATCCATAACTAACATTATATGATTGCAATTGGTTTCAAGGGTTTAGTTGGCCCAAATTGTGTATCATATTGAACCAAATATTTGATTAATTTAATATGGTATGTAATTGAGCCAATCAATCCCCAATTGACATTAGATGGATGCAATTGGTTGAGTGAGGCTCACTTGGCCCCAATTTCATATCAAATTAAACAAAATACTTGATTGGTTCAATTTAATACACAATTATTAGTCATTATTAGGTTTGTGGTGCTTGATTGGCCCATTTGAGCCCCATGAACCTATTTACAACTATTAAATGTGACATGGGGCTTACTTGGCCCCAATCTAGGTTATGATTGAATGAACTAATAATATTTTAAAGTCACAAACACAATTAATGCCTATCAAGCCCCATGAACCTAATTTCAATTATACAATGTGATTTGGGGCTGACTTGGTCGCATTTGAGTCCATGGTTTAACAAAAATGTATCCATGTGAAGGAATCTATTGATTGGTTCAATTGAGGACTCATTTAGGGAAAAATGAGCCCCAAATCACATTGTGTAATTGAAATAAGGTTCAAAATGTTTCATTGGCCCTTTTGAGCCTTGTGAATGTACTTGCAACTATACAATGTGATATGGGGATCACTTATCACAATTGAATCCATGATTAGAAAAATTACTCATGTTATTCAATCACAGATGCAATTTGGGGTATTGAGCCTCCTAATCCTAAATGTGACTATAAAATGTGATTTGGGGCTCACCTAACATTGATTGAGTCCATGATTGAAAAAAACCATGTCCTTGTATAAATAAATTGAGTGATTGGTTTAATCATAGACTCAATCGGGGCCTAGTGAGACAGAAATCACATTGTGTAGTTTTACTTAGGTTCACAACGCTTGATTATCTCATTTGAGCCCCATAAAGCTAATTGTGAAAATATAATGTGATTTGGGGCTCACTAGTCCCTGATGGAATATGTGATCAAACCAATCACTCAATTAGTTTAATCACAAACACAATCTCACTAGGGAATATCAAGTGATTAGTTCAAACAAAAACTCAACCGAGTAATTAGTTTGATCATGGACTCAATTGGATCCAATCACAATTCATTGTTATAATTAGGTTCATTGTGATTAGTTAAAATAAGAACTCAATCAAGTATTTGGTTTGATCATGGACTCGATTGGGGTTATATGAGCCCAGATTCATAATTCATTGTTGCCTAATCAAGCCCCATGAACCTAATTATGATAATAAACTATGATTTGGGGCTCACTTTGCCCCGATTGAGTCTGTAAATGAACCAATCACTCCATTTGTTCATTCATAAACATAATTGGGGTGTATTAAGTGATTGGTTCAATCATAGACTCAATTGAGGCAAAATGATCACCAAATCACTTTTCATTATTGTAATCAAGTTCACAAGGGTTGATTGGGTCAATCAAGCCCTGTGAACCTAAATATAATAAAAAAGGGATTTGGGTCTCTTTTGGCCCCAATTGAACCAATGATCATTCCATTTTTTTAATCACATACATGTTTTAGGCATATAAAATGATTGGTTCAATCATAGACTCAATCGAGTGATTAGTTACATCACAGACTTAATCAGGGCCATGTGATCCCAAAATTCCATTTTGTTGTTGTAATTAGGTTCACAAGGCTCAAGTTTTGGGGGTCACTAGGCCTAGATTAAATATGTGATGGATTTAATCACTCAATTTAGTTTTTGATTGAATTAATCACTCAATACACCCTAATTGTGTCTATATGTGAACAAAGCAAGTGATTGGTTTGGTCACAAACTCAATAAGGGCCAAAGTGAGCCATAAATGCCATTATTATTATTTAATTAGATTCATGAGGCCTAATACACCTCAATTATGTTGTAGAATAAATAAATTGAGTGATTGGTTTTATCATAGATTCAATCAGGGCTAAGTGAACTTAAATGTAACTATACAATGTGATATGGGATCACGTGGATCCAATTGAATATGTGATATAACTAATCACTCAATACATTCAATCATGAATTTAATTGGGTGTATCAAGTGAATGGTTCAATCAAAAAATGTCTTGAGTGTTTAGTTCCATCACAAACTTGATCGGGGCCAACCGAGTCCCAAATCCCATTTTGTTATCGCAATTAAGTTCACAATGTTAGATTAGGTCAATGAAGCCAAAATAAACTAATTATGAAAATGAAATGTAATTTTAGGATCACTTGACCTTGATTGATTTCATGATCTAACCAATCCCTCCATTCATTCAATCATATACGTAGTTTTGGGAGTATTGCATGATTAGTTCAATCACAGACCCAATCGAGTGATTGGTTCCATCATAGACTCAAATATGTCTGAATGATCCCCATATTCCATTATATTTTCATAAATAGGTTCATAGGACTTGATTGTCCCTATTAATCCATATGAGCCTATTTGTGATTACACAATGTGATATGGAGCTCCTTTGGATCTGAATAATTATGTGATTGAACCAATCACTTAATTTGTTCACATAAGGATAAAATTCATTATTACAATTAGGTGTAAGGGGCTCCATTGGCATAATAGAGCCCCATGAACCTACCTATTTATGACTAAAAATTGTGATATGACACTCACTTGGTCTTGATTGAGTTTGTGATTGAATCAATCACTTGATTATTTCACACAGGAACACATTTCATTATCATAATTAGGTTAAGGGGATCAATATCAAAGAAATGATCTCCTCAACCCTCGACCTAAACTAAAGAAAGGTGAAATGTCGAGACCCTCCTCCCTCGTAACCTATAAATTCCATCAGCCATATTCTGGGTGCCCCCCCCCCCCCCCAAATATTTTTTTTACTACCAACTATCACCTTGTCACCTTAGATCTATTTATTGGTTGAGCTAGGGGTATGGGCCCTATATATATATACGAGATTGGGGTCTGGGGAGAAGGTATGAGGCCATATATATCTAATCTATATGAACATAGGGGTATATATATATGGGCATATATATGAATCTATATGAACATAGGTATATATATATAAAATCTATATGGGCATATATATGAATCTATATGAACATATGGGTATATATATATAATCTATATGGGCATATATATATATATTGAGGCCATATATATCTAATCTATATGAACATAAGGGTGTGTGTGTGTGTGTATATATATATATATATATAAAATCTATATGGGCATATATATATATATATATATATATATATATATATATATATATATATATATATCTAATCTATATGGGCATGGTGGTTGGACCAATTATCCATATATATAAGGGGGGATACCTACCCAATCGAGTCTTGTCCACCTAATTACAACACCAAAATGTTATTTAGGGCTCACTTAGCCTAAATTGAGTCTCTAATGAAAAAAACACTTGATAGTCCCAATTGTGTCTATGATTGAAAAAATCAAATTATTGGTTCAATCATAGACTCAATCATGTCCATGTCAACCCCAAAACCCATTTGATTATCATAATGAGGTTCACATGGTTGTATTGGGCCAATTGATCCCGATGGACCTTATTACGACAATGAAATAGGATTTGTATCTCACTTGGGCTAAATTGAGTCTACAATTGAAGAAATCACTTAATTGGGTCCATGATTGAACTAATCACTCGATACAACACAATTACATTTATGACTGAGTGGATCGATTGATTGGTTTTATTATATACTCGATTAGGGCCAAGTGGTCCCCATATCACATTGGATTGTTGTAATTAGGTTTATGAGGCTTAATTGGCCCAATAAAAACTCGTGAACCTAATAATGACAATGAAATGTGATTTTAGTCTTAATCAACCTAAATTGAGGAAATGATTCAACCAATCACTTAATTCATTAACATAAGGAGACATCTGGATATATCATAGACTTAATCAAGGTCAAGTGAGCCCCAAATCACATTGTATAGTCATAATTAATGTCATAGGGGTCAATAATCCCCAATTACATATGTGATAGAGTGAATTGAGTGATTGGTTTGATCACAAACTCAATTGGTCCAAGTGTTCCCCAAGTCACTTTTAGTTTTCAAAATTAGGTTCACAATGATTGACTGAGGTAAAATAAATGAAATTTTGTCCCACTAACAATTTATAAATTAAACTATGTATGGATTGTCTAGCTTGAACCAATTACCCAATTACTCAATATGTTTAATATGGTACACAATTGGGGCCAAATAAGTGTCAATTGACTTTATATGGTTGTAGTTTATTTCAAAAGGATTGCTTGGTCCCAATTGTATACCAAATTGAACCAATTACTTGATTGGTTCAAATTATTAAGCAATTGAGGTCAATCATGCCCTGATTAACATTAAATGAACATAATTATTGCACATGGCTTAGTTAGACCCAATTGTGTATCTTATCAAACCAATTACTTAATTAGTTTAACATCATGTTGGCTAGTTTTGGCCTACATACAAAGTTTTTTCCTAAATGGATGAGCTGAACAGAGTTCTAGATGGAATGAGTGGTCAAAAGATATCATATTTCTCACAAAGCTTTTGAAAGACTTTTAGCAAGCTTAAAGTTCAATTTGTTGATCTTCGGGAAGCGAGGTTGGAAACAGGTCTAAGATTTTAAAGTGAAAGGGACCAACCAATTTTCATGGTGTTCATGGCATTCACAGACACAAGGTAGGTTGTTAAAAAGTCTCAAAGCTCCTTCAAAGCTTTGATAGATCAAAAGATGACTTGCACAAGTCTAGAGAGACCAGACCATCACCAACACATCTTGTAGGAACAAAAATATCAAGCTGGTTGCATATTTGATATAATGCACTTGAGAAATCCTCTAGGCTAAATGATTGCATGAAAATGAATTTATTCATGCCTAAGTCATGCTCCATAAATTTTGAATCTTGATGAGTTTGCTATCTCAAGATATAAAGATTCAAATTTGAATTTGTAGATTAAGATGTGCATGGGGATGCCAAGTTCAAGCTTCATGAAATAACCATTTGAATTCAAATGTTCCCAAGATGGATGAAAATCTGATAAGTGTCAAGATATTAAGAGCTCACATCATAGATAAATAACATGCACATAGTCAATAAGTCAAAAGGTACTTAGATCAAGATCAATCATCTACATTCAATCAGATCAAAAGATTTAACAGTGTGTGACAACCTGATAGGATTAGTGGGTATAGGAAGATCCAATGGCATGAATTTGATTGTGCATCTAAGATCCAATGGTCTAAGTTGGGTCAAAAAGTCAAAGGATCCTGAGATCAAGTGAAGGAATGATGAATGTCATGATCATATTGAATTAAATTATCAACAGTGTGCATTCGATCAAGCGAAAGGAGATTGATGGTACATGTTCAATCATACCAAGAAGATCTAATGGTACAATTAAAGGTCAGTGTGTCTAGGTAGATTCAATGGTGTATGATCCATCATATATCTAGATCCAATGACATGTAGATGAAGCATAAGTCAGTGGGTCCAAGTAGATAAATGAAGTGCATTCATTCATATAGAAAAGATTGATGGTGCATGACAAATTAGATCCAACAATACTCATCCAATATAGATCATAGATTGATGACCAATGATTAAGGTCGAAGGTGCTATAATCTCAAAGTCACAGATCAAGATCAACAACTAAAATTAAAAATTTGAAAGCTAAGGGGATTTAATGGAGAATAAATGTAACCTAAGGTCAAACCAGAGTAAATGTTTCAAGGGTATGTCATAGAGGTAGACATGTCAGACAAAGGATTTTGCCACCTTGAGTAGGTAGGATACATTAGTACAAGATTAAATGTGATTTAAGTTACCATGAGAAGACCCTATAAAGCCAAAAAATGCCATTAAAGCTTAGATGCAAGATATGTTTGTTTAAACTTAATATATTCTATAACAAAGCTATGCAACCTACATATCTACATTGATATAATAAATATTTAAAAACCAATAAATTAGATTGGATTTCAATTTATTGTGAATATCCATATCTAAGTTAGGGTAGATGCAGACATAAATGAGATCTGGTGAGGTGTCTCATCTTTCAACACAATCTTATCTTTAACAAATAGGTACCTATGGCTTCCCAAAACATACATGATCATGGATATGTCCTTACAGTAAAGGGAATTAATGCAAAGGATCTCAAGAAGGATTCATGTGATAGGGTGGTTGCTTCCTATAGTGGTATTGACCTTCATGATCCACCCTTCCACACTAGATAGAGTCCCAATAACATTAATGCAATCAAGATCTTGAGGAAGATGTGATCTTGATCATTATGACCCCTTTTCCACTCTCCCATGTATGTGTCCCCATCTCTCTCTTTCCATTTCTGCTATATATTTAGTCTTTTAAGCCTTAAAATGGATCCATCTCTTGGGCATGACTGGAATCTACCAAGATTGATCATTGTAACCTCTTGAGATGAATAAAATACTGTGTCAAGATTTCATTATGCTTATCTAGTGTGTTCATGTCAGTTGATTTACATATGTGGTAGAGCTTTGTCCCTTACCAAGTCCTGATCTCACCTAGTTGGTAGATTGTCATGTTATGTAGGTCATGCCTAGTGTTTTATGTCATTTTATTGAATCCAATAGTGGATACATTGACTATTTAGTGATTTGAATCAAGCCTATCCATCACCTCCCTCAAGTTTTGATCACTTGATGAACCTTTACATGAATCATTGATGCATAATATACATTTGGAGTTGTATATATAGTCATTTATTCTATCTAATTAGTGCTTTGGAAGATAAAGTAGGAGTGGATGACAAATCAATCTAGATTCATCACCAACATTAGCTTAGGGTTCCCTCTCATTTTATCTCTTCCCCCTTTTCACCCCAATAATGAGTAGGTTTACGTGAAAATGAGCTAAGTGATGCATAGAGGAGCTAGCCTCGTTAAAAATCCTAGAGGTCTGACCCAAGATTAGGTGAATCATAGTCGAGGGTTATTCCCATGTTGGGATAGGTTTGATCAAGAGGTCCTGAACAATCCTTTGCTCATCTAAGGTGCAACCTAAGTCTCCAACAATTTTGGCATGCCCAATGGGACCCAAGTTTATCTATTGAAGCAATTATGCAACACATTCATCTTCATAAGCATTTTCAAGTATTCCTTGGTCCTTATCTCAATGTATGAGGCATATTCTTGTTCATGATTTTGGTTATCTTCATGTTTTCTAGGCTATTGTAGCCTATAGAGAGATACTATCTTTCCTCTCCTTATTAGTAGTTTCAAAATGGTTCATATACATCTTGTTATCATCCTCACCAGTAGCATGAGGACTTATATCAGTCATACATGCAGGAGTACTACCTTAATATTCCATATGAATAACTAATCCATCATAATATTGCCCCTTCCTAGTCTTATGATGTGCCCCCTTATTACCAAGATTATCAAGCTTTCTATTAGTCTCATCTACCCCCTTTGCAGCTTGGTTACCCTCTTGATAAGTCATGGCAACGACATGGCATTCTTGAACAACCTACTCATACCCCAAGCCATTCTATATATCGCCTTAAAAAAACTCTATTAGAGTAAGAAAGGAATATGATAAACATTGATATGTTGAAGGGGTATGGGCAAGAAACTCCAAAACATGTCATTAGAGGGGTTAGGGATTTAGTGTAATAGGCAAAGGAGGAGTGGATGTCTTTCATTAGGAGAGGTTATTCTAGAAACAATAGTGACATGCTTGACATATATGGACTCATCTCCAAGATTGAGGAGATGCTGGCAACCCATATAGAGCAACAAACACTTCATCACCCATCTTGTCTTCCCTCATCCATGTCAAACTCATACTGAGCTTCCCATCATCACGCATAATCCATCATCAAATGAGTTTCAAGGTCATGATAGTTCACCCCAACTCCTCTCAACCTTCCCCTCATGGAAATCTGTCCAAGGGAGAGTTTGGAAGGAAAGGCAAGTTTGTGTTGAAAGAGCGAGCCATCATGAGTAATCAAGGTCTAATTTTGAAGCCTCCCTTGCTAGGAAAATTAAATCTATAGATAAAAATTTGTACTAGGTATTGGTAGCTTCAAAGGCAACACCACCTTAGTTGCACATACCTCCTTTTATTCGTTAAGACACAATGCACACTATGCAAGAATATCATAAGCCCATGTTTCCATCATGGAGTTAAGTTATGCAGTCAAGCAAATCTAAAGTCATTCAATACCCACCCTCCCCTTCTCAAGAGTCTAAGTCATTTCCATCTTGGAAATCCATCTAGAACAATATGAAAAAGGAGGAGGACATGACTATTTAAGATAAATAGTTCGACCAAGGAGGTGTCACATATATCTCATCTCTCTTGGAGTCACTCTAAGGATCTTCTATGCCATTTATGGAGAGAGAACCCATTCTTGAAGAGGTAAACATTTAAAATCAGATTGAACTTGTAGTTGATGATGATGATTTGGATGATCAAGAGGAGGAGAAAAAAAATCAAAAGGTTAGATAAGAACCTCTAGGTTTTCCATCTTGGAGGTATATTCAAATATGTTCTCAAAATAAGAGGGAGACTTCAATTGCGAAAGTTGAAGAGTAGTTTGAAACTATTGAAGAGCCTCAAGAAGGCTATGATAAAAATGAATTTCTTGTGGAAGAAGGTGCTCCTTCCATTGCCCAAATTAACTTACTTTCCTTATAAGAGTTTTTTCAAGAGTCAACCATTCCCAAGGTTTCAAGTTGCAAGAAGTTTTCCTCCATTCCCAGACCCATCCATGAACCATCCATCATACCTCGTACTCCATCTCTAACTCATCATCCCCCTACCACATCTCATTCTCCACCTCAAACCCATGAGCATATCCACAAACCTTCCACCTTACCCTTTCTTGAAAAATAACCCATCTTGAGGGAAACAAGTGAAGAGGAAAGATCTCAAGTCATGGCTGATCAAGAAGATGTCACGAGTGACTATGAGGAAGAAATCACCATAGGGACTCCCCTTGGTGAACACAATAACAATTCAACCTTATTGAATGAAGAGAAACATATTGAAGATTCTTTTATAGTTGTGCATGATGTAGAGTTTACTATCAAGGATGGAGGAGAGCAATTTCAAATCATTTCTCAAAAGGTTGCAGTCTTAGAGGAGTCTCTTGAAACCAAGGTGGAAGTTGTTGTTCTTGGAGATGACTCAATACCTCAGCTTGATTTTGAACCACTCTTAGATGATGGGAAGTATAAAATGGATCTATTTCAAGAAGATCTTGATGATGTTTTAGATAATGGTGAGGAGAAAAAGGTCACTCAAGGTGCCAAAAGGCCTCAAGGATAATGCTTTGATAAGGTGTTGCTTATAGAGATTGTAGTTGATAAGCACTATGAGAAGGATCCTGAAGAGCAAGACTAGTTTGTATTTATTGGTGACTAGTTTGTTGTTGATGACTCACTCTAAGAGATGCTAAAGGAGTTAGTAGGCAAGAAGAGTGCCTCATCAAAAGGGTCATGTTCAATAAAAATCCTATTTTACAACTTGTACCATCTCTTGGACTAAGTGAATTTATGAAATTTCCTTCTGATCTAGGTATATCATACTTTGTCTTAGTTAGTTAGGTTCCTTGTCCATAATTAATTCTTTGTTTCCCTCCATGTGCTATCTTAGCACATTAGTTTGTTTGCTCTTTTTTTATTTAGGTTAGTTTTCCTATTATGTTTTTCCTTTATTTCTTTACTGGGTGTTATGTGTGTCAAGAGTTTGCTTGCAGTCAAGGTTCAATTTGCCATCATTTCATGAGCCTAAGAAGTCATGCAAGTGTCTAGGTTCTCAATCATAATAGGTATGCTTCCCTGTGAGTCACCAAAAATGTTGGTCAATTTTGGCCTACATACAAAGCTTTTGCTTGAATGGATGATCCAAACAGAGTTCTGGATGGAATGAGTGGCTCAAAGATATCATATTGCTCACAAATATTTTAAAACACTTTAAGCAAGGTTAAAGTGCAATTTGTTAATCTTTGGGAAGTGGGGTTGGAAAGAGGTCTAGGATTTCAAAGTGAAAGGGACCAACTAGTTTTCATTATGTTCATGGCATTCATGTACACAAGGTAGGTTGGGAGAAAGTTTGAAAGGTTCTTCAAATTTTTGAAAGATCAAAATATGACTTGCACAAGTTTAGAGAGACCAAACCATCACCGACACATCTTGTAGGAATGAAAAAAGTAAGTTGGGGTTGCACATTTGATATAATGCACTTGAGAAAGTCTCTAAGGCTAAAGGATTTCATGAACATGAAGTTATTTATGCCTAAGTCATGCTCCATAAATTTTGTATCTTGGTGAGCTTTCTATCTCAAGATATAAAGCTTCAAAGTTGAATTTATAGAGTAAGACGTGCATGGGGATGTTAAGTTCAGGCATCATGAAATAATTGTTTGAATTCAGATGTTCCTAAGATGAACATAGATTTGATAAGTGTCAAGATCTTGAGAGATTAGATCATAAATCAACATCACATGTAGGGTCAATAAGTCAAAATGTCACTAGATCAAGATCAACGATCTACGTTTAATAGGATCAAATGATCCAATGGTGAATGGCAACTTGATAGGATCAGGGGGTCCAGGTAGATTCAATGGTGTAAATTTGATCATGCATCTAAGATCCAATGATGCGAGATGGGTCTAAAAGTTAGAGGATATTGAGATCAAGCAAAGGGATGACAAGTGTCATGATCACAGTGAATTAAAGGATCAATGGTGCACATTCGATCAAGTGGAAGGAGATTGATAGCAGACATTCGATCATACCAAGCAGATGTAATAGAGAAACCAAAGGTTAGTGGGTCTAGGTAGATCCAATGGTGTGTAATCCATTGTATATCTATATATAATGATGCATAGATGAAGCAAGAGTCAATGAGTTCATGCAGATCAACAAAGCACATTCATTCATAAAAATAAAGATCGATGATGCATGACAAAGGAGATACAACAGTGCTCATCCAATGTGGATCATAGATCGATGGATGATGATGAAGGTTGAAGGTTATATAATCTCAAAGGCCTAGATCAAGATCAACAGCTAAAATTAAAAATTTGAAAGCTAAGGGGCTTCAATGGAGAGAAAATATGACCTAAGGTTGAACTAGAGCAAATATTTCAAGGGGATGCCATAGAGGCAGACATGTCAGATAAAATATTTCACCACCCTGAGCAGGTAGAATACATAAATACAAAATAAAAAATGATCTAAGTTACCAATAGAAAATACTACAAAGCCATCTAACACCATTAAAGCTCAGATGTAGGATATGTTTGTTTAAACCTAATATAGTCTAAAATAAAGCTATGTAACCTACATATCTACATCTATATAATGAATATATAAAACCAATAAATTGGATTGGTTTTTAATCTATAGTGATTATCCATATCTAGGTTAGGGCAGATGCAAAGATAAATGAGACTTAGTGAGGTGTCTCATCCTTCGACACAATCTTAGCTTTGAAAAATAGGTACTTATGGCTGTCCAAAGTAGACATGATCATGGATATATTAGGTACATAAGTATGAGGATTATATACTTAAAGTGAAGGGAGTTAATGTAAATGAACTCAAGAAATATTCATGTGGTAGGGTGGTTAGTTCCTACAATGGTTTTGACCTTCGTGATCAACCCTTCCATGTTAGATAGAGTCCCAATAACATATATACAATCAGGAGATCGAGTAAGATGTGATCTTGATAATTATGACCCATTTTCCACTCTCCCATGCATGTTTCCCCATCTCTTTCTTTCCCTTTATAATATATATGTAGGCTTTTAAGCCTTAAAATGGATCCCTTTCTTAACAAGGTAAATTTTAGCAGTGAATATTCATTAATTCATGAATATTCCAATTTTTGGATTTTTGTTTTGGCAAATTTTTAGGGTTAGTAGATGGATTGTATCACTAAAATTTTATGGATATAAATTAGTTTTTGTGTCATCTCACCAACCATTTATGACATTATCTTAAAATACAATTTAATTTGCTACACACACACACACACATAATATACCCCCTACCCCCAATATCAAATAAGGAAACTAGTTACCAATTACTAAGAGATCCATTTAGTAGATTCTTTTAGCACAACCGTTTCGTGGATCCATTTGATAGAGCCATTCAATGGATCTATTTAGCAAAGCCAATCAGGGGATCCATTCGATAGAGCTGATTGGCAGAGTCATTTGGTGTATCTATTTAGTGGATCCATTCAATAGATCCATTGAGTGGATCCATTCAATATATCCATTAGGTAGAGCCATTTGGTGGATCCATTCATCACAACCTTTCAGCTGAGCCATTTAGTGGAGCTGTTCGATAGAGCCATTCAGTGGATTCATTTGACAAAGCTATTTCACATATCCTTTTGGCTAAGTCATTTGATAGAGTCATTTGATCGAGCCATTCAGTAGAGCCTTTCAGTGAATGCCTTTAGTAAAACTGAATAGTTGTGCAAAAAACCTATAAAATGAAAAAAGCCTCTATGCAAAACAAATTTGCCTAAATGAATCTAAGGGAATTTTGAATATGGGCTCTTAAAATTTACCCTATCTCTTGGGCATGACTAGACTCTGCCAAGATTGAATGTTGTAACCTCTTGAGATGAATAGAAGACTGTGTCAAGTTTTCATTATACTTGTCTAGTGCATTCATGTCAGTTGATTGGCATATGTTGTAGAGCTTTTTACCTTGCTAAATCTTGATCTCACCTAGTTGGTAGATTATCATGTTATGTAAGTCATGCCTAGTGTTTGATGTCATCTGATTGAAACCAACAGTGGATACATTGACTGGTTAGTGCCTTGAATCAGGCCTCTCCATCACCTCCCTTAGGTTTTGATCACTTGATGAACCTATACATGAATCATTTATGAATAACAAGCATTTGGAGTTGTAGATCAAGTCATTTGTTCTGTCTCATTAGTGTTTTGGAAGCTCAAATATGAGTGGATGAAAAATCAATCTAGGTGATTTCAATTCTCTCTTCTCCCTTTTCACTCCAATAATGAGTAGGTTTTAGTGAAAATGAGCTAAGTGATACATCAGAGGAGCTAGCCTCATTAAAAATTCTAGAGGTTTGACATAAGATTAGGTGACCCATAACCTAGGGTAATTCCCATGTTCGGATAGGTTTGAGAAAGAGGGCCTAAATAATCCTTCACTCAGCTAGGGTGAAACCTAAGTCTCCAACACATAGTACACAATTGGGGCCAATAAAGCCCTAATTGACATTAGATGGCATCAATTGGTTGTACAAGGCTCAATTGGCCATAATTACATATCATATGGAACTAATTATTTGATTGGTTCAAGATGGTAAATAATTAGGGCCAGTCAAGCCCAAATTGACATTATAAGGTTGTAATCCATTGCATGAGGCATGCTTGGCCCTAGTTACATACTAGATTGAACTAATAACCAGGTTTATATGGCTTGATAGGCCTAATTACATTGGTGATTGAACAAATCAAGTGATTGGTTCAATCATGGACTCAATCATGACCATGTGAGCTATAAATCGTAATGTGTGGTCAAAATTATGTTCATGAAGCTTGATTGGCCCATTCAAGCTCTATGAACCTATTTACAACTAAACAATATGATATGGGGATCACTTAGCCTTGATTGAGTCCCCTATTTAACCAATCACTCAATTCATTCACACAGGGACATAATTTGATTCAGTCATGGACTCAATTAGGGTTGGATGAGCCCCATATCACATTGTATAGTATGAAATAGATTTATGAGGCTTGATTAACCCAAACTGAATTGCTAGAGTGAGTCCATTTGAGGCCCAATTGACATTATATGGCCATAATTGGTTGTATGGGATGTCGTTAGGCCCAATTGCATATCAAATTAAACCAATTACTTGATAAGTTCAACATGGTATGTAATTAGTGCCAATCGATCCCCAATTTACATTATATGGTTGTAATTTATTACATAAAGCTACTTAGCCTTCATTACATTCTAGATTGAACCAATTAATTTATTGGTTTAATACGGTATGTAATTGGAGCCAATCAAGCCATGGTTGACATTAAATGGTCATAATTTGTTGCATGGGTCATGGTTGGACCCAATTACATACCAAATACTCATTTAGTTCCATATGGTATGCAAATAGGGTCAATCAAGCCTTGACTGACATTAAATGGTTGGAATTGGTTTCATAAGACATGGTTGGCTATAATTACATACTAAATAGAACCAATTACTTGGTTGGTTTAAAATGGTACGAAATTGAGGTAAATTGAGCCTTGATTAACATTAGATGGTATCAATTGGTTTCATAAGGCTTGTTTCACCCTAATTTTGTACATGATTGAACCAATTAATTGATTGATTCAATAAGGTACATAATTGAGCAAATTGAGCCCAAATTGACATTATATGAAAACAATTCATTACACAAGGTACAACTGGCCCCAATTACATACAAGATTGAGATTGGTTTAATATGGTATGCAACTAAGGTTAATTGAGCCCTAATTGATATTATATGGTTGAAAATCATTGTACAAAGGCACTAGGCCCTAATTGCATACCAAATTTATTGATGTAGGTTTTATTCACACCACAAAAATGGGTTTTCTCCCTTTTATTTTAGGGCAACTGGTAATTTTGTCCAATTCATGAGTTTTAGGTTGTGACTCTCCTATGTATGGGTGGTGTAATAGTAGTGTGTGACCTACAACCTATAGATTAGGAATTCAAGAGAGAGTTATTCAAATTTTAGTGAAATAACCAAAAATAACTTAGAGACGTAACCACTCAAGCCCAATCCCTTTGGTGAGCTATGAGGGTAATAAGTAAAAATGTAATTGAAAGGATAAATATAAACTTTTTACCTCTATTGAAGATTTACTTGAAGACTAATACATAGATGTTGAGTTTAGATTGTGAGCTATGAGTCTTTGGTAATGTTAGTTCTTTATGGGAAGCATCTCCCCTTGTTCACTTGTGGTTTGGATTGGCACATGAGATGATAAGGTGAATCTTTTTTCTATATTTTGACATAATGACACCACACTCAAAAAAATTATCTATATTGGCTATTTAACCTTGCTTTTATAAACCTTTGGGATGATTGTGGACCATTGAATCAAGATCAAATCAAAGGCAGACAATGATTCCTCACACTCATGATTGAACACATGGATGCGTAAGATATGCCATTTACGTACCTTTTGTAGTGTGGAAGTAAGGTTGGAAGTAAAATGCAATGATGGTCTCTTGGAGTATGTAAGAGGGGTGTAAGAGGAAGAGAGTGTAAAATAAGTTTAATATCTTGCTTTCACTCCTACTCTTTCCTATTGACTTTGTTGAATGACATCACCTATGTGAGGTAATGAATCTCTTTTGATTTAGGACAATAGGATAATTTTAAAAAGTCAAGAACTCCTATTAGAGTAATATTTAAGCTAATTAATTAGAATTTAGAAGAATGTGACATTTACAATATTATTTTGCCACTCAAAGATTCATTTAATTAGCTTGTGATAATGTTTTCAAAGGTTTTAATTGATATTGGATCCATTTGATCATATTAATATTGTGAGATGATCCATTACCCCAATTAGGAATGTGTCATTGTGATTTTAGATTAAAAGGTACTTATGTGAGTAAGTTAGGTTTAATATTGATTTTTGATTGAATTTATGTGGGATTACAAAAAATCATTCTGAAATGCAGTTTAGATATTAAAGTGGTTAAAATGAGGTGTCTACATTTTTGCCCTGTTTGAGAGGGCGTTTATGAGACACTAGGAACAATAACGTCTTTTCAAAGAATGAAAAATTTGTTAAGAGGAAGTTTGAAAAAAATAGTTAAATAAACAATAGATGACTCATGATTCCCCCTTAAGAGGACATGAAAGGATGAATGACATAGATGGGCTCTTGAAAAAAAGTGGGAAGTGGGAAGGGTGCATCCCAAAACAAGCAACACACTTTAACCTACCCCAAAATAGGGTGAAAGCTATGTGCTTGGAATTAGAAGAATTTAACCCAGTAGGGTAGAGTGGAGGTATAGGCCCCAATTAAGGTGGTCTAGCTTGAGAATAATTTTACTTAACAGGGCAAATTTTGATCAATGACTAACTAATTTTAGCCCCTAGTAGGGTAGATGTAAATGTTAATTGGTCTAAATAGTTTGACCCAATAGGGAAAATATTGATCATAAATTAGTCTAAATTATGAAGAATGAGATGACAAATAATGATTTGATTGGTTTATATGAATGTTAAGATAACCATAACTTTTTTTATATGTTTAGATGTGTCATAAAGATCATATAAATTAGTTATGGTGGGTCAATAGATAGGGATTAAGTGAACAAGGAGAATTTGTGCTGCAAAATTACCAAATAGACTCTAGATCTAGATTTTTGATATAACATAAAACTATATGCACCATGGTATAAAAAAAATATGTTGACCTGACTGTAATGTGCATAAGGACTATCCCTTGATCCAATAGACAATGGATAACAAAGCACCAATGATAAAAACCATGATGGTAATGTTGAAAAATGTCAAGAGATAGACTCAAGTGTGATTGTATGAAAAGGAACACCATGATGATGCCCAAGTCATCACAATGGACTAAGTTGAGGCAACAACAAGAGAAAGTAAACAAATAGGTAATCTAACAAACACAATCTTAAAATAAAAAGCAATATAAAGCATCAAATAATTTGTAGTAATCTTCAAATTCTATGTTTGTGTGATCATGAGGCATTACACTTGGAAATTTTGTCAAGAGAATATGGTGACTTAGAACAAGAGAGGGGAATAAAAGATTAACAATGGAGTGGATGAGCTGACTACAAATGCACTAGGCAAATGGTTGCTACCTTCATAGACCCATGGACACTAGATCCAACATGAACTTTAGGCCAAATGTAGTTCTCCTAGGAATATGGGATAGAATAAAAATGATGACAAGTAAGAAAATGATTATAGAGGAAAAAAAGATGGGTAAACTCACAAAATGGTGAGAGCATTCAATGAAAGTTAATAATAATGATATGGCAATAATAATTTTTGATTTGACCTAGAATGCCCCATGTTTTCAAGTGCTACCTACAAAGTCATGTGGACCCTAGGATGATGTAGTTTTCTTAAAAATGGGAGTGAACACTATCAATAAATGGAAAAGACAAATGGAAATGGTCATGATTAGATAAGAGGTTTTCACCTAGTCATTGTAGTAAACCATGCCACCTAAAATAGAGGTAAATCCACTAGCGAACATGATGACAAAGTAAAAAACAATTGTGGCTTAATATCTCTCATGGAATTTTTAAGCCTTTTTATAAACTTTTTGAATTTTAAGTTACTTGTTGGTGTTTTCCAATTTTTAGATTTTTTGACATCTAAACTCAATGGAGGATTACAAGATTATAGATTGGTTTAACTCATAAAATGATGAGAGCTTTGCTCAAGTTGATCACAAAATGGTGAAAGCATTGAAAAAGGGTGACCGAGATGACCTTAGAAAACTGAATGTTGCCTACATAGTCTAAATTGACCTTAGGTCAATGTAGTTCCACCATATTATAAACTATTATGAAGCAATAACAAGGTTGAAAAATAGAATGGCATACAAATGGAATAAATGATACATAATTGGCACAATGAGATTAATGGCATAGGATATTTCCCAAATAGGTCTCAAGATACCTTCCACTTTCATAACAAGGTAAAGATGAGAAACCTAATGATCACAATAAGATAGGCTGCGCTGAATAAGATTGAATGGCTCAAATGGTCTGAATGGAAATGGTCTATAATGGCCAATATGGTTGGAAAAAAATGGTATATAATGTGTGTTGGTTGAATATTTTGTCAACCAACTAACTGGTGAGCAAAATAAGTCTCTTCAACCACAACATAGGGAGATTGGTCATCCAAAGTTGCAGGTTTACCACATTCAAAGGGGACAAATCTCTCCTCTCATTAAGGGGAGGTTCCCTATTAAATATGTAGCGCTATATACTATAAATATAAGCTGAAAATAACACTCGAGGGTAGGATAAACCATCCATCTCTCTTTTTTTAGATATGATGATCACAGCTCAAAGGAGAAATTTTGGGTGATTAGTGAAGGTACTTCTCTTCTTTCAGAAGTAACATTCAACCAAGAGCCATATCCCTTCCTAAATAGTAGAAATCCTGGTGAAATGACAGAAGACACTTCTCTTCTTTCAGAAGTGCTTGTTCTTGTAAACAATAGGAATCTTTCTGGTAAGTAACTAGTAACCAAAGGTGCAGAGTAACCAGTAGCCTTAGATGTAGCGCAAAGTCTCCACCTCAACTGCCCAAGAGTGAAATATGAAGAACAATGGGGGTACAAAGTCATCCAAGGTCCTTTACATAGGAACAAAAATAAAACACACTAAAATTAATTGTGGGGTCACAAAGTCTTTCCATAGTTGGCATCAAGACACCTTCTTGATTACTTTCACTAGTTCTACTTGCCAAATTAAATAAACAAAAACACGTTCATAAGACAGACATAAAAACAATCTCCTAAAATGATACAAGCTATAACAGTACAAAGTCTGCAAACAACTTGCTTTTTCATTCAGATAAGATGATATGAACAACAATCTGAGCTCAAAGTCTCAGTATTTGCCTTTCAATTTGGGCAGAGTTTTGCTTTTGTATAATGAGAGATCTCTTTTAGGATGATACAAGAGATTACCATATAGAGCAACCAAGAAAGACTTGGCACTTTATTCCATAAAATGGCCCATACTATGCATTCAATGCCTTGAATGCATTTCTAAGTTTGTCAAAGGACTACATTGAGAAAAAGGTGGCTGTCTTAACTATGGCGTGTCATTTCATCCCATATGTCTTGCCCTGAGCCTGGATCATCTGGTCTATCCCCTCTGACATCTGCACAGCTGTCCATTTTGTCTTTACTCTAAAAGAGACCAACAGGTCGTGCCTTCAATGTTTGCAAGCTCGAAAATCTACTTTGTAGACTATTCCAACTACTGGAATAACTTCTACGTAGATATTTCCTTTTCGTCTCTTCCTGCTGTGATTTGAGCTCTCTGGATATCTTTTCGGTCAATTGCTTGGTTCTTCCTTTAAGTTCTATGCTTTATTTGAATTTCAATAGATATTCTCTTACTTTAAATTTGACGTCTGTGGGGCTATCAATGGTCGCTAGCCACTTGAACCTTGTTGAACCTTAAACTTTTGAACCTGTTAAAAATACATTGGTTCATTCTATCTCTTTTGTTCCATCACTTCCTGATTCAATCACTTTCCCGCTCCTTGGTTGAACCATCTATTGAACCACTTGTTTGCTACTTCTTTCCTTGACTGAGGCCACCTTTGAACCCATGAACCATTAAACTTTGAACTCTATCGGTTCAAGGTTTAATCGGTTCATTGGTTCATCCTTTGTCCGTCACTTCCTTGTTCTTTCTAAGCTCTTTGATCTTCATCACACTGGTTAAACCTTTGAACCTGTGAACTTGTTGAACCTTTTAGTTTAAGGTTCAATGGTTCAATCAGTTCATTATTTTTATTTGGCTAAGTCCTTTTGATCTTTTTGAACCAAATGCATTGAACCATTTACTCGTTGAACCTGTTGAACCATTGAACCCGTTGAACCTTTGAACCAAAGTGGTTCAATAGTTTAATGGTTCAAGCCTTCTTCTCTTTGATAAGTGTTTTGAATCCGTTGAACCTTGAAGCGGTTAAACTTTGAACCTTGAAAAATGCGCTTAACTCTTGCTGATGACATTGAACCTTTGAACCCATTGAACCCGTTGAACCAAAATGGTTCAAGGTTCAATGGTTCAATGGTTCAATCCTTGCTTAAAAGCTTGTCGATGTAAATTTTGATTGAACCTTGTCATTGAACCAACCTTGAAATTGCCTACGTGTTGAGAGCTTGCTTCTTTCCTGCAGAGTCCGTAGAAATCAACCTGCGAAGCCCGTAGAACTTGGCTTGCAGAGTCTAGAGATTTTCTTCCTGTAGAGTCCATAGATTCAACCCTGTAGAGTCTGTAGATTCAAGCCTGTAGAGATCGTAGATTTATTAGAAGCTTGAAAAATGAGAAATTTGAATGCTCAGAATAAATTCTTGAAAAGGGGAGAGAGGATTTTGGTCTATTGAACCAAAATAGTTCATAGGTTGTTCCAAATAAAGAGTGATATTTTTTGGGGGACAACAACTAGCTCTAGTTGGGGAACTTCTCTTAGTTGAAGACTTGAAATGGCTAAGGGAAGTAGAAACTAGAATCTCTGGTGCCTTGAAGTATGCCATTGGGCTATGGAGTCATGCTACACAAAAAAGCTCCATAAAAAATGAAAATGAAAAGCACAAAACAAAACTAAAGGCTATACAAAGGTACATATGTACATGTGAACTTATTTGATACTTCAGGAATTGAAGTGATTCAGATGCTACTCATTGTTAGACAATTAAAATGGTGTTTCGTCTTGATAAACTAGTAAGAAACCATTTTGTCTCCAAAATCGATGATGGGTGAATGGAACTCTCCACTAGGAATCACATTTCTTGTGCACTCCTTTTGGTTCTCTCTTCTTGCCCCATGGAAAGACGTGGTCTTCAATCTAAAAACCATAAATCTTTGCTCTCTTGGCAGAGAGTTCATTTTGCTAACTTTGGAGCACAACAGTATGGTCCACTACCATAGCTTGTTGTTCTTCTAGTTTAATCCAGCACATGCTTTGATTGTCCCCCTCAGACACCTGACAAACCACCGGTTCATCATCTCCTTTGGTGTGAAGGAGTTTGATATCCTGGTCTTGAGAAACCTTCAATTCGAACAACAGAGATTCACATTCAGCTATATTTTTGGTGTTGCTGAACTGTAACTTGCATGAAGGAAAAATATCTCCTTGAGGAGATATCAACAAAGTCTCAGCTCTAGCATTGGTAGAAGAATTGCTACCATCAAATTCTAGGATCCAAGCCTCATCAGAAGCTGATCTTTTATCATATTTCTCTTCATTAGAGATGAAAGATCCTTCTACATTTATACTACGCCCTACCAATTCTTCTGATGTCTTGTTTGGATCAATTTCTAGATTGCCAGCTACAGGACTTTTATCTATAAAAATATGAACATCCTCTGTGATCAAGAAATAATTACCCCTGCCTAAAGACTCAAATAGAATTTGAGCTACAAGGGCCGACATTTGGGTGACCACATATTTTTCCTCCTTTTCAGGGAACAATCTCTTCATTATGCCCTTGACAGGGATCCTTACCTCAGACAGGGCCATACTTAGTTCTCCACCAATGTCCAACTGCTCAAGATTGGCTTGTAGAAATTCAAATTTAGTCATTTGAATTTTGAATTTTTTGACATGATCAATTATGTCAAATGACTGAAATGGACTAGGAAGAGAGGATGGGAGTTCATCCTTTTAATTTTTAGGAGGGGGAGGACTAGCCTGTGAATTTGAAGTTAAAGGTGCAGAAATGATTGGGGTACTTACTTTTTTAGCAACTACAGGGTCCTTTGGTTGGAAAGGCAGAGTGGTTCCATGCTTAGCAATTGAAATTGCTGGTTGGGGCCACTCCTCTATTTTCTCTTTATCAGCTTGCTAGGCTAACTGATTTTTAGATTGGGTGAACACAACATATGATCCCTTGACTGCTTCACCTTTACTTTTGGGTTCATCTTGGTAATTCAGGAAACCAATGTGGGAGTAACCAACTGACTCTTCTTGACCCTCTGTGAAGATATCAATGCCATTTTCTTAATCAAACTCAGGTTGGAAAGAGAAATCATGTTCAATTTCTAGATATCCAACTGCTGAGTTGGTTGAAGACGCTTCAAGGGCAAGGTTCCACTGTGGGGGAGGAAGATGATTTGGCTACCCTTGATTCTTGGCAGCATTGCCTTGATATGGCTGATTCTGAAATGTCTTCCTTGGCATATCCTAATCAGGAGGAGCAGACATACCTTGGGCCATTTGCCTTTTCAAGGCTAGTACTTCATTTGCTAGCTTTTGCACCATTTGATCAGTGGTGGTTGTAGATGAATTCTCAGAAGATGAAGAAGATTTAGCTCTATTTGGGTCTCTTCTTATCTTTTTTGACAAGATAAGGTCATCTTCTACCTCAGTAGCCAAGTCTTGAGCAACAACAAGGTCTATGTGTCTAGCCCGTCTCAACAAAAAAACTCACTTCAAGCAGGTGTGAGTTGATGAAGAAGCATTTGAAATTCTGCGATGTCAGCTGGATGATCATGAGAATCCTGTGCCTCAGCTTGTCAAATCTAGAAATGAAGTCCTTCATAGGTTCATGAGGATCCTTCTTCATCTATGTGAGCTAGGTCAGTAATGCATGTGCATCTTTTGTAGGCTTCAACTTTGCTTCGAACTTGAGTTGAAGTGTGTTCCAGTCAGTTACTGACCTAGCCTATAGATGGTAGAACTAGTCTGCAGCAACACCTTGTAGTGTTTTCATGAAAAGCTTGACTACCATGTCTTCAAATTCTACTCTTATTATGCCATAAGCTATGCTGAAGGTAGCAATATGTTCATCAGGGTGAGCTTTCTCATCACCAAAGAATTTGGGGAAGTTCTTTCTTGAGCTACGTGGAAGTTCATGCAGAGGTGGAGTAAGATTTAGTGGACCAAATGAGTTACCCTAGGGGCCTTGAACTGCCATGATTTGATTATGTAGAAGTGGGATCACAAATCTAGGTGGAGTATGGATAGGCAAAGCTCTACTAACAGTAAAAAAAGTAGCTCTACCTTAGGCTCTCTAGCTTTTGGTATAATGTGGAGTTGCCAGATTGTAGAACAAAAATAGAAAAGAGCAAGATCTATTTTAGCTTGAAGCTTGAGACTTCAAACTGTGCAGTCTTCCCCAGAAGCTCTAGTTTTACATACCAAATAATATAATGGAGATGGAGGAAGATGGTAAGGCTATAATGATAATAGGTAAGACATAGAACGAAGTCGCCAGAATCTATAATGGATAAGGGTAGGGGCTACTTCAATCTAAAACTTGAGGCTTCATATTGCGCATTCATCCTTAACGGAGTCACCAAAAATTATTGAGTGAATATTTTGTCAACTAGCTAACTGGTGAGTGAAATAGGTCTCTTCAACCACCACATAGGGAGATTGGTCATCCAAAGTTGTAGGTTTACCACATCCAAAGGGGAAAAATCTCTCCTCTCATCAAGGGGAGGTTCCCTATTAAATATGCAGCGCTATATATTATAAATATAAGATGAACATAGCACTCAGGGGTAGGATAAACCATCAATCTCTATTTTTTCAAAGATGATGCTCACAACTCAAGAAAAATCTTGGGTGATTGGTGAAGGTACTTCTCTTCTTTTAGAAGTAACATTCAGCCAAGAGCCAGATCCCTTCTTGGATAGTAAAAATCTTGGTGAAATGATAGAAGACACTTCTCTTCTTTTAAAAGTACTTATTCTTGCAAACAATAGGAATATTTCTAGTAAGTAACTGGTAACCAAAGGTGTAGAGTAACCAGCAGTCTGAGATGTAGTGCAAAGTCTCCACCTCGACTTCCCAAGAGTGAAATGCGAAGAACAATGGGGGCACAAAGTCTTCCCAAGGTCCTTTACACAGGAATAGAAAGAAAACATACTAAAGGAAATTGTGGGGGCACAAAGTCTCTCCATAGTTGGCTTCAGGACACCTTCTTGATTACTTTCACTAGTTCTGCTTGCCAAATTAAATAAATAAAAACACACTTAGAAGACAGACATAAGAACAATCTCTTAAAATGATACAAGCTATAACAACACAAAGTCTGCAAATAACTTGCTTTCTCATTTAGATAAAATGATATGAACAACAATCTGAGCTCAAAGTCTCAGTATTTGCCTTTCAATTTGGGCAGAGTTGTGCTTCTGTATAATGGGAAGATCTCCTTTAGGATGATACAAGAGATTACAATATATAGCAGCCAAGAAAGACTTGGCACTTTGTTCCATAGAACGGCCCATGCTATGCATTCAATGCCTTGAATGCATTTTTAGGTTTGTCAAAGGACTACATTGAGAATAGGGTGACTGTCTTAACTATGGCATGTCATTTCATCTCATATTTCTTCTCCTGAGCCTGGATCATCTGGTCGATCCCCTTTGATGTCTGCGTAGCTGTCCATTTTGTCTTTACTCCAAATGAGACCAATAAGCTGCGCCTTTAATGTTTGCAAGCTCAAAAATCTACTTTGCAGACTGTTTTAGCTACTAGAATAACTTTTACGTAGATATTTTCCTCTTTGTCTCTTTCTGCTGTGATTTGAGCTCTTGAGCTATCTTTTTCTTTAGTCGCTTGGTTCTTCCTTTAAGTTTTGCACTTTATTTGAATTTCAACAGATATTCCCTTACTTTAAATTTGACGTCCATGGGGCTGTCAATGGTTGCTAGCCACTTGAAGCATGTTGAACCTTAAACCTTTGAACCTGTTAAAAGTACATTGGTTCATTGGTTCATCAGTTTATTCTGTCTCTTTTGTTCCATCACTTCCTAGTTCAATCGCTTTCCCGCTCCTTGGTTGAACCATCCATTGAACCACCTGTTTGCTGCTTCTTTCCTTGACTGAGGCCACCTTTGAACCTTTGAATCCATGAACTTTGAACTCTTTCGGTTCAAGGTTCAATCGGTTCATTGGTTCATCTTTTGTCTGTCACTTCCTTTTTCTTTCTAAGCTCTTTGATCTTCATCGCACTGGTTGAACCTTTGAACCTGTGAACTTGTTGAACCTTTTGGTTCAAGGTTCAACGGTTCAATCGGTTCATTCTTTTTATTTGGCTAAGTCCTTTTGATATTTTTGAACCAAATGCGTTGAACCATTTGGTCATTGAACCTGTTGAACCATTGAACCCATTGAACCTTTGAACCAAAGTGGTTCAATGGTTCAACGGTTTAATGGTTCAAGCTTTCTTCTCTTTGATAAGTGTTTTGAATACGTTGAACCTTGAAGCGGTTGAACTTCGAACCTTGACAAATGCGCTTAACTCTTGATGATGACGTTGAACCTTTGAACCCATTGAACTCATTGAACCAAAATGGTTCAAGGTTCAACGGTTCAATGGTTCAATGGTTCAATCCTTGCTTAGAAGCTTGCCAATGGACATTTTGGTTGAACCTTGTCGTTGAACCAACTTTGAAATCGCCTAAGTGTTTAGAGCTTGCTTCTTTCTTGCAGAGTCTATAGAAATCAACCTGTGAAGCCCGTAGAACTTGGCCTGCAGAGTCCATAGATTTTCTTCCTGTAGAGTCTTTAGATTCAAGCTTGCAGAGTCCATAGATTCAAGTCTGTAGATTTTTGAGAAGCTTGAAAAATGAGGAATTTGAATGCTCAGAACAAATTTTTGAAAAAGGGGAGAGAGGATTTTGGTCTGTTGAACCAAAATAGTTCATAGGTTGTTCCCAAAAAAGAGTGATATTTTTTGGGGGACAACAATGTGGATCGGGTTGCCCCAAGTCTCAAGGTACTTGTAGACAACACTTTATTATTATTTTGTATTTTTAATTGATTTTTTAAATATTTTTTTGGGATATTTCTAGTATCTCAACTCAATGGAGGATTACAAGATGCATATTGTGGACCTTTTTGTTGTCTAACCAATACCTGCTCAGAATGATAACTCTATTTGAATCATGCTACTGATATGAATGAGATGACCACTATTTTAATCTTATTTGCTCGTTGATTTTAGTTCCTCCAAACCTCTAAACAAGATGTCTTCATAGCCTATAGAAAAAAGAGTGTTGCTAAGAAAGGTAGGGAAGGCTAGGCATGGTCTAAATGGTGTGGTTGGATAATGGAAAATAATTCTTGAATGGATAATATGATCAGAATGGAATGTATAATGGTTGGTGGATAAATGAAGATTAATATTTTCAGTCTCACACATTGTTGTTGATTCTAGATTTGACTTGATTTTGGCTATGGTGGGGCTAATTTTATCTTTAATAATGTCTTCATCAATCAATGAGGAAAAAATTGGCTCAGTTGTTGATGCTTTGAATAGGGTTTCACCAACAAAATCTTTTTGTTTGTTCTTACTTTAATTATCCAATAGTACCTTAGATAAGGTTTCACTAATGGATTTAATAATTTATTTTGATTGTCCCTCAACACCTTAATCAATGTTTCACTAAAGGATTCTAATTTTTTTATTATCATCTAGCACCTCAAACAAGGTTTCACTAGGCGATTATTATTCTAACTTGATAGTGTCTTGCTTTCCAAAAATTCTACCACTGAGATGTCACCATAGAAAGAGTTCAGTAATGTGTAATTCTATCGATTCCAATTGACATTTGTAGGAGGTGGTACAGAAATAAAATGGATAAAATGGTTATTGGTAAAGGTATGTGTAATGGAAATGGAAGGGTAAAAGGAAACACAATTCTCATAGAGGCTACTAAGAGAGCTTGCATCAATACTAAAAGAAACATCCTCAAAAACCATGAAAGAATAACAAATGCTTTCAATCGGATATGCCAAAAATGTGTAGCCAATGTCACAACATCCACTAATGTTTTTTTATTCTAAAGCTGATGTTGACTTGAGAGGATCTAAATTTGATGTTGAGACTAACATTGGTTCCACTTTTGATGTTAAACCTAATGTTGGTTTCCGAATGGAACCCAATTATGATATTGGTTCTAGAATATAACATGATTTTGATGTTGAAGTAGCTATAAAGGGGACTTGATGAATGGTGTTATCTGCAAGTATCTTGTTCAACTTTCATTTGGAAATGAAGGATTTGGGATGAAGAAATGTTAAAAAATGGGGTAATTTTGGCATTAGATAAATAATGGACTTTTCCAAGATGGTTTGGTTTTGGTCAAAGATGGATGACTCAAAAAATATGTCAACAATGGTTTGACTATAATGATCTTGATTTAGAAGTGGACATATCTGATCATGTTTGGGAAGGGGATCATGACATATCCTGATCAAGTAGTTATTATACTTGGGCATGATTGGCTTCTTGATAGATAAAGGTCCTTACATGGGCAGTGGAATAAAGGTATGGAATATTAGCTTTGATGGAATCTCTTTAGGAGCTTTGATCAAATAGTGTAAGTCCTCTATTAGAAATCCATCTTAAAGTTTAACACCCATTTCCCACAATATAATAAGATATTCATCCTTGTCAAATAATTGTCGATCAAATTGTTCTTATTCATAGTCTATACTTGATGACATATTTGGGAGGCATTGTTTATTGAAAATGGTTGGTTGGATTTGTAACAATTGTAAGACTAGTTTGGACTTTGGATTAATGGTTGAAGTGTCTAAAATAGATGTAAAGTAGTATATTTGTTGACTAAGCTGAGTGATTTGATCTATTTATTTTTGACATAGGGCTGGTCATGCTAGAATGGGTGTAGGATTATGAGATGCCATAACTCCTATTAACCTTGGACTAATGCCCCCAAGTAAGGATTCATGAAAAGGGAATTAGATTGAAAGAAATAACCCCTAAAAGGTGTTCTTGGCATAGATTGGAATGGTTTGGCCCCAAAAAAGGCAACATCGGTCCATATTAGAATAGGCTTGGACCCAAAAATGGAAAATTGGCACATATTAGAATGGACCTTAAAGGAGGGCATTATTGGTCGAGAGAAATAGCCCAAGGAGGGTGGCTTGGATTGGTAGAATTGGTTTAGCTTAGCCCCAAAAAGGGAAAAATGTCATAGATTGGAACTTTTCAGAATGGTCTTGATTTGATTTTTACCTCAAACAGGGAAAATTGGCATAAATATTATTCAATCAAAGATAGGATGGATGATATGACTTTATCATTCCCAACAGATAGGTGTCACAGATTTAATGGAAAGACAAGAAGTGGTTTGAATTTCCATGCAATTGATTCAGATTTGGACTAGCATGATAAAAAATTAAATTGGCACATGGTTCAAGGTGAACTAGATCAGAATTAGAATGGTTTGGTACATGGTAAAAAATTAGTTTGGTACATGGTTTAATATGGAATGACTTTGGCTTTGAATGGCTTGGCATAGAGTATGGAATAGAATTTGAAGTTGAATTTGACTTTGGTAGACACTGCATGTTTAAATTAGGTCTTTTAATGCAAATGTCAAAGTGGAATAGTTTTTTCAATGTTTAACTTTGGCATAGTTTAGCATAATAGTTGGAACTTAGATTTAGAATTGGTATTTGAATTAGACTTGGCATTTGAAATTAGGGTTTGGCTCAAAAATCTAGAAAAATATTTAGACTTTGGTTTTTAAATTTGGTTTAAAATTTAAACTTGGATTGGAACCAAATGGATGACACATTGACATGGTTTAGATAGGATTCAATTTTTTGGTCTTGATATGAAAGGTTTGATTTTGGAAATTTGACCTTGTGAACAAAGAAAGGTGACTTGATTAATCTAAGGAATTTTAGGACTTTGGAATGTGTAAAGGTTGGCACAAGAATTATAAATTTGATCTTGAAATGTTGAATCAAGATCCAAACTTGGTTTAGATATGAATACTCTAAAAAGGGTTGATCTTGGCACAAATCGAACTAGAATTGAAACTTGGCTTTGAATTTGGAGCCTTTAAATTTTGCAATTAGAATTAGAAGGAAAATTGGGATCAACACTTGGTTGTGAACTAAATCAAATGGTATAATGAAAAACATTTGAAAATAAGTTTGGTCTTGATATTAAGAACTTGTTTGTTTAACAATTTAAAATGAAGGCACATTGGAATGGGCACTTGAACTTGCACTTAGGTTTGGACTAAATTGAACAACATAATAATATAAGTTTGAAAAGAAGTTGGGATTTTGAATTAAAATTGGTTAGTAAATGTTTTAATTAGATTAGGTCAAGGTTTTGGCTCAAATTTGGCAGTGTAACATCACAATTAGAACAAATAGGAGAGGTATTGGACCAAGTTGACAATGTTACTAATTTTATTTGCATGAAATTTTTACAGCATACTACTCTTTGTGCAAATGTGCAAGGGACCATGTGCTTTGGTTTTGGAATAAGAACTTGGTGTTTTTATTTTCAAATGGGGTTGTCAACACAACATGGATTTTTAAAAAAAACACTCCAAGCAATCACTTGGAAACTGAAATGGGTTGCAAGATAATCATTGAGTCCTTTCGATATACTTGATTTTGAGATTATAAAATATAAGGTTCATTAAAATAAATTAATTATTAAATGTTATTGTTGGGATTTTTTAAGTTCCCCTTCTCTCAAAAGTTCATATGTAAAGGTAATATTTTGGGAATGTTAACTTTGAATCCCTGTATCAATGATTTATCTGCAGTAAACATGGATTTCTACCCTAAGTTTTTGATGGAAAACTAGTTGGTCCTGATATACCTTACATTACATGGGCAATTTAGAAATATTATTCAATTGAATGTATAGTTGTTTAGCTTATTTTGAAAGGGTCTTGTCCCTTTTTCAACTACTTCATCCATCAATTACTCAATGAAGTATGATTTCTAGAATGTGCATGCTTTGAGGATCTATTTGACTTATCAGGTTAACCACTCAACCACTGCCTAATCGAATAACATGCTCAATTTATATACCCAAATAGATAAGTGGAGTTGGTATAATGCTTGGAGATGAAACCTTAGGTCAACACACCCCTAAAGGACTTGTGAGGAGAATATGAACTCTCTCTTGCTAATTCAAACAAAAAAGGAATGGAAGAACATGTCATTTTTGAGTCATCCAAGTTCCTAAAAATGAGGAGATGACATACACAATTTTATTTGGGTAGACACATAAGCAATTAAACTAAGTAAATCAATGGGAATTTTCTTTTGCTTAATCACTAAATGAAAGTATTATTGAAATTTCAAACACCAAATTTCTAAATTTGAATGTGTTTTTAAACACCAATTTTGAAATGTGTAAGATGCTTTGAAACTCAAGAAAAAGTGCTAAATTTAATCAAACTTCTTATTTTTGCTTAGTAATATACATAAAAAAATTAAGGGATTCATTTGAGTTGATTAAGTTATAAAAATAATGCAAAAATTTGGGATTTTTAAGCTCTCAAGTTTATGTCTCAAAGTGATTTCACCATTTAAAAGGGAAAATTCGATGACAATGACTTCAATTTCATCGTTCAAACTTACAGGTAGAAAACACATAATTAGAACAAAAAAGTATTCACTATTACCTGAGATGATTTCACTGATACATTCAATGATTTCTATATTTAGGGGTATGAATTCACTGATTTTAACTTACAAATAGGAAGAACATAAAACATAAAGAATGATAATTTTGCTAATAAGCAGAATGAAAACCAGAACATAAAAGTAGTAAGAGAATGTTTTCACTATTTACAAATGATTTCACTAATGTCTTGTTAGAGTAGGTTATTTACTTTAGCTCATGTTCACCTATGTGTTTTAGTATTTCCTTTTATTTATTTATTTCCACCCACTTATGTGTGGATATTTCACTTATCTTATTTTAGATATTATGAGATATTACATATTTATCTTTAAATATTATGAGAATATTTGCTTGTTGCTTTTATCCTTTAGGGATAATGATCTCTTAGTCCTATGTTTGATCTCTTAGTTTGGATTGATCACTTAGTTTGATCTCTTCACTAGGATTGATCTTCCTTACCTATGTATGCAATGCATATTTATTATATTGGACAAGCTTTGGAGATATAATATATGGTATTGTTGCTCTTTTATTTTGCATATGTATCTATAAGTATATGTTGTCAAATTATTTTCAAAATATTATTTTCATGAATGTGATGTTCTAATAACACCACAGATCTTTGTGGCTTGGAACAGTCTGATTATCATTCCTTTCATGTTATCAAAGCCCCCCAAAAATTTGACAGTTTATATTTTAGTGAATTTTATAAAATTAATGACACCAATAGATTGATTATAGAAAAAGTACACTTTTGAAAAAAAAACACTCGATTTTGAGTTACCGATCAAAAGGTATATTTTTTACAAAATTTTCTAGCATAAATGGGTTAAAAAATAAATTTGCACCAACATTTTATTTAAATTCTTGAAAAAAAATTTTGAATTTATTTTTGTAATCTCTCCAAGAATTTTGAATTTTTTTGGTGAAAATTTATTTTTTGACTCATTTATGATGGGAAATTTTATTAAAAAAATATATCTTTTGATCCGTAACTCAAAATCGAGTGTTTTTTTTAAAAAGTGTATGTTTTTTACACCTGATCTATTGATGTTATTTATTTTGTAAAACACACTAACATATAAAGTGTCAAATTCTAGGGGGTCTCTAATACCATGAAAAGAATGATAATCAAATTGTTCTAAACCACAAAGATTTATGGTGTTAATAGAACACTACATTCATAAAATAATATTTTGAAAGTAATTTGATGGCATATACTTATATATACATATGGAAAATAAAAGAGAAGCAATACCATATATTATATCTCCAAAACTTGTCCAATACAATGAATATGCCTTACATATATAGGCAAGGAAGATCAATCCTAACTAAGATATCAATCTAAGAGATCAAACATAAGACTAAGAGATAATTATCTCTAAAGAGTAGAAACAACTAGCAAATATCCCCATAATATCTAAAAATAAATATTTAATATCTCATAATATCTAAAATAAGATAAATAAAATATACACACTTAAGTGGGTGGGTATAAATAAAGTAAAGGAAATAATAAATCACCTAATATGAGAAGATGGATTTTTTCCTTCTATCTACTAGATGTGTTTGTTATCACTCAGATCCTACCATATATATACAACATGTTGGAAAGGATATTGTTATATTAGTTTTATATGTTTATGATCTTCGTATAGGCAACTCCTCTTCTCAAATTTAGGATATTCAACAGGCTCTTTCAGTGCAATTTAATATGACAGATCTTGGTCTTTTACACTTTTTTCTTGGTTTTTAGATAAAATAAATTTGTGACCTAAGGAGTTATAAAATTCAAATGGAACCTCCAACAATGATATTAAAGCATTCATCCATGTTTGTACCCTCTAATCTCATCAAAACTAGCAAAATAGATGGCATTTAGTGTGTTCGTATAGGTGACATCAACATCCATTTTCATGACAAGGAGCATCAGAGAGCTTTTGATAAGGTTCAAATGTTTTTAGAGTCAAAATAATGCATTTAGATCCATCAAAAGACAAATCTCTCACATCACATTTATCCAAGGGTTTTAGTATCATTTAAGACCTATTTAGGGTCTTAATGATCATTCATAAAGCACCAGCCACCAATTGGCCTCATTCCACTTGGATAACCTTCTTGAATAACCCCCCTCACCTATTCCAAATGTCTCAACTTCCCATATAAAGTGTGAGATATGGTGTGAATGTAAGAAGTTGTTCTTTAGGCAGCAGGCCTAGTGTTCTTGAACTCGAGAGATGTCTAATTTGGGTTTTAGGCCTCAAAAGTCAATCTTACTAGTACGAAATATTCACACATATCCAAAAAAATCTTCCACATGGTTGTATATGCTTTGACAATGATTATCACTCCAATGTGTGCATTTCGTGTATTGGTTAGAAAACTTGAGGTTATAGGCATGCCACCTCCTTACTAGCTCTCATTTTGTATGTTTATGTATTTCCTTAAGGGCCATCCATGGGGTTTAACATGACTAGTTTGTGTTTTAGGTTTCAAATAGATCCCTTAGTCTCAAGATTGTCCCTTGTCAATAGAGTAAGGTCTGATACAAAATAATGAGTATGTCTACTGCCTATATGTCTTTTAAGTGACCATGGATGTATTTTTACACTCATAACCATCTTCCATATCAATTCACAATGTGTAATTATGCCTATATAGGCCTCAAAACATGAATCTCTCTCATGACTAAGCAACCTAGGCTAGTGGTCTGCAACTAGGTGACTATATCTTGTGATGGGGTATTTGAAAATATATGATAGTATCATATTATCACCTTGAGAAATGTAGATTCTTAATGTGGATTTTGGATATTCTTACCAACTCTATATTAAAACCTCAGAACTTCAAATTCTCTGCAATGTATGAAATCCTTCTTGAAACCTCCAACTGAGCTTACAACTTTGAATGTTTTGCTCAATCAAATAGTGGAATTTACTCCATGGCATAAAAAAACCCTTTCTTAGTGAATGGCATAATTTATTCACTTGAATATATATAATTTTTATCAGTGAGGTTAGCCCATCTTCTACATGTATCATTCACAAGTGTCTCAAAAGGGCGAACTGTAGGTGCACTCTCCCATAACCACTGAGTCACTAGGAACCCTGTCATCATGAGACCTTATTTAAATCTTATAGGCCCTATGTGGGAGGTGTGTTCATATTCCAAGACCATATATAGTCTGATAATGCTCACTGTTCACATTGGCAACTACTACCCAAGGAGACAAATCTATAACATGAAGAAACATGGAGGTCTCTTACACTTGCATAAACTAGAGGATTTGGCATGATGGCACTATAACACTTCTTAAACCCTTTAAAATATATTATAACATTTAATTTTCAACAATGAGTTCATATTTTTAATAAGATTGCCAAAAATCAAGGTAATGGGGTTTAGAGTCTTCTCCAAGTAGTTTAATTTATTAGCATTTGTTCATAAAAAAAAAGAGCTTGGCTTGAAGACCAATACCATGAATCTCAATCCCATTCGGGTCCTCATACCTAGTGAAGAGCTTGGGAGCCATCTCTCCATATTTTGTACGGAACAAGCACTTAGACATGACCCTTTTAAGACTACCAATAGACTTGATGAAGTGGAGATTGAGTATTTTTCCATTTTTGAACCTATGAAAACTATCTAAATGTTGAAAAGGCCCGAGGGAGGTAGAGAGTCACTTATCATATGTTCACATTTGTATATGACCATACAAATGGTTAGAAATGCCCCTTTTAGCTCAATTTCTCCTTCTTTAAGCGTTAAACCTACAAGGATTGACTAACTCCTAACTTGATCTAACATTAGGAACATTAAAAAACACCTTTTCATGCTTTATAAGTACCACTTCTATTTACCATACTTCATATTCATTTGGAAATGACTTTATAACCCTTAAGAAGCAATTTCAGGTGTAGAGAGAGCTAGGGAAACTAGATGACCTCATGAAGTTGACACTTGATTTGACCAAGACAGTACAAGACCTTATATGGAATCCAATTCATCTCTTCTGACAACTTATGCAAGAAATAATCTTTGGAAATACCTTCATTAACCTCAATAGAAACCTTAACATCCTCAAAAACCTTAATTTATGCTAAGAAACCTCAATTTCTCTGAGGTGACTAGAAATGGGTTTAAACTCATGATTTAACAATGCAAGGGCATGAGTAAGCTATGAAAACCTATAGAAACTTATAGGATAAGGTTAAAATGGAACAAAATTGGACTTATAGAGGTCAAAATGTTGTCACATTTTGATAACATGCTTGGTGACTCTTTGGGGCAGCCTACCTGCTAGGTTGTGAGACCAGTAGCCTTTTCTCAACCATTGGGCAATGGAGTCATGGTAGATAAGTCTTGAAAATAAACTATATCAAGATAAAATAAAAAATAAACACACCATACCATACCAAGACAACAAACACACTATGCTCAAGGCATTTAGGGAACACCACACAATTAAGACTCAAAACAACACACCAAACAAGAAAAAAAAAGTAAATGTGTATAAGCACTTATTCAACACAAACCACACACCTACTTATGTACATGACTAACCTTCATATCATCAGTAGTAGGGATTCAAATGGATCCCATTTATAGGGATAGATAACTTCTCCTCATCCATTCTTTCCAATTGGAAGGAATTATTTTGCTTGCATTTGATGATGACATATGACCCACTCCACAAAGTGTCAAACTTGGTGTGTCTCTCAGGGTTTACTCTATCCTCATCCCACTTCAATACTATATCACCCTCTTGGAAAACCCTTGATTTTTTTTCTTATCAAAGGAATTCTTCATAAGCACTTGATGATGCTCCATGGCTTTGTGAGCATTTTCTCTAGTCTCTTGCAAGTCCATCAATTTTGTCAACCTCATCTCCATTGGAGTGTTTTCAATCAATTCCAACTAATGTGCCAACTCTAAGGCATGTAAATATTAGGATATGGATACTCTAACTTCCATTCCATAAAAAATAAAAAAAGGATATTTACCAGTTGACTTTTTAGGTGTGATCCTATTAGTCCATAGGGTTATCTTCAACTTAGTATGCCAAGCTCTTTGGTTACTCTCCAAATTCCTCTTAATGGTAGACTTAGCCAAACTATTACTTTGAGGGTAATAATTGGAGGATGTACTTATATATATACCATTTTTATTTGCGCAATAAATTGTCTTAGCACCCGTGAAAGCAAGTGCATTATCTAAAATGATGGTAGAGGGAGTTTCAAACCTTATATCAATAACTTCACAGAACTCCAAAATGTAACTCTCATTGGCCTCCTTTAATGCAACTAACTCAACCCATCTTATAAAGTAATTATTTACTATAAGGATCCACTTGTGGCCAACACTTGATGTAGGATTAATCATGCTAATGAAGTCAAGATCCCATTTCATGAAGGGTTGATCCACTTGAATGGGTCATAATGGGAGAGATACAAGTTTTTATTTGCCTACAAAGAAATCAAATTGAGGACACCTTCTTACCTAAGCATAACAATATTTGAAGAGGATAGGCCAATAGTATCATACCCTCATGATCTCTGTAGCTATGGTTCTTGGAGAGAAATGACCCCTATTGTTCCATTATGAAACTTTTCAAGCAATACGCTAAACTGATCACTATTAATGCATCTCAAAAATACACCATTTGTATCTCTTCTTAAAAGTACACCATCTACAATACAATAAGGAATAGTTTACAATCTGAAATACCTTCTTTTGGACCTCCTCAAGCCATTATGACACTCATCATTTTGGAGGAATATAATGATGTCTTGTGTCTAACTTTGTAGAGGTGTGAGATTAGCTAGTTTAGGGTAATCTTGATTAGCCAAAACTTCATCTTTTGGTTCATGGAGATTTGAAGCCAAGTGCTCACATAAAACCTTACATCTTACCAACTTGGTCACCTTAATGTCAACATCATACTCCATTACCTTTGTAATCCACCCCACCCTCTTTTCATTAAGGTATTTACTCAAGAGGAAATTTTTGTGATAGGATGAGAGACCATGAAGTGAAATTTTTTCTTTTAAACCATGTGTCTAAACTTCTTTAGACCTCTTACAATTACAAAAACTTATTTGTCCATAAATATGTATTTGGCTTCATAATACTCCAAACCTTGACTAAAAAACACAATAGGTTATTCAACACCCTCATCATTCTTTTGCATAAGCATAGGTGAGATAGTATCAAGGTTATAAAATGTATATAACATGAATTCCTTAGAAAAATCAGGATTTTCAAGAGTGGGAGCTTGGGCAATTACTTGCTTAATAGCTTTAAAACTATTTTTTCCTTCCTTAGTCCAAGTGAAAATATGATTCTTCTTGAGCATGGTTTTGATAGGCTTCACTAAAGATGCTAAACCAGGTATGAATATCCTCACAAATTTTATTTTACCCAAGAATATTTGGAGTCCTTTCTTGTGTAAGGGAAATGATAGGCCTAGAATAGCCTCTATCCTTTCAAGGTCAATGGCTAGGCCATCCTTGGAAATAATGTGTCTTAGAAGATTACCTTCATGGATAGTAAATATGCACTTCTTTGGGTTAAGGGACACCCCATACTATATAAATATCTCAAACACCTACCTAAGATGTTTCATGTGATCATTTTCATCCTTTGAGAACATGGTTATATCATCAAGGTATACTAGAAACATCTCATTGATTAGGCCATTTAAATCCATGTCCATTACCCTATGACAGGTGGCACAAACATTTGAAAAACCAAAGGGAATTTTCCTATAAGCAAAGGTCCCCCATTTTGTAGTAAATTTTGTCTTGAATTGATAATCCTCATTCACCAAAATCTGATTATAACCAGAGTACCCATTTAGGAATGAGAAGTGTTGGGAACCTAAAACTACTTGAAAAATATGCTCCATAGGGGGTAAGGGGTAGTGATATTTGAGTGACACCTTATTAGGGTCCCTAAAGTCCAAGCAAAGTCTAATTTACTCACTCTTCTCCCTAATAGGCACAAGATTAGCTACTCAAGTTGAGTGATTGATAGGGAAGATTATCTTAGACTCAATTAGTTTGGTGAGTTTCATTCACATGAGTTGCTCAAATTTGGGGTTAATAGGCCTTTGTTTTTGCCTAACTAATTTGATTCTAGGATCTAATTAAATAGTATGGTGGGCTAAGCTAGGATCAAATCCATTTAGATCCTTATATTACCAAGCAAAAATATCATGGAATTCTCTACACAACTCAATGAATGCTTGTTTTTAGATGAAGAGCATACCTTACCTAGTTTGAGGAGCTTATCCTTGAAGATTAAGACCCTTTCATAGATATCTTCCTTTGTGTACATGCCCACCTTATCTTTCTTCTTAGGGTCATCCTCATTTAATATTCTCTCTAGAGTGACCAATATCTTAGGTATCTTGTTTGTTCTCAGTTGTACAATTTGATCCTCATACTGATCATGGAGCTTCCTTTGATTTTTTGAAGAGAAGTCAACCTCCCATTGCAAGAATTGTAAAATATGATAGTCACTGTCAAACACTTACAAAAAGACTGCATTTTTAGGAATTTAAGGCCTCATAATGACCTTTATATGTGAATATTTTCCTCCTTTCTTTATATCAGTAAGTGTGTCAAACTATGCCCCTATTGTTGCCAACCTATCAACATGCTTGTTTTACTCTCTTGGGATTAGTTGTATGTTAAATTCACTAAAGTATTCAAGCAAATCCCACACCCTATGATTATAATACTTAATCAAAAGGTTTTTGGTTGCACTCATATTCCTTATTTGATTCACAATAATCTCACTATCCCCATACACTTGAAAATTCTTGATTCCCTTCCTCTTTGCTCATTTAAGACCATGAACAAGGCCTTCATACTCAGCCATATTAAATGTACAACTGAAATGGAATCTATATGAGGATTAAAACTAATGTTTAGATGGGTAAACTGACATACACCAACTTCTACACCAATCTTTATCCTCGAACCATCGAAAAACATCTTCCAAATTCTATCACTCTCATCCTCCTCCTTGGTAAATGAAGGTATAGGTGTTCATTCCTCATGTAGGTAATACACCCCAAAATAAGTCTCTTCCATGAAAGCATAAGGATCATACTCATAGGTATCAACACCATATTCATATAAGAAGAGATTAAAAATACCTTCTAGAGGGGAAGATGCTCTATCATCTATGTCATGTTCTTCTTGTTCATTGATAGTGAAATTCAAATTAGAACTAGTTTCCACATATGGTTCAATGTGGAAATTAGGCAATGGTTGTGTTCTTATTGTCACCTTATCTCTATACCTTGTTATGAAATATATAAAAAAACCAATCAGCATCAACATACCCTCTTATCTTAGCGATGAAGTCTCTTGACAATAAATGGCAAAGTATGTAGGTAGATCCACCACCACTATGTCTTGTAGAATTGGAAAACTTGGGTAGTCATGCAAGAACAATTTCAAACCTTTGATGAGCCCCATATACTTGGATGATGTTCCATCAAGATATAGCACTCCTTTATTTTATGGTTCATACTTCAAACCCAACTTGTCTGCAACTAGTTTAGGCATAAATGAAGTGCTTGCCCCACTATCCACAATGCAATTATGGACCAACTTATCTCCCATAGTGAGGGTAATATAAAAAGGTGGGGTATTTTTAGACTTGGTAAAAGGTTCAAAAATATTATTAGGTGAATTTATGAGGGCTACACTAATATTATTTGATGGTCGGGGAGAAATATGGAGTTGGGACAACTGCGCTTGGACTAACTCCTTTTGACTAGTCATATGGAGTACTTCCCAAAGAGCTATACTTGTATTTGTATTCTTAAAGGATTCAATAATATGCAAAGGGGATACACTAAATTTTTATTTCATCCTTGAAATAAATGTAGTACCTTGAACTCACAGTAATGAGAGTTTGACCACTTTTCACAAGTTTTGATTTTAAAGAGGTAAAGGACTTGTAAAGGCTACCACATTTTCATCTATACCTTATTTAGTTGAAGGGAGGTTTCTTGGAGATCTATCCACCTCTTAAAAATATCTCAAATATATCCTCTTTTACCTTGTGTTGGTTTCAACTGAAGTGCTTTGATTTAGGACAAAACTATCCATTATTTGGTAGTTCATAAAGCTTGCTCCTGAATTGTTGCATTCTCCACTTGGTTCTACTTGCATAGAGCTATCATCTTCTAATATCAACTAAGGATTAGTCCTTCCTTGAGCCACCAAATCTTGACCTTACCCCTCATTATAATTCATGTATTGACCTTGAGGCTTCCCCCAAGAATTTGACCAATCTTCTCCTCAAACTAAGTTTCTATAGACTAGAACCAAGGCTCTTCCAATGGGAGCTAAATTTGGATTGTAGGCATTAGGTGGCCTATTGAAATTAGGTTGATCTTGTCCCCTCCCTTGACCATTATGTTGAGGTGGAAATATATTTACTTATGGAGGGTAATAGCATAAGTTTTGGTAAGCTCTAATATGCTGATTTAATTACCTAGTTGAAGCTTCTAAATCCTTATATTTTACTTTCCAATTAATTACATCGTCTAATTTAGTTGGAAAAAATTTAGGCTTGCTATTTGGATTTGGAATTGGAGAAAGGCTTGGAGGGGTAGTAGGCATTTTAGGCAAGATAGGATTTGATACCTTTGGAGGAAGTTTACCAACTAAGATCAAACTATTCTCAACTCTAATATCCATATCATAGGCATTAGGCAAGGCATATCCTCCCATTGACTACAAAATGGCAACTATATCAGTCCCACTAGCTCTAAGGTAAGTTAGGAAAACAAAACTTGTAGGGGGTCTCATGGGAGGTGGAATCCTATTCTATAACATGTGGAACCTTTCATTAAAATCATGCATGGATTCCTTAGGGCCCCTTTAGATGGCATTAATATGATAGATCAATGATGTATGGTCACTTTTATCCTCAAATATTTTAGTCAACTCCCCAAATTCATCCCACATAGTAATGCATCCCCTTGGCAAGGTTCTATACCAATCAAAGGATTTTACCATAAGGGACCTGGTAAGTAATCTGATTGCTATATTAATCTTGATGATATTATATAAATTGCATTATTTAGATATGTCTCTAATGTGTTCACTTGGGGTGATAGGACCTTCTTTATTTAAAGTATAGACATTCTTGGTGGAATTGGGATGGATATCACTAAAGGTAGAAAGGTTTATAGGATTTTTAGTATTGAAAGCTGGGAAAGCATGTTGCCTATCCATGTTACCTTCAACCTCTTCCTCACTCTCTTGATCCTCTTGAATTTCAAAATCTTCCTACTCTTCAAGCTCTTCCTCAGGGTTTTCAAATGTTAAGAAAGGCTTAGGGTATTGAACTTCAAGAGGAAGCTCAGCATGAGAGAGTGGATTTACAGAATGATTACCTCTACTAGGATTTGTTCTAGTAGTGACCATGAAGCATAAATATAGTGAGAAATTGATCTAAAATTAGATTTTTTACCTTAAATAATGTTGGCAAATGTTGAGTAGGAAAAACTTATGTAACTATGATATTGTCAAGACCAACATTCACCTTGATAAGAAGTGCTTAGGACAAATATCCCACTGGGCATGCCAAAAATGTTGTCACTCAATTTTTCACCCTTGGAGATGTAGTTTTAAGCCTAATCCAATTGAGTGAAACAATGGGATTAGCTCTACACCTATGGGTTGTCTATCATGGGGTAAACCTCTAGTTCAAAGGGCTAGCTCCTTAGATTTGTCTTGATTGCTCTCTTAGTAAATAGTTGATGTATGAAAAGGGATAAGAAACTATATAATTGCAAGAAAACTAGAAAAAATAGGTGATGCCATTAAAATATTTGATCTAATATTATCTTGTACCTGCACTTAAAATATGTATAGGTACAATTTGGTTTATTCTTTAAGAGAGCTTCTACCATAAGTATTTCAACCTAGAGACTATGTAAGTATAACAGAAAAGGTGAGAGATTCAAAGGATTGATAAGACACTAATAAAATTACAAAACACTTAACTACAACACTACACTTAAATGTACTTCAAGTGACCTGGAAGAAGATAATGTATC